>CM052368.1:0-1200000 GCA_028551485.1 Casuarina cunninghamiana | reverse complement strand
ATTATGTTAATTTTTTTGTTTCATGCTGAATTTTGGCTAACACTCCCAATTTTATGAAGGCAATCGATAGTTCATAAAACGATGTATGAATATGACTAAATGGACCCTATCAATCTCAAACCTGTGGAAAGCCCAAAGTTGAAAGGTATTAAATTATGGATTTTACTATACTTGTTTTTAAAAGTTGGTTAACGATTCGAAGCTGATTGTTAGCTCTCAAAAGCTCAAGTGGAGGTATGAGGGCTCCAAATGGTTGAGTTTGGGGTTCAAGATACAATTTATTTTCCTCCTTTACCTAACAAAAAAAATTAACTATTCCAAAATAATAACCTCTTTATCATAAAAAAATTTGAAAAGGTAATTCAATTATGTACAAAACTTTTGAGGTGATTAAACTCATCCTCTAGGTCCGAATGAGGGTCTTATTCGCCTATTTAAACCTTAGGAAATAACCAAGTATTTTAAGAATTCCTTTATTATTAAAGATACTCAATTACCTATAACATAATTTTAGAAGTAATTAGTCTTTTTAAAATCCCTTTCTAGACATGAAAAAGCGGGTAGACAACCCTCGAAGCTTTTCAATAGTGGTATGAACACTTTTTCTTGTAGTTAACCCAAAAAAAAATTTTCTTTTCTCTAATCTTAAAGTTAAATAGTAAGATAATTTTGTCATTACATGTTTGGATAATATATAAATAAAAAGAATTGTCACTTCATCCCATTCTTAAAATAACAACAAATCCTAATTTTGAGTGAGTCAATAAGGTGAATTGCACTAGTGATATTGTATTCCATAAGAAGCAAAGAATGAAAAGATTTCTTAATATTTAAATCCGAAATAATGTGAAAATGAAATTGTTTAATTACAAGAATGCATGGAAATATTGAAAATGATCAAAGTTTTTTCTTAAAAAAAAAGATCAATCATTAAAAGATGAAGATATTTGTTAACAAGTTGGTAGCCCAACATTTGGTATCTCGCCACCCAAGATCTAGACAACTCATGCCCCCATACCTCTTTTACATAATAAAAGAAAAAAAATAAAGATAATTTAACATAATAGATTAAAATATTGACAATACAAAATGACTATTTTTTTCAATGCATTCTATTTTCAACATAGCTTGGTCTATAAAATTACATAAACCTAGTATGTAATAAAAGATGGTATTCAAAATTACACTCTAAAGGCTTTAACAAGTGTCATGAATCATGTACTCGGTTATATGTACAACGCGATAAAACAGTTGTATAAACAAAATATAGATAGATGTAGCAATATCTTTATATCTTGTTGAGTTTATCAGTTCTTTAATTTGCATAAAGTGTGAATGTTACAGGCCCAATCCCACTGTCTACTTTCAAGGTGAAAGAGATCGAGAATACTTTAGTTACATTATATATGCGATGTGTGGGTTGAAAAGTTTTGTTGAATTAAATCTATTTTTAAATTAATTTAGAATGAGATAATCTTGATGTTTCCAACTTTTTTATTTTTATTTTCTTTCTTTCGTAACTTATTTTGAATGGATTGTGCTGCCTGCGTTTGTTGTTTTTGTTGGCTCTAAAATTAGTTTCATGCATTGCTTTGGACCGATTCTTCGTAGAGAGAGTTAGAAGCACGGAGGAAGGTAGTCAGACAAATGGAGAAACTCTACAAGGATATGGCGTTGCGTGGTGGCTCTTAAACTTCTCGCTTTGAATTGGCTGTTGAGTGGTGGCTCTCACAGTTTTGCAAACAAAAACAAAACATTTAGCCTCCTGACTATAGTTGATGAGGGTTTGTGTAGGAAATTTTGCAAAATAGGTATTTGGGAATTGAACTCATTTGGTTACATTTTTGACTTATTTGAGCATGTTTTGGACGGCTCTTACTTTCCAATTTAAGCTATCAAACAAAGTTTGATGAAAGTTTTAGATTATAAATAGAAAAGGAAAGACATTTACAGAAAAAAAAAGTTCGGACCTGAAGATTGCCTGAAGATGAGATTGTTTGTCCCAATTCTAAATTAGTAAAACAATGCTGAAAACGACTACAGATTTGAGCCTTTATTCATATATGTCGCCAGCTATGGAATCTTGACTAGAGATGTGGGTTCACATAGAAAGTAAGTATAAAACAAGGCTGCTTGACTTTCAACGAGTCGATTCTTCATCATGTAGGACATGATGGAGCCAAAAAGCAAGTTGCTAATGCCGTAACTCCATCGTAGAAAAATCTAATGATGTTATGGTAGGACATGAGGCACCTTTTAGGGTTGTTATTGAGCTACTCAATATGGTATTAAAGTTAGGTTATCCATTTTCAGTGCTCAATATAATCTAGGCTCAGATGTTACATATTTCTTGAGCATGGTGGAGGCATGTTGGAATTTGCTCTACATTGAAAATTAGAGTACTATCCCTTGACTTATATGTGGTGGCTCTCTCCTTCGTCCTAAGGTGCTTTTTGAGGATGTTATTAAGTCATTAACTAAAAACAACTTTTTTAAATAACTAAAATAACGTTATGGAAACTTGATTACTCTTAGCCCTTCATTTATATGAGACTCAGTGCCGCTTGTGGAATCGGTGATGAACGAGGGAGAGTTGAATCCTTACTCTACGTTTAATGATATTGATGCTTCATTACATAATTTTATCAGCCATTGGACTATATATTTCTTTCTTTCTTTTTTTAACATTTATTTGAGGTTTAGGTCGTTTTAATGTTATCTACCATCCCATTACAAAGCATCCTTTCCTGATAATAAAGTAGAATTTCCTTCTGCCGTTTCCCCATCCCCATTATGGAAATTTGGGATATCCTCTTTTCCGTTGCTTTCACAGCCATATAAGTGCCAATCTTCATGGTTCACAAGCAAGCTTAATCTAAGGAACGGAAATGGAGTGAAGGGGACAACAATCGGCCGTGTCCCTTTTGTTTAATTAAGTGTTTAATTTTGGTACTGGCATGTTGGTGTGATCGCGCGGTAGTTGTATTACAAAGTTTAATCATTTTACAAAAGTTAATTTAAGGGGAAGAGAGCAATTTTTATATATAAATTGTTTTATAAGTTCATATCTTAATAATGTAAAACAATTTTATATTTTTTATAATATGTTTTCTTACTATAATGGTCTAACTTGAATCATATTGCAATGTCATTTTTACTGCATAGATTTTTGATCCATATTAGTAGGGGTGTTAAGAGAAAACTCATTTTGATATTATATTAAAAAATTATTTTTTTTGCAATGTATCACTAGAACTAATCATTTGCGATTGGTAAACAAAAGCACAAAGAGGGTTCTAACACACCCCTTCTAACATAATAGTTGGTCATAGAACAAATTTTTTATAATAACACATTATTAAGAAAGCTATATAATGTCTTTGAAATGAAAAAAGAAGAAGGTTTGTTTAAATTTTAAATCTATAATCTTCATAAATGATTAAGTTTTTTAACATTATCTAAACCTTCTTAGCAATCTCTTTAAAATATAATCATTTTAGTGTCAAATTTGAAATCAAGAAGTCTTATGCACCACTTACTTCTAACTAAGTTAGGTATTTCTCAACCTTTCAATCCACACACCTTTAAGTGGCTGCAGGAATTACAATCTTGGGTGCTCCTCTACAAGCCAAAGTTTAGAAACCAAAACAAAAATCAATTTCGTTGAGAATCAGTAAGAGCATGGCTTTACTCTTCCAAAGGGGGCCCTGAGAGATTGAGACAAGAACGGGCTTAGGACCACGCCTTGTGGCAGTGGCGTACTTGGGCTTGGTGTGGAAGTAACCTTCGAGTCTCTCCTGTCCCAAAGGATCGTTTCAAAGGTAAATAAAGTAGAGAGAAAGCGAGGGCCCAAGTACTCCTCCGTAAGTGGTGCTTGGAGTAGGAGGCCTGTGGCCTAATAATTCTACATTTTCATGTTCCCGTAGAACTGGTCTACCATGGGGGTCTCTCAAGGGGCAGCTGCACGTGGGCTAATATAAGACTGTTTAAATCAAAGGCTTAGTGGGACTAGCTACCCATTAATTGTTTGTAGACGGCCCTATGAGCAGTGGTCCATCTTTTCTTAGCTTTCCTTTTACTTTCCTGGATTTGGGCTTCCAATCTGAGAGAAACCCAACTAGCAAATAGCGTCACTCTCTCCATGACTTGGCTGCCCAAAGGTTTGTTGTTACCGGTCCTCGGCCCAAAGGCTTGCTGGCCACTAGGACCGAGCTGACTGGCCCGGTAGAGAAGTGTTGTTCCGTGTAAGTGTTTGTAAACTCAGTGCTGATGCATCCGCCGTTGTCATGGCCCAAAACGGTCGAGAAGGCCATCCCATCACCGGTAGGAGGGCTTGCTGCTCTCTTCTCCGTCGCTTTCGCTGCCACTCAAATGGCAACCTTCTTAGTTCGCAAGCAAGCTCAAACTAAGAAATGAAAATGAAGCGAAAGGGACCAGCAATCGGTGGTGCCCCTTTTGTTCAATTAAGTGTGCAATTTTGAACGCCTTTGACGAGGTTGATTTTTGTACTCGATTGCTTGCATATTTAATCATTATAATAACTGCGTGGAGATCAGATGGTACTGGCTATAATGGAGTGATCGGCGCGCCAGTATGGAAAAGAATGCTCTTAAGGTGATATTGGCAAAAGCATTTGGTGTAGTTTTAATATAAAGTTAATTTTTTTATTTATAAAAGTTAATTAAAGAGAAGGAGAGTAAATTTTACATATAAATTGCTTAACAAGTCCATACCATAGTAATGTAATACAATTCTACACTAGTTTTAATATGTTTTCTTACAACAATAGTGTAACCCAAATCATATCATAGTGTTATTTTTATTATATAAAATTTTAACAGATATTAATAGGAGTTTTAGAAGAGAACTTAATTATGATATTATGTTACAAAGCTTTTTTTTTTTTTTTTTTGCAAAAGTGGGCGTAAGGAAAAGTGATATATATAAATCACTTCATAAGTCCATTTCTTAGTGACTTTGCGCAACTAACACCGATTTTAACAAGTTGGTAAAGAAATGATACTAATGGTTGTGGGAGAATCATCAAATTCTAGAGAGAGCTAGAAGCAAGAGGAACATAGTCAATCAATTGGAGAAATATTAAAGCTGAAGAAAAAAGGAAACTACACCCGAAATTACACCTGAAGAAAAAATAAAAAAGGAAAAAAAGAAAAAGAAAAATTAAAGCTGAAGAAATATTGAAATCTTATCTCAAAAATATATATTGCTTTGCAATAATGGCAATTCCTTTCCTTTTCCTTTTCTCTTTTTGTTTCTCTTTTGTTCCCATAACTCTATTTACGTTGAAATTCTTACATCAAATGTAATTATGCTTTTCAAGATATGGAATCTTGACCAGAGATATGTGTTCACATTGAAAGTTCATGTTAAAGAAGGCCACTTGACTTAGAACGACTCGATTCCTCATCATATAGGACTGATGGGGCCTAAAAGCAGGTTGCTAATACCTAACTTATCTTGTCGTTACGTATAAAAATGTAAAAATATTATGGTGGAGATTAGTACTACCATTTTACATTCACATTACAAACTGTATGAAAGAGAGGGACAGTCTCTTCGGTAGCTTTAACAGTTGTTCTGTCATGGGTGCTCGAATAGCTGCGTACCCACCAATAAAAGATAGAAGAAAGTATTAAAAGAATTCGAGGTTAACCAAAATTAGTTGAAGAATTAAAAAGATTTTTATTTTACTTTATTTAAACTTCAATATAAGAGATTATGTTTTTGATATGATACTTTTATTTTGTATATACGCCTTCACACATTGAGTGACACTGAGCTCAAAATTGTATGGAGTAAAGTAGACTTACCTTTAGATTTTATAAGGCCTAACTTAAAAACTAATTTAAGAATTGAAGTAATTTTTTATTTATTTAAACTTTATTACAATGAATTATGTTTCTGGTATAAGACTTTCATCTTGTGGATAAAAAAACATATTTCAAATAATAGAGACAAGCATTATAAAAATTTGAGCTAGCCTAATTATTTATCCATATGAGCTCACTATTAGTTGTGGAACCATGGCTTTAGATAGTAAATGACTTATATCTAACTTAATATTGTAAAACATTAAATAGAAGAGTTCATTTATTTATAAATTACTTTTTAACCTTTTATATCTCATGTGTGACTTAACACATCCTCCCATTTGGGGCGTGGAACAATATTGTTTTATGAAAATCTTTATTCAGAAGCAAAGGAGTGAAATATTGAACTTAAATTTTTAATAAACTCTTGACATTGTGAGATTGGACATTAGAATTTACCTACACCAGGTTGGCTGCCAGCTCTAAATCTTGACTGGTTACATAATTGCGTCAAAGAGACTTAGTGCTCCATCTTATGATGTTGTCGGCGGCCCTAGTGGTGGTGTAAGGAGTGTGAATGAATAAAAAATGATATATTGTGCGAAGTTGGCAACAACAATGTATTAATAAATTAAATTACGGCATTTCGTTTTATGGGAGTTTCAAAGTAACTAAGGAATTCAGATATTTGTTCGAATAATTTTCAAAAACTCCAACCCAAGCATTGCACCACACAAACAAATACCAAAAAAGGAAAAAAAAAATCCAAGTATGATCTTTTGAAATCAGGTGGTTATGCTTTAAAAGTGGTGGTTGTTGAAATTGGAGCAAAGAGAAGACACATTCTGTGTAAGCAAAAAGAAAGACAAAAGATGATGCTACAGCACCAGCCCTAGCTTGCCATTCAATACAGGAAAAAAAAAAAAAAAAAGGGTTCTACGCATTGCTCTTTAAAATCTTGCAGATCTAAAGTATCTTACTATTTTAGGCGCAAAATACTTTTCTCCACTCTGTTTTGCTTATTATTGCCGTAGTTCTTCTCCCACGTTCAAGAAAACATGTGCTTTGTATAGAGAGCTAGAAGGAAGTAGGATCAGAGTCAGTCATTTGGAGGAACTTTCTGTAGATAGGACACCTTAAAATTCTTGCCTTTAGTTGACTGTTAGGTTGTACCTCAAAGCTTTGGAAATAAGAACATACGATTTATGAATAACAGCATGCGATCTCGGGAAGTCGAGCTTGTCTTTCTCACCTGCACTTCTTGGGCAAACGAAAGGTGTTTCGGCTGCTCTGAATTTTCTAAAGCGGATTCTGCATTTTAGGCGGCTCTTGAAAAGCAACGGTTGTTTGCACTTGGTGAGAATCTCATGTTCCCTGACTTTTCTCCAAAACTTTTTTATGGGTCCGACCCATGTGACACATGAAGCACTATCTCCGGGAAGAAGTGATTGACAGCCAAAGAGTAGCAAAAAGGAACAGGAGCTAATTATTCAGGTGCAAGGTGCACCACCTTGCAACTATTCGAAAGTATCAAAAAAGGTAAAATCCCCGTGTTATCCATTAGAATTACGGAACAAAGTTTATTTATTTATTTAGTATTATAACACATGTACCCAACTTATGTATGTGAGGTATCAAACCTTAAATTTCAGGATTAAATTTTTTATTAACTTTCTATTAAACTAGTGGAATAAACTATTCCTTTATTTGTTTTATGTTAATTTGAAAGTTGTAATTCCTAAGAAAAAGCTGCGTAACTTATCCATACGAGCTCTGCTGCCAGCTCTAAGATCTTGACTAGATGATAAAAGTTGCGTCGGAAGAGACTTCCGTGCCATGATGTTGCCAGCAGCACTGGTGGGGGGAGAGGGCTACGTGTCGGCTTTGATCAAAGCGGAGAATTCTGGTTTTTGGTCCTTTTTTAAAGCTAGGAAGATTTTTAATTAGTAAAACTTGAAATTTTGGTTATTTGTTTTTGTGTCTATATATTTATATATAGACATATGTTGTAGGGGATCACTTGGATATTTATTCAATATTGGCCTAAGATTGGTCATGTCCCCATCGTGGAGAGATTGTGATTTCTCTAGAGCTGCTTGTTGTTGGTCGCATTTGAGATGCAGAAATTGACATCATAAGAACACTCCAAAGGCCTTAACAAGTACTATATAGATTACAGAAAAAACAACCAGGTACTCATTTATATGTACAACAACATAAAACAGTTGATAAACAAAATATAGATGGATGTAGTGATATATTAATATCTTGCTGAGTTTATTTGTTCTTTGATTTGCATAAAACGTAGATGTTTTAGGTATCTGGACCACGCATTTCTCCCAGTGACGAGATTGAGAGTATCAGGGGACATCTAGAGGCTTGTGAGATCCAGCCGAATTCCATTGTCTGCTTAGGAGGTGAGTGGTATCAAGAATACTATAGTTGCATTATGTATGTGATGTAAGGGTTAAGAAGTTTTGCTGAATTCTATTTTCGGATTAATTTAGAATGGTACAATGTTGATGTTTCCAACTTTTTCCTTTTGATTTTATTTCTTCTATGCTGCCCGTGTTGTCTCTAAAATTAGTTTCATTGACCTACATAAATTGCTTTGGATGAAAAAAAAAAGGTCGTTATTTTCTTGTAAATATTTTACATAAAAATGGTTGAAATTCTAGTTCACTATTGGGTTACTATTTTTCTAGACTCTAATGTTCAGGGTGTAATCTTTATTCAATGCGTCACTAAAATCAAGCGTTTGTGCATTGATTAAAAAAAACAGAGAGAGGATTCTAACACGCCCATTTTAACATAACATTTGAACGTTGCACAACTTTCTTATAATAACTCAAATAATAAGCCTTCTTAAGAATTTTTTTTTTTTTTGGTGAAATATCAAGAATTATATATTACTATAAAGAATTACAAGATTGTTCAATTATATCATCATCATTTAAGCTCAAACACTACGTTTAGCAAATTCCAAAGCTCTTATAAGAATTTATTACAATTTATAGGCTTTACTCTTTTGGTAGATGAAATCTTTCCTCTCACGTCCTTCTTGATTTTAGCAATAATGGTTAAACTGTTTAGACTTTTATCATTGAATCTTCTTCTATCTCTTTTTCTTCAAATGTGATACAAGACAGCCTTGAAAGTTATACTAAGCATGGTTGCTATACAACTCTTACTCTTAGTAGCCTTGATCATCCAATATATTTCAGCTTTTCAATGTTCAATTCTTCGAGTTAGTCCATTCAAACCTAACAGAGCCTTCCATATGTAATTTGTGAACTTGCATTTAAAAAATAAATATTTTTGTGATTCTTTTCCTTGTTGGCAAAGGTTGTATTGTAGGTCCACTGAGCTATTCCGTACAGCCACACAATCTACTGTTGATAGTTTGCCTTTTAAAATGATCCAACATATAAAATTATGCTTTGGTACTCCTTATTTCCATACAAGTTTTGCCCATTCAGTATTTTCTCTGTGCTCTTTTAGTGCTATATAACTTTTAGCAATAGTGTATTCTGAGCCCATCACTAGTTGTGTGAGTTTACTTTTTACTTGTAAAATATTCCTAAAACTCCAAGCTAATAATCCTTTCATCTCAACTTCTAATATATTTTTTATTTTCAAATTTTCTGTTATCATTCATTTAACCCATAAGAAAGTTATATAATGCCTTTGAAAGGGAAAAAAAAAGTTTGTTTAATCTCTAATCTTCCTAACTGAGTTAATTGGTCATAAATTGTGTTGAAAGAATTGTGAGATATCTGTACTTTTAAATTAACTTGGTGAATCTTTTAAGTATTTTCTCACTTAATTGACATTATAAGATTAAATTTTGTACTTGGGAATTGTCTTTATTCTGAAACTCATAATAATTAATATCAAGAGAATTTTAGATTCTTGCACTTTCTACGGTGTAGATTGGAGTTTACAGAGTTTTTGGGTATCAATTATTAGCTCGAAAATCATCTAAAAAGAAACATGCCGTTCAATTTCTAAATAAACTAATTCCACGATGATTTTAATATGCAAGAATTGTTTTTATATATTTTGGAATTAATTTTGAAAACATGTAATTGCGTGAAGTATTGGAATTATTTCTCCATGGTTTATTTTATTTTTTTAAGTTTTAATTGTGAAAATGTAGTTTGGGATATCTGTTGATCTCTATTTTGCCTTATTTAAGCTAACCCCATTTCATATATATATATATACATCCTCACTAAATTAATTTTTTCATCTTAAGTGTAAGCAACACAAGTGTAACGAATCAAAGGACTGCATGAATGGTTCTCATGTAGAGCCGTATGCAGACTTATGAAACTTTACATGTTTAAATTGCATAGACGAGTTCAAAAGGCACTATTTGGAGTCAAATGTGAAGCCAAGACTGTTACATGGCATTTGGGAAGAAACACGTTACAGAAATGTATTCGTTCTTGGGAAGTTCAAGAGCAACATTGTTGAGAAATCTCAATGACGGGGCACATAAGGATGAGAAAAGCGTTACCTTCCTGCAACAAAGTTTGAAGCAGCTACTTACAAATATATTGCGTAACCCTTGTAGGATCTATTTCATTTTGTACTACAAATGATATCTATTTCACAAATATTGTTCTTTCTGGGGTTCATATGGCTTGAACAACCTTCATTTTGTTTGTGGCACTTGAATATATTATATGTTTGCAAAAAACATGTTATTGTTCGCTTGTTTTTTAGGTCATTTTTCCTTTGTTTAACTGCCTGTCATTTCTGATGTGCAATATCTTTTCAAATCCCGTCTCTTCAATTTGAACTCGCAGTGAAGTGTTTGCATCTATTTTATGCCTCTTGTATCTCTTGCAGGGTGGTGCCCCCTTCTGATGATGAAACCGATGATGTGAAAAGGTACAGGCAAAATGGTTATTGCTGCTTGATGATTGATGTAGTGTTATCCTATGGCGTTGACTTCATTGATAATGTATTGAAAGGGATGTAGTCGCTCCGATGGTGAGAGCTATAAAAGTAATGCTGTTTCACATCAACAAGATTTGGCCAACTACTAACAATAATGAACTAATTTCTTCATCTTCCTCTCCGGGATGCCAGCCCCCTGCTTCTTTTTCAACCCTTGTCTCCGCCTCCTTACAAAACACATCAGAACATGACCTTGAGGAAACCTTGCTTATTGTGACCAATCAGCTCACCACAGCCACAAAATCGTTGGCAACACTTGTGTGAACACATCATATGGTTACACGAAGTCAATTAGGAAAAGTAAAGCCAAATCCAAAGTACTTATTGGTTGCCAAGCAATTTGTTCCTCCTCCAAAATCAGTTAAAGAAGCCTTACGGCATCTAAGATGGAAACAAGCTATGGATGATGAGATGTGGGCTTTGTTTCAAAATCAAACTTGGACATTAGTTCCACGACCATCTTCAAGAAAGGTTATGGGATGCCAATGAGTCTTTCGTGCAAAGCTAAATACAATAGGTGCTTTTGATCTTTTAAAAGCTTGATTCGTTGCACGAGGATATAATCAAATAGCGAGGGTTGATTTTTTGGAGACATTTTCTCTTATCATTCGCAATACCACCATTTGTATGGTCTTTTCCATTGCTTTAGTGTGAAATTGGTTGTTAACACAATTTGATATTAACAATGCATTTTTACATAAACCTCTCACTGAACAAGTTCTAATGGAACAACCACTTGGGTCTGTAAATCTTACCTATCCCAACCATATATGTTGCCTTCATAGAGCTTTTTATAGCTTGAAACAAGCCCCATAAGTTTGGTATGATCGTTTTAGCTCCTTTTTATTTGGTTATGGCTTCATTTGTTCACCCTATGATCCATCCTTATTCCTTTACTATTATGGAGATATTTTTATTTGGGTGTTGCTTTATGTAGATGACTTAATTGTCATCAACAGTTCCACCAAATCTATTTAATCTTTTATTTCTAAGTTGAGTTCCAAATTTCCGATGAAGCATCTTGGTGAGCCCCATTTCTTTTTAGGATTAAAAGTTCCAAGTCAAAGGTAGTATGCCTTCGATTTGCTTTCCTGTGCCAACATGAGCTCCTACAAGTCCATAGCCACTAATTGTAACAGAACCTCCTGCACTTCGAAATGGATCATATTTATTCTCCTAACCTTCAACCTTTCGAAGCTTAATGGGGGCTTTACAATACTTGACATCAACACGGTCAGACCTTTAATTCTCTGTCAATAGATTGTGCCAAGCCATGCAAAATCCCTCTCTAATAGACTATCAGAATCTTAAAGGGGTGTTAAGATATGTCCATGGAATTGCAAACTATGGTCTAAGGCTTGATTCTTGTAGCACCCTTGACTTGTATGGCTTCAATGATGTAAATTAGGTAGGCTGTATTTCCACTAGATGTTCCATTTTTGGATATTGTTTTTTTCTTGGATCTAATTGCATTTCATGGAGCTTAAAAAGTCAGGCAATGGTCTCTCACTCGTTAGCTGAGTCAAAGTACAGATCTTAAGCTTTCACAATAGTAGAAGCAACATGGCTCTACACTTTCTTGCGCAACTTAAATGTTCCACAACCAAGACCAACCTTCTTCTTTTTGGTTGTATAAATCACTTGAGAGATTCTGTACATGCACCCTTGTATCCTGATTTTTTTCTTTTTTATTTTTTTCAATCAAAGAACACGGTTTCCCTGCACTTTCTTCAGCCCTTATCTTGTTTTCGTTTAGCTATACAAGTTTGTTGTATGGGTGGTGGCCACGAAGCCAGTGATGTTGTTGGTAATAGCTTCGGTGGAGCGATTGATGCGATAGCTATTTGAAAGAATTCTGCGGAGGTGTTATTGGTGAAGGCATTTAGTGTAGTTGGTGAAGGGATTAACTAGTGGAGTTGGCATAGGAATGTTTGTATTTTCTTAGACGACAAGAGCCTTACCTTGTCATTTAATTCAAGAAAAAACAAGCTTATATATCTCTCTTTATAATCTTGCACATGAAGGTATCCCACTATTTTATATGTAAAATGTTTCATAATTTTATGGTTTCGTTTTCTTCACACAATTTTGCTTCTTGTTTCTGTTCTTGTTCTTGTTCTTGTTCTTAGTATTATTATTAGGAAGCAAATGTTTGTAAGTGGCTTATTCTTATATATCCCATGCACAGGAAAAAAGGTGCATCGTAAAGAGAGCTATAAGCAAGGAAGAGGACTCTCCACGCATATGGCACTGCGGATGAAATCTGACATGGACATCTTAAACTTCTGCTTTTTATTGTTTGGCTTGTGATGGCTCTTCAAATCTTGCAAATAAAGACATAACGTTCGGGAACAAAAGGAAGGGTCTGAACATTCGGTGAAGGTGAGATCGTCTTGTCCCACCTCTAAATCGGTATACAACGAAGTGTTGGAAAGGTTGTTTTGATGGTAAAACCTTTGTCTGCTTGTTGATATCCTTCCTCTGCTTCAATACATTGTTATTTCTACTTTGCTAAGCATATCATTTCATATTCCCAGGAATAGCATTCATTGCGGGGCCTCTGAGACTTGGAAATCTCAAGTTTTATTGGTATCAACAACAAATTTTCCCAAAAACTGCGGATCAAACTAGCTCGCAATAACGTGGTTTTTGTTATAGATTTGGCTTTATTGATCGATGTAATTTTCAAGCCAGAAGCAAATAAATCAGTTATTCGCACTTCATTTTGGAACTTGGAAATTATTGCTTGGAATCTCCTTGAAGTGTATATTAGATATATGCTTTGTCTATGTAAAACAAAGCATTGTTCTGACGCTTGGTGCAATTTGTGTGAATGACCAAAAGATGATATATTGTGCAAAGCTAGCAACAAGGATGTATTAATAAATTAAATTACCGCATTTGAAGAAACCGAATGAATAACGCAAAAAGACAATAATGGGAGTTCCAGATTAACTAATGGATTCAGCTATTTGTTCGAATAATTTTCAAAAACTCCAATTCAAGCGTTGCACCACACAAGCAAATGCCGCAAAGAAGAAAAATCCAACTATGGTGTTTAGAAATAAGATGCTCATGCTTTACAAGTGATGGATGTTGAAATTGGAGCAAAAAGAAGACACAATTTGTGTAAACAAAAAGAGAGACAAGATGATGTTACTGCATCAGCTCTTGCTTTTCGTTCAATACAAGGGGGGAAAAAAATCGTATTTTTTTAAAATCTTGCAGATTTAAAGTATCTTACCATTTTAGGTGGAAAATACTTCTCAATGTTAGGGTTTCTTTTTCTCCACTCTGTTTTGTTTATTATTGCCGTTGTTCTTCTTCTTAGTATTCTTATTAAAGTGACGTAGTCTTCTGCGTTTCATGTTCAAGAAAACAGGTGCTTCTTATGGAGAGCCAGCGCTTCGAATAGAGAGCTAGAAGGAAGTAGGATCAGAGTGAGTCATTTGGGGGAAGTTTCCATAGATAGACATCTTACACTTCTTGCTTTTAATGGACTATTGGGTTGTGCCTCAAGGTTTTCGAAAGAAGAATCCACGATTTATGAATAACAGCGTACGATCACGGGAAACAAGCTTGTCTCTCTCACCTGGAAATCTTTTGGCAAACGAAAGGTATTCCGGCTTCTCTCAATTTTCTAAAGTGGTTTCTGCTTTTTAGGTGGCTTTTTGAAAAGCAATGCCTGTTAGGACTTGATGAGAATCTCACGTTCCTGGCTCTTTTTTTCCAAATGTTATTTTTTAAAAATTTTTTATGGGAAAATGTGATTTTTTTTTAAAAGTTTTTATGAAAAGATGTGATTGACAGCGCGAAAAAAAAAAAAAAGGAACAAAAGTGAACAGGAATTATTCGAGGAGCAAGCACCGTCATACAGAAATGATAAATTCTACTTTATGTCTTTGTCCACCGACAGGTCCTTTAACGAGGGGAATCCAAGGCAAGAAATAGATGGAGACAAAAACTGTATCCCTTTTTCTGAACTCAAATGACAAAAAATAAAAAAACTAAAAATTAAATTCGTTGGAAATCTTGGCACTAGAATTTTACGAGGCTAAAGTAGTTCTCTAGATATTGATTTATGCACCACACGATAGAAGTATGAATGAGGGAGTCTCGTGGAACGGAAGTTGTAAGATACTTTTAAAAAGCTGAAAAATGTGAAATCTCATACGAGAGCACATGGCTACATTTAGTCAATGAAGTCAAACTTGCGGCAAGGCGCGTCATATATGAATGACAAGGCCATTCGCTTGTCCTTCTGCTTCAGAGCTGACGCATTTTCCTTTTCCAACAATTGAAGAGCACTACTTGACTCACCAACGAGAAGACATGGCTGGAGCAATTGTATCCGGCACCGCGAAGGGCATTGCTGACAGTTTGAGCTCTCTACTTCAACAAGAGATTGGACTGGTCTATGGTTTCAAAGACCAGCTCAAGAAACTTGGGAGCTCCGTTTCCACTATCCAAGCTGTGCTCTTGGACGCAGAGGAGCGGCGGGACAAGAGCCATGCGCTTGAAGATTGGCTTGAAAAGCTGAAGGATGTCATGCAAGATGCCGAGGACCAGTTGGATGATTTCACCACTGAAGTTCTACGGCGAGAAGTGATGTCAGGGAACAAGATGCTGAAAGAGGTACGTATCTTTTTTACCAAATCGAATCAGCTTGCTTACGGCCTTAAAATGGGTCATAGGGTCAAGGCACTTAGGGAGAGACTAGATGCTATATCAAGTGATAGGCACCAATTTCACTTCACTGAGCGCTCTACAAAGGCGCAATTAGAGTACAGGGAGAGAGATGATTGATAACTCTATTTTTATAGAGTTATTTTGACTATTTTAGGATATAAATAATACAAGTTTTATAAGATAATATTTAAGTTTTGATATATTTATGTAAATTGGTGTTATTTATGCAGCAAACTCCAAAAGAGCAAAAGAAATAAAGGAAGAGAAAGTTACAAAAAGGCACGTGAAGAAGACAAGGAAAGAAAAAGAAGTCAAAAGAATAAAATAGGAGGCAACGTGTAAAGTAGCAAAAGAGGAGGAAAAGGACAAAAAAGGACAAGAAAGGAAATAAAGGAAAAGGGGCAAAAAAGTGAATTACTAAGGGAGAATCTTAGGGCACGCGTCCCAAGATAGCATAAAAAGGCAAAGGAACGTGAATTAAAAGGGAGGAGAAGGCGCCGCACAAGGGAAGAAGAGAGAGAAGAGAGAGAAGAGAGAGAAGAGAGAGAAAAGAAGAAGAAGCCGTGTGTTGCCGCCGAAACCAACCAAGGAAGAGAGAAAAAGTGAGAGAAGAAAGAGAAAACCAAGGAAGAAAAAGAGAAATAGAGGCGCGAAAGCTTCCCTCTACTTCTTATCATTCTTAAATTATAGGAATTCTGTAAAGAATTCTTAAAGAGAAGACAGTGTGGTGACAACTTTCCTGTTTTTTTTTATTTAAGATGTTTTGCTTAATTTCTACTATTGCTTTGGTTTGTTATTTTATTATGTTCTAAACTTCTTTTGTTAGAGCGAAGATGTAGCCTAACTATGATGATGTGAATTTTATAAGTTTTTATGTTTTGCAAGATATTTTATTTATGTGAGTTATATATTATTATGCTTAATGCTTTTAAGTGATTGGCCACCACTTGAATGATTTGATGTGCATATTTGAGACTGAGAGGTAATAGTATGCAATTGCTTCTTATAATATATAACCATGAATTAAATGTGGATAGACATATACCATGTTATTTGTGTGGCTTTTGGTGATAAGATGATCGAAAGATTTATTGTAAACCAGGAATATTCACAGACCCTAATGCATTTGGTTTGTTTCAATTCACATATAGAGATATAGTGAATTAATGAACTAAATAGGTTTACTATACCTAGACATAGGATAGTAAATAAATTAGGAAGTTCCGTCATCACATGGGTAATATCATTCTTGCAGGCATAAACTATGAAAATTCATATCTAGTAGTTATGGTGAAATCGGAAGCTCTAACATGTTTCTCATCTTGATTTTTCTTACTTGGATTCAATTTTAATTAGTCTTGAGTTTTCGTTTTAGAAATTTTAAATTTTAATTCATCTTCAACAATATTTTGATTTGCTAGATAAATTTTAGGATTAATTCATCATTAGTACTTAATTAGTTTAGTATTCACCAATCTTCGTGGGACGATATCTTTCTTATCATTATATTACTTGTTCGACATGTTCACTTGCATCTAAATTTCACCGAACAAGTTTTTGGCGCCGTTGCCGGGGATTGGTTGTTTTACTACTCATTAATATTAATACCGAATAATTCTAAGTTTAATCTAGTTTTTATTTTCTTTAAAAAAAAAAAAAACGATTTTTTTTGTTTTGTTAGATTTTATTTTTGCTTTATTTTATTATTGTTATTTTTACATTAAAAAAAATTAATTAAAAAAAAAAATCAATCATTTTTTTTTTAGTTGCTACTTTTCAGGATTGTTACAGACGTGCATGACCCGTAGCCAAAGAGAACAACTTGTTAATCTTGACCCAGAAATTGAACGCACAGTCAGAAAGCAACGAAAGGAGCTAAGAGAACAAAGAAGTGAAGCTACAAAAATGGCAGAGAATGATGATCCACGCAAGCTTCTAAAAGAATATGTTGCACCAACAGTTCAAGGTGCCACATCAAGCATCAAAAGGCCTGCAATTCAAGCAAACAACTTTGAAATCAAGCCAGCACTCATTCAGATGCTTCAAAATTCTGTGCAATTTTATGGGCTACCAAATGATGATCCAAATGCTCACATTGATGCTTTTCTTGAAATCTGTGACATGATTAAATACAATGGAGTCACAGATGATGCTGTTAGATTAAGGCTATTCCCATTTTCTTTAAGAGACAAAGCTAAAAGTTGGCTTTCTTCTCTTCCTGCAGGATCAATTACAACATGGGATGATTTGGCTCAGAAATTTCTTAGTAAGTTCTTTCCTCCAGCAAAATCTGCAAAAATGCGTAACGATATTACCGCTTTTATGCAAATGGACAATGAATCATTGTATGAAGCTTGGGAAAGATTCAAGGAGCTTTTAAGAAAATGTCCACAACATGGACTACCCATATGGTTACAAGTACAAACTTTCTATAATGGGTCTAGTACAAATCTTCGTTTTATGCTTGATGCAGCTGCAGGAGGGGCTTTGAACAATAAGACACCAGAAGAAGCATATGATCTTTTGGAGGAAATGGCAAATAATAGTTATCAATGGCCTACTGAAAGGCTACCAGTGAGGAAAGCTAGTGGAATTCATGAAGTAGATGCTTACACTGCAATGTATGCACAAATTGAAAAACTCAACAAGAAAATAGATAACCTGAGTGCTCCAGTCATGAGGATTCAGAACATATTATGTGATCATTGTGGTGGAGGACATGCAAGCATAGAGTGCCAAGTAGGTAACACCTTTGCACAGGGTAGCGAAGATGCTAATTATGTTGGAAATTCAAGTAGGCCACAAAATAATCCATACTCCAACACTTACAATTCGGGATGGCGTAACCACCCAAATTTTTCATGGAGTAATTCTAATGCAATGAGGCCACCACCAGGGTTCAGGCAACCAGAAGAAAAGAAGCCTAACTTAGAGGAAATGGTTGCCAAGATGTTACAGAACAACGAAACAAGAATGCAAAACCAAGAAGCTTCAATTCGAAATTTAGAGGTACAAATAGGTCAGTTGGCTAATATGGTTTCTGGAAGACAACAAGGTTCATTGCCAAGTAGCCCAGAGAAGAATCCTATAGAAGATGCAAAGGTAATAACCTTGAGAAATGGCAAACAAGTGGGAAAAGATGACGTTGAGAAGGAAAATGTTAGGGATAAGGAAGATGATGTTAGCACGCAGCCTGAGGAGGCAACCAAGAGGACATTATTCCCTGATAATCCCAAGCCTTATGTGCCTCCAGTTCCATTTCCTCAGAGACTCCAACAACATAAAATAGATAAGCAATTTTCTAAATTTCTTGATGTATTTAAAAAATTGCATATTAACATTCCTTTTGCAGATGCATTAGCTCAAATGCCCAGTTATGCAAAATTTCTTAAGGAGATATTGAAAAACAAAAGGAAGCTGGAAGAGTATGAAACTGTGAAGCTAACTGAAGAATGCTCAGCCATCTTACAAAACAAACTGCCTCCAAAATTAAAAGATCCAGGGAGTTTTACAATTCCTTGTACTATTGGAGATTCTCACTTTGATAAGGCATTATGTGATTTAGGAGCTAGTATTAATCTAATGCCTTTTTCTGTTTTCAGGAAATTAGGATTGGGTGAAGTGAAGCCAACCACAGTGTCCCTACAATTGGCTGATCGATCAATTAAATATCCAAGAGGTACTATAGAAGATGTATTAGTAAAAGTTGACAAATTCATTTTTCCTGCAGATTTTATAGTACTTGACATGGAGGAAGACTTGGAGGTACCACTTATCTTAGGTCGACCTTTTCTAGCAACAGGAAGAGCTTTGATTGATGTACAACAAGGGAAGTTAATATTAAGAGTTCAAAATGATTCTGTCACTTTTAATGTTTTTACTGCTATGAAACATCCATCTGATGATAGTTCTTGCTTTAGGGTTGAGACAATTAATAAGTTTGTGAATAAGATCTTTCAGGAAAAAGCTTTCAAGGATCCACTTGAAGCATGCTTGGTTCACCCAAAGAATGAGGAAATTGAAAGCGAAGAGATACAGGAGTATGCCAATCTCATGGAAGCAAATCCACCATATTCACAGCAAAAGGCAACAAAGTTTGAGGAGTTGGGACAACACATGACAAAACCTAAGCCATCAATTGAAGAGCCCCCAACTCTTGAACTCAAGCCTTTACCTTCCCATTTGAAATATGTTTATTTAGATGACGTTTCTACTTTGCCAGTAATCATATCTTCTTCTTTGACAGAATCAATGGAAGAGAAATTACTTCAAGTGTTGAGAGAGCACAAAGGAGCAATTGGATGGAAAATAGCTGACATCAAGGGAATTAGTCCTTCACTATGCATGCATAAGATTTTGATGGAAGAGCATTACAAAGCTACTGTTCAACCTCAGAGGCGATTGAATCCAAAGATGCAAGAAGTGGTGAAGGCTGAGGTAATCAAGTTGCTTGATGCAGGGATCATTTATCCTATCTCAGACAGTCCCTGGGTAAGTCCTGTGCAAGTTGTGCCAAAGAAGGGAGGTATGACTGTTCAAAGAAATGACAATAATGAATTGATTCCAACTAGGACAGTTACTGGATGGCGTGTGTGTATAGATTATAGAAAACTAAATGATGCCACTAGAAAAGATCATTTCCCTTTACCATTTATTGATCAAATGTTAGAAAGACTTGCAGGACACGAATTTTATTGCTTTCTTGATGGGTATTCAGGATATAATCAAATTCACATTGCACCAGAAGATCAAGAGAAAACCACTTTCACTTGTCCTTATGGTACCTTTGCTTTTAGAAGAATGCCCTTTGGTCTTTGTAATGCACCAGCCACTTTTCAGAGATGCATGATGGCCATTTTTTCTGATATGGTTGAAAAATTCATTGAGATTTTCATGGATGATTTTTCTGTATTTGGTTCATCATTTGACATTTGTTTAGATAATTTAGCAAGGGTCTTACAAAGGTGTGAGGAGACTAACCTTGTTTTGAATTGGGAGAAGTGTCATTTTATGGTGCAGGAAGGAATAGTGCTTGGGCATAAGATATCTAAAAAAGGATTAGAGGTTGATCGAGCTAAAGTGGAGGTCATTGCAAAACTGCCCCCACCAACATCAGTGAAACTTGTTAGAGGCTTTTTGGGGCATGCAGGATTCTATAGGCGGTTCATAAAAGATTTTTCTAAAATTGCTAGACCCCTTTCAAGTTTATTGGTTAAAGATGTGAAATATAACTTTTCCGATGAATGCTTGCAGGCTTTTAACACTTTAAAGGAAAAGTTAATATCAGCACCAATCATGGCAGCACCAGAATGGGACTTACCTTTTGAGCTAATGTGTGATGCTAGTGATTTTGCAGTAGGAGCTGTTTTGGGACAACGAAAGAATGGAGTTTTTCAAACCATTTACTATGCCAGTCAAACCTTGTCAGGTGCACAATTGAATTATTCAACAACAGAAAAAGAACTTTTGGCAGTAGTATTTGCTTTTGATAAATTTCGTTCTTATCTAATTGGTTCCAAAGTTATTGTTTATTCTGACCATTCTGCTCTCAAGCATCTACTTGAAAAGAAAGAATCAAAACCTAGGTTAATCAGGTGGATTCTCTTGCTACAAGAGTTCGATTTGGAGATCAAGGATAAGAAAGGGACCGAAAATCTAGTTGCAGATCATTTGTCCAGAATTCCCAATCTAAAGGAAGAAGATCAACCGATTATGGAAGAATTTCCCGACGAAAACATTTTTGCGCTCCAATCCATCCAAATTCCCTGGTATGCTGATTTTGTCAATTATTTGGTAAGTAATGTTCTTCCTCCTGAAATGTCATATCAACAAAGAAAAAAATTCTTTTCTGACCTCAAACATTATTTTTGGGAAGAGCCTTTCTTGTTTAAAGTATGTGTAGACCAGGTTATAAGGAGATGTGTTCCTGAGGAAGAGATGGCTAGTATCCTACACCATTGTCATGCTAGAGAAGCTGGTGGTCATTTTGGTGCCACCAGAACTGCAGCTAAGGTTTTACAGTCTGGATTTTATTGGCCTACACTTTTTAGAGATGCATATTCATATGTAGTTGCATGTGATCAATGTCAAAGAACTGGGAATATTTCTAGGAAACATGAGATGCCTCTAAACAATGTTGTTGTGTGTGAGTTATTTGATGTTTGGGGTATTGACTTCATGGGACCCTTTCCACCTTCTTATGGAAATATGTATATTTTGGTGGCTGTTGAGTATGTGTCTAAGTGGGTAGAAGCAATAGCATTGCCTATAAATGATGCTAAGGTTGTGGTTAAATTCTTAAAGAAAAATATTTTTACCCGTTTTGGCACTCCTAGGGCAATCATAAGTGATCGAGGGACCCATTTTTGTAACAAACAATTTGAAGCACTTTTGGGTAAGTATGGGGTTACCCATAAGATTGCTACCCCTTATCACCCTCAGACTAGTGGTCAAGTTGAGATATCAAATAGGGAAATTAAGAGAATTTTGGAAAAAACTGTGAATGCCTCAAGGAAAGATTGGTCAATGAAACTTGATGATGCACTTTGGGCCTATAGAACAGCATTCAAAACACCAATTGGAATGTCTCCTTTTAGGCTAGTGTTTGGGAAGGCTTGTCATCTACCAGTAGAATTAGAGCATAAAGCATATTGGGCTTTGAAATTTTTGAACTTTGATATGCAGTCTGCAGGTGAAACTCGATTGTTGCAGCTGAATGAATTGCAGGAATTACGCGATGAGGCCTACGAAAATGCCAAAATATACAAGGAGCGGACAAAAAGATGGCATGACAAACACATATTAAGAAGAGAGTTTGTGGTTGGCCAAAAAGTATTACTTTATCACTCTCGTCTTAAATTGTTTCCAGGTAAATTGCGATCTCGATGGTCTGGCCCTTTCATAGTCACTAAGGTATTCCCATATGGAGCTATAGAAGTTGCAAATGACACCCAAGGCACGTTTAAGGTGAATGGTCAGCGTTTGAAGCCCTACTTTGAGGGAGTCAATATGCAGAAGACTACCATTGATCTTCTTCCTCCTTGAGTAGCAACATTGAAGATAGTTTGGCTGAAAACTATAAAGCAAGCGCTTCTTGGGAGGCAACCCAAGCATTTTATTGGTTCTTTTGTTGAAAATTTTGTCACCACCATCTCCTCAAAGCTCTCTATGGCTATCACCTACAATCAGGGGAGTTTTCTCATTCCTATTTTACCTTTATTTTCCTTTATTTTTGCTTTATTTCTTTTTACATTGAGGACAATGCTCCATTCAAGTTTGGGGGTGGGAAAATAAATCTTTTCTTGCTAAATCTAATTGAATTTTTTTCTCATGTCATGATTAAACCCTTTGTTTTGAATTCTTAGCGATTCTTAGGAAGATGTAGATTCTGTTCAAACCTACAATTGTGATGTGAGTTAAGTGTGATTCTGATTATGTTGATCCATTTATTAAACACTAAAAGTCCTTCATTTTTGAAATTGTGTGTATTTCTAGAGAACATTCATGTGAAGTATGTGATTTTCTTAGATCTCACCCGGATCTTAGAATTTGCTTGATTTCCTCTTGAGGCGAAATCCTAGGCTGCATCTAATTGAGAAAATGATTTAGGCCATTCTTTGGATCGTTTGAGCCTTTCAAGCCAACCCTATTTATTTATCCCCAGTCACCCCACTGAGCCTTGATTTATATCCATTTTTTTTATTTTGACACCCACATATATATACCTTTGAGCCTTTGATAAATTATCTTTTCGTCCCGCACCCTTGAACATGTTGATTTTTAGGATATAAGTCTATTTGAGTGAAAGAGAAGTCGAGGGGAAGGATGTTATATGGGAAGGATATTAATTGCAATGATTATGTAGCATAATATGTTGCTTTTGTGAATGCAAAAAAAAAAAAAAAAAAAAAAAAGGAAGAAAGAAAGGAAATGCAACATTTGTCTAAGAATGGAATTCTCTTATTGCTTATTGTCAAATTCAAGCCACTCAAGGTTTAGAAATTGGCTTTTGCATAGTAGTTGGATGTCATGAGCAAGATAAGATTATAATAGTTACATTTCTAGTCCTACTACTTGCTTTATTATTGCAAGCATGATTGTGACTTTTGTGAGTGTCGAAATCCAAGTGAAATCAAGTATTGTTGGGAAGAAATAAATGAGAGAAGTGGTGATAGAAAGATCATCTGAAAAAAAAAAAAAAAAAAAAAAAAAAAAAAAAAAAAAAAAAAAAAAAGAAAGGAAAGAAAGGAAGTGACAAAAGCTCAAATTAGATCCTAGAAAGCAATGTGTTCATGGGTGAATTTAGCCTAAATGACTTTCATCTTACCCCTAGCCCAGCCTTACATTACAAGCTTATAAAAGTCCTATTGATTCTTGGTTAGATGATTGGCCTACATTAGTGGAGAGAGGAATGAAAAGCAAACCTATGAGGTTTGGTTAAAGATTTTGAGAGATTGCATATTAATGTGGATCTATTTATAGTGCATATAGTTGAAAAGATAAGGACTCACACTCACACATACGAACATGGTCAACATAGTTAAGAGTCTATCTTATCTTATGAACAATTGTTGTGTTTGGATGAAAGCTATATTTTTTCTTTGAATTGTTAAGTTGAGCAATTTTAAGTGAATTTCAAGAAAGGGTTTTGTCTGAAACATTTATTATCTTTTACTTTTGCTCGAGGACTAGCAAAATGTCAAGTTTGGGGGTCTTGATAACTCTATTTTTATAGAGTTATTTTGACTATTTTAGGATATAAATAATACAAGTTTTATAAGATAATATTTAAGTTTTGATATATTTATGTAAATTGGTGTTATTTATGCAGCAAACTCCAAAAGAGCAAAAGAAATAAAGGAAGAGAAAGTTACAAAAAGGCACGTGAAGAAGACAAGGAAAGAAAAAGAAGTCAAAAGAATAAAATAGGAGGCAACGTGTAAAGTAGCAAAAGAGGAGGAAAAGGACAAAAAAGGACAAGAAAGGAAATAAAGGAAAAGGGGCAAAAAAGTGAATTACTAAGGGAGAATCTTAGGGCACGCGTCCCAAGATAGCATAAAAAGGCAAAGGAACGTGAATTAAAAGGGAGGAGAAGGCGCCGCACAAGGGAAGAAGAGAGAGAAGAGAGAGAAGAGAGAGAAGAGAGAGAAAAGAAGAAGAAGCCGTGTGTTGCCGCCGAAACCAACCAAGGAAGAGAGAAAAAGTGAGAGAAGAAAGAGAAAACCAAGGAAGAAAAAGAGAAATAGAGGCGCGAAAGCTTCCCTCTACTTCTTATCATTCTTAAATTATAGGAATTCTGTAAAGAATTCTTAAAGAGAAGACAGTGTGGTGACAACTTTCCTGTTTTTTTTTATTTAAGATGTTTTGCTTAATTTCTACTATTGCTTTGGTTTGTTATTTTATTATGTTCTAAACTTCTTTTGTTAGAGCGAAGATGTAGCCTAACTATGATGATGTGAATTTTATAAGTTTTTATGTTTTGCAAGATATTTTATTTATGTGAGTTATATATTATTATGCTTAATGCTTTTAAGTGATTGGCCACCACTTGAATGATTTGATGTGCATATTTGAGACTGAGAGGTAATAGTATGCAATTGCTTCTTATAATATATAACCATGAATTAAATGTGGATAGACATATACCATGTTATTTGTGTGGCTTTTGGTGATAAGATGATCGAAAGATTTATTGTAAACCAGGAATATTCACAGACCCTAATGCATTTGGTTTGTTTCAATTCACATATAGAGATATAGTGAATTAATGAACTAAATAGGTTTACTATACCTAGACATAGGATAGTAAATAAATTAGGAAGTTCCGTCATCACATGGGTAATATCATTCTTGCAGGCATAAACTATGAAAATTCATATCTAGTAGTTATGGTGAAATCGGAAGCTCTAACATGTTTCTCATCTTGATTTTTCTTACTTGGATTCAATTTTAATTAGTCTTGAGTTTTCGTTTTAGAAATTTTAAATTTTAATTCATCTTCAACAATATTTTGATTTGCTAGATAAATTTTAGGATTAATTCATCATTAGTACTTAATTAGTTTAGTATTCACCAATCTTCGTGGGACGATATCTTTCTTATCATTATATTACTTGTTCGACATGTTCACTTGCATCTAAATTTCACCGAACAATGATACTTACTCCTTTGTTC
Organism: Casuarina cunninghamiana; assembly: GCA_028551485.1. Classification (NCBI taxonomy): domain Eukaryota; kingdom Viridiplantae; phylum Streptophyta; class Magnoliopsida; order Fagales; family Casuarinaceae; genus Casuarina; species Casuarina cunninghamiana. The sequence goes on along the minus strand of CM052368.1, from coordinate 1,174,339 downwards.
GTGAGGAAGAAGTCATTGGGAGAGAAGATGAAAAGAAGTATATTATAAAGCTTTTATTGGATGTCAATGTGGAAGAGAATGTTGCCATCATTCCCATAGTTGGGATTGGTGGACTTGGGAAGACTACACTTGTGCAATATGTGCATGCCGATGAAGAAGTTCAAAGAAGCTTTGATCTCAAAATGTGGGTGTGTGTCTCTGAAACCTTTAGTGTAAAAGTTATCATTGCAAAAATCATTAGATCTATACTAAGGAAAGATCTGAAAACCTTGCAATTAAGGAAAGAGTTGAAAACGTTGCAAAAATGGAAGCACTTGAAACTCTTGATATGGATTTTTTGCAAAGTCAACTTTGAAAAGAAATTGATGGGAAGAGATACTTGCTAGTTTTAGATGATGTATGGAATGAAAATAGTAAGAATTGGATCAGTTTGAAAGACCTATTAATGGGTGGCTTAAGAGGAAGCAAAATTTTGATTACGACACGTAGCATGATGGTTGCACAAATCACAGGCACAATACCACCTTATAAGCTAGAAGGTTTGTCTGAGGAAAGTTGTTGGAATTTATTCAAGAAAATGGCATTCAAAGATGGAGTAGTGAATCCAAACCTAGAAAAAATTGGAAAGGAGATTGTAAATGTTGGAAAATAGGATTTTGTTGTGACTGAAAATATTTTCTTGTAAATATCAATTCTCAAATTATGTTTTTCTAAATGTGCAAAAAGAAAAACTATAGGAAGTAAAAGGTGTACAAATTAAAATATCAATTAATGATATTATAAAGTAACCGGGTTCCTACATTTCCTCATAAAATATATTCTAAAAGCCTTTGTGACATATATTCAAATAAATGTTGATTATTTGAATATATTGATTATTTAAATATTTCTTCAAGAAATATAAAATATACTTGAATATATTTTATTTTAGGAATATGATACTTGGTTTGGTGAAATTGCAGGAACAATATATTAAGCTCAAATTCAATATATGCAATACATTATAAATGTATTGATATTAGACCGTGTATTGATATTGGACCGTGTTGATATTGGACCGGATATACATGCTGAATATATTATTACTGTATTGGACTTTTGCTGCTAGACTGTGAGAATGTAGGTGTGGCCCAAGTTCACGTCAACCTGCCTGATCCCGTTCCTGTTACGGTGTTGTCTGAATCATAATCAGAGGCTTCCTGTTACGATGTCATATGAATCATAATCAGAGGCTTCTTGTTATGGTGTCGTCTTGATCACATCAGAGGCTTCCTTGATATGCTTGCTGGCTACGACGTCGTCTCACTTAAGGGCACATAAGAGGCACTTATCCTTCAAGGGGTTATGCCCTAGCCGCTTCATTTATCCCCAACGCTGCCTTCACCTCTCTCAAGTGCCGAAACTTCAATGGGATGAATCTGGAGGAGACGGGCTATCAGAACGGTCGGATTTCGAATCAAAAGGTTGAAATGAGGCTGATTTGATGGATAGCCTACTATTCCTAACGGGAAGAAGGCTATGGTTCAGGTTTGATTCAAAAAGAAAACCCTAGATCTGCTTCTATTTAAAGGAGATGTGTACGTGAAGGTTTCAGTTGAATAATTTACATCTATTTGAAGTGTTCTCTTTGTGAAGATAATCTACTCAGCTTACTTACCATTTGATTCGAGATTGTTCATCATTCGGTGGTTCGATAAGCATCTGGTGATATTCGATTATTCGATTTAATCTTTGATTATATCGCCTATCATAGCTTGTATAACATTATTTATGTGCTGATTTCACTTATAAACATTCTCTGCACATAAATCTTGAGGAAAATCCGAAACCCTAATTTTTCCAAATTGGAGATTTCGTGATAGGAGCTTTGTATCTTGATATATTTGTTTGAATAGCTCCTCTGATCAGCAATATCCTATAAAGTAACATATTATTTGGGGATTTGCTATTGTATATGATCTTTTGATCATTATTTGTATTCGGACTTGATAATTCCTTTGAGAAGGAATTATTTGGATTAGGGAGAACGTATTCTCCTAATCAGGCTAAGTAAAGGTAACTTCAATCGGTTGGATTGAAAGAGAAGAGGGTGGATGTAGGATTCTAAGATAGAGTGCCGAACCACCATGGTAAATTAGGTATTGATTCTCTTGCTCTCTATTTGATTAAATATTTCTGTTTGATTGCATGTTATCATATAAATTGCTAAAGAAATTGATCAGAATTCTTGAGAAGAATATTTCGGTATAAGAACAATTCAACCCCCCCTTCTTGTTAAGCCATAAAACCTAACAGTAAAGAATGTGCACAAGTTCCTCTTGCTATAAGATCTATAGGAAGTATATTATTCTTTAAAAATTTAGAAGTTGATTGGTTAGACTTTAAAGACAATGAAACTTCCAAAATTAGTCAATCATAGAATGAGATTTTAGCAACACTAAAGTTGAGTTATGATCATCTCCCATCCTGTTTGAAGCAATGTTTTGTATTTTGTTCACTATTCCCAAAAGGTTTGGAAATTAATGTGGAAGGTTTGATCAGGACATGGATAGCTGAAGGCTTCATTCATTTATTAGATAGAGAAAAATGTCATGAAGATATTGGCTATGAGTATTTTATGCATTTGTTTTGGAGATCATTTTTTCAAGATATGAAAAGAAATTATGAAGGTAATATTATAACTTGCAAAATGCATGACCTTATGCATGATTTGGCAAAATTAATAGCAGGGGATGAGTACAAAATTGATGATCCAAAAGCCAAAAATATAGTTGTGAGAACTCGTCATGTGGCAATTGATTTTGATTCATTAAGGGATATTACAACTCCTTTATTAAAGGCAAACAAAATGAGAACATTTCTTTTATTACATGAGATACAACAATCTGGTGTAATGAATCAACGAGTTTGTAGTACACTCATTTCAATTTCTAAATGCTTGCGAGTTTTGAATTTAAGTCACTCAAACATTCAAATAGTACCAAAGTCTATCGGCAAGTTAAAGCATCTTCGACAACTCAATCTTTCTTTCAATGAGAAAATCCAACTACTCCCTGATTCTATAACTCAATTATTGCATTTACAAGCACTACATCTAGGCTTCTGTAAAGGACTCAAAGAATTGCCACAACATACTAGAAACTTGATCAATCTTTGTTGTCTTCGTCTCTCTGAATGTGATAGCTTGACTCATATGCCAAATGGTCTAAAAGAGTTGAAATATCTTCATATACTATCACTTTATGTCTTACCAAAGAGAAAGGGTTTTGCCTCCAAGAAAAAGAGGGGGCTAAGTGATTTGAATGGGTTAAATGGCTTGAAAGATATTTTACATATCAAGGGTTTAGAGCAATTGAGATCTTCTCCACAAGAAGCTGGGGTTGCAAACTTGAAGATGAAACAATTCCTTCAAACCCTGAAATTAGAATGGGAACCAGAAGATGGCATTGAAAGTGGAGAGACAACTAAAAATGATGAACAACTTTTGGAAAGCCTCCAACCACAACCAAGATTGCGCAATCTACATATGGTTGGCTATGGAGGCATAAGGTTAGCTAGTAGGGTGTCAACTCTCTCAAATTTGGTTCAAATTATCTTGGACAGTTGTGAATGGAGTAAATGCATCCCACCATTAGATAAATTCCCTTCCCTGCAGGTTCTTGATCTCAGGAAGCTAAGTTCATTGGAGTACATAAGTAATTGTAATAACCAATCTATACCTTCCCTAAAGGTTCTCTACCTCAAAAACTTGCCTAATTTGAAGGGATGGTGTAGGATTGAGGCCCTATTAACGGCAGAGCATAAGCAATGCCGTGGTCTTCTATTACTTCCATCATTTCCTTCTCTTACACAGTTATTTATCAAGAATTGCTCCAAGATAGCCATGATATCTAGCACGATGACCACACCAGCGCTGGAGAGCAACACAACACCCTTTTGTTCTTCCTTTTCTGCACTCCCAGCATTTAAACTTCTTGTGATTAGTATGATGGAGCAACTAGAATCTCTGCCAACATGGATGCGCAAGCTCACATCACTTACGGAGCTTAGGATTTCCAAATGCCCCAAAATAATGTCACTGCCTGAAGCAATTGGCAGCCTCAAGTCTTTACGTGTATTGAACATTATGGACTGTCCAGATTTAGAGAAAAGATGTGAGAAAGGAACAGGCGAGGATTGGTCAAAGATTGCTCATGTTCCAACTGTGGAAATGTCGTGATTTCTTTGGAGGTGGCTTGTTATTCGAATGATATCGTGATTTCTCTAGAGGTGGCTTGTTATTCGTCACATTCAAGATAAAGAAATTGGCATCATAAGAACACTCCAAAGGGTTTTACTAGCCTATGTAAGTTATAGAAACACCAACCAGGTACTTGTTTTTATGTACAAACATTTGATGAACAAAATATAGATAGATGTGGTGATATATTAATATCTTGTTGAGTTTATTTGCTCTTTAATCTGTGACGCGGATGTTTCAGGTATCTGGACCACTTATCTCTTCAAATGACAAGATTGTATCATAGGATATTTGGAGGCACGTGAGATCTGGATGAATTCCATTTTCTACTTATGAGGTGAGCGGGATCGAGAATACTGCAGCTATATTATGTATGCGATGTGTGGGTTGAGAAGTTTCGTTGAATTTGAATCTATTTTTGGATTTTTTTTTTTGGAATGGGATAATGTTGATATTTCCAACTTTTTCCTTTTGATTTTCTTTCTTTTGTAACTTATTTTGGATTGATTTGTGCTGCATGTGTTTGTTGTTTTTGTTGGCTCTAAAATTTGTTTCATGGACCCATATACATTGCTTTGGACCCGACAAAAAAAAAAAAGGGAACTTTTTGGGTTGTTACTTTCTAGTAAATATATTACATAAAAATGGTTTAGTACCAGAACAGAACACACAATGACTTTGTTACTATAATTGCTGTCAAACTGAGCAATACGAGTTGTTCTCACAATAACGTTCTACAAACAGCCATAAACTAAGATGCATACCAGGTAATAAGAGCTAACAGAAAATAGAAACAAGTAGCAGAAACAAAGATAAGAAAACATGCAACACAAGATTTAAGTAGTTCTGCTAAAGTTGAGCCTACATTCACGGGCAGAACAGATACGGGTGTTTTTTTTATTATTGCTGCCAGGAAAACTTGTTTCAGAGTGTTTTACTGAAGCCTTCCCTCTCCTCTCTTCCCTAGACACAGTACAACCCTTCCTCACCTGTGAAGAGTATAATTTTTCTTGACTTCTTCAACACTCTGCTTTTCTCTCCTACACTCACAATTTTTCTGGAGGCACTTTTCTTTGTCCTTCCTGAATTCTCTTCTCGCTAATGGTTTTTAAGACAGCGGCCAGCTTAGCTCTCTCTCAACTGCCATAATACAGCTCCTGATTATAGCCATAAAATATATTGACACATTGCGGCTTTTGACCAGCTTAAAACAGTCGGTCTAATAATCTTTTACCATCTAAGTAAAATACTATGTTCTGAAAACAAAGTAATTTGCTGCAGCTTTTCTCTCACGCATGGCTACAGCTGCAATAAGTGAACAGCAAAAGTAAGAAGGATCAGAACTTAAGATTATGAGTCACTCTTCTCACAGGTTGAAATTCCTATTTTTCTTGTCTCTAATGCTCAGGATGTAATCTTTATTCGATGTATCACTAGAACCAATTATTTGTGCATTGATGAACAAAAGCAGAGAGACGATTCTTACCCCCTCGTTCTAGCATAACATTTGGACACAGTACGACTTCTTATAATAGCTCAAGCAATAGGCCTTAGTTAAGAAAGTGATATAATGCCTTCCAAAGGGAAAAAAAAGGTTGTTTAATCTAATCTTACTAAGTGAGTTAATTGGCCATACATTTCATTGAAAGACTTGTGAGATATTTGTACTTTCAAATTAACTTGGTTAGTCTTTTTAGTATTTTCTTATTTAAACGACATTATAAGATTGAATTGTGTATTTGGGAAGTGTTTTTACCCTGAAACTCATAATAATTAATATCAATGGCATTTTAGATTCTTGCACTTTGAGCAGTGTAGATTGGAGTTTATACAGTATTCGATATCCATTATTTGCTGGAAAAATCCAGAAAGCACCCCATTTTGAAGAACCACGGGGTTTCAGTTTCTAGATAAATTAATACCACGATGGTGCTAATACGCATGAATTGTTCTAATATATTTTGGAATTGAAATGAAATCATGTAGTCACATGTGAAGTACTGGAATTAATTTTGCTGAAACAGTTTTTAGGCACACTAAATGGTAGGACTAATTTTTTGTGGTTTATATCTTCATTCTGTCTTATACAAGCTCACCCCATTTCACACACACACATATATCTTTGAGAGAGTTATAAAACTTTACATGTTTAAATTGCGTAGACGAGTTCAAAAGGCAAAGTTTCGGGTCAAAGGCAAAGCCAAGCCTATTAAATGGCATTTGGGAAGAAGCACGCTATGCAGAATGTATTTATTCCTGGGAAGTTGGCAGAATCTGGGTGTTGAAGAACAAAATCGGGAACAAATACCTGTGAGGGGGCACATAAGGATGAGAAAAATGTTACCCTTCAGCAACCGATTTTGAAGCAGGTACTTGACAAATCTGTTGCATGACCCTTTTAGGATCTACTTCATTTTGTAAGACATATGCTATCGGTTTCACAAATATTGTTCTTTCTGGGGTTCATATGGGTCGGACAACCTTCATCTTTTTTGTGGCACTTGACTTTATTATATGTTTTGGAAAAACATGTTGTTGTATGCTTGTTTTAAGTCATTTTCCCTTTCTTCACAGCCTTTCATTTGTGATTTGCAATATCTTTTCAAATCCCGTCTCTTCAATTTGAACTTGCAGTAAAATGTTTGCATCAATTTTTCGCCTTTTCTGTCTCTTGCAGGGTGGTGCACCCTTCCGATGATGTGAAAAGGTACAGGTGAAATGGTTGTTTTTACTTGACAATTGATGTAGTGGTATACATTCATCGATCTGTGGGTTGACTATGTTGACAATATATTGGCAGGGACGTAGTCGATTTGGTGGTGATAACTATAAATGTTGTTGTATGAGTGGTGGCACGAAGGCAGTGATGGTTTTGGTAATAACTTCAGTGGAGGTATTCATGCGATAGTGTTTAAAAGAATGCTGTGGAGGTGTTGTTGGTGAAGGCATCTGGTGTAGTTGGTGGAGGGATTAACCAGGGGAGTCGGCATAGGAATGGTTGTATTTTCTTAGACCACACGAGGCTTAGCCTGTCCTTTAATTCAAGAGAAAAAAAAAAGTTACATACTGAGCACATGAAGGTATCCTACTATTTTATGTGCAAAATGTTTCATAATCTTATAGTTTTGTTTTCTTTACTCTATTTTGCATCTTGTTGCCGTTGTTGTTCTTGTTCTTAGTCTTATTGTCAGGAAGCAAATATTTGTAAGTGGCCTATTTTTATCTATTTTATGTACAGGAAAAATAGGTGCTTCGTAAAGAGAGCTAGAAGAAAGGAAGAGTCTCAGTCAGTTGGAGAACTCTCTATGCATATGGCACTGCGGATGAAATTAGATATAGACATCTTAGACTCCTGTTTTTAACCGGCTGGTGAGTGATAGCTTTCAAAGTCTTGCAAATAAATGTTGGAGTTATATATTTGGTGTAAAAGAGAAGTTGCTTCACCAACACACAAAGCAATCCTCCCAACACATTCATACAAGAGTTCACACTCGGACAAGGTTTCAACGAGATATCTTTACACATCAGCCACCGTCCAAGGAACCGTCCAAGCCACCATTTAAGCAACTGTCAAACCACCGTCCACACTATCCACATGAACCACCGTCCACACCGTCCATAATTATTATGCCACCACCTAATCATCATGTAATAAAATATATTTAGAATAGTCTATAAATAGGAAAGGGAGATAGCATTTGTTGTATATCCGACTACTCCTAAAATATCGTAGATATGTAGCAGGGCATTTAAGCCCTGCAACAATGGCTTTTAAACTATTTTGATGTCATTATCTTTCTTTCATATATGTTTGTGTTGAAAGGCTTTATTATCATTTCTCTTATTTTCTTATTTATGTTTAAATCACTTTTCAAGATGCTTCCTAATTATTATTCTACCATTATCTTCCTTATATTATTTGTTATAGACTTGTTATATTTTGGTTCAACTTATTTATCAAACCAAAGTACCAAATGTTACAAATTTTGATTTTCAACTATAAAGACACGTCATATACGAACAAAAAGAAGGTCCAAACATTCCGTGAAGATGAGATTGTCTTGTCCCAACTCTAAATCAGTATACAACGGAAGTGTTGGAAAGGTTGTTTTGATGGTAAAACCTTTGTCTGCTTGTTGACATCCTTCCTCTACTTCATATAAATTGTTCTTTCTACTTTACTAAGCATGTGATTTTCATATTCCCAGTAATGGCATACATTGCTGTAATGTTCAGTGCATTCCTTCCGTAGCTTCTTCTGCCAGGGGAAGGTAAGGTGTCGAACCCAAAGCCCAGCTTGTTGTCGGGGCTCCCTTGGCTTACCATTGAGCTAAGGGGAATTCAACTTCTTTTTTCACCCTACAGAATTGAAACTTCATTTTGTTTAACAAATGGAGAACCTAAAATCTCTACCAGAGTGGATAGGAACCTAACATCTTTATTTAAAGAAAAGACGTGAAAGGGGAACAGGCGAAGATTGGTGGAAGATTGCTTATGTCCCACAGTTGTACTTATTTTGATCTCCCTAGACATTCTGGTACCCATGTCAAATGCTTGTGATGGTCACATATGAGATACTAAAATTGTTATCTTAATGCTCCAAATACTCTGCAAGTCCTCTGTAAATTATGGAAATACTAACTAGGTACTAATCTATATGTGCAACGAGAGAAAACATTTGATAAACAAAATATTAATGTCTGCAAAGATATATGAAAAACTAGTTGAATTCATTTGTTTTTCAATTTGCTGACAATGTCCTTGTTTCAGGTCAGTAGATTACGCATATTTCAGCAAGACAAGATGTTTGCGAATATCAAGGGAAGCCAGAAACTAGTGGTTATGATACAACAGGAAAGACGCTGCATAACATACAAGGTGCACGAACACTCTTATCTTTTTATCTGAGCTTAAAATGCGTAAATATCAAATCTCACGAGCGAAAAGAATTAAATTAATTTTTTAAAAATAAGTATAATATTTATTTCTTTCAAAATAGAATATTTTAAGTGTTTATCAAACAATTTCTTTTAAGCGAAGTTCAGACAAAAAAAATCCTGATTTTTACTTTTTAATGGATTTATTTTTATTTGGATGACTACTGCAATATAACTCTTTTCATTATATTATTTCTCCTTAACAAATCAAAATTTGAAACGGGTCAAATCCCTGTCTAGAATCAAAATCATGCATTTTTGCTCTGTCTGCATCCTCCTTTCCTAGAAATTCTTTGATTTTTTTATCTACCGTTAACCACACAACCAATGTAAATCAAACTAACGAAATGCGAAGTTTTTTGCGTTAAGGGCCTGAAATTGCTGATAAAAAATAAAATCCAATCACTATTGCTACCACAAAAATTATTAAAGAATATATTTTGTTTTCTCTTTATTGGGTATTAAACCCGTAGACCGAATTCTTATGCAACTCCACCATGATTGTGTTTGTCCTGAAAATGGGAAAAGCACTCGTAAAATAGCAGCGCTGATTTACGGACAGATACTGGTCTTGAAATCATATACTTCTGAAAAATTCAAAGACGTTGAAGTTGATCTCGATTAATAAATATTTTAAGTACTAATATTTTAATGCATAATGGTTAAAAATTAATTTAACACGTCATCACGGAGGAATGCTGAGTTTCTTGCTTCTTTGTTGGTGTTGCTGGAGATTTCTATCTTAATTTAACGTGTCATCGCCGAGGAGTGCCCTGAGTCAACAGAGTCCCCTTAGTTGAACCTTTCAAGAGTATAATTGGCTTGCAAGCATTGTCAGTTACTAATTTAGGTTCTGATGTCTTTGTTTCCAATTGAAAAATAAGAATCGGAATAATTCTTATTTTTCTCAAGAATATCACAAGAACACAAAACGTAAGCTTGCAAATGGTTGAAATGATTTCGATGATTCAACTGTACAAGGAATTCTAATTTATAGACTAGCAAATAATAGGAAAGAAAAATCGTAAGACAATTTGATTTAAGTTACATATCTGCGAAATGAATTCGGATTGAAGAAGATCTTGGACGATTTTGGGATTTTTCCCAAACGCGGTATTGCCGTGATTGATGACTTGATCTGATTTCCTGATCTTGTGTTTTGGTGATGATCGATTGTCTCTGTACTCGAAAAGGAAACTTTTCCGGTGACTGAATTCCGGCCAGATGCATTTGGAGCTTCTCGAACTTTTCGGTGAGGGAAACGGCGCGGTGCTGAGGAATCGCGATGGTCGCGATGTTTACGATTCAGGGCTGACGTGGTTAGTGCAGCCACATGTTGTATTCTGGGAGTGAGAGGCGCTGTCATGGCCAGGTGTACGTGGCACGGTAATGTGGGTTTTAATACCCCCCCGCAAGCAGATGGGTCACATTGAACCGTCAGCTTGGTTTGGAGAGTAGCAAAACGTGATGAAGAAAGGCCTTTTGTAAAAATATCAGCGGGTTGATCCACTGAAGAAATGAATTGAACATGTAATTGACGATTTTTGATCCGCTCACGAATAAAATGAAAATCAATTTCTACATGTTTAGTGCGAGCATGAAAAACAGGATTAGTGGAGAGGTATAAAGCCGATAAGTTATCACACCATAAGGTAGGGGATGTAGGTGTGGTTTGGCCAAAATCATGAAGAAGAGCCTCAATCCAAATGAGCTCGGCAGCAGTATCAGCAAGACTTTTGAATTCTGCTTCAGTGCTTGATCGAGCAACGGTTTTCTGTTTGCGAGAACACCAGGAAATAAGATTGGAACCTAAATAAATACAAAATCCACCAGTAGATTTTCGATCATCACAATCCCCAGCCCAGCCAGCATCAGAATAAGCATGGAGTTAGTTGGTAGAAGATTTTGTAATATGGATGCCATATCGAGTGGTGTCCGTTAGAAAACGGAGAATGCGTTTGACAAAGGTCCAATGAATTGTCGTAGGAGCATGCATGTATTGACATGCAGTATTGACAGCATAAGCAATGTCTGGACGTGTGAGTGTGAGGTATTGAAGGGCACCGACAATACTACGATAGTGAGTAGGGTCAGGAAAGGGTTCCCCATCATTAATTGATGGGGGAGAACCAGTGGTGCAGGGAGTAGATGTAGCACGGGCGTTTCCCATGTTTGCTCGTTGAAGAATATCTTGAGCAAATTTGGCTTGATGAAGAATAAGGCCATTTTTTGTTGGTAAAGCCTCAATGCCAAGGAAGTAGTGAAGATCACCAAGATCTTTGATATCAAATTCCCGTTGAAGTTGTTCCAAAATATGATGAAGAGGAGCATCGGGACTACCAGTAAATAATATATCGTCAACATAGACGAGAATAAAGACACTATAGGTGGCAGTATGAAGAAAAAATAAAGAAGAGTCGGCTTTAGAAAGGGAGAAACCGATTTTTAATAAAAATTGTGTAAGGCGGTGATTCCATGCACGGGGAGCCTGTTTTAATCCATAGAGGGAGCGCTTTAAGCGACAAACATAGTGAGGGTGAGTAGGATCTTTAAAACCCTGGGGTTGTTGCATAAATACTTGTTCATCAAGATGACCGTGTAAGAAAGCATTCTTGACATCAAGTTGACGAATGTTCCATCCGTTGTTAAATGCGATTGAAAGAAACGTTTGAATTGTAACGGGTTTGGCAACGGGACTAAACGTCTGAGTATAGTCTATACCTGGACGTTGATGAAAACCTTTCGCTACTAAGCGAGCTTTGTATCGTTCAAGGGTGCCATCAGAGCGAAATTTGATTTTATAGACCCATTTGCAACCAATGGGGATAATCTTCGCAGGAGGGGGTACGAGTTCCCATGTTTGATTTTTGATTAATGCAGTATATTCTTCGGCCATTGCTTTTCGCCATTCAGGAGAGGAAGAAGCCTCTGTAAAGCATGAAGGTTCCTTAGGAACTTTGGTGGTGGCAGTTAAGGCATATGTATGTTGCCTAGTTAAAGTTCTCCTGGCAATAGTTCCTCCTTTTAACCTAGTTGTCATAGGATGAGTAGAGGGAGGAGGAGGAGCAGGAGTAGGAGATGGTATGAGAGTATTAGAGGAGGCCGTGGGGAGCAATGAATGAGGTTCTATGCGTGGAACCTGGGGCCTAGAGTTATTGGGTAATGATATTTGTAACGGGATATATGAGGCACTTGAGGGGCGCCTTGATTCAATAAAATTCATGAATGGAAATTGGGATTCATCAAAATTTGCATCAGCTACAATAAAATATTTATTTGTCTTAAGGCAGAGACATCGATAACCTTTGTAGCCTGGAGGATAACCCATAAAGACACATGGTCGAGATCGGGGTTGTAATTTATGTTTATTATAAGGTCGTAAATAGGGATAAGCAAGACAGCCAAAAACCCGTAAGTGAAGGATAGGAGGGGGTTCATGGAAAATTAAATCCCAAGGAGATTTGTTTTGAATGACAGGGCTTGGAAGCCGATTAATGATGTGGACCGTAGTTTCAAAGGCAAGATCCCAATAACGAAGAGGAACATGGGCCTGATTAAGGAGAGAAAGGCCCGTTTCAACTATATGTCTATGTTTACGCTTAGCCGATCCATTTTGGAACGGGGCATAAGGACTTGATAAGCGTTGGGAAATGCCCAGGTTGGATAGAAGAGTTGTAAAATCTCGAGATGTGAACTCAGAGGCCCCATCACATTGTATGGATTTTATTTTGGAATTGCATTGATTTTCCATAAGAGAACGAAATTTTTCAAAAATGGATAAGAATTGAGTGCGCGATTGAAAGTTGTAGATCCACGTGAATTTGGAATAATCGTCAATAAAGGCAATATAATATTTATTGCCTGAAGTGGATAGTATTGGGGCAGGTCCCCAAATATCAAAATGAATTAATTCAAGTGGGCCCCGAGAGAGATTATGTGTTGGGGGATGTGGATGTTTCTTGCTTTTGCTAATTTGGCAAGCATCACAAAGTTTATAAGTAGAGCCTTCAAACTTTATTTTATTCTGTTGGAGCACTTTGGATACAATAGGTAGAGAGGCATGCCCTAACCGTTGATGCCATTTTTCAGACATATTTAAATTAATATTAAATGCAAAGGGCCCGTGCACCAATTTATTGGGTTGAAGGCGGTAGAGTCCATCTTTAAGTGGACCTTGTAGTAGAGTCCGGCCCGTAGAGAGATGCTGTACCATACAAAAGTTAGGGTAAAAAATGAAGGCACAATTATTATCCCTGGTAAATTGTGAGACAGAAAGTAAATTTTTTGAAATTTTTGGTACAACTAAAACGTTAGAAATATTTAAATTCATGGGATTGGGAAAATTACCTGTGTGGGTGATGGGAAGGCCCATTCCATCACCTACGGTGACTTCATTTTCACCTTGGTAGGGCAGCAGGTGGTCCAGGCCCATGGTCTCGGGCGTCACGTGGTTGGTTGCCCTAGAATCGGGGTACCAGTCCACTTCAGATTGGGCCTCTGAATTGAGGGCAGAGTGGGCTCCATTGGATCCGTTGTGAACGGATTGGGCCAGACTGAGGGCTTGGTGAGTCGAGCCGACATTCTGTGTTGGCTGGTTGTAGCGGGCCCGACAGGTGGTGGCCCAGTGACCGGTCCGTCGACAGATCTGGCACCAGGGACGACGGCGATTATTGCCGTCAGTGGTGAAGTGACCTCCAGTAGGTGGTGGAAAAGGTTGATTGTCTCCGGCAGGGGCAGTTCTCCGCTGAACCTGGGTACGGGTATGGGTCTGAACCACGACCCGAGGGCGTGCCGGCGGATTGTGGACCATGGAGAAAGCCACCGGTGGAGCACGGGATTGCTCCGCGAGCTCCAACTGAGCCTCCTGAGTGAGAAGAAGACCCCGAAGATCTTCTCTGGTGAGGCCTGAAGTCCGAGTATGGACAGAGATGGCGGTTGCAAGCGGTGCGTAGGGGGCGCCGAGTCCACGGAATAGGTGGGTGAGGTATTCATTGTCGGAAATGACCTCACCCACACCACCGAGTTCATCAACCAGGGAGTTGATTTCCTAGAGAAACTCAGAGACTGAGCGGTGACCCTTCGTGATTGCCTGAAGCCGCAGACGGAGGCTAGAGGCCCTTGCAGTACTCTGAGCGGCAAATTCCGCCGCAAGAGCCTTCCAAACTTTATTGGATGTGGTGTGTTTCGTCAGTTGGCTGACGATGGCATCGGAGCAAGTGCTGAAAAGCAAACCAAGGGCGGTTTGATCGCGTTTCAGCCACTCAAGATAAGCCGGGTTAGCAACCTGAATGATGGAGCCTTCATCGTCGGCGGTGGTAGTGAATTGGGGCGGTTGGAGAATAGACCCATCCACGATGGGCAGCAATTCAGTGGCCCGGAGATATGGAAGAATACGGGCTTTCCACACCAAATAATTTGGACCTTCGAGTTTGACAGAGGAGGTTGGAATGGTGATATTTCCGGATTGAGCAGGGATAGCGGTTTGGGTGGGAACGAAATCATTCTGCGTAGAGGCCATCGGAAAAAAAAAATAGGGTTAGGATTGATTTGGCGGTGGCCAAAAGCTCTGGATACCAAATTGAAAAATAAGAATCGGAATAATTCTTATTTTTCTCAAGAATATCACAAGAACACAAAACGTAAGCTTGCAAATGGTTGAAATGATTTCGATGATTCAACTGTACAAGGAATTCTAATTTATAGACTAGCAAATAATAGGAAAGAAAAATCGTAAGACAATTTGATTTAAGTTACATATCTGCGAAATGAATTCGGATTGAAGAAGATCTTGGACGATTTTGGGATTTTTCCCAAACACGGTATTGCCGTGATTGATGACTTGATCTGATTTCCTGATCTTGTGTTTTGGTGATGATCGATTGTCTCTGTACTCGAAAAGGAAACTTTTCCGGTGACTGAATTCTGGCCAGATGCATTTGGAGCTTCTCGAACTTTTCGGTGAGGGAAACGGCGCGGTGCTGAGGAATCGCGATGGTCGCGATGTTTACGATTCAGGGCTGACGTGGTTAGTGCAGCCACATGTTGTATTCTGGGAGTGAGAGGCGCTGTCATGGCCAGGTGTATGTGGCACGGTAATGTGGGTTTTAATATTTCCTTAGGCATTCAAGTATAAGACTTGGGCTTCTTGAGAAATATAAGGAGTATGTAGAGCGCACAAAGGCATTTCAAAAGAAGGAGCACACTTTGCAGGTTAAGTAACAAAGTTTGGCTTGCTCTGTTCTTCATGTTTATCCTATATGTATTTGCTGTGCAGAACCTTAAAGAGAAAACAGCTTTTAGAATCCTAGAAGAGTTTTACTTCGAGATGATCAAAACAAGAACTCTTGATAGAGTCCATGAATTAAAGTAACATATAAATGGGATTTGCTTTGATGTGGATCATTTGGTTTAAAAGTATTAAAGTGTAAAGGCCTATCCCAAAATCTTAAGGCCTTAAGTAGGAAAATTATCATTTATAAGCTCAAGGACTCACCATTATGCTTTCAATATGAGACAACACCTATCTTTAACACTTTCTTCACTTACATGCTGATATAAACATTGCAAGTAGACTGAAGCAAAGACTCATTCTTGGCTCTAATACCATATTGCAGTATGATGGTCTATCCTAAAACCTTAAAGTATTAGATGAAAAAATCTTATCACTTATAAGCTCAAGGACTCATCCTCATGCTTCCAATGTGAAATAACACCCATCTTTAATTAAAAAAACTAAAAGGGACATTCAAGGGAAATGAGCAGTCCTTGGAAAGAACTCAGAATTTTTTCCTTATGGTGTAATGATCATCACCATCCATGCCTACTTCTCCAAACTTCTGGTCCTTTTTTGGGTTCTAGCTTTCTTGATGCTTTGAATTTCTCTCCTTTTTTTTTTTTTAATCTTTTCCTTTTTATCTTTGTTATTTTTCTCTTTCAGTGTGGTTCATTTATGTACCCGGTCCACGTGGAATGCACACCCTTTATGTGTTAGTTGATAATTAAAATGTTTAAGAAGAAATTACAGAAATTTACCTGTTGGTGATTTGCAATGCGAGTATTGTGGAATGGCATGAACAACAAGTGAACTTGTATTAGTTGGATCTCTTCTGATTATTGTGAAACATTTGCAACTGTTTTATGCCTTCTCAATCTTTTGCAGGGAGGAGGCTAAAGAAATACGGGTAGTTTCCTCAAAAAGCAGAATGATGCCCTTTTCTGATGACATTTATGAGGATATGAAATGGTACAATAAAACGTTAGTTGCGACTTAACACCCATTGATTCCAGTAGGTATACACATACATTGATCTGCTTGGGCGTACGTACATATATGTACTCTCAACCTGATGTTATTTGCAAAACCAACACTCGAGTGCTCTCCCTTATACAGCATACACGCATATATAAGCAACGTTTGCAGATAATATGAATCTGAAATTATTCCTCCAATACGCACTCTCTTGTTCTCCTACACATATATCTAATGTATGCTTTGGAAAAGGTCATTCTTGGAACTGTTCTAATTGTTGGCTTGCGCTCTAGTATTCTAGATTTGAACAAAGTGTTCTAAGTTATCTTGCTACTTATCCCGAAGTTTCAAGACATTTTTGCTATCAAAGTAATAGAGTTGCTTTTGATTAACATGCTTATTAAAATGTTTGATAGTTCAAAATGGTTGATGGTAGCAAACGTGACATAATTGCAATAGAAGAGACTTAGGATACTATTTCAGATTTTGGTGATAGCAATGGTGGTAGTAGTACAGCTCTGTGCTAATATGGTAGTTATAGCAGCCATGTTGATAGTGATGAAAATATGGTGATTGTGACGATCGTAATGATAGTTACAATGATTATGCATTTCTATTATCTTGTTGTTTAATGCAAGAGTAGATTACATAACATTCTTTAAAACCTTGCATATCAAATTACCTTAGTATTTGATGTGTAAAATGCTTCCTACTTTTATGATTTCTTTTTCTCATCTATATTTTACTTAATGCTGCTGTTGCTATTGTTATTCTTAGTAATTTCATTAGGAAGTAGTTATTTATTAGTGACATATTCTTTAATGTACCGTGTATAGGAAAACAAGCACATGAATAGAGTTGGAAGTCAGTCAATTGGAGAAACTCTATATATGAATATGGCATTGTAGAAGGAATTACATGTATAGACATCTTGAACTTCTTACTCTTAATTGGCTGTTGCATTGTGGCTGAAGGTAATAGAAATAATAACACGCCCTTTTCTATGCTATAAAAGGGGAGTTATACTAGAAGCCCTTTTCTAATATTCCCGCTGCACAAAATATGAGCAAATTGTACATCAACTTATACACAGTGACTATCCTTCGAGTCTTAACATTTTTCTGGTGACTCTCGCTGTATTGGTGAGGCGGTGGGGAATGTTGGGGTGAACCAGAAAAATTTGGGTAGAGCTGGATCTAAATGTTGGCTAGGTAAGTGTCCTGTAGTAAGAGGAGTAGTTATGAACCCTGTAGACCATCCCCATGGGGTGGTGAAGGGAGTTATAGTGTAACAACTTCAAACAAGACCTTGTACGATATTTTGTACGTGAAGTGAGAATGATAATTTTGTTAAGAACAAGTTCTCTCATAATGATCAAAGGTATAAGATTAAATATTTTCTTACAAATTATTTTTAAAAAGAAATATGCATTTTAGTAATTCTTAATACTAATTTTAAGGTTAGAAAGTAAATTCTTTTAAATATGGTACATAACAGCTTCAAGCATGTGGCATTATACTTGCGATGATTATTCAACTCATGAATAAAGAGGTATTTTTCTTCAAATTCAAAATTCTTATTATGTTATATATATTTTCTTAAAATTAATTTATAAGGAAAAATATCACCATAAAACATATAATATAAAATATACTAATAATATAAAATACATACTAAAATTAATGCGAGTGGCCTTTGTATTTTTAACGTTTTTGCACCATTTGTTCCCCAGAGATTTGTTGTTTTCTCCCTCCGTTGTCAAGCTGCCTCAACTTCGCAGTCGCCTTCATAACTGCGAGTTCTCACAACTCTTCGCCACTGGGGAGAGAGAGAGAGAGAGAGAGAGATATCTTATCTCTTTCAATTTGTTTTAGTAAGTGTGTTAATCTGATATTTCCAGTAATACAAGTGGTAGTTGGGCCTCTGATATTTGAAGTTCTACAAGCATATGAAGTCTTGAGTTCACCTTTCTAATTGGACCGGTCGTCAAAGACGAGCTTAAGGAGCTCAGGGACACCGTTCTACTATCCAAGTTGTACTCTTCATGCGGGGTCAGCAATCTAAGAGTAGTGCTGTCAAACATTGGCAACAAAAGCTGAATATCTATCCACTTAAGCAGGTGACTAGGTTCGAAGAAAGTCCTGATGCTTAATAGATTTTTCCTATACAGTTGTTACATATTCTTTAAGAAGTTGCTTGTGGCGATGAAAGGTGAGAAGTGAGAAGTGAGAAGTCGGTAGCGTTGGAGTTTTTAGTCCGAGACACTTGGCTGAAGATTTTCATATACATTTCGCTTTCAAATGCAGTACTTCATGGATCAATCTCTGTGCCATTGTAGACATGGTGACTGCAGACACGCACAGAGAGTAAAGTGTAGGTGATCCTAAACAGTTTTGCAGACATCATTAAGGCTATGAACACTTCACGCGCTTTTAGTAGGCTAAGACATGTTAATGTTTGTTAGAAGACGAAAAGTAAAACGAAATTGGTGAGAAAGGCAGAAGACTTTTTCATTTCGACTTTGAGAACTTGTACAGCAGTCATTTAAAGAAAACGGTAAATGTTAAGTGGTGGTCAAACGGCTGGAGAGACTATAATGGGTCGTTTGATGGATCTATTTTCAATGGTTTTAAGGCGTTTAGCCGTTTAGTTCTTCGTGATGCGAAAACATTAACTGCTTTTGTGTTTGTAACTCCTTAGCCTAGCTTGATCAAAGCTCACTGAGATAATACAGGCGCAAGCGGTTCTGAATGGAGCATGGAAGTCCTCGTGATTTTACTGTCCAATCTTACGCATTCACTGGAGTACAATAGATCAGTAAAGCCTTTGGGCGATGTTCACGTTTTCTAATCTGAGCTTGGCTGTTGCCGGCCATAGCTGACTTTCTTTTCTGGTTTTCATGGTATCAGAGCCACCAGTAAGTGTCTGGAAGCTGTTTGTTTCCACATTAAGGCGATCCTCCTTTGTTATGTTGCTTGGCGAAAGCTGCTCGAAAGGCAAAGATAATACTTTCTTTGACTAGATTAAGGTATCTTTATCCTGCCTGATTAGTGGAATTCAATGACACCATTTTGTAAGGACGTTTTGAGTTAATTAACTCGAATAAGGGAAAGATAAAGGCTATGAAAATTTCACACACTTTTAGTTTAGGACAGATCATCTTATCAAAATCTGTGGGAAAAGGTCAAAAGTAAGCAAAAGGAAGCTTCGTGCTCAGCGACTGACATGCAATTGATTTGTCTTCTCCTCCCCAAGTCAAGCTTAATTCCCTTCCAAGTCTCCATATCTAGCCCGTCATGAGTCAGTCGTCGGTGGAGAGAGAGAGAAAGAGAGAGAGGGAGGCATTGGATTCGCTAAAGATTTTGTTGTCTTCTCCACCCAAAAGTCCCCGAAGGAGAGAATCTATATCCTGCTGGGCCATCACCTTACCATGCAAAGTGGTATCGCCTTGCAACCACAGGCTGGCCACAACTTTGGACCTCATCTTTTCGGAATTAGTCCTTAGAAAGGCCTCCTCATACAAGGAAACCTTTTTCTTTATTAACCCCATTAGACCTTTTTTTTTTTTTAATAATAAATTATATTAATAAAAATTAGTATACAAAAATATGAAAACACACCCAACAACACTACAAAAATTTTAAGATAAAAGTTAATAACATCTAAATCTAACCCATCAAACATTTTACCATACCTGTATGAGACAAACAACGTTATCGCACCTGACACATACAAACGACATTCCAAACTGGGAGAAAACGTAGAGCTTCTCCAATTCTTGAAGATACGTGAAAGAGTGCCATCGGTAGGTCGAGGTCGTGGCTCAAATGACAAAGTATTTTGAACCCAAATTCAGCAAACAAAAAGGGATTCGTTTCTTTAAACAAACAAATAAAAAACCACAAAAAGAACACACAAAACAAAACAAAAACTATATATGGTAAGGGTTAAAAAATCAAATAAACAATTATAACTGTTTCTAAAATTTAATGAGTACTTTTAGAACATGAAAATATGTGGACTTCTTTTGGATTATAGCAGACTAATAAAACAAAGAAATTTAGGACCACCTGTCAGTGTTGCTACTAATATTTTATAAAAGGTCAAAAACAGGATATTCACATCTTTTCACGAGCAGAAATTGGTCACTTATCCAGACAAAAGGGGCTCCTATGTGCCGAAAGCGTTTATTCAGTGGCACTAAACAAACACCAGAGTAATCATCTAACTTCCCTCATAAAACATGTCAATTAGTGTATTAAAGAACAACTACAGGAAACCAGCCTAGACTCACTTCAGGAAATTAGCATAGACTACCAAAAAGTCTCCCAGCCACACAATTTAGCGTAGAACGCCTCTCTTTCTTTAAGGTCCTGTTTTTGGGGTATCCCCTTGGCTTAATGGCAAAAAACCAAGGAATTTCTGACTAACAGGGTAGAGTTTCGTACTCAGTGCTGAAAATGATATAATAGATATTTCAAATATCTTAGTCCTCTCTTAATAACTAATTTTAAGGTTAAAAAGTACATTCTTTTAAATATGGTACATAACAGCTTCAAGCATGCGCAATTATAGTTGCTATGATTATTCAACTCATGAATAAAAAGGTATTTTTCTTCAAATTTAAATTTTCTTATTAAGTTATAAATTTTCTTATTAAAATTAATTTATAAGGAAAAATATCACTATAAAACATATAATATATATATAATAGATACTAAAATAATGCTAGAGGCCATTGTAGTTATAACGTTTTGCACCATTTGTTCGCCGCGGATTTGTTGTTTTCTCCTTCCGTCGTCAAGCTGCGTCAACTTCGCAGTCGCAACTCTTCGTCATCGGGTAGTGAGTGTGTGTGTGTGAGTGTGAGAGAGAGAAAGAGAGAAAGAGAGAGAGAGAAGGCGATTGGTAAGACAGAGAGAAAAGGCAGTGGAAAAGAGAAAGGGGAGGAAAAGAGAGAAAGATAAGAGAAAGCAACAAATCTGTGGCGAATTTGGAAGAAAGAGAGAGAAGGAAAAAGAAAAAAAGAAAGAGAGAGAGAAAGAAGAAAATGTAGAGAGAGCTAATCACGCCGCAGCCAGGCTAAAAGAAGAAATAGCTACGCATTCTTTCCAACACAGTATAATACAACTAACCACTTTGCACATGTCAGGCTACAAAGGCATCTTTAAAGATGATGGGTTTATACCCATGTAAGTCACCAGAAAAACAGAAGAAAAGAACAAAAAATGGGTTTATACACATCGTACTTCACGAGACAGAACAAGAATCTGGAGTTGTCAGCAAGAACAAGGCATTACTATTCCATACGGAGCCGTGAGAAATCAAGACGACGAGGTGTTATGTCACCACGCCTAGTCGGCGGCGGCGTACTTGGTGTGAAATCAACCCACCCATTTCTACTGCCCCTGAAGATCATTCCGAAGTGTAAATAAAAGGGGAAAGAAAGTTGAAAAACAGGTACCAAAGAGAAAGCGAGAAGACGACTTTAAGTCCGAGATTAACTACCTAGGAAGAGGATCAGACCAGTCCCCAGCTCGCTGCATGTTCACTCGAGAGCGACCAGGAGTAATACAGTTCGTTCGAGGGGGATCAGGAGTTTCATAATTGAAGTGGAATTTCTCGGCCAACAGAACCTGACGGTATTAAAATAAACAGCACCATCCATCACCAACTCAAAACCGGAGAGAGAGGGGAACAGAGAGGGAGAGAAAGAGAGAGAGAGTTACAGCATATCTAAGTGTTGGAGAAACTTGAGAAACATTCCTCAGGTGGTTGTGCCTCAAGTGGCAAATTACTCTGACCTCAAATTCATAAAACAAAAGGGAATAAGGAACTCGATGCCAAAATGAATAAATAAATAAATAAAACATAAAAAAAAAACTAAAACTAAAATTAGATATGCATGTATGGGTAACTCATTATCCCACCACCCTTCATGAAGATTCTCATAACCGACGCCATCCTTTTTTGTTTAAGGCGCAGGTCGTCAATTTCTCTTGGCTTCAACAAAATTTCATAAGCGTCTTAGGCTTTCCACTATTCTTCAAAAGTTACTAAAGGCAACCTTTAAGACTCACTTTGTTTGAGAATCAGCTGAACCTTTCTAATGGAGAGCAAAACAAGAGTCTTTATGTGAAATGCAATGAAACCCCAAAAGGAAGTGTTTGCAACGTCGATGACAAACTGATGGAGTCTAGAAACCACTTTTATCATTTTCTAAAACTCAATTAAAGCGCTCGATAAACTACTGCCTTCCAGTTTCTTCAGGAGATTTGCCCATTGCAGATGGACAGAGTACTAATTTACAAACCCAAAAAAGCCTAATAACTATTGCAGACTCTTTTTATATTTAACTTAACCTAATATAGCAAGGTTTTCAGTCTTTGACATGGCACCTGTTATCCCAAAATTGCTTGAAGTTCCCAAAATAAAGGAAAGAAAAACACGTCCAAGGTTTCGTGATTGCAGATAAATAAGCAAATACCAGCAAATGCATTGGAAGTGACTCCAGCCGTGACTCCGACCCATGACCTTCCCCTCGATGTGTCCTTGGAGTTCCCAATTCATTTTTCTGCTTAGCCATATTCCTGGAGGACCTTGCCGGCACTGAACCAGCTTTGAGCTAGGATACCCTTCTAGATCTACCTGAAGAATCTAAAGTTACCACAAAAAATGTGCTTTAGCATGAAACTGATGAATTACAATATTCTAGGACTTCCTTTTACAGCAGCCCTTCTCTACAAGCAGAAAGCAGTTAAAGTGGCCCCAACCTCGATTAGACAACTCTTGTGTAGTTATACACTCAGTAGCACCAAACGAGGGAAGGAAACTGCATCAACGAAACAAATCACAAGAAACCCGCTTCACCAAAAACTGCAACAACGGGGTAGATAAGGTTATTTATCAACTATTTCCTGGATCTGACATCTTCACCTAAGACCCAAAAAGATAGAAGGTTGCACTCGCTATGACGCGAAACCTCAAAAACTATTTAAGATTTCAAGGGGTTACAGATGAACAAGCAAGTACCTTCGACTCGACCGTGCCTACGTCAAACAACCCCTGGTGGTGGCTTTGGCATCCCCAAATCTCATGTGAAGCCTTACAGAAATGAAGCTAAGCGAGCATATCCTAGCTTTCGATATAGAGAGTTAGTGGGGACTCAGATTATGAAGTCCGGAATTTGACACCCAACTTGTGTAAGGTGACTGAGTAAAATGGTTTGGAATTGGACTCCCAACACCAACACAAGGTCGTGTGCAGGAAGTGAAAGAGAGATAAAGAAGGGGAGGGGGCGGTGAAAGAGACACAGAAAGAGAAGAAGGGAGACAGAGAAAAAGAGAAGGCCATTGGTAATCCAATGAGGAGGAGAGACAAGAAAAAAAGAATGCGATTGCTAATCCACTGACGAGGAGAGAAAGAAAAAGAGAAGGCCATTTCTAATCCAATGAGGAGGAGACACAGAGAAAAAGAGAAGGCCATTTCTAATCCAATGAGGAGGAGACACAGAGAAAAAGAGAAGACCACTGCTAACCCAACGATGAGACAGTGGAGACTTCAATCATTAAGTATGGCGACGGCAAGTGTGAATTGTAAAAGAAAAAAAATTAGAAAAGGTGACTCAATAATGAATTAGCATAGATTTTGGGATTGATTATTCATGTGGCTGAGTTGTAATAAAAATAAAAATAAAAAGGAAAAAGAAAACTATACTTGACTTCGGAAAGAAAAAAACAACAAATTGGTGGCGAACAAATGTTTTTTTTTTAATAAAAAATCCATAATTAAGTGCTGTTTTCATGTTGACAAACCCAGTCAAATATCTGTGTTGAGAAACATGTTCAAGATCCATAGCAAGCCACAGAAGCCGAGCACGTTTATAATAAGTAACCCAAATTTCTGTGGTTGAATATTACTTCCACAGGTTTATGATCAAACTCTTTGGATGGAATCCCAACGCTGATCCTGCCATACCAATTGCATATGTTCATCTCTACACACATTGAGCAGGTGACTAGGTTTGAAGAAAGTCTGTTGCTTTAGAGATTTTCCTGAGACACTTCTGATATATTCTTAAGAATTTGCCTGAGCCAATGATAAGGTAGTAAGTCGGTAGCCTTGGAGATTTCCATGTATTTTTTGCCTTCAAACACAGTACTTCATGGATCAATCTCAGTGCCATTCTAGACATGGTGACTGCGGTCGCGTAAAGTTTAGGTGGGCACTTGGGCACAACATCTTTGCTATCTGAACAGGGCATCGAGGGAGAGTGAAAGCAAAAGATCATGCCAAACCCTGCATGCACCATTGTTTGTTAAGATAAATAGATTTATCCTATGTCTTACTTAAAACGAGGAAGGGAAAGAAATAAAGGCTATGAACAGTTTACACGATATTAATGGCTAGGAGATGTTGATATATGTTTGAATAAAACATTAACGTAAGGATTGTACAAAAAATTAAATTAAATTCAAATAGTTAATATATTTATGGAGTATTTTGTTTTCTTTTTGTGTGAAAACAATCGTCTACATCTCATATTTATTGAAGTACCGTGTTGGGCTTGACAGAGTCTCAAGTGGCCAACAAATTTGGGAATTGTTGGCAAAAAATTTCAAAGAATAAGTTATGAATTTTGACTATTAATTACTATTTTTGGAGCAAGTCTTTAATTTAACTTCTGTTGTCTAGCAAAGTTACTAAAAGAAATTGTTGGATTTGATGAGGGTGTAAAGTAACCAATAAACTTGAAAATACTGTTGGTAAGAGTCTTTAAAGGATAAAAAATGTACTTTAATAAATTATGAGACATGAGTTTGGATACAATGGTGACACATGAAAATGTTCTTAGTAAGAGTCACGGGCACTTTTGTCCTCAAGGCAATATCATGTCACATCTCCTTTACATCTTCTCCATGTTGATGTATGAAAATATACATGTCTCATTATGGGGGGTTTCGTTTTATTCTGACAATTATTAATGATTTTTTCATTTTGACCATATTTAACAGCTTTATTATCAATTTTAACAGCAAAGTTTTCAGTTCTTCATTAATATATAATACATGTTTATAATTATCCATACATCCGAAAGTTACTGCACCATTCTATTTTCTCATCATTACCTGATGATGCCATTCTAGGCCGGAAAGTTTGGAGTTGCAAGGGCATCGTACAGGGTGTCTACGACACCTGTTGAGAGAGACCCGGAGTTTCAAGATCAGACGGTGATCTGCTCGGGGACTTTAACTTACCCATCAGGATGCGAGTTTTCTGCTGCCGTTGTGGTCGGTGTTCTTGACATATCCTGTCAACAGAACGATAGACAGCACCATCGTCAGGCACCCGAAGAACACTTGATCTACAAACGAAGACACACCAGAAAAGGACATGAGCTCTTCAAATGTTTTATGAACAAGAGAAAAGGCTTCGGTTGGTCTTAGTGCAAAAGTATCGTAGAATTATCTATCCGAGGAATCAAAAGTTACCACCAAAAATGTGCTTTCCCATGAAACTGAAGAAGAAAAGAACTTTAGGAGTACCTTTTACCTTAATTTCTGCTATTTCTAGAAGCACAAAACAGATAAAATGGCCCCAACACAGATTAGAAATCTCTTTTGTAGTTACAGGGATTCACTCCTTAACACCAAACCATCAAAAAATGTATTGAAGAGACAAATCATAAGAAACCCGCTTCACCATAAAGTACAACAATGCTGTAGATGAGGTTATTTATTAAGGATTTATGGTTATTTCCTTTAATCTGCGAGTTCAATAGTTGTAAAGCTCCGACTGGGCCTTCAGCAGGACGTTCTCCGGGGGGTGGAGGCCCCAGCGGCGAAGTTGAAGAGCCGATATTGGGATTTTACCGGCACCTGAATCAGCGGGCGCTGATCCTCGGTCTGGGCTACGGTGGCGGCGATTTTAAGGACATAGGTTTGGTGGGGAAGCGCAAAGCATTGAGGCGGGGAGATGTTAGATGGGGCTTTTGCCATAGCCACGTTGTTCAAAGGCTGAGCTCAGATTACGATCTCAGTTCGCACTTTCTGCAGAGCCCAGAAGGGGTTCTAGTGGAAATGAATGGAAACATTTTTTGGAATTGGCAGCGGGGGAGAGGATCTCGGCGATTTGAAGTTGTCGTTCTACTCCAAGCGTGGCTTTTGGTGGGGGGGGGGGGGAGGGGGGGGGGGGTGGTTGGTGGTGGTGTTTGCGCGCGCCGGGGTTGTGGGTTTGTGGTGAGGAAACGGGGTCGCTATTGATGTGGAGATGGTTTCATTTCCCACTTTGTGTTGCAGTTGGGTCCAAATATTGTCTCCTTATTGTAATATGTAACTAGAAGAAAGCCACCATTCTAATGCTTGGAGTTGGTATAGAAGTTTAAAGAAACGATCATTTTCTTCTTGAAAATGAGTCATAAAAACGAGCCAGTTTATCTATTTATAAAAAAAAAAAAAATGAGTCACAAAACAATCACTCACCTTTTATAATAGGTTTCCTATTATTTATCTTGGAGTTTTATTGATTATGAAAATACTTACTTTTGCTGATTACAAAGATTTGACAAATAAAATATTTAAAAGAACAGAAAGTTGGAAAATAAAACATCTTACAATTAAAAAAATCAGTCCTAATTTATATATGTATATTTTGAATGCAAGTTTTTCTTATTACCTATGAGGTTTGAAAAAAAGAAAAGGAATTTTCTATGGGGCAATTATACAGATATACAATGTTTATATATAGTAACTTGGTAGACAATTTGCTTATTAAAGAAGGAAGAGGGGTTAGGGTTACCTAATCTTAAAATTTGAAATAACGTCTTTTTGGGAAGTATTGTTTTGAAATCTCATTAATCTCATAAACTCTTCATTATGAAGTAAGTGGATTTACAATACAAAATATAAAAGAAGTCTAGTAGTACAATTTGATATTTAAGGTTCTATAGCATAGAGTTGGAAAGATCTCTTCAAACTAAGGCTTACTCTTATCTCTTTCTTTATAAGTATATTTATTGCTACAAAGAAATTTATAAGGACCTTCAATCAATTAACGAAAAAGTGGAATGATATGATCTAATTTGAATTGGTAGAATTAGCAAACATAATTTTATTTGATGGTTTGTATGTTAGGATTAGCTTTCTACAGTAGAAGAAATTGTATCATGACTCTCTTCAATTAATATATATTATGATTTATGTTAGTTGCAAGTTGAAAATAAGAGTTATCTCTTTTTTAAATGTGCATAGATTATGATGATTTGAAAAACTATTATTGTTCAAAATGGAATTTTACGTCAATATTGGAGGATAAAATGAAAAATTATAATGGATTATCAAAGTAACCAAATAAAAGGATTTGGCTAAAGAACTTTCCAAGATATATATTTTAAACTTGTATTTACTATATATGGGTTAAACATAATAGAAAACGTTTTCAAAACAAAATAATTGAGATTTCAATATTGTTGACAAAAGTAAGGAAAATTATTTAAGAAAGAGTTTTTTTTATTTTGAAATATAAAATATTCTCATGGAAATATCACTTTGGGTGAAATTTGAAGGCTTCCAATCTCCATATTTTTGTAACTTTTACAGTTTTATAATGTTAGGTCTGTCCCAATATATTTTTCCATTAATTTTTATTAATGCAAACTTATCTTTTCAAAAAAAATTCTAGAAAGATTACAAACAACTTGAGATATTCATAATAAAAATAATCTTTCAAGATGTAAAATCATAATTGTATTCTTACACAAAAATGCTTGATGATATTCAGGGGTTAAAAAGAACTTTCCCAAGGTTTTTGACAGCCCCACTTTACGAGAAGTCACGTACAATCCAAAAGAAAATGAGCGGGTTCACGTATTGCAGTAAACCCAAACTTCGATGTACGGTATTTCTCATGTACAGCAGTGAATTCCCCTGTTGCTGCCTTTTGGTGGAGTCCGACCATTAGTCTTGTGCATTCTCTGGGCAAGCAAAACAAGAAGCATCTCTATTACTAAAACAAACTCAACTTAGTTATATGTTGGCGAATAGTCGCATCATAACATGAGAAGGTTTATTCCTCCATGAAAAGAGATTTTCAAGTAGGATTTAGAGTTGCCTTGGCATAGAGTTTTCAAACTAGTTCATTATTTTATATCATTCTTAACACGTCTCTGAATAGTAAACGTGGGTTATGAGTTTTATATTCGGATATTATATAAAAAAATTAATTCTTATATGAAAATTCAAGCGAGAAAATGAGATTGTTCCTTCATGTAAAGAGAATTTTTAGGTAAAATTTAGGCCTTAACAATATGAAATTTTTTAGTTAAAACAGTCAAAAAGAAACTCACAAGAGCTGTTCTTCTGAATAGCTGGTATGCCATTCACAGGTCTTGCTCCATTGCTTGAACCCATATAAAGTACATTGAGCTGTATAGACTGCAGTAGCCGCTAGTAAAGATGGTGAAAACTTGAGCATTTCATACTCTACAAGCGAAAGCTCAATCAAGAAGAAGGCCAGCTGCTCAAGCTGTTTCATAAAGTTATAGTCTAAATGTAAGATGTTTTCTGATCAAACAAACATAGACTAACAAGAAAAAAATCTAGATTCAACAATACAGCAAACGAACAATAGCAGTTGGTATTTGTTAGGATTGGATTTGTATTTAGAATAACTAGCTAAATAACATGTTCAACGTGATCCAAACATAGTAGAAAAAAAGCCCACGTAGATCTCCAAGCTCTCCCCTATGTGGGAGAGTAATTCTTGGGCAATATAGAAATTATGCCTAAGTTTTTCAATAAATGGCTTCTAACCTTTTCATCTGATTGAGCAGCCTTGAGGAACCTTTGTATGAAAACATATGGAGTAGGAACTGACACGTTAAACTGCAATGTATCGAGCATCGAGATCTCCTGTAGGTAGATGAATAGTTGAATGTCAGTTTAGTTCATATATTTTAAAGGTTAGTTTGATATATGCAAAGAGACAAATCAAAGAAAGTACCATTTCTAGAACTTCCTTCCTCGTGTAAACTTTATTTGATAGAAGAATCAAATGCTCAATTGCAGGAATGGGAACCCCCTCATACTTGCATGCCAAGAGCATAGCAACCATACCCACCAATTGAAGCTTCTCTCTTACCAATGCTTGTTGGGATAAGAATCTGTCTATAAGATTGATTGTAAGAAACAGGGTCTCCCTCGTGTGTTCAAATTTATCATGGACCTGTTGATTTAAACAATTAGTACCACTAGTCAAAATTTCGCTTTAGTCATTGGTTTAATAGAAGATATTTTGTAAAGATTTTACCTTAACAAGCCAGTCTATTAGTTTAGATCTCATCCTCTCATTGATGTCAAACTGTTGTACCATATAGTTCGGCGAGGCACAGCTAAAAGTCTGCAAAATTCATAGGTGTTTAGAACCAAACTTAGGTAGAAATTGATGTTTTTCTCCAAAGTTATTTAATCAAAAAATAGATCTTGAAAAATTAAAGTATATCACAAATATCAAGGGGTAAATTATGCTAATGAATTCTATTTAGATGATCCGTACAAGCAATAAATGTTTGCCATTCATAAAAATTATGGTGGTATCGCAAAATAGGAAAAAAAGAAAGCATTTTGACAAACTTTTCTAGACACGTTTTAAATGATGCAATTGCTTATTGACAAAGATTTAAAATGATGGGTGCTTAATAACATGAACTAGGATGCTATATCTAAACGTTAGAGTGTTTCTCAAATGAAATTTCTTCAATAACTACTGAAAAAATTGAGATCTACACTTTACTGAACCCAATGGTTCTTCATTAGTTCGAGTAGTAAATAAGACTACAGTACGACAATGGCTAGTGTCCAACGAAATATGCTATTCCAAACTTCCTTTTTTATGACGGTGTAAATAGTGATTTGAATGCCATATACAAGAAGAACTCGGTTTATGGTAAGGGATGAAAAGGTTTAGATTCGGACAAATTGCTCGAGCTATGTTAGAAGGACACCACGAAAATTATTGCAAATTCAATTTACCTCCGTTTCTCTGTAGTGGGCATAGAGATCTCCAGTGTAGTCCACTACTGCGAGCGGATTCTTTGCATCGCAGCTATCAATATCCTTGACAGGTTCTTCAACAATAATATCGTCCATTTCATCCTCCTCCTGCCAGTATCGTACGTCAATTACAATTTTTGCACGGTGGTCAACTCAGTTTTCAGAATTGTTTAGAAAGCACCTCCTCAGTTTCGCAAGGCATTGCCTTAGGGGGCTTGTGTTCCTCATCTATATATATGAGATCTCCAAACCCATTTGAGTTTGAAGCTGCTGGCTTTGCCCTCTTAGTCTCCTGTTCATAGTTAGACTCAAGAAATTAAGCCGAATAGCACCCAGGAACCTTCGATGAAAACTTTCTCACGTGTGGGCGCGGGGGGGGGGGGGGGGGGGGGGGCGGCGGGTGTTGTGGGGAGAGAGAGAGAGAGAGAGAGAGAGAGAGAGAGAGAATAGTGATACCTGGGGACGAGGTGGCTGCTTGTTTGCCATTTGTTGAGCGAACTTCCTAAAATAACACGACAGATCAGAGTCAAACTACGATTCTTTATGGAATTGCAAGACTTCAACTGGTTTCGTTTACTTGATTAAAGGAAAGATATTAAAGGTCACATCTGAAGTTTCTAACCTCGTAATTGGTCGACGTCCTCGACCAGCCTGCTTCTTTTCACAGATTGTAGCATCAAGAGAAGATAACTCAGACAAGCCTCTCTTATTTACAGCAGAAGGCAACGCTTGATCTCCCATCTCTAACCCGCCTATCAGTCAAAAAATGGAAAACACATGTCAGATCTTGAGATTTCACCGTCACGTTCGATCTCAAATCGTCGAAACCTCAAACTACGCTGTGAAGAATCAAACTTATTTACCTTGAGAATTCTTGGGCTTGTTCAAGTTGGGCTTCTCGCCAGTAATAACCATCTTGTTGAATTATCACAAATAACGAACAAGCAAAAGAGCAAAGCAATCTCCGGGGAAGGTATGAGCGAAGGCCGTGGGAAATATATAGCT
Organism: Casuarina cunninghamiana; assembly: GCA_028551485.1. Classification (NCBI taxonomy): domain Eukaryota; kingdom Viridiplantae; phylum Streptophyta; class Magnoliopsida; order Fagales; family Casuarinaceae; genus Casuarina; species Casuarina cunninghamiana. Next base: position 1,142,860 of record CM052368.1, on the reverse strand, counting down.
CAAAGCAAGAGCCAGGGTTTTCAAATTTTGTCCTAACGGTTACTTCGTTGGCATGTAAAGTTGTGTCATCTGATTTCAAAAGTTTGGACTATATGAAGTGTTCATATTTTCAACCGTTATCAGTGCTTGAGAAAAATTTTTGTTGCGTCTTCTCACAACGGTTTTTGGATTCCAGCCAACGGTCTAACCATTGGAAGAGGCTCGAGCCGTTAGTCAGACTCATACTGTTCATGAAGTGCTAGTCTTCATTAAAAATGAAAGTGGAGGCATGTCATTGTGAAATTAAAATATAGCCAACGACATGTATCGAAGTAGAAATTAAGGCATTTATTCATCAATCAGTGATATTTCTTCCACATTATGCCTATGAGAATGGGAATATTTTTCTAAGTCAACAAACGTATTAAATTTCTTGTATTACCCCATGCAAGTAGCAGAGTGAGTGTCTTGTATTACTCCAGGAAAGTTAAAATGTCTCGTATTAAAGCTTTTATGTATGACTAATATATTCTTTTATGTTTAAATCAGTTTTGGAAAAGATATAAATTTTTAAGTACAAATATTTCTTGTCTTCTCCATCCAAAGTCCTCAGTGGGAGAGAGAATTTATGTCTTGTTAGGCCACCACAAAAAAGGTATAAACATATAACGAATCTAATCATTGAGTCAAAAGGCCTAAGTCTATTGATATGATAGGTTCAATTACTTTTGAACCATAACATTCCATTATGTTTTGAATTGATGCCCTAGCAATCTACTCTATGATAGCTTTACTCTGGCTCTATGCATTTAGACACCTCTTTGGACCGTAACATTTAGTTGCTAGGTAAGCCTTTTAGTAGGTCATCCCTTCTATGACTAGAACATGAGACATGAGGTCCGGTTTTGATATTAATTGTAATGAGTCCAACAATTAAGCCAAAAGGCCTAAACCTATTGGTATAGTAGATTCAATTACTTTTGGATTGTAACAAAACACATTGTACTTCCCGAAGGACAAAGCAAAAATCAGAGGTTGTTAGCGAGAGTGGCATTACTCTTCCAAAGTGACCACTCATACATTCATATGAGTACCTATTTTACGACCATGCTTGCTTAGTTGGGTATTACCACGCTTGATTGGTGGTGGGCTGTCTGCCGTTTCTGTGAAATTAAGCTTCCCAACTCCACTACTCGAGAAGGTCATTCCAAGTATAAAATAAAGGTTAAAAATAAGAAAGTTAGCTTAAAAGTTGAAAAACAGATGCCAAACAAAAAAGCGAGAAAACAACTTTATGTTTGAGATTTATTACTGTTGAATGTTGCCATTAGGCCTTAGCCTTAGAATGGGTGTAGGCCCAACCCGTTTTATGTTGTATAATGTGTAGAAAAACATTCTTGTCTTTTTTAAGCAATTGTCTATAAAAGATTTCTCTCTCGTCAATCCCGTAGGCACACAGTTTGTTCTCTTCAATAATTGGTTCACTACCATCTGCACTCATATGGATTTTCATGGTTTATGCATACTTTTCCAACATGGTATTAGTGCCAGCTTACTCCTGATTCTTGAGCCATTTTTCTCACTTTCTTACAAGAGAAACTTTCCTGGTTTGTGCTCTTTTTTTTTTTAAGCTGTTCTGCATCCTTAATGAGTTCGTACAAGCTACTTTAAGGAATTCGTCTTCCAATAAGACGATCTGACCCTCTCTTTTTTAAAGGAATTCATCTTCCAATAAGACGATCTTACCCTCTCTTTTTCTAAGGAATTCATCTCCCATTCGTTGTTCATCCTCTCTCCGCCAATTTCCTACAATGGCTACACTTCCCGCACTTGAACCCATTCCAGCACCAAATCCGTATAGGGGTCCATACTACCTCTCTGGTACTGACATCCCAAACACCACCCATGGAGAGAGACTTACAAAACTTTACACGTTTAAATTGCATGAGAAACCGATCAAAAGGCCAAAATTTGGGGTCAAAGGCGAAGCCAAGCCTGTTAAATGGCATTTGGGAAGAAGCACGCCGTGCAAAATGTAGTTGTTCCTCGGAAGTTGGGAGAATCTGGGGTTGAAGAACAACATTGGGAAGAAATCTCAGTGAGGGGGCACATAAGTATGAGAAAAACGTTAACCTCCTGCGACCTAGTTTGAAGCAGGTACCTAATAAATATGTTTTGCGACCACCGTAGGATCTATTTCAATGTGAACTACATATGATATCTGTTTCACAAATATGACTCGCACAACCTTCATTTTATTTGTGGCACTTGAACACTGTATATGTTTCAGAAAGACATGTTGTGCGCTTGTTTCAAGTCATTTTTCCGTTGTTTCACTGTCTGTCATTTGTGATTTGCAATATCTTTTCAAGTCTCATCTCTTCAATTTGAACTTGCAGTGAAATGTTTGCATCTATTTTGCGCTTTTTCTATCTCTTGCAGGGTGGTGCCCCCTTTCGATGTTGTATCAAATGAAGTGAAAAGGTACAGGCACAATTGATGTGGTGATATACATTCAACGATTTGTGGGGTTTGACTGCGTTGCTAATGTATTGGTGGGGATGTAATCGCTCTGGTGGTGATAACTGCACATGTTCTTGCACATGAAGGTATCCTGCTATTTTATGTGCAAAATGTTTCATAACTTTGTGGTTTCCTTTTCTTAACTCTATTTTGCATCTTCTTGCTCTTGTTGTTCTTGTTCTTCGTATTATCTTTAGAAGCAAGTGTTTGTAAGTTGCTTATTTTTAGATATTCCATGTACTGAAAAAAAGGTGCTTCCTAAAGAGAGCTAGAAGCGAGGAAGAGTTGGAGATATTCGAAAATGGCCTATTGGAAGAGAGTCAATCATTTGGAGATCTTCGTAAGTGGCCTACTTTTTATCTCCCCAGACATTTAAGTGCAATTGGCGTCTTAGTGCTCCAAATGTTTTTGTAAATGTTCTATAAATTATGGCAATACCAACTAAGTACTAATCTATATGTGCAATGAGAGAAAACATTTGACAAGAAAATATTGATGTTTGTAATGATATCTGAAAATGGGAAAAGCATCGTATAATAGCTGGTCTTGAAATCATATACTTATGAGAAGTTCTCTTAGTTTTTATTGTTTGAGCTGCCAACTTCAATTGGATTTTTGCATTTACTGATTAGAAATTTTTTTAAGTTTATATAACTTATGAGACTACAAAGTTCGACCTAGTTACAAATGCACTAATACAATAAACTATAGATATTTATTAATAATAAAATTACCATAAAACATAGAACCCAAAATTATCACGTATTAATAATTCAATAATTTTGTTAATGGTTTGGTTTGGATTTTCTTATAGTTATTTAATTTAATTAGTATATTTTAATTAGAGCAACGAAGCATTCACATTTTCTGTGTCATTCAAAACCTATTACTTTATTTGAAATTCTCATACGTTAATTTTATTTTTAGTTTTTTAAATTTCACTTCATGTAGATTATCTTTATCTTTGACGTTTTCAGGCATACACGTGGATGATTTCTTGGATTGTACACAATGTAGGCCGTTGGATTTCCTGAAGGTGGGCTGACGAGCCCCATGCAAGGATGGACATACTATAATGCATGGACGCGCATGCTGTGCCTCATGATCGAGATGTGTGCGGATGGCAGATGTTGTGTTTCTTGCTTCTTTGTTGGTGTTGCTGGAGATTTCTTTCTTAATTCAACATCTCATCACTGAGGAACCGCGAGTCCGCAGAATCCCCTTAGTCGAACCTTTCAAGAATGTAATTAGTTTGCAAGCATTGTTAGTGACCAATTTGGGTTCTGATGCCTTTATTTCCTTAGACAAGGACATGATTTGGGCTTCTTGAGAAGCATAAAGACTATATTAAGCGCGCACAAGCATTTCACAAGAAGGAGCAGACTTTGCAGGTCTAAGTAACAAATTGTGGCTTGCTCTGTGTATACGCCATTTAAATGGCTGTTTATTCTATATATATTTGCTCTGCAGAATCTTATAGAGGAAGCCGAGTTGAGTTTTACTTCCGGATAATCAAAACAAGAACTGTTGATTGAGTCTACAAATTAAAGTAACATATAAATGAGAGTTGGTTTGATGTGGTGCATTTGGTTTGGAAGAACTAACTGGGACATTCAAGGGGAATGAGCAGTCCTTGGGGAGAACTCAGAATTGTCTCTCATCTTGTAATGCCTCGTCGCTATCTATGGCTACTTCTTCAAACTTCTAGTTGTTATTAGGGTTACAGCTTTCTTGATGCTTTGAATTTCTCTCCCTTTTCTTTTCTTTTTTTCCCTTCTTTGGGGTTGGTTTATTTTATGTACCCCATCAACATAAGATGCGCACCCCTTGTGTTTTTTTGGTGTTTGTTGATAATTAACATTTTTAAGAAGAAACTATAGAAATCTACCTGTTGTGTAACTTTGTTGAATAGTGTAATAACCCTACTTCCCCTTACCCCTCTTTTCATTCGTGATCTGCAATGTCTTTCCAAATTCTACCACTTGAATTGAACTATAGTGAAATGTTTGCAACTGTTTTGTGTCTTTTCTATTTTTTGCAGGGAGGAGGCTAAAGAAATATAGATAGTTTCCTCAAAAAGCAGAATGGTGCCTTTTTCTGATGACATTTCTGACGACGTGAAAAGTTATAGACAAATGTTTTTTGCGACTTGACACACATTGATTCCAGCAGGTATACGCATACATAAATCTACCTTTGAATACATATATATCTGTACTCCCTACATAGGCTTTCAACCCGCTGTCATTTGCAAATCCAACACTCATGTGCTCTCCCTTATACAGCAAACACACACGTATAAGCAAAGTTTGCAGAAATTACTCGTTCAACACACATTCGCATGTTCTCCTACACATATCTAATGTACGCTTTCGAAATGGTCACTCTTGGAACTACTCTCCAGTGTTAGCTTGCGCTCTAGTATTATAGATCTGAAAAATTGTTCTAAAGTTATCTTGCAACTTATCCTGAAATTTTAAGACATTTTTGCTATCAAAGCAAGAGAGTTGCCTTGGATTAACATGCTTATTAACATGTTTGACAGTTTGAAATGGCCGATGGTTGCGAAGGTGACATAATTGCAATAGGAGAGACGTAGGGTACTATTTTAGATGGTGGTAGTAGCATAGCTCTGTGCCAATATGGTAGTTATAGCAGCCATGTTGATAGTGATGACAATATGGTGATTGTGATGATTGTAATGATAGTTACCGTGATTACGCATTTTTATTAGCTTGTTGTTTAATGCAAGAGTAGATGATATAGCGTTCTTTAAAATCTTGCATATCAAATTACCCTAGTGTTTGATGTGTAAAATGCATCCTACTTTTATGATTTCTTTTTCTCAGTTATATTTTGCTTAATGTTATTAGTATTGCTATTCTTACTAATTTCATTAGGAAGTGGTTATTTATTAGTGACATATTCTTTAATGTACCATGTACAGGAAAACAAGCCCGTCGTATGGAGTTAGAAGTCAGTCAGTTGGAGAAACTTTAAATATGAATGTGGCATTGTAGAAGGTATTACATGTATAGACATCTTGAACTTCTTACTCTTAATTGGTGTTGCATTGTGACTCAAGGTAATAGAAATAATAACACGTCTTCTATACACAGAAAAAGGGGCAAGCGAAAATTACATGAAGAAGAGATTGTTTCTCCCACCTCTAAACCCATATACAAGAGGCAGCCAGAACAAAAGCATTGAGAAGGTGGTTTGGACTGTAAAACACATGTTGTGTCTTGATATCTTACCTCTACTTCAATTTATTTCTTATTTCTGACTTATTAAGGTGTTAATTTGATATTTCCAGTAATAGCAGTTGTATTAGGGCCGCTGATTCTTGAAGTTCTACAATATATGAAATCTAGAGTTCACCTCTATAATTGGACTGGTTGTCAAAGACGAGCTTAAGAAGCTCAGGGACACGGTTCTACTATCCATGCTGTGCTCTTCATGCCGGGGCAGCAATCTAAGAGCAATGCTGTCAGAGATTGGCAACGAAAGCTGAATATCTACCCACTTGAGCAGGTGACTAGGTTCGAAGAAAGTCCTGACGCTTCAGAGATTTTCCCGAGACAGTTCTGATATATTCTTTAAGAAGTTGCTTGTGGCGATGAAAGGTGAGAAGTGAGAAGTAAGTCCATATCGTTGGAGTTTTTAGTCCGAGACACTCGGCTGAAGATTTTCATATACTTTTCGCTTTCAAATGCAGTACTTCATGGATCAATCTCTGTGCCATTGTAGACATGGTGACTGCAGACACGCGCAGAGAGTAAACTTTAGGTGATCCTAAACAGTTTTGCAGACACGCATAAAGGCTGTGAACAATTCACACGATATTAGTAGGCTAAGACATGTTAATGTTTATTAGAAAACGAAAAGTAAAACGAAATTTGTGAGAAAGGCAGAAGACTTTTTCATTTCGACTTTGAGAACTTGCACAGCAGTCATTTAAAGAAAACGGTAAATGCTAAGTGCTGGTCTAACGGCTGAAGAGACTATAATGGGTCGTTTTATGGATCTATTTTCAATAGTTTTAAGGCGTTCAGGCGTTTGGTTCTTCGGGATGTAAAAACATTAGCTGCTTTGTGTTTGTAAAGCCTAGGCCTAGCTTGAACAAAGCTTACTGAGAAACCCCTTGATGATAGCCAGAACGGTGTATTTATTACTTTTTTTTATTAGTTTTAGGGTGTAATTCATGGAAATATAGGGCCCAGGAGCTGCTTTTTCACTATAAACTGGCCAATTTTTTTTTCTTTTAGTATTATTTTATTGTACCCTATGGCTTGACTAAATAACACCTTTTGGACCCACTTGTATTATCATTCCTTAAAAATTGTTAGTGGATCACCAAAGTCTTCGGTTGTTGCCATGTCTAGAGTTCTCATTTGCCAATCTGACCTTGGCTGCCTCCGGCCATAGCTGGCTCTCTTCTGTGGTTTTCAAGGTATCAGAGCCACCAGTAAAAGTATGAAGCTGCTTGTTTCCACATTCTGGCAACCCTCCTTTGCTACGTTGCTTGGCAAAAGCTGCTCTTAAGGCAAAGATAACACTTTCTTTGACTAGATAAAGATCTCTTTGTTCTCCCCGATTCCGCTAAGGGTGAAGTTGTAGTGGAAAGGGATGCTTTATGCACAGCAACTGACATGCAATTGATTTGTCTTCTCCACCCGAATTCCTCGATGGGAGAAAGAATCTATATCCTGCTAGTCCACCACCTTGCAACAACAGCCTAATCACTGGTGGGAACACCATCTACTTGGAATCAATGCTTAGAAAGGCCTCCTCGAAACACGTCATTCAAAGAAACAAATCAACCCTTCAGACGTTTTACTGTGTCTCTATGAGTCAAACAACATTCTTGCACGCTTGGAGATAAAACCGGGTTTCAAATACGATGGGAGCTGCTGGATTTCCGTGAGTAAAACCATGTGCCAAGGTGGTAGTACTAGGTCCAACACCATCCATCTTCCGTCAAAATCACAACCGACGCATACAAACGACTTTCTAAGCTCGGAAAAAGCTTGGAGCTTCTCCAATTCTTAGGGATAGAATGCCATAGGTAGGTCGAGGTCTTGCTCAAATGGCAAAGTATTTCGAACTGAATTCATCAAACAAAAAGGAACTCAAATTCACAACTCTTCGCCATGGAGAGTGAAAGAGAACGCGAAGGAAGAGAGAAAAAAGATAAGATTAAAGCAGCAAATCTGTAGCTAACAAATGGCAAAAACCATTTGGAAGAGAGAGAGAAAGAGAGAGAAGGAAAAAGGAAAAAAGAAAGAGAAAGAGGGAGAGAAGAAAATATAGAGAGAGTCAATCACGCTGCAGCTACCCAAACCCCACCCTCATAACAGCCACACGAACACGCTGCGCTCAAACACGCTTCATTTTGTATAGCGAAAAGAGTTAAAAAACAATCACAGAAGAAATGGCAGGCTTGTACGAACTATACTGCTGAAAAGAAAGAGATAGGCATTCTTTTCAACACAGGAAAATACAGCTAACCACTTTGTACATGTCAGGCTACGAAGGCATCTTTGAAGACGATGGGTTTATACCCATGTAAGTCACTAAAAAGCCGAAAAAGGGTATATATACATCGTATTTACAGGAGGCGGAACAAGAATCTCGAGTTATCAGCAAGAGCATGGCATTAATCTTCCATACGGAGCCGTGAGAAATCGAGACGACGAGGTGTTATACGACCACGCCTGGTCGGCGCTGGCCTATTTGGTGTGAAATCAACCCGCCCATCTCTACTGCTCCAGAAGATGATTCCAAAGTGTAAATAAAAGGGAAAGAAAGGGAGCATTAAAAGTTGAAAAACAGATACCAAACAGAAAGCTAGAAGACGACTTAAAGTTTGAGATTAACTACCTAGGAAGAGGATCAGACCAGGGGACTGCCCGCTGCAAGTTCACTCGAGAGCAATCAGGAGTAATGAAATTAAAGTGGGCTTCTTTGGCCGACAGAACCTGATGGTAGTATTATAAACAGAACCATCCATCATCAACTCAAAACCACAGAGAGAGCGAGCGAGAGAGAGAGAGAGAGAGAGAGAGAGAGAATTACAGCTTTTCTAAGTCTTCGAGAAACTTGAGAAACGTTCGTCAGGTGACCGTGCTTCAAGCAACAAATTATTTTGACCTCAATTTCATAAAACAAAGGGGAATAAGGAACTCAATACCAAAATTTTAAAAAAGAAAAAAAGAACGAAAACAAAACAAAAACTAGATATGCATGCATACCAACCTTCGTGGCGATTCTCGTAGCCAACGCCATCCTTTTTTTTTTTTTTTTTTTTAAGGGCGCAGGTTGTCAATTTTACTTGAGATATTCTTGGCTTCGACAAAAATTTCATAAGCCTCTTAGGCTTTCCACTATTTTTCAAAAGTTACTAAAGGCAATCTTTAAGGCTCCCTTTGTTTGAGAATCAGCTGAACGTTTCTAAAGGAGAGCAGAACAAGTCTTTATGATGACAAACTGAGGAGCCTGGAAACCACTTTTATCATTTTCTAAAACTCAATTAAATGGCTCGATAAACCAGTTTCTTCAGGAGATATGCCGATTGCAGACGGACAGAGTACTAATTTTATAAACCCATAAAGCCTAATAATTATTACAGACTTTCTATATTTATATTTAACTTAACCTAATATAGCAAGGTTTTCACCATTTGACCTGGCGCCTATTATCCCAAAATTGCTTGAAGTGTCTAAAAACAAAGGAAAGGAAAACATGTCCAGGGTTTTCGTGATTGCAAATACCAGCAAATGATCTGGAAGTGACTCCAGCCGTGACTCCGACCCATGACCTTCACCTCGAGGCGTCGTTGGACTTCCCAAGACATTTTCCGGCTTACCCATATTCCTGGAGAACCTTGTCAGGCACTGAAACAGCTTTGAGGTAGGATCTCCCTTTTGGATCTGCAGATACGGATTCGAAGACGGCACGTGGATACTTAAAGGAGTAATGACTCACAACCACGTTTGCCAGGGGCTCGAAATTCGTGAAACGTCGTCGTTGTCTATCCTTGCTCTGTAGGTAAAGTTTTATGATGTGGGTCCGTTGGCAAGCGGCACCATGCAGAATTATTATCCCCAGCTAGTGCGGTGAGGGGGGACTATGCGAGATGTGATGCGTTAAGCGTAAATGTATTATTTTATTTTAATCTTATTTTAATCTTATTTTAATCTTTCAGTTGCGTAAATGTATTATTTTATTGTTACAATATGATACGGGAGTCTATAGTCTATGATTTAGGTATATCACTTTACCCATGATATCATTTAAAAGCTCATAACTTTACCTCATAGTGACTATGAGGAAAGATATAAGATATCTTACATTACTTAAAACTTATTATAAAATTTCTTCTATATCAATGAATTCTCTCATCTTCTTATGAAACGGTTTTTTTTTTTTAAAAAAAAAAAAAATTCATCATTAATTGCTATTTTCATGCGAGACAAACCCATCCAAACTTCTGTGCTGAGAAACATGTTCAAGATCCATTGCAAGCCACGGAAACCGAGCACGTTTGTAGTCAGTAACACAAATTAGTCAGATTTATTAAGTCGTTGAATATTATTTCCACAGGTTTATGACCAACTCTTCGGACGGAATCCAAACGCTGATCCTGGCATAACAATCGCATATATCCATTTCTACACACTTGAGCAGGTGACTGGGTTCGAAGCAAGTCCGCTGCTTCAGAGATTTTCCTAAGACACTTATGATATATTCTTAAGAATTTGCCCGAGCCTACGGCAAGGCGAGAATTAGTTCGGTAGCTTTGGAGATTTTCATATGTTTTTGGCCTTCAAACACAGTTCTTCATGGATCAATCTGAGTGTCATTCTGGACATGGTGATTGCAGACACGCATACAGTGTAAAGTTTAGGTGATCCTAGACTTTGATTACTCGGGCACAACATCATTGCTGTCTGAACGGGGCGTCGAGGGAGAGTGAAAGCAACAGATCATGCCAAGCCCTGCATGCACCATTGTTTATTAGAATAAATAGATCTATTCTATGTCTTAGTTAAATCGAAGAAGGGAAAGGAATAAAAGCTATGAGCAGTTTACACGATACTAATGGCTAGGAGATGTTGATATTTGTTAGAAAACAAAAAAGAGAGAAAACATTTGTGAGAAATGCATAAAGATTTTTCATTCCAACTTGAGAAAAATGAACAGTTGTAATTCACTGGAAACAATATATGTGAGTACAGGTCTAATAGCCAAAGAGACTATAATGGATCGAGTATTTAATTGCAGTGATCTATTTTCAATGGTTTTAAGTCGTTTAGCTGTTTAGTTCTTCCCAGATGTGAAAACTGTTAAACTGCTTCTCATAACACAGGTGCAACCAATTCTCCATGGAGCATGGAGGTCCTTAGGTTTTTATTCATTACTACCTGTGAATGGTTCCCCTTGATGATAGCCAGAACAGTATATTCCTTGGGTTTTATCAGTTTTTGGGTGTTAGTTGATGATGGGCATATTGTGGTTTTGCAAGACAATATTTTTCGGGTTAATGGAGGCTGCACAAGGTTTCTCGTGCCAAAAAAGTAAAGAAAAGTTAAAAAATAAGTGCAAAAAATAAAGAAACGATATGTTAGTACAAGTTTAGTCGAATATACTTTTAAGAGATATTTAGATGAATGACGAGAAATTACTAAAATAAATAAAAATTAATGCATCCAAAAAATCCTGAAAATCAATAGAATAATAGCAACCGTAGCAAATAATGTCTTTTCTATATCAGTCAATCATATTTGTTACCTCTGTCCGACACGATAATGAAACATAAACACAAAAGTTTTAAGATTCTCTCGCCACGCCAATCACTTATCTCAGTGGTGGAAATAAAAAGTGAACTACTTGAGGCTTGAAGTCAAAGAAAAGCATCGAAAAGAAGATGGAAAACCTTACCGTTCTTGAAAGGGCATCAAAACACGGAACAAATTGGAATAATTTTATATCAAGGAGCAAAAGTTCCCCATAACAGTGTTCGATCATGAAACTAGAAAAGCAAAGAACTTAGTCTACTATATTAAATCATTGAATGTTCCAGCAAAACTACAGACCTTCTCACAGCTAAAACTCGCCTGTCGAGCTTGGAAAGAGCCCTTCTTGCTTGGAGGGTACACTGGAGTCTGGGTTGCCAGTCGAAAACTATGTACACCCGCTTCAGGCGGAACTATATATAGTCGCTTCAGGAGGCGACCGGATGGAAAGTAGATTGATGGCTTTTCAGATTTTCGATGCCATAGGCATTATTAAATTCCCTCATATAATAATTATTTCAGTGAATGTTTGCGCTTTCGGCGGAAAGCTATCTTGACATTGAACCGAGGCATCTTAGATTGCTGTCGAATAGCTTTACCTGGAATGTTTTATGAGCAACCCGCAGGGCTTTGGTTGGTCTTAATGCAGAAGCATCATAGAATTATCTATCCGAAGAATCAAAAGTTACCATAAAAAATGTGCTTTCCCATGAAACTGAAGAAGAAAAGAACTTTAGGAGTATCTTTCACTGCTATTCTAGAAGCACAAAACAGATGAATGGCTCCAACACAGATTAGAGAACTCTCTTGTAGTTACAGGGATTCAATCGTTAACACCAAACGTGTCCAAGAATGTATCAAAGAGACAAATCACAAGAAACCCGCTTCACCATAAGGTACAACAATGCTGTAGATGGGGTTATTTATAAATATTTCCTCGATCTGACATCTTCGCCGAAGACCAACAAAGATGGAAGGTTGAACTCGCTATGACACGAAACCCATAATCTCAAAACCTATCCAAGATCTCAAGGGATTACAAATGAACAGGCAAATACCTGCGACAAGCACTGTGGCTGCAGCAAACAATCCTCTAGAGGTGGCCTTGGTGTTCTCCTTTTTCAAGGGAGGAGATTAATAAAAGTTAGTATACAAAAATATAGGAACATATTTTAATATTATAAGAGTTATGGAAAGATAGAAATTAAAACCTGTTGTGGTTTGTTATAATTAATGAGGACTTTGTGTCCTCACAACCACTAGGACCCATGTGTGAGTGAGTATGTGCTAGACGGTTATAGAATTATGTGGAATCGTGTAGAGGTAACGTTGTAATGTGTAGAGAAAGAATAGGGAGTCTCTAAACAAAAAAACTCTATAAAGAAGGGTGACATTTAATAGGCTTCAATGGCTTTTGAGGAAAGGCTTGGAGGCTAGAAGCCTCGTGGCTCAAAGTCCTCTATGGCTTGGCATAGCTTGGCAGCTTGATGCAAGAGATTTGCAAACCCCCTGAATTACGAAGAAAGCCAATGCCGAAATTATGCAAGCAATCAAGAGTTTGATAAAGAGCAACCATATCTAGAGAGTGAAAGATAATATTTGTACTCTTGATCGATGTTCTTATCAATAAAAAGAGAAGGGGTCGTAAATACAGTGACAGTAAACGTAGGCATTTTTACTAGAACCACTTTAAAATTTTGTGTCTTTATGTATACCTTGATCTTTATTCATCATTATTGTTTGTTTTTTATGCAATGAGCAACTCAAATGTTCCAACAAGTGGTATCAGGTTGATCGGTTTCTTGAGCTAGAAGCATCGCATGGTGGTTTGAAGCTTCAGTTTTGAAGTTTGGAAAATTGCACAATTTTAAGCTAAATCAAGCAAGATCAAGTTAGATCGAGTTAAATCAAGCAAGATCAAGCTAGATTGCCACTCATAAAGAGGTAAACAACTTCTCCTTGGTATTTTATTGAAGATATGGCCTTATATCGAAAGTTCTTTTGAAGATTTTTGAGTGAGCTGGTTGAAAACCTGATTTCAAATCCATTTTAACTCAAAAACAGAAAAAAAAAGAGGTTATTTTTGGAGAAATGGAGGCCAAATATGGAATTAAGGCTGTTAAATCTACAATTCTGGAGTTTGGATTTTTCTAATTTTCTTAAAAAAATATCATTTTGAGTGGAATTTGGATCTTTTTAATTTCTTTCTTTTTATAGATTAAATGATTTTTGTAATGTTGAGTATACTCATATGCTTATGTTTTTCAATACTTATTAATATAATTTACTTTTCCAAAAAAAAAAAAAAAGATGAATGAAGAGAAACTACTAACAAAAATAAAAAATCAATGAGTCCAAAAAGTTCTAAAAATCAATAGAATAATAGCAACTATGGCTATTAGCCAATCATAATTATTAGCTCTGTCCGACAAGATAATGAACCATAAACAAAAAAGTTCCGAGATTCTCTCGCCACAACAATCACTTTTCTTAGTGGTGGAAAGAAAGGGACTACTTGAGGCTAAAATTCCAAGAAAAGCATGAAAAAAAAAAAAAACAGAAAAACAATGGAAAACCTTACGATTCATGAAAGGGTATCAAAATAAGAAGCAAATTGGATTATTTTAAAATTAAGGAGCAAAAGTTATCTGTAACAATGTGTTCGATCGTGAAACTAGAAAAGCAAAGAACTTACTTAGCTATATTAAGAGTTACTAATAATCATTGAATGTTCCAGTGAAACTTCAGACCTTTTCACAGCTAGAACTCACCTGTCCAGCTTGAGCAGAGCCTTCTAGCTTGGAGGGCTTGCTGGATTTTGCATTACCACTCGGAAACTATATATACCCACTTCAGGCTGCGACCGGATGGAAAGTAGATCGATGGCTTTGGAGATCTTCCATGCCATAAGCATTATTACGTTCCCTCTCATGTTTCTTTAATAATTATTTGCGTCAATCTCTGCGCTTTTGGTGGAAAGCTCTCTTGACATTGGACTGGGGCATTATAGGTTTCTGTGGAACAGATTTACCACGAAAATCAATAAAGACATGGTGACAGCATACTTACGACAGGTTAGGGCATCGGGGCTATTATTTTGGCATTTGACATATGTTCCATTAGTTCCTGTAATTTGCTTGTCGGCAAATGACCCCAAAAAGATGAGAGATGGAAATTATTGTGTTGAAATTTGAACAAAACATGTAATGTAAGGATTTGAATAAAAAATGTGATAAAATGAAACTCGAATGGGGCACAGATTTATGGATTATTTTGTTCTTATGAAAACAATCAACTAGATCTCATTTTATAGACGTTGGGCTTGATGGGTTGTCAAGTGTTTAACAACTTGCGGCTATTGTTGGTAGAATTTCTCAAGGACTACTAGTTATTACTTTTGATGCCGGTAACGCCTAAGTCTTATTTATCATGAAATACATGAATTAGTTGAATACTTCACCACACTAAAGGAAAGAGTTTTAAGGCAAGTATCTTTAAAACTGTTTTTGGATTCATTTGTTTGTGCTATCTAGAAAGAAAGGAACAATAGAATTTTTTGATACATTGTTAATTCAATGTTACCTTAAAAGCTATTAAGAAGCTGATTAGATATAATTTAGCATGCTTGGAGGTTAGGTGAGTCTATTTTTATTTGATTTGGTATTGTACGTGGACTAGACCTAGGGGTATGCCCCTAGTATTATCATGCACAGTCAGCTCCTATTTGCATAAATTTTTACTTATAGAAAAAAAAAATTAAGGTCTTAATAAGTTGGATCAAAGCAAGTCTGTAATTTAACTCCTACTACCTAATAACCTGCAAGGAGGGATCTTGGGTTTGATTGGGGTGTTAATTGACCAACAGATCTCCAAGCGTTGTTGGTGAGAATCCTTAAGGAATCGAAGCTATTGAGTATGGTTTTTGGTAAAATAACAGAACTTGATGTCCTAACACACACACACACACACACACACACACATATGCACACATGCACACGTATATAATTTTGGCCAAAATTTTATAGTGTTGCAAAATCAGTTAAATCTCTTTTGTCTTTATGTGGACTTGGTAAACAAAAACTCAATCATCTTTGTCTTCAGCAATAAGCCATTCTAATGGATACATCACTTCTTTAGTGCTTAATTTACTCTCCTTGTTGGAAGGCAGCATCGCGTCCTGATCGCTTGAATTGCGCCGACCTACCCTTTTTGACTTTTGTAGACGGTGTTCAATCATCTTGTCTTCAGCAATAAGCCATTCGAATGGATACATCACTTCTTTAGTGCTAAATTCACTCTCCTGATTGCTTGAATTGCGCCGGCCAACACCTTTTTGACTTTTGTAGATGGTGTGTTTTCTCTTTGTCGCTGCACCGACAAGACCAGAAGTAGGTCGGTAGCTTTAGAGATTTTGAGGAAATGGGCATCATCATACTTCCTCAAGTACCTTGAGGGATTTTATATTCTTCAACCTTTGCGTCTTCCGGGAAAAGCTCGGTTCACATGGAACTGCACATTAGGTTGCTGTCGAGCAGCCACTGTACATAAACCACTGAATACATGGTGAAAGCAGCCGCGAAGCAGGTTTGGGATCCGAGACTACTATTGAAATCGAATTTTAACGTATTTCACAATGTTAATATATTAGTTTGTTATACTCTTTAGATATGAAATATTTTTTTCTTTCATAAGTTAATTTTAAGAGAGCAAAGAAGCATTCTAACATGCTATTAGAACTTAAATTTAAAGGCACCTCTACACTTATAAACTAGATTCTAATTAACAATGTCTTTCCATGTTTGAGGCAAAAAAGCATATTAAAATTTAATATATTTCTTATATTATCAATATACTAACTTATTATATTTCTTATGTGAAACTTTCTTTTTCTTTTACAAAATAATTTTTTTTAAAAGTAAATATTTCAATAAAAATCATTTAGATATTTGATGAGGCATTCGTTTGTATGGAAGGCCTCGCGGATTGTGAAATGTGTCGGCCAACTTTTTGACTCATGGTTGAGGATGCCTGCACATTCAAGCTCCCTTGTGTATATAATACAAACCTAGCTTGCTCACTTGCTGCATCTTTTCACTTCGAATTGTTGGAGGTCCTTCGTTGCACTGCTGCGGAGAATGTTATATATATGTTCAATATATAAGTGTTATTCCCGGTACAGATATTGAGTGAAGAAGGAGGCAGAGCCAGATGATGCTGAAAGAACCATCATTCGTTTTGGCAACTCACCGTTGGCAGGCAAAATACAGATAGTCTTTTTTCCATAAGAAATCTAGCATGATATTGATGATTAATGTTTGAATGTCTTACGGTACTTACAATTTGTTATGTGTTCTTTTTTGTGTGTGTGTGTGTATGATGGCTTTATCTTCTTCGAAATTAATTTTAGGGAGGCAAAGAACTTATTATGAATTGCTTAAAGATTGTAGTTAACGTAAATAGCTCATCATTCAAGTACAAGCATGCCATTGCTTATGAAACTCACAATTTTACCTTATAGTGGTCGTGAAAAAAGGTTAAAATATCTCATATTACTTCTAATATATTGTAGAATCTTCTAGATACCAAAAATGATAATTCTCTTTTTCATAAATCTATTTTAAATAAGTAAAGTTTTTAAATAATACAAAAAAAAAATATATAAAAAAAAACAATGAAATGATCCTTGAGGAATGTCCTTGATCCTTATTTAGTCTATTCTGCTAATTGTATCACCTGCTAGGCTACTTGCTGGGATTTCCAAATCGTGCACCTATCCCAAATTCTATATTCATCCTTTTTTACCATTTTGGTTTATTCATATGCATGGCAGGTGGGTACCTAAGAAGGAGTGGTCCATTTCCTTCGTGGTTAGGCCTAAACCACGTTGGAGCGTCCTCTTTCGGCTTCTCATCCGTTGTAACACGACAGGATCCACTATAACACGACCGAAGACTAGCACGTCCTATGATAAGGGGCCCAAGTTAGGTCAGATCTACTAAGTCGTCAAACGTTGTATGCAGATAGGTTTGTGACTCAACTCTAGATTCGTTTGGACGGACTCCAAGCGAGTGGTCCTGCCATACAGATCGCATACGACAGTATATCTACTCCATTGGGCTGGTGATGTCAAAAATCAATCCATCAACTTAACCAGTTTGAAACATGTTTTCTGGAGGCTGAAGCTGTTATCTCCATCTTTAGACCCAAAGTTCTACGTTACCTTTAACAACTCAAAAGTTACATATATAGAATACAACATATCAATATATTGATAATATGTTTATCATGCCTCATATTTTAAATATGGAAATACTTCCTATGAGTACTTAATTTAAGGTTAGAGGTTCAACACCCCCTCCCCCTCCCGTATATTTGTGTTTATAAAACAAATACTTAATTTACAAGTGAATGATACCTTATTTAAAACTTAAAACTTTAATAGTATATTAAATTATTCACTTATTCTTTAAAACTAACATATGAGAGAAAAATATCTCTACATCTAGGAGTATTATAGAACAATTTATCAATAATAGGAATACGTACTTTGGATAGAGATCGAGTGTTAGACCAGAGACAAGTTAAAACCACCGGAAAGCAGAACAATGCAGAATAAGATAGAGAGATCAAGTAGAATCCAAGGATTCTTATCTGAATAGAGTTTTACGTAGTAGCGGACTCTCGGAGTCACTGACTAGACGACTACATGGCCTACGACCCTCCGCTAGTGCTGCCTTGGGATCTGTGTTTCCGGTTGTAGGATTGTCCGCGTCTCTTCCGCAGCGAAAGACCAATGCAAAGGATCAAAGAGAGTCCGAACACTGAAGTCGAGAAGAATATACTCCCTCTTTGCAACTTGGAAGAAATGAAATTCTAAATAATAACTACGGTTCGACGAGGATGTTTGGCGTCGCCAGTGCAGCAGATAAGGGAGTCGACAGCATCTGTTGAGAGAGATCCCGATTTCCGTGACCAGAAGGGGACTTCCACTGGGAGTTTCGTGGAGAAGCTTCTCTGAATTGCTGGTATAGATCCCTATCTAGAAGCTCCTCGTGAGAATTGAACGGAAGAGGACATGGCGGAGGATCACGAAATGGCGCCATTGGCGTCGGTGGCGTAGGCTTACCACTTCGCCCGCTGGAGAAGATCAGTTTGCAGCACAAATGAGGGATAAAAACAGAAAACTGGCATTAAGAGTTCAAAAAATAGGAATCATATAGAAGACACAAACTTTATGTTACCCATCCAAAAGCAAGTTTTCTGCTGCCGGTGTCATAGGAATTCCTGACATATTCAGTCAACAGTAAGATAAACAGCACCACCATCATCATCTACTCCAAATAACTTTTGATCTACAGATGAATTCTGTAAATGTTTTATGAACAAGAGGAAAGGCTTCAGTTCGTCTTAGCTATTGATTCGTGCGCCGTATCCCAGCTGACGCATTCCATTGTTGAAGCTAAGCGAGCGTAGCCAAACAGGTGTTTTATACAGAGCAGTGGCTAATTGTATATGATTGTTGCTTAACATTCGTAATATCCTCTATCATCCCACAATTTTTTATTTCTTAGAGGAGCTTAGTGTACTCTAGATAGGCGTAATACACGGCAAAAAAGTTCATGTCCCACCTCAAAACCGATTCAAGAAGCATCGAAAGAGGAATAGACTCATATTTAATTTACATTTGAGTAATAAGAGATTTTTTCTCATAACATGGTACATATTTTCATCATAATTATCTAATTTAAATTATCGTGTGCTGTCACTTTTGTTTAGAGAAAACCTCCATAGTGTATTAGGATATTAAGAGAGAACCTAAACTTTGATACTGTATTAGAAGAAAAAAAAATATTTTACCCCAAAAGCCAATTGAGAACGTAGAAAAATAAGTTGATGTAAAGTCAAGAACTCCAACTCACACTTTAATAACTTTTTGCTAAACATTCACATCATCAATAACATGTTATCTGATATTCAATCAAAACTCAGTTTTGTGAATGGTCCATTATGTTTATTTTAATTGTACTTGTTTTATCTTACCTTATCTTCTCATCGTACGGCTAGACCCATGTAGGGCACGTTCTTCACATAATGCTTTCTTTTCTTTATGACAAGAAACGAAACTTCACCAAAAGTAAAGCTATATCCCTAGACCATAAACTCAGATCAGCTTAGATAAGCGCTCTCTTTAGGTTCTAGACTCCAATTTTATAGTTCTCAAGCATACTGGATATAGGTTTAGGTATTAACTATTTCTCCGACCTGACCTTTTAACTGAAGATCGACAAAGATAGAAGTCCAAACTTGCTAAATCCATAATCTCAGAAACTATGCAAGATTTCAAGGGATTACAGATGAACAAGCAAGTCCCGGCAACTGTCGCCGTGGCTGCAACAAACAATCATGCGGAGGTGGCTTTGGTTTTCCCGGAGCTAAGCAAGCTTGCCCCAGCTGTGGCCATAAAGAGGAGTGATTAATTTCTGATATCTTTTATTGTCGTTATTGTATGTAATTAGTGCATGATAATCTTTCAATATTTTTGTATTCCTTATAAGGGCTTCGTGAACTGTGACAAACGCCTGGTAGATGCGTTCCCTAATGACATAGGTCGGTTTGTAAATGGCCCATTCTGATGATTAGTCCAATCTTATCTTCTTGTTGTACTGCTAGACTTCAGTTGGGTCACTTCACTCTTTCTTTGTCGCTAAGGCATTCGGCGTCCCCACAAGGCATGAACAAAAATATAATTTGCTTGTCTAGTTTATCCATCAAATCGCAACATCACTCAGATTATTAGTCTTCAGCTTTATCGTGTTGCTATTATATATATAAGGACAAAGGAATGGAAATCAAAAACTTTGAAGTGAGAAGTTAATAGGTTTATCATGAATTATTGATTTGATTAAAAAAACTTGAACCCTTTTTGTGTCTTTTATTATCAAATAATTGGATTTATGAAGCCATTAGAACGAAATGTTCCTTCTCTTCGATTGCAAAGCAGGGAGCATGTCAGCCAGAAAACGATGAAAGGGGCGGTGGCAATTCAGTGCAGAGTAAGATGATATTGAGAGGATCAGGTAAAGTTTTCCTTATGCATTAACTTTAATCCTAAATTGACCCTTCTTTTTCTCTTTTCCCACTTCAGGTTGTGTATATACATTGCAACATGGCATTAACCATGCATTATTTTCACTTCTTTTTACGTAAGAAGGCTTACTTTATTCCTTTAACCCGGTTTGCCACGTTCCTAAATGGTCTATTCCTTTTTCTTTTTCTTTTTATTTTGACCCTTTCTTTCGATTTTTTCCCACTTCAAGTTGCGTATATGCATGGCGACATGCCCATTTAACCATGCATTATTTTCACTTCTTATTACGTAAGAAGGCTTACTTTATTGCTTAACCCGGTTTGCCAGATCGAGGAACGTGGTGCCTAAATGGTCTGTTCAGAGTCCAAATCTTGTCTTCTCATTGTTCGGCTAGAGGTTAGCTTCAGGTAGCCACGTTCTTCACACCATGACTTTACACTGTTTGCTTCGTCTCCAAGGCATTCGGCATCTCCACAAAACGTGAACAGAAGTACAACGGACCTGTCTGTAGCTTTGCCGTGTCCGTTTTTCTCAGTTGACAGCATTTATCCGTCAATCATTGCAGGCAGCGACATGATGGAAGCTGAAGGGATCAGATTATGCCAATGCACTACCAGTAACTCTTTTTGTTCCACTTCAGATTATGTTTATGCATGGCGACATATCCATTCAGCCATGCGTTGTTTTTTACTTGTGCTGTTTTTTCCTGTCTTAGTTGGATAAGAAATGTTAGAATTAAACTTTTCCTTAAAATCTGTTTCAAAAAGCCAGAAATACTTTTACATATAAAAATACAAAGGTCTCTCAACCCTTGAAATGACTTTTAAATCGGTCTTATATAACAAAAATCAATGAATTTCACTGTATCAAATAAATAAATAAAAATCAAAGCCATCGTCCATGTCCAGAAATAAATTTCATTCATTTATATGTTTAGATTTTTTTTTAGTTAGTTAAAGGAAATTTAGAAGTATAAGTTGTTGAATTCAAAACCTAAGTCATGGGCGGTCAATAGCCCAATAACTGGCTACTGGGTTGTTTACAACTTAATTTAACTTAACCACAAAAGATAAATAAAAGTCATTTTCCATAAATAACAAACTAATGTAAGACATTCAAATTGACAACATCTATTAACAATTAAAAGGAAAATAATTGTAACGCATGAATATGTCATATCTATTTATGGTAAATATAGATAGATAAAAAAGAGTATATGTCATATGGAATCTTTGGAGAAGTAATAAATATATTTCAAGTTGTAAATAATTAATATACATTTGTAAACAACTTAAATTAAAGTGTAAATTAATATCTTTTTCATAAGATGCTTATCGTTTTCCTTGTTTTTGGCTTCTTCATCAACGTAAAGATGACCTTGGATAATGACTCATAACAACCCTTGATAAAGTGCAATAAACAATTTACATAAATGAAGTTCCGTTAACCCCAACACCCTCCTAGCTTCTACTCATTGAAAATCACTGTTGGAGAGGAATTCACATTAGAAAGATTCATCCTTGGGTAATGTCTACATATAAAATAAAATAAAAAAACCTCTTTAACTTATAAGTTAACTTTTAAGTTAAACTTTAAGCTTTCTAATATGGCATCAAAGTTGACATTGACTTGATTCCAACTTGTGTGACCTTAAACCCAATGACACTTAGATATGTAGGAAATGTGTATAGAACGAAAATTGCATAATAGAATATAAGATTCTTAAAGTAAAACTTAAATGAAAGAAGCTCAAAATATATGTGGCGGGCAGGAGATTGTTGGATATGAAAGCCCCACATTGGAAGGATATAATCCTTAGATAGTGTTTAAATATAAATGATGTTCTTCCAACTCATGAACTAGCTTATACTTGGACTATAGACTTTTTAATAATCACCACTTGCATGTAAAGAATTAGATGATACTAAGAGAACCAGCATTCATTTTGACCATGCAACACAAGCAGGCAAAACATAAATATTCCTTTTTCATAAGAAAACTAGCATGATATTCAATATTCAGTTTTCGAATGTCCCATATCATTTGCAATTTAAGGCTTCACCTCCCTCCTTACAAACTGGTTTTAAAAACTACTTGAGCTTTTTAAGATTATACTAGAGATCATAGTTTATGTGAACAAGATCATGTTACGGCTTATGATTTAAGATATAGGCTTCCCCCGTGACATTGCATCAGTCACAGTTTTACTTTACTAGTGGCTGTAAAGAACTTAAAATGTTTTATATCACTTGTAACTTATTATAAAATCATTTATATAAGAAGGATTTGTCCTCCTCTTTATAACATACTTTTAAAGAAGAAATAAACTTCGAAATAGTCAACAAAACTACAAAATGGTCATACGGAATGTCTTTGTTCCTTATCCAATCATTTCCGCTAATTTTATCACATTCCAGGCCACTTGCTAGGGTTTCCAAATCTGACCCATTACGACTTAACTCCAGGTAATCCAAGCGATTGGTCCTGCCATACCAACGCAGATGAAAGTATATTCCCCACTTGAGTTAGTGATGGCAGAAATCAATCAATCAATCAATCAATCAATCAACTAACCAGTTTCAAACATAAACATGTTATTCCTGAGGCTGAAACTATTATCTAAAGTTTCACATCACGTAAAATAGATCCAGCAGGGCTACAGAATTACATGTTTTCCAACCAGAAACAAACTGTAATCATATTATTACATGGTCATTGCTCAGCTACGAACATTATTACATGATCATAGCTGAGCTATGACCAGATAGAGGGCATAAACAAGCTTTCTACAGAGGAAACCAGACACAGAAATCATAGGATAGAGCTGGAGGAGGAACAAGCCATGACCAGATACAGCAGATAGCTCAGGAATCCGAGGACTCCCATTTGATTTTACGTAGTTGCTGAGTCCCGGGGTCATTGGTCAGACGACTACATGGCCTCATACCCTGCGCTAGAGCTGCTTCCGTGTTTGCGCTTCCAGTCATAGAATCCTCCCCGTCTCTTGAGCTGCAGAAGATCAGTTCAGAGTGTCAGCAAAGGAAAAAAGAATGCGAGCATAAAAGTTGATGAAAGACGCCGACAGAAAACAAGGACACAAACTTTGGAAGATTGAGATAATTGTCAATAACCTTGAGAAGATTGTCGAAGTAAATTTATTTGGTAAATTCTTGATTTTACGGAAGAATTTAGACTTTTTTCTTTTTTTAGCATCAGGCCAGCGTCCAAGATTAGAATGTAACACTCCTAATAAATAAAATAAAATACACTCTCAAGGAAAAAAGGGCTTCTTAATAATAATTACCTATCAACGGGAATGTTTGGTGTTGCCAGTGCAGCAGATAAGGGTGTCGATATCATCTGTCGAGAGAGATCCGGAGTTTCATGATCAGAAGAGGTTTCTGTTGGAGAAGCTTCCTGGAATTGCTGGAAGAGATTCATTTTTGGAAGCTCCGCCGGAGAATTGAACGAACAAGGAAGTAGCCGATTTTCATGCAATGGTGCTTTTGGGGTTGCTGGTGTAAGCCTCTCACTTCCCCTGCTGGAGGATATCAGACCACTGAACAAGTGAGAAATGTAGCATTAGAAGTTGAAAACTAGGCACCAAATAGAAGCCGAGGACAGGACATTTAAGTTACCCATTAAGAGGCAAGTTTCCTGCGGTCGGTGTTGCCGGTGTTCTTGACATATCCTGTCAATAGAATGATAAACAGCACCATCATTTTTTACTCGAAATAATACTTAAAATACAAACGACCACACACCAGAAAAGGAGATGAATTCTCTAAATGTTGTAGGAACAAGAGAAAAGGTTTCTGCTGGTCTTAGTGCAAGCGGCATAACTAATTGATCGACATGAAATTGAAGGTCCAGTCTTATGTTTCCAAATAAGGCCATCAAAATTCGAATAATCTATCTGAAGAATGAAAAGTTACCACCAAAAATGCGCCTTCCCATGAAACTGATGAAGAGAAGTATTTTAGGACTACCTTTTACAGTAACTTCTGGTATTTTCTACAAGAATAAAACATATAAAATTAACTCCAACCCAGATTACCAAACTCTTTGTAATTGCTGGGATTCACTCGTTAACAAATCACAAGAAATCCGCTTGACCAAAAAGTGCAATATTTGAGTTTATGTAGAAACTATTGTCTCGATCTGACACCTTCCCTCAAAAGCGAGAGAGATACACGGTGGGAGTCGCCATGACGCGAAACCCATGATCTCAAACCAAGTTTTCAAGGGAGTACAGATGAACAAGCAAGTACCTGCAACTGGTGCTGTGGCTGCGACAAACAATCCTCCGGAGGTGGCTTTGGTGTTCCCGGATCTCCAGCGAGGCCTTGCAGTGGCGAAGCTAAGCGAGAATGGCCTTGCTTTTGATATAAAGAGTAGTGATTAGTTTATGATCTTTTTTGTTACTGGTGTTGTATGTGATTATTGCACAATAATCGTCCACTTTGATGATTAGTCTAAATCTTATCTTCTCATTGCACTGACCCCAGTTGGTCCCGCTCTTCACCTAATTACTGATACGAATCTTGTCCCAGTAATTTTCGGACTGCTTTCTTTAGCAATTCCTTTTGCTCCAATTCGTACGTTTAAGCTTTTTCTCTGTCGCCAGGGCATTCGGCGTTCCCACAAGACATGAACGAAAAAGTATAATTTGCCTGTCTACTTTATCCATTAAATCACGGCAATTATTATTATCATTTTTTTTAGAAATGCAAATTTACATTAATAAAAGATAAGATACAAAATTATAAAGATATACTTTAACAATACAAAAATTATAAAAATTAGAGACTTTCAATTTCTATTTTTTCATAAATATGATTACTATAGTATTGGGATATGCTTATATACATCTATATTTTAAAATTTATTAATACAATTTACACTTTTATTAAAAAAATTATAAAAATTATGAAAAGATAAAAATTAAAAACTTTCCAAACTCATTCAAAATAATATTTTTATGTGAAGATTTTATATTTTGAAACAAAAAAAATTTCTTTTATACAATTTCTTTCACTTTAACCAACAATATTAGAATGTCAATTATTCTCTTCTTTGGCTTTATTACGTTCTCCTTTTTTTTTAACATAAGTGGTAAAGATGAAGGAATTTGAATAGAAGATGAAAGTTAATAGCTTACTTCTAAATTATTGACCTTGAGTCAAAAAAATTGAGTTTTTCTGGTGTCCCTTTTTCTCGTTAATATGATTTATAGAACAATTAGAACGAAATGCTTCTTCCTTTCCATTGTATAGTGGGGGGGCATATCAATCTGAAAACGAAGGAGCAGTAAAAAGATGCTGAATCAGGAAAGGCTTTGCTTATGCATTAACTTTAATACTCAATTGATGCTTTCTTTTTCTTTCTTTTTTTTCCACTTCAGATTGTGTACGTGCTTCGCGACACACCCATTCAACCATGCATTATTTTCACTTCTTATTATGCAAGAAGGCTCACTATATTACTTTAAACTGGATTGCAAGATCGACGAAAGTCGGCACCTAAGTGATCTTTTCTGAGTCCAAATCTTGTCTTCTCATCGTACCGCCAGAGGCCAGACCCCAGGTACCCACGTTCTTCACACGACGACTTTTACTTTCTTCGCTTTGCGTCCAAGGCATTCAGCATCTCCACAAAACATGAACAGTTGATAGGACTTGCCCTTCAATCAGTGCAGACAGCTGTAATCTTAACCTGATGCTCTTTTGTTCCCGCTTTAGATTATGTTTAAACAATGCGACATTTGCACTCAGCCATGAATTGTTTTTACTTACTGTATTCTCTTTTCGTTTCTTAGTTGGATAAGCGATGTTAGAATTACATTTTTCTTTAAAATTTGTTTGAAAAAGGGAGAAATACTTTTATATGAAATAATACAAAGATTTTATTGTATTAAAGATTTTTTAATCTTTAATTAACTTTTGAATTAAAATTTTAGGACAAAAATTAACTAATTTTAATCTATCAAAGACAAATAAGTATCAAGGTCATTGTCAAAGTCCAAAAATAAATTTTATTCATATATATGTTAACAATTTTTTTTTAATTAACTAAAGAAAATTTGGAAGGACAAAGTGTTGAATCCAAAATCTAAATCATGAGCATCCAATAGCCTAATAATTGGATACTACCCTATGGACATGTTAATTTAACTTAACATTGAAAGATAAATAAAATTCATTTTTCATAAGTAACTAACTATCGTAAGAAATTCAAATTGACACCATTTATTGAAAACTAAAGGAAAATAATTGTAATTTACGAGTGTCATATCCCGAAGTTTGTGTTGCTTAAAAACGAAGAGAGAGAGAGAGAGAGAGAAATATTGATAGATAGAAAAGAGTATATCTCATATGAAATCTTTAGAGATGTGCTAAATTTATTTCATATGTAATAATTAATTTGCACATGCAAACAACCTAAATTAAAATGTAAAGTAATATCCGTTTTCATAAGATGCTTATCGTTTTCCTTCTTTTTTCCTTCCTAATCAACATAAAGATGGCCTTGGATAATGACCGATAACAACCCTTGTCAAAGTGCAGTGAACAATTAACATAAATAAAGTTCCATTCACCCCAACACCCTCTTGGCTTCTTCTAATAGAAAATCATTGTTGGAGACAAATTTACATTAAAACAATTTCATTCTTGGATAATGTTTAAATATAAAAATATTTTTTCAACTCATAAACTAACTTTTAAGTTGAATTTTAAGTTTTCTAATATAACATCAAAGTTAAGATTAACTTTATTCCATTCCATATAACCTTGAGCCCAATGACACTAATATCTATAAGAAAGTCTGTGAAGGATGAAAATCACATATGCCAAAATATAAAATTCATAAACTATAACTTAAATGAAAGAAGCTCAACATATACTTAATGCATAGGACAATGTCAATATTTAGTTTTTGAGGAGCCCACATCATTTGTAATTTATCTAAGGGTTTTTTTGTATAATTAAGGCTTCACCTCCCTTCTGACAAGTTGCTTTTAAGAACTAATTGAGCTTTTTAAGATTATCTCATAGTTTAGGTGAACAAGACCGTGTTATAGCTTACGATTCAAGCGCAAGCTTCTCCCATGATGTTACATAAGTCACAATTTTACCTTACTAGTGGCTGAAAGAAATTAAAATGTTCTATATCACTTGTAACCTATTATAAAATCATTTATATAAGAAGGATTTTTCCTCCTCTTTATAACACACTTTTAAAGAAGAAATAAACTTTGAAATAGTCAACAAAACTACAAAATGGTCCTACGGAACGTCTTTGATACTTACCCAATCATTTCTGCTAATTTTATCACCTTCTAGGCCACTTGCCAGGTTTCCAAATCTGACTCATTACGACACAACTCCAGGTAGTCCAAATGATTGGTCCTGCCATACCTACGGCAGATGAAAGTATATCCCCCACTTGAGCTGGTGATGGCAGAAATCAATCCATCAATCAAACAGCTAACCAGTTTCAAACATAAACATGTTATTCCTGAGGCAGAAACTGTTATCTGAAGTTTCACATCACGCAAAATAGATCCAGCAGGGCTACAGAATTACATGTTTTCCAACCAGAAACAAAATATGACCATATTACTACATGGTCATTGCTCAGCTACGAACATTATTACATGATCATAGCTGAGCTATGACCAGATAGAGGGCATAAACAACCTTCTACAGAGGAAACCAGAAAGAAAAATCATAGGATAGAGCTCGAGGAGAAAAAAGCCGTGACCAGATACAGCAGATAGCTCAAGTAAAATCCGAGGACTCTCATTCAAATAGAGTTCTACGTAGTTGCTGAGTCTCTGGGTCATTGGTCAGACGACCACGTGGCCTAAGACCCAGCGCTAGAGCTGCTTCCTGGTTTGTACTTCCGGTCATAGAATCCTCCCCGTCTCCGGAGCTGCAGAAGATCAGTTCAAAGTGTCAACGAAGGAAAAAAGAATGCGAACACTAGGGTTGATAAGGAAACGCCGACAGAAAACAAGGACGCTAACTCTAGAAGATTGAGATCATTGTCAATAACCTTGAGAAGACTGTCGAAGTAAATTTTATTTGGTAAATGCTCGATTTTACAGAAGAATTTAGATTTTTTTTTTGTGCCCGGCGGGGGGGGGGGGTAGCAGACCGGCATCCAAGATCAGAATGTAGCACTGATGATAAAATAAAACACACTAAGGGAAAAAAAAACATAGCCAAAATCTTACAGAGAAGGAGAAGAATACTAGAGGAAGAAAGCCCTAATAAAGACGATCTTTTATTGATTTAATCCGCTTCTCTTTCAACAAAATCACTATATATATATATATATATATATATATTAAACCCTCATCCAAGTCTGAATCAAAATCGGAGAATCTTGTTTACTTGAATTTGAATTGTTCTAAAAGTTGGGCAGATCGGGAAACGGTTAATGCTATCGGAGCAGGTGATTGATTTACCTATCAACAGGAATGTATGGCGTTGCTAGTGCAGCAGATAAGGGTGTCGACATCATCTGTCTAGAGAGATCTGGGGTTTCATGACCAGAAGAGGATTCTGTTGGGGAAGATTCTTCGAATTCCTGGTGTAGATCCCTGTTTGGAAGCTCCTCTCTAGAATTGAGCGGACGAGGACATGGCCGACGATCACGAAGTGGTGCCAGAGGCGTCGGTGGAGTAGGGTTCTCACTTCTCCCGCTGGAGAAGGTCAGTTCGCAGCACAAATGATAGAGAAAAAGATAAAACTTGCATTAGGATTTAAAAAATAGTCCCCAAATAAAATACAGAAACTTTTGAGTTACCCATCGGGAAGCAAGTTTTCTGCAGCCGGTGTGGTAGGGGTTCCTGACATAATATGTCAAGAGTAGCATAAACAGCACTCAAAACAACACTTGATCTACAAAGAAGAACACACAGAAAAGGAGATGAATCTGTAAATGTTGTGGAGACAAAAGAAAAGGCTTCTGTCACTCTTAGTGCAAGCGGCAAAACTAATTGATGGAAATGAAATTGAAGGTACAGCCTTGTGTTTCATTAGATCAAAGCTTCACAGAATAGTCTGTCTGAAGAATCGAAAGTTTCCACCCAAAATGTGCTTTACCATGAAACGGATGAAGAAAAGTACTTTAGAACTACTTACAGTAACTTCTGGTATTTTATACGAGAACAAAACAGATAAACTGGCCCCAACCCAGATTAAAAAAACGCCTTGTAATTGCTGGGATTCACTCGTTAACACCAAGCGAATCAAAGAAACAAATCACAAGAAATCCGCTTCACCAAAAAGTGCAATATTTTAGATTATTTAGAAAATATTATCTCGATCTGACACAAAACCCACGATTACAGATGAACAAGCAAGTACCGGCAACTGGTGATTTGGCCTCGACAAACAATTCTCTGGTGGCGGCTTTGTTTTACCTGGATCTCCGGTGAGGCCTTGCAGTACCGAAGCTAAGCGAGCATGCCCTTTCTGCTGTTATAAAGAGTAATGATTAGTTTCTGATCTTTTTTTTTTTTTTTTTTGGATTACTGTTGTTGTATGTGATTATTGCATAATAATCGTCCATTCTGATGATAGTCAAAATCCTATCTTCTGATTGTACTGCTCGAACCAGTTGGGCCCGTTCTTCACCTAATTGCTTGTCTATTTTATCATCAAATCACATCATCACCTACGGATTATAAGTCTTCCGCTTTGCTGTGTGGCTTTCTATATACATATATATAAATAAGTAACTTCGAACACCTATAAGACTGCTAGTTCTCAAAGAACTACAAAGAAACAGCAGGCTGCGGATCAATCATGCATTGTTTTTTTTTTTTTTTTTCTCTTTTTTTTTTATGGATAGTGGGTGTAAGAGAATTTGAACTTCGCCACTAAACTAGTGGCCCTGGTTCTTCTATGGATAAAGCTGAAGACCAGAGAGAGGAGGTTGGAATTTGTCTTCTCCTCCTCCCAAGTCAAGCAGAGTCCTCCGCATTCTCCCGCTACGCTCCTCCCCCAGAGCCCCGTGTAAATCATCCTCACTGGAGAGGGAGAGGGACATTATTTGGTCGTGGTGCAAGTAGCAGTATTGTCCTGTAACAACAAAACAGATAAGAAAAAAAATAAGAAAAGAAAAGTAGCATTGGAAGTTGAAAAGTAGGCACCAAATAGAAGACAAGAACACAACTTTAAGTTACCCATCAAGAGGCAAAGTTTAATACCGCCGGCGTGGTCGGTGTTCTTGGCACATGCTATCAACAGAAGGATAAACAGCACCATCATCGTCTACCCAAAATAACAGTTGATCTACAAACGAGCACACCTCAGGAAAGGAGATGAATTTTCTAAATGTTTTATGAGCAAGCGAAAAGGCTTCGGTTGGTCTTATTACAGATGCATAACTAAATACTGGACATGAAATTGAAGGTCCAGTCTTATGTTTCCAAATGAGACTATTAAAATCAGAAGCATTATAGAATAATGCCTATGAAGAATCAAAAGTTATCACTAAAAATGTGCTTTCCCATGAAATTGATGAAGAACAGTACTTTAGGACTACCTTTTACAGTAACTTCTGGTATTTTCTACAAGAACAAAACAGATAAATTGGCCCCAAACTAGATTTAAAACTCCTTGTATCAGAAAGAAAATAAATCACAAGAAACCCACTTCACCAAAAAAGTACAACAATGCTATATTTGAGGTTATGTATTAACTATTTTCTCGATTTGACACCTTCACTGAAGACCGATAAAGATAGAAGGTTGAACTCACTATGACACGAAACCCATGATCTCAAACCAAGATTTCAAAGGATTACAGATGAACAAGCAATTCCCGGCAAGTGTCGTTGTGGCTGCGACAAACAATTCTCCAGAGGTGGCTTTAGTTTTCCCGGAGCCAAGCGAGCTTGCCCCAGCTATTACCATAAAGAGGAGTGATTAATTTCTGATATCTTTTGTTATTGTTATTGTATGTGATTATTGCACGATAATCTTTCAATATTTTTGTAGATGGCCTTATAATCTTATAAGGGCTTTGTGACAAACGCCTGGTAGATGCGTTCCCTAATGACAAATGTTGGTTTGTAGATGGCCCCTTCTGATGATTAGTCCAAATCTTATCTTCTTATCGTACTGCTAGACTTAAGTTGGGTCCGTTCAGTCTTTCTTTGTCGCCAAGGCATTCGGCGTTCCCCACAAAACATGAACAAAAATATAATTTGCTTGTCTGGTTTATCCATCAAATCACAAGATCACTCAGATTATTGGTCTTTAGGTTCATTGTGTTGCTATTATATTTATAAGGGCGAAAGAGTGGAAATCAAAAACTTTGAAGTGAGAAGATAATAGGTTTGTCACTGAATTATTGATTTGATTAAAAAAATTGAACCCTTTTTTGTGTCTTGGGTTTTCAATAATAGGATTTATAAAGCAATTAGAACGAAATGTGTCTTCCTTTCGATTGTAAAAGCAGGGGGCATGTCAGCCAGAAAACGATGGAAGGGGCGGTGGCAATTCAGTGCAGAGAGTTGATAGGAAGTTAGATGATAATGAAAGGACCAGGAAACGTTTTGCTTATGCATTCACTTCATCCTAAATTGACCGTTTCTTTTTTCTTTTTTCCCACCTCAGGTTGTGTATATGCATTGCGACATGCCCATTCAACCATGCTTTATTTTCACTCCTTATTACGTAAGAAGGCTTTCGTTATTCCTTTAACCGGTTTGCCAGATCGACGAACGTCGGCGCCTAAATGGTCTATTCTGAGTCCAAATCTTGTCTCTTCTCATTCTTTCGGCTAGACCCAGATAGGCACGTTCTTCACATCATGACTTTACTCTGTTTGCTTTGCGTCCAAGGCATTCGGCATCTACGCAAAACGTGAACAGAAATAAAACGGACCAGTCTGTAGCTTTGCCGTGTCTTTTTTTTTCTCAGTTGATAGCATTCATCCATCAATCATTGTAGAAAGCTGAAAGGATGAGCAATGGTGTTGCCTATGCACTATCCGTAATTCTTTTTGTTCCCATTTTATATTATGTTTATGCATGGCGAAATACCCATTCAGCCATGCACTGTTTTTACTCACTGTGTTTTTTTTCCTTGTCTTAGTTGGATAACAGATGTTAGGATTAAATTTTTCCTTAAAATTTGTTTGAAAAAGACAGAGATACTTTTACATATAAAAAATAAAAAGATCTTTCAACCATTAAGATAACTTATTTTAAATTGGCCCTATATAACAAAAATCAACCAATTTCATTATATCACAAAAATAAATAAATATCAAAACCATCGTCCATGTCTAGAAATAAATTTTATTTATGTATATGTTTAGGATTTCTTTTTGCTAGTTAAAAGAAATTTAGAGATATAAGGTGTCAAATTCAAAACCTAAGTCATGGGTGACCAATAGTCCAATATTTGGCTACTAGGTTGTTTACATGTTAAATTAACTTAACCTTAAAACATAAATAAAATACAATTTTCATAAATAACTAACTAATGTAAGACATTCAAATTGACACTTTCTGTTAACAATTAAAAGGGAAATGATTATAATAAATGAATAAGTCATATATAGGTATGGTAAATATTGAAAGATAGAAAAGAGTACATATTATATGGAATCCTTAGAGAAGTACTAAATATATTTCAAGATGTAAATAATTAATATGTATATGTAAACAACCTAAATTAAAATGTAAATTAATAACTTTTTCATAAGATGCTTATCATTTCCCTTGTTTTTTTCTTCCTAACCAACATAAAGATGACCTTGGACAATGACTGATAACAACCCTTGACAAAGTGCAATAAAAAATTTACATAAATGAAGTACCATTGACCCTAACACCCTCTTGTCTTCTACTCATTGGAAATCAATGTTGGAGATGAATTCACATTAGAAAGATTCCATCCTTGGGTATTGTTTACTTATAAAAAAATATCTTTTTAACTTATAAATTGGCTTTTAAATTAAACTCTAAACTTTTTAATATGACATTAAAATTGAGGCTAACTTGATTTCATCTCGTGCAATCTTAAACTTTCTAATGTTTAGATATGTAAAAAAATATGTATAGGATGAAAATTTGCATATACTAAAATATAAAATTCTTGAAGTAAAACTTAAATAAAAGAAGCTCAAAGTATACTTCATATGTAAAATATTGTTGGATATGAAAGCCCCACATTGAAAGGATATAATTTTTAGGTAGTGTTTAAATATAAATGATATTCTTCCAAATCATAAACTAGCTTTTGGTTAGACTATAGACTTTCTAATGATCACCACTTGTATGTAAAGAATTAGATGATACTAAAAGAACCATCATTCTTTTTGACTATGCACCACAAGTAGGGAAAACATAAATATTCCTTTTTCATAAGAAAACTAGCATGATATTCAATATTTGGTTTCTGAATGTCCAGCATCATTTGTAATTTATCATAGGATTTTTTGTGAATTAAGGCTTCACTATCCTCCTTACAAACTGGTTTTAAAAACTAATTGAGCTTTTTAAGATTATATCATAGTTTAGGTGAACAAGACCATGTTATGGCTTATGATTCAAGCGCAAGCTTCTCCCATGATGTTACATAAGTCACAATTTTACTTTGCTAGTGGCTATAAAGAAGTTAAAATGTTTTTATCACTTGCAACCTATTATAATATCATTTGTATAAGAAGAATTTGTCCTCTTCTTTATAACATACTTTTAAAGAAGAAATAACTTGGCAATAGTCAAAAAACTACAAAATGGTCCAATGGAATGTCCTTGATACTTACTCAATCAATTCTGCTAATTTTACCACATTCTAGGACACTTGCTAGGGTTTCGAAATCTGACACATTACAACTAAACTTCAGGTAATCCAAACAATTGGTCCTGCCATACCAACGGCAGATGAATGTATATCACTCACTTGAGCTGGTGATGGCAGAAATCAATCCAACAATCAACCAATTCGAAACATAAATCCGTTTATTCCTGAGGCTGAAACAAGTTTCACATCAAGTCAAATAGATTCAACTAGGCTACGGAATCAGATGTTTTCCAACCAACCAGAAACAAACTATGAACATATTATTACCTGGTCATAGCTCAGCTATGACCAGATAGAAGCTATCTACAGAGAAAACCAGAAAGAGAAATCATAGGACAGAACTCGAGGAGAAACAAGCCATGACTAGATAGAGCAGATAGCTCGAGTAGAATCCAAGTATTCTCATTTGAATAGAGTTTTACGGAGTTGCTGAGTCTCGGGGTCATTGGGCAGACAACTACGTGGTCGAAGACCCTGTGCTAGAGCTGCTCCCGTGTTTGTGCTTCCGGTCATAGAATCCTCGCCGTCTCTTGAGCTGCAGAAGATCAGTTCAAAGTGTCAGAAGGAAAAAAAAAAGAGTGCAAACACTTTAAGTTTACAAAGAGACGCGGACAGAAAACAAAAACAAGGACACAAGCTCTAGAAGATTGAGATAATTGTTAATAACCTTGAGAAGATTGTCGAAGTAAATTGTATTTGGTGAGTGCTCGATTTTACGGAAGAATTTAGGCTTTTTTTTTTTTTTTTTTTTGTTACATCAGACCAGAATCCAAGCTTAGAATGTAACACTCCCAATAAAATAAATAAAATAAAATAAAATACACTCTCAAGGAAAAAAGAGCTTCTTAATAATAATTACCTATCAACGGGATTGCTTGGTGTTGCCAGTGCAGCAGATAAGGCTGTCGACATCATCTGTCGAAAGAGATCCGGAGTTTCATGATCAGAAGAGGTTTCTGTTGGAGAAGCTTCCTGGAATTGCTGGAAGAGATTCATTTTTGGAAGCTCCGCCTGAGAATTGAACGAACAAGGAAGTAGCCGATTTTCATGCAATGGTGCTTTTGGGGTTGCTGGTGTAAGCCCCCCACTTCCCCTGCTAGAGGATATCAGACCACAGAACAGGTGAGAAATGTAACCATAGAAGTTGAAAACTAGGCACCAAATAGAAGCCGAGGACAGGACATTTAAGTTACCCTTCAAGAGGCAAGTTTTCTGCGGCCGGTGTTGTTGGGGTTCTTGACATATCCTGTCAACAGAGGGAAAAGTAACACCACCATTATTTGCTCCAAATATTACTTAATCTATAAATGAACACGCTATAAAAGGAGATGAACTCCCTAAATGTGAAAGGAACAAGAGAAAAGGCTTCTATTTATTTTAGTGCAAGTGGCATAACTATTTTTTTGTTTTTTAATATTCACACACCCATTCATTCACCCTTGGAGTATTGAGCTTAGAACCAAAAGATTCCAAGTAGAACCGGCTCATTGTTAAATTTGACACTTGCCAACCAACATAACTATTAATTGACATGAAATTGAAGGTCCAAATATGGCCATCAAAATCATAAACATGTAAAATAATACGAAGAATGAAAAGTTACCACAACAAATGCATCTTCCCATGAAACTGATGAAAAAAAGTGCTTTATGACTACCTTTCTATAGTAAGTTTTAGTATTTACTACAAGAACTAGACAAATAAATTGGCTCCAACCTAGATTAAAAACCACATTGTAATTACTCGGATTCACTGGTAACACCAAACGAATCAAAGAAACAAATCACAAGAAATCGGCTTCACCAAAAAGTGCAATATTCGAGGTTCCGTAGAAACAATTATCTTGATTTGAAACATGCACTGAAGAC
Source organism: Casuarina cunninghamiana (assembly GCA_028551485.1). Lineage (NCBI taxonomy): Eukaryota > Viridiplantae > Streptophyta > Magnoliopsida > Fagales > Casuarinaceae > Casuarina > Casuarina cunninghamiana. Next base: position 1,106,770 of record CM052368.1, on the reverse strand, counting down.
CGACAAAGATAGAAGGTTGAGTAAGCAAATGGGCCCCACAGTTGGCTCACCAAATCCCGCATGCAGTGGTGAGAGGGGCAACCAAGTCCTACCATTCTTTACCGGTGTGGGATTCAATCTTCCACACTCCCCCTCAATCCACACTCGGTCAACTTTGACGGTTCTCACACACGTGTAAGGTGGCTAATTGCTCCAATACCAGTAAGCAAATGGACCCCACAATTGGCTCACCAAAACCCATAGCTAGTGGTGAGAGAGGCAACCACAATTATAAGGCAGAAAGTCCTACCATCCTTTACCGGTGTGGGACTCAATCTTTCACAGGTTGGACTTGCTATTACACCATGACACGGAACCCATGATCTAAAACCACGATTTCAAGGGATTACAGATGAGCAAGCAAGTACCGGCAACTGGTGCTGTGGCTACGACAAAATATCCTCTGGAGGTGGCTTTGGTGTTCCAGGATCTTAGGTGAGGCTTTGCAGCGCCAAACCTAAGCGAGCTTGCCCCAGCCGTTGATATAAAGAGGAGTGATTAATTTCAGATTTTTTTTTATTAAAGTATAATAGTCATCCATTCTGATGATTAGTCTAAATCTTATTTTATGATTGTACAGCTCGACCCCAATTGGGCCCGTTCTTCACCTAATAATGCTTTTTCCCTCTTTCTTTGTCCCAGGGCATTCGGCATCCCCCTAAACATGAACAAAATATAATTTGCTAGTCTACCTTTTTATCAAATCATACCATGGCCCACGTATTATTAGTCCTCCACTTTGCTGTCTCGCTTTATATATGTAAGTAATGTCGAACAGCTATAAAACTGCTACTTCTCAAAGAACTGCAAAGCAATACCAGGCTAAGGTTTAAGCACGTAACACCTAGGCAATGTCTATCATCCTAAACTGATGCCTCTTTTTCCCACTTCAGAGGATGTATACGCATTGCAACACGCCCATTCAAGCATGCATTGTTTTTTTCTTATTTTTTGTGGGTAATGGGGGTGGGAGAATTGGAACTTTTGCCACTAAACGAGTGGCCCTGGTTCATCCATGGATAAAGCTGAAGACCAGAAACAGGAGGAAATTTGTCGTCTTCTCCTCCGAAGTCAAGCAGAGTGCCCTCCCCATTCCCCCACTACGCTCCAGCAACAGGAGCCTCGTGTAAGTCATCCTCACTGGAGAGAGAAAGAGGGAGGGGGAGAGAGAGAGAGAGAGAGAGAGAGAGAGAGAGAGAGAGAGAGACATTAGTCGGTCGTGGTGCAAGTAGGATTTGTTCCCTCGTATTCAAGAAACAAAAATAAAATAAAAGGGTATCTACTGATCAAAAACTACAATGCTTGCTTTCACCTTGCATATGCATAGACGTCCCCATACAAACATATGACACAAGAAAGGGTTTTTGTTAAGATGTATTTGGGTCAATCTGTTGTTGGGCCCACATTCTTTATTGGTTGGGCTTGGGACAAACCCAATCTCATTAGGGTTTCTCCCTCATTGTATATGTTTCGTTCTTTGGTGTATTTTGTTCTTTAATCAAGTGTTAATAGAAAAAAGCTGTTTTCTCTTCCGATTATTGCCTTTGAGTTGCCGGAACTGCAGATGGGTTTGATTTCTTAGAGTTTTAAGCCCTGCCCATGTCTTTTTAACTTATGGACATACAATTGTGTGGTAATCCACCAAATGGAAAACTATATCTAAATGAGAGGATAACAAATTACAATCATTTAGTAATAAATTTAATATATATTTATCACGCATGTGTGTAACTATGCAAAAGATACATAGATAAATAGATGGCTTTGGATAATAACCAAAGCACAAGCAACAATTAGATGAAGTAAGTTCCATTAACACGAAAACCCTCTTGTCTTCTCCTCATTGAGATCACTGCATGCATAGATAAAGATTGTATTAATCTAAGTTTATTTAAAAGTTAAAATTAAATATTAGAAAATTAAGTTTCAATTTTTTATTTTTATTTTTATTTTTTGCTTTACTGCAATGGGTATACTAACATTAATAGTATCACTTTCTTTAAAAACCACATCTTTGTAAGGTTTAAATTTCCAAAATGGAACTGATTTTATGTGTAAACTCATGAGAGAGGGAACCAGAAGCTATTTGGAACCAGTTTGGCTGAATCCTACTTATCAAATTGGAAAAAGCATGTACCTACGCTTTCTACCTATATATTTTGATTATTATTTGAGTCCTTTAATTTGGTGGCTTCATATCCACTGGTTAATCTTTTGGTTTAGTTGTAGAGTGAAAATTAAGAATAGCAGTAAAATGACAATTTTACAATTCCATTTTTTTTTCTAAATTATATACAAATATGTGGCTTTTAGAAGTATTGTATGCATGTCATTTGACAAGCCTTCCTAAAAAGAAAAAGTAACCAAAAAAAAAAGTAATTATCTAACGACCTTTGATGTATGTATATTCTGAAATAGAAAATAAATTATTGTTTTATATACATACTTATTGGTTTATCCCAAACAATATAAAATCATCGATATTCTTAATATTATTATGCACATATTTATTGCATGAGATTGAACCAGAAAACCATCAGGAAAATCTAATGCAGATTTTCTCAGCAGCTAAACACAATGCAAAAAATTTCAAAAATCGCACAAACAACCGCAAAATTGTATATTTCTCGATGATTTATAGAGTAAACAACAAGAAATATTTATAATTCTACCTAACTGGTTTACATGGAAGCAAAGTAATACAAGATAAGGAAAGAAATTTGAATCCATAAGAATTGGGCATCGTCCATATCTAAGGAGGATCATGAGGTTTCTATGAGCAAGAGAGGAAATATCGAGCAAAGATTTCCGTCTGTGGATTCGCAATGAAGGCTCGATTCACTTGTTTCTATATCCGGCCGGATATAGGTCGTCAGGAGTTAAAAGAGGCGCGGCAGATGAATTTTTAGCAATTAGCATTGCAAACTATTGATAGCAAGACTTATCATTGTTGCAGTTAGCATTGCTCTTTGGATCAAGCCACTTATCTTGGTTTGTTAACCCAACTTCTGTTGTAGTAGTATGGTTTACACGCACTTCTGTTTGTGCCTCTCTTTTCTCACTCATAAATGGCGGCTGCACCATTTTCTTTGGCCTTGTTTGTGCCGCCATTGTCGATCTTCGGAACCCCAAATCTTTATACAATATTCATCCATAAATAATTTGTGAGTAAATTTCATTCACTCACATCTACAAAGAATTAAGTTGTATATTTGTGTACAATTTTATATATCTTATTTATCAATCGCCTAGCCAACTAACTTAGTAGTAAGTTAATAAAAATTACAATCCTGAGGTTTGGAGTTTGACAACTTATGTGCATGAGTTTGGATACTTGTAATAAAATATATATATCTTATTTACTAAACATACTTGATCTTATTAATGATTATTAATGTAACTCATTCTGCTTAATTTGATATATATTGCATAGTTGTCCAAGAGTCAAGGAGAAAAAGCAATATGTTGGAAAAGATTTATATATCATTTATTATTTTGTTTACTACTAAAGATTTGAAATTGTAATTTCTTTTATTCTAGCACTTAAAACGAATTAGATGTAAAACTTATATTTTATTAATCTCTCGTAGTTGATTTGGGGTGTATTGACACTTGTGTAAGTTGAGGTCATAGAGACTTGTTTGCTTGTAATCACAAAACCTATAGTCACTATGATTGGGAAAATTCTTGGATAAGGAATTTCTACTTGGATGTCATACATCAATTTTAGTGCTTGTATGTATTATAAGAATCCTCTTAATCATATTTGATTAAGAAATAGGTAGAGGTAGACATGTTATCAAACCATCATTAAACAAAAATGTGTATGTATATTTCTCTTCTTATCTCTTTATTTTTATTAGTTATTTAGTTGTTTGGACTGATTGAGATAAATTTACATTAAATTGACAAATATATACAATAAGTCTTGAGGAAATAAAAAAGTTTATAGATAAATCAAAAATTAATTCACCTCTCTCTTAAGTTGTCAATAGTATTTATAATAATTGGAAGAAATCCCTTCGGGATAAAGAATTTGTATTTGTTTGGCATACACTCATTATAATGCCTGCATGCATTATAGGATTTCTCTTAATTGCATTTGATTGAGAGAAGGGTGAAGGCAGTCTGGTGGGGAGGTGAACTACTCTTTAACAAAAACTATGTACACTGGTTACAAAAAGAACATAAATAGGTCGAAATCTAATATACACCCCCTTCTAAGGTTGCCATTAGGACTTACAATGATAACTCTTCACATTTAAGATATGTTGAATTAAAGTAACATATATATGAGAATTGTTTTGACGGGGAGCATTTGATTCGGAAGAACTAAAAGGGATAATCAAGGAGAATGAGCAGTCCTTGGGGAGAACTCAGAATTGTTTCGTAATGGTGTAATGCCTCATCGCTATCCATGCCTACTCCTTCAAACTCCCAGTTGTTGTTCGGGTTACAGCCTTCTTGATGCTTTGAATTTCTCTCTCTCTCTCAGAGGGTGGTTCATTTAAGTACCCAGTCCACATGGAATGCTCACCCTTTATGTTGTTTGTGTTAGTTAATGGTTAAAAGGTTCAACGAAGGAATTATAGAAATCTACCTGTTGGCGTAACTTTGTTGTAGTGTCATTACCCTTCTTCCCCTTTAACCCCCCTTTCATTCGTTATCTGCAATGTCTTTGCAAATTCTGCCTCTTCAATTGAACTATAGTGAAATGTTTGCAACTGTCATATGCCTTTTCTATCTTTTGCAGGGAGGAGGCTAAAGAAATAAAGATATTTATAAATAAATAAATAAATAATTGGAGATAGTGTAATATGTCGCGCCAGAAAGCATGCTTCCAAGTAATACAAAAATTGTTTCCACATGCGCTGAAAATAAAACTAAGGCAAATCTCCTAGACCGGCACCACAATTAATAGCAAAATTGCGTAGTAGCTAATTTCCAAGGTCCTGCGATTCAATTGGAAACCACACCATAGCAAGAACAGAACAGCTCTGACAGTATAAGAAAGCAAGCACAATGCCGTCCTCCTCTTCCACCGCCCTTCCTACGAGTGCTATCACTGGGAATTGGAGTGACATCCTCTATACGTCCAATTTTCATTCCAGAACGAGCAAGTGCACGGAGAGCTGACTATACCCCAGGACCAGTTGTTTTTGTCTTGTGCCCACCTGTAGCACGGAGCCTGATGTGCAGAGAAAAAATGCCAAGTTCCCACCTGTAGCAGTAATGCAGCTTGCATCGCAGGATATGGTGAAGACTCATTTCTGACAGCTTTCACCTTAATTCCACCAGTAATGCGAACAAGTTTTTCACGTCCTAACAATTCAGTCACATGAATGAATGTCTCATTAAAAGACAGGAAAATGTGGGCAACACGAAATAATAGTTCTCCTTCTGTCACAGCAGGTCCAAGGGTCAAGTTTTCCTCCTTTGGCTGTCCGGTCTTCCTCCACAACATGGCTTCCAAGTGATGGGACACTGAGAGCTCTAGGCTTCTCAGGACGCTCTGGCGCTTTTTTTCAGCTGCGAAATCCCTAAGGAGGAGAAGAGTACAGATAGTTTCCTCAAAAAGCAGAATGGTGCCTTCTTCTGATGACATTTTTTACGGTGTGAAAAAGTGTAGACAAAAGGTTATACAGCAAACACATATATAAGCAAAGTTTGCAGATAATATGAACCACAAATTATTCCTTCAATACGCATTCTCACGTACTCCTTCACATAAATCTAACGTAAGCTTTGGAAGTGGTCACTCTTGGACCTGCTTTCATTGTCGGCTTGCGCTCTAGTATTCCAGATCCGAACAATTTGTTCTAAGTTATCTTGCTACCTATTCTGAAGTTTTAAGGCATTTTTCTATCAAAGTAATAGAGTCGCTTTGGATTAACATGCTCATTAACATGTTTGATAGTTTGAAATTGTTTATGGTAGCAAACGTGACATAATTGCAATAGGAAAGACAGAGGGTGCTATTTTAGAAGTTGGTGGAAACAATGGCGGTAGTGGTAGAGTTCGGTGCCAATATGGTAGTATAGCAGTCATGTTGACAATGATGACACCATGGTGATAGGGATTATCATGACGAGTTCTGGTGATTATGCATTTTCATTATATTGTTGTTTAATGCAAGAGTAAGTTACAGTGTTCTTTAAAATCTTGCATATCAAATTACCTTAGTATTTGATGTGTAAAATGCTTCCTAGTTTGATGATTTCAGCAGCATATTCTTTAATGGACCATGTACAGAAAACAAGCGCGTCGTATTGAGTTAGAAGTAAGTCAATTGGAGAAGCTCTATATGTGAATATGGCATTGCAGAAGGCATTACATGTATAAATATCCTGGACTTCTTATTCTTAATTGGCTGTTGGTTATGGCTCAAGGTATTAGAAATAATAACATGCCTTAAATAAACAGAAAAAGGGGGCGCAAGCAAAAATTACATGAAGATGAGATTGTTTCTCCCGCTTCTAAAACCCATATACAAGTGGCAGCCAGAACAAAGGCGTTGGGAAGGAGGTTTTGACTGTAAAACCCTGTTGCGTCCTGATATCTTATCTCTGTTTCAATTTATTTCTTACTTTTGCTTTAGTAAGTGTGTTAATTTGTTGTTAGATATGTGACTAAGGAACACTGTTCCACTTTCCAATCTGTTCTCGTGGGGAAGCAGTAATCCAAGAGCAATGAGGTCAAAGATTGGCCTCGAAAGCTGAATATCTACCCAATTAAGCGGGTGACTAGGTTCGAAGAAAGTCCTACTGCTTCAGAGATTTTCCCAACACAGTTTTGATATATTCTTCAAGATTTTGCTTGTGGCGATGACAAGTTGAGAACTGAGAAGTAAGTCAGTAGCTTTGGAGTTTTTAGTCCGAGACACTTGGCTGAAGATTTTCATATACTTTTCACTTTCAAATGCAGCACTTCATGGATCAATTTCTGTGCCATTGTAGACAGTGACTGCAGACGCGCACACGGTAAAGCTTACCAATACAGCTAAAGACTTGCAAGAAAAATGCTAAGACTGGAGGGATAATCTTTTCTTAATATTTTTTTAATATTACAATTCACATATTTAAAATGTATAAGTTGTGTATAGTATTAAATCTTAAACATCACAATTATAATTTTTATTAACTCATTATTAGGCTTTTTTACTAAACAACAATGTAAGGGTTCTCAAATAATTATCAACCAACGCACACACATTAACATAAGTATGTAGAGTGGTTTGGGCCTAAAAAGTTATCCTACTCTTACTTTTGAGGACAATTCTTCTCTGTTTCTTCGGTGGTTTACAAGCATACAAGCTTTACTGTTTTTATAGTCACACACAATAGCTCACACGGTTCACTCACACTCTATTCACACTCCTACCACACAGTCATACCGTGTACGCACAAACAATAAGCAATTCGGTCATTCCACTTACATCATAGAGAAATGACCTTATTAACCTAACACTCTTCATTACAAATATAAGAGACAACTCTAGGGATAGTCACCATGTATAAGTTAATGTACACTGCTGGCATTTTGTTTAGTGAAAAGATTAAAAAACAGACACAGGAAATGGTGGGCTTGTACGAACTATGCTGCCGAAAAGAAAGCAGGCACTCTTTCAAACAGAGGAAAATACAACTGACCAGTTTGCACTGTCAGGCTACAGGGAATCTTTGAAGAAGATGGGTGGTATATATACCTATGCAAGTCATCCAAAAACAAAAACAAAAACCAAAAACCAAAAACCAAAAAGGATACAGACACAAGTACTTCCCCGAGACAGAGCAAGAATCACAAGTTGTCAGCAAGAGAGGCATTACTCTGCCAAACGAAATCCACACGAGTACGTATTTTACGACCAGGCCTGATTGGTGGTGGGCTGTTTGGCGTTTCTGTGAAATTAACGCGACCAACTCCACTGCTCCAGAAGTGCATTCCATAGTGTAAATAAAGGTGAAAGAAAGAAAGACAGAAAGTTAACTTTAAAAGTTGAAAAACAGATGCCAAAGAGATGCCAAACGACTTTAAGTTTGAGGCTAGTTACCTAGGAAGACGACCAGACCAGTCGCCTACTTGCTGCAACTTTACTCCAGAGCAAACAGGGGTAATATAATCAAAGTGGAGTTTCCTAGCCAACAGAACCTAACGGTAGTATAATAAACAGCACCATCCATCATCCCCTCAAAATAAGAGAAACAGAAACAGAGACAGAGACAGAGATAGAGAGAATTACAGCTTGCTCCATTGTCCGAGAAACATGAGAAATAGCCGTCAGTAGGTTGACGTCGTGGCTCAAGTGGCATATCACTTTGACCTTAAAGTTCATAAAACAAAAAGGAATAAGGAACTCGATACCAAAATACGATAATAAAAAACAGAAACTAGATATGCATGCATGGTAACTCAGCATCCCACCACCCTTGCATAGAGTCGATTTTACAGGAGTAAGCTTCTTAGGCTTTTCACTACTCTTCAGAAGCTACTAAAGGCAATCTTTAGTACTCCTAAAACATGTCCAAGGTTTCATGATTAGAGATTTCAAAAAAAAAAAAAAAAGGGTGGGGGAGGGGAACAAATACCAGTAAGTCCATTGGGAGTGACTCTAGCCGTGACTTCGACTTGTGACCTTTAGCTCGAGGTGTCGTTGGAGTTCCCAATTCATCAGCCATACTGCTAGACGGCCTAGCCGAGCGTTGAACCAAGAAACCCTCCTCTTACAAAAGCAATTCACCTTTATTGTAAGAACTACTCATATATATATATATATATATATATATATATATATATATATATATATATATATATATATGGGGTTAGGAATTCAAATACAACTAGGAATGGTGATACTAAATGGGGAAACCCCTCCCTCCTAGTCCTTTATAAACTAATCGTAATTGACCTAAGACTTCAAAATGCAATTACAGTAGGATTAAGAATTCAAACTCAATAATAATAGGACTACTATAAGATTTCAAGTCTTAAGATATACAGAATTTTTAAATAAATTAAGGATAACTATGGTAACATAAGCCCTGAATAGCAATTACACCTATTACTAAAATTAGGCCCGTAACAGAATGTTGCATCTAGTTATTTAAACGCAAGCCTAATGAATTAACTGTGTCACTTTCCTCAATATCCACACCCTTCTTTAATATCGAAATGGAAAAAGCCCGTAGCTATGCCTTCTACCATATGTTTTGATTATTACAGCCCATTTGAGTCCAGTAATTTGGTGGCTCCATGTCCAGTAGCTAAAATTGTAGAGTGAAACTTACGAATATAGGTAAAATGATAATTTTACAATTCCATCTTTTTCTAAATTTTATAGAAATATGAGGCTTTTAGAAACATTATATGCATGTCATCTAACAAGACTTTCTAAAAAGAAAAAGTAACCAAAAAGGAGTAATTATCTAATTATCTTTGATGTGTGTATATTATGAAATAGAAAATAAATTATTTTTTCATAAACATAGGGATTGATTTATCCCAAATCATATAAAATCATTAATCTTCTTAATATTATTGTGTACATATTTATTATTAAGAAGCCAACTCAAGAATTTGTGAAAGCTATTATCATATAAACAAAAATTCTAAGATATTCTTTAATAATGTGAAACTCATTAGTCACATTTTAACATGTTTCATCACAACCATCATAATGCCACACTACATGAATAATGCATAAGCTTAAATCAATGAAAGCCCATAAAAGTGTTAAGAGAGATCCTAACTCTAACTCTAATATTGTATTAAGAGGTTTATTATCAAACTCAAAAGTTATTTAAAAGTTGATGAAACTCATTACCATATAAGCAAGAATCTTAATATATTCCTTAATAATATAATATTTATTGAACTTAACATTTATTCCATGATACTTGCTATTCTCCCAACAATTGGTGTGAGAATCACGGTAAACTATTAGATATGAACTATGTTGGATAAAAATCTTCATCTATCAGCATCACTTTTTCAGTGTAGATCGCACGATCTTCACTCTCCTGAAGACCAGCTCAATGAGATGAATGAAAGGCCTGCATTGGTTTCTTTTCCAAGGTTCTGTGAGCTTTTAATTTTCTGTTTCGTTTATTTTAGCCCGAACCATGACGTTAATGTGCTTAAAACTGGGAATCTATATTAACAACTTCAAACAAGACCTTGTACAATATAAAGTGGTAATCTGCACGTGAAATGAGAATGATAATTTTGTCAAGAACAAGTTCTCTCATAATGATCAAAGGTATAAGATTCAATATTTTCTTACAAAAATTTTTTAAAAAGAAACAAGCATTTTAATAATGCCCAACAAACAATACAACTATCTATTTACAAGCCCAACAAAACGACATCATAACAAATCCTCCAAAATTCTATAGTTCTGACAAAATGATACTAAAGAAGTATTAATACTTATACAAAAATATATTACAAAACTTTTCTTGGAAAGAAGAAAGAACAAGCCATTCTTTCAAAAATATATAGGAAATATACATGTAGCCAGTTTGAGATATGTTATTCCCATAACCATAACCTAAACCTTTCAACTCTAACACCAATCTTAAGATTCATACCACCTAAAATTGCCCCACAAAAGCTACAAAATTGCATACTTACTACGCTAACTATGACCAACTATAGACTGGAAACAAGCTATACACAGAGGAACATGAGGTGATAAGAAACCAGAAAATGAAATCAACGAAGTTTATTTTGAGCAACAGCCTGGCATAACTCATCCTCGTAGAAGAGAACTCGATTAGAAGCCAAGGACTTGCACATGGGCTTTGGCAAAGCAGATGGAACCATGCATCTTGAAGGAAAAGCTGATTCTGGGAATAGAACAGCTGCAACCTGCCTCATTTCAGAGAATTTGAGACGAGAAGGTGGCCGAGGAGCATGTCTTGGTGCTTTTGGGGTATGTGGGCTCTGTATCAAGATACCCTTTCCATCTCCTCTGCTGCAAAGGATCAGTTCAACAGGTAAATAACAAGGAAAAAAGTATAGAAGCATTCAAAGTTGAAATCAGATAGTAAATAGAAAACAAGGACACAGCTTTTTGTTCGAGGTAAGTACCTGACGAACGGCCAGTGTTCTGCAGGCCGTGGAGTCATTGTACTTAACATCTCTTGTCGAGAGCGATCTGGGGTTGTAAAATTAAAGTAGAATTGCCTTGCAAACACAACCTGCTCACAGTAGCAGAAACAGAAACATCCATCTTCAACTCAATCATAATCGATCTATATATAAACACACTCCGCAGAGACGGGTGAACTTACAGCTTTTCTGATTCTTTGAGAGACGTGAAAAACTGCCCTCAGCTGGTCATGGTGCAAGTGGCAAAGTATTTTAACCTCAAATTCACGAAACAAACACAAGTTATTGACTCATAACAGACACAGAAACATAAGAAAACAGAAGATAGAGTGAACAAAAACTGGAAATGCATGTATAAGCGTTCTTTGCAGCGTCCATAAAAACAGACACATGCCCCTAAAAATATAACACAAAAGGTTTTATGCAAGTATTGTTTGTCTATTTATAATTGGGCATAAATCAGGATCTAGTTCTGTGCGAAGTGTTGTTTACCTTTTATTTAAAATTATCCTTCATGAAGTGGAAAGTAAAAGAAGGACAAAGGAACAATCTATATTAAGATGTAAAAGATACTGCTTAAACTGTGTTCTGTAAGGAAACTATATAGCAAAAAGCTGAAGGAGCATCTGACACAGTTGTTCCTATCATTCCAACAAGCTCATACCAAATCTTCACAATTTTTCAAGGGCAAAAACAGGCTCACATCCTTATCTAACATCATCTGCGACTAAGCAAACTAAGTGGCAATAAGCAAAGTACCATAAAAAATATACACACATCACAGTGAATCGGGTCAAAGAATGCATCAAGCAAACCAGAGGGCCAGCTTCCCCAAAAAAGAACAAATATATTCTTTCACCATATCCTCATTCAACTAGAAAAGATGCTACTCAACCTCCTAAGAAACTCAGAGTGTATTGAGCACCAGAAGATACTGGGAACGTTAATATGATCATCCGTAACCCCACCTTGAAACAAATTTTAGGAAAAAGATCCGGAAATTAGAACCTCCAGCTTTCATCATTCTACTTCCAATGCAATCTATTTATGTCCCACTTTAGGTTCAATCCTAAAATTCCTAATTACCAACCATGTCACATCTATGAACTAACGCCTCAATCTGATACGTTAACTGAATATAGCACTCTATCCGGTGATAAACATGCAATGGACCAAGAACAATAGAAAGTGGGGATCTCCAACATGGTATCTGAAATCTCAGAATCCCAGTTTTAATTATTTAAAAAAAGCAACAACAAAAAAAAAAAACGAAAGAATACGAATTCAAGATGACTGATAAACGAGCAACTTCTCACTAACAGAGATGTGAAGTATACCAGCAAATCCATTGGAAGCGACTCAAGCCGCGACTCGGACTCACAACCATCAAACCGTGGCGTCTTCGGCGTTCCCAGGAAATTGTTCTGCTTCACCAAATTCACGGGTGACAGCATCAAAGGACTTTTTTCTGTGCCTTTACTGTCTTCAAGCACCAGATCGCCATCAGACTTCTTGGTTTCCAACACCGCGACCCGTTTCCTCCCAAGATCAGTACAAGACCTCGCACCCTTGTTGTAACGGAGCTGCGCAAGCGTACCGGGCTTCAAATACCTGTTGCTTGAACTCCGAATCCTCTTTCTCCGCTTGGAATTCTTCGATTCCCTTTCTCTTGGAGACGCTTTACCCATTATTCCTTCCAAAAATCTTCAATTTTGAATTTAACCAATCCTGAAACATAAAATTTCCATAACAATTCAACAAACCAAAAAAACTGGGTTCCAAAACCCAACTAGTGCCCAGAGAAAAAACGCTTTTCCAAATTAACAGCACTTACATAATAATTAGAGACTAGAACCTCGTCGGACACCTTCTGTAATCAAATTTAATCGCCAGAAAAAACAAATCGAAAATCAGATGATACAATTACAGCTCGAATACCAACATCAAAACCGAAATTCGACTAACAAAATCACGAACCTCGGAGCCGCAGAGAGTTCATAGCGAATCCCTCGGATTCGCACCCGGAGAGAGAGAAAGAAGAGAGAGAAGAGAGAGAGGGAAGCGATAAGTTTGGCTAGGGTTTTGTGCGCTTTATTTGAATTTCACAGTTTAGCCCGCCAAAAATTCAAGCAACAGTTTCTGAGAAGTTTTGCACGTGGCGCTCTCCAATTGGATGATTTAAGAGCGGGCCAGCCGACACCAAATCTGACGGTTCGGATCTCTTGTCCGATATAGAAATGGATTTGGATTTCCTTATTTTTCTATCTTTTCGATTTTTAAAACGAGAGGGAAATCAAAATAGCGATAGATTTGAGAGGGAAATGGAATGGCGAAATGACTAAAGCACCCCGGGCTTCCTTATAACCGGACGTTGTTGTCACATAGGATACCGTCTGAGGAAGTACCCCTGGTCAGGAATTTTGCATGAATAATTCGAACTAAAGTACAAATTAGACCCTTGAATGCGCCACAATTCACGCAGGCCGTCCATGCTTGTTTAATGCTAGAGTTATTTTCTATAACAAATTTTGAAGCTTCTACTCAGAAATAAGACTCTTTTTGCTTAGCCAGTTATTCAAATGCTGATTTCTTATGATAAGGTTTAAATAAAAAAAGTATTTTTTTAACTGTTAAAGTAACTTTTGGTCTTCTAACATTATCAAATTACTTAATCTCTAAATGATTCCCTCACAAAAGTATAAAGATCTCATTCTTTTGCCCTAGTGATGAAATTTAGCTTACTAAATGGGTTAGATTGAATTATATTGGGAGTCAAAATCTCATATCAAAAAAATAAAATTATTAGGTAATGTTTAAATATTAATTCATTTCCTTTTAATTACAAACTAACTTTTAAATAAATTTTAGATGTTTTATTTAATATCAAATTTTGAATCATTTTAGTTTAATTGTTATTTGGCTTAAATCGTTAAGACTTTGGTATATTTAGTATATTGAGGACCAAAGACTTGTATAAACATAAATATATATATGTTATTAGAGAATATTGTAAATTTATTTCTTCTGACACCTAAGGTAATTTTTAAATTTTCATTTTTGCTTTTTAAAAAACTATACGAGCAAAGGTCCGAAACAAAACTGCATCATGAAAGTTGGGCAAGATTTAAGTGGTACGGAATTATAAAAGGGTTAAGATGGGCTTTACGAAATCTAGACAAAAAAGAGAATTGGATTGGGTTTGATTATTTTTGGGCTAGAATTTTTCACTACTCCAAACTAGTTTCACTCCTACCCAATTTGATCCAGTTTGGGTCAGAACAAAATTAAATTGGAACAGAAAAACAAGTTGAGAAAGATCCGAAGTGGATCGTGTTTGATCCAGTTCGGCCCAAAACAATAACCATTCTTTCTTCTCTTTTCTTTTTTATGAAACTTGGGTTTAAGAATTCTTTTTGTATTCTTGGGCTAGGCTACAAGCTCTCTACAACGTTAGTCATTATACTCTGCTCTGGGGCTTTGTAACTTGTTAATGAGGACGCTGATAGGAAGGGCCTGGCCTTTCACGGGTCATGATGCTTTAACATAAGGTTGAAGAGAAAAAAAGGTATTATGAATTTGTTTAATGAATTGGAATTCTTTATATCGTGAAGTATTTTCCACTTTTCTAATAACTTTTTCTATAGTTATAATATTGTGTCTCTAAATTAAATAACATACAATAAATATCATTATTATTTGATCTAACATTATCAAAAAGTAGGCATTATAATTATATTATCAAGAAAATCAATATGTTACTATATAAATTATTTGTATAGCAAAAAACTCACACACAATTGATACACAAAAAAAAAAAAAAAACTGGTTTAGAATAAGTAGCTTGTATATCAAAGAAATTTTAATAAAAATTTTTCATACCAATGAATTGTGAAAAGTAAATTCTTTGGCAATCCCTTCTTGACAGCACAAATCACATAAATTAATGACACAAATCATATACAGCTTTTCAAGCCCTTTTTCTTCTAACTTAATAGAAATATTAGGTAATGGACATTACATTGTAATTATGTATAAATTTATTAATTTATTCATGTTTCTAACTTTTGAATCTATATATACCAATTTGCTAATGATAGATTTTGGCTTCTCATTAATTAACCAATTGATATTCACGTCAACAATGCAATAAGTGATTTTTGTTTTTCTCCCACTCCTTGAAGGAAGTTATATGTTAGTTGGAACGTGAACAAGTAAATAGAGAATTATTGGAGCCTTTAGGTGAAATAATAGCTACACAATACTTACAACAAGGGCACAAGCTCCTTCAATCTCTTTTTCCATAGCATACACCATTAATGAGGCAAATCCACTAATCATGTTTTTTAAAAAGAAAAAAAAAATTATGTTGTCCAAAATGAAAAAGGCCACAAGTTCTTTAAATTCTATCATTAAACAAATTACTTGCCTTATGACTTATAGGGAAGCCACTAAGAAGAAAAATAAGTCAAAATGAAATTAGAAAGTAATGGAAGAATAATAATCTTTAGCTATACATCAGAGAAACTTTAACTAAAGACTACAATCAAATTCTTATAATTATGCCAATGTCTAGATTCAAAATTTATATAAGTTAAAATGCTTAAATTAATAGAAGGAGCAAATCCTTTCTCTCCTTATTCTTATTTAGATTTTCCCTATCTATAATGCTCATATGAATGTCAAAAACAAGACATGTATGGAAGATTTCATTAACAACAATCTAAACTATTGGAAAAAGGAAGCCATTTACAATAGTAGAATTGAATGTCAATTAAAAAATGTTATAGATCAACAATTTAAAAGATCCTTTAATTTAAACAAGTAGTATTAGTATTTCACCAACATAATTCAAAGCTCAAATAGTATCCTTGGATGTGCCTTAATTTGTGTGAGCTACCTATGCTTGTTTAATGCTTTAACTATTTTTTATAAAAAAATTTAAAACTTTCAATTTTGTTTGGAGTTTAGTAATAAATATATCTTTTAAAAGACTTAGACATGCATTTTTGTTACATTGATACTAATGCATAAAACATGATTACATTGATACCAATGAACTATTGAAAGATGTGGACAAACATGCAACAAATCAACTACTAAGAATTTCATAAGATTTCTTTAGGAATGCTTGGCTTGTTTAGCCAATTCATTGGAGACCTCTGATCTTTTTAAAAGTGTGCAAGGTTTTGACTTCCCAAATTTTATAAGTTGATCAATATAAAACCACCTAGTGACACATTCCAACCATTTTGATGCATATGCAAGGTATTGTAATTAATGAGATTTGCACACAAAATGCCAACTATAATCAAGAACTAGAAGCATATATTAAGGCCTCCCCAGTACTTGGTTGTAGCAATTTCCAATCAACATACCTATAGAAATGTCACTATTATAGTCAAGTATAAGGCTAAGAAAAACTGCAATAATGTTACAAACAATAATTTGTTGAGTTAGTCTAGTGGGGAATTATCGCCAGTAGATGCGACAATGGCTATGGAAGGTATGGTTATGGTTTTTTTGTTATTTCTTTTCTTTTTCTTAAAAATATTTTTATTCTTTTGAAAAGAAAGCTAAGAAATGACATTAACAATAATAAAATATGAAGGGAGATTATGACTAAACAGATGAGAACTACACCTCAAAAGCAACAATTGCTTCTCACTCAAAATCAACCTTAAGACCTAACACTTGGCTAACCTTATTTGGGGTCAATCTTTAAGTCATATGTGCTGAGTTCTCACCCCAGAAATCAAGAATATAAAGACCTTATCGAGTTAAAGACTTTTGCCATTTCAATAAGATAAGCAAACTTATCCCTAATAGTTCACTAAGTATTCTAAGACACAAACATCCCAATAATTTAACTTCTCTATTAAGTTAAAGGCCTTCAAACAAATTGAACCTTTTCTATATTATTATCACCTTAAGCTTATTGAAAATGAAGTCAATGACCAAATGAACAAATAACTTATAGATGTTAGTGGCAATTAATGGCTGAAATTATAACACACTTGTCTCTATAGCATCAAAATATCTTAGGACACATGAATCATTAACCTTATTATTTGTATATTTAGCCTTTGATAGGTCATAACCAATGGTTATTATGCTAACATTGGACAGATTTTGAATGTTATAGTTGCCATAAGCTATTCCAAGCTAGCATTCAAAAGCTTGCTTGAGAATGTTGCTCACATCTTTTAATTTAGACAAACATGATTTCACTTTTTCTTCGTTAACTAGTACAACGAACACCTTAACACATTACTCTTCAATCTTGTCTTTAAGCATTAGAGCATTATTGCTAATCAAGCCCATATCATTCAAAGCCATGTCAATCTCCTTGTTGATATTCTAAATGCTATTGCCACACAAAAAAATCTTTCCTCACGTTTATGCTCCTTCATCTTCTACCTCATGTTTTATTACAAAGCTGCATGATACTCATAGCTTAACAAACTACTCATAATACTCAAAACCTCAACCACAAAAGATAATGTTGGATATGGATAGGGCCTTATACTAGCTTTTCTATAGAACATAGAAGATCTCATTTGCCATAGAAATGTTCAAGCTATTCCATAATTAAATATTGATATTGATCACTTCTTCACACTCTCCACCATGTAAAAATGCCCTAGAATCATGTAGAACTCCATAATGTCCTACAAAGAAACTTTAGATCAATAAAACTCAGTTCTTTACTCTTTGACAACATGAATTCAATATAGTCCTAAACTAGTTACATCAACATCAATATCTCTTCCAAGCATAAGTTCATCTCCATAGGATTCGAACCCTTGGATCCTCCTTCATAGTGAACTAATTCTTGTTTTGTGCATTAATCTTTAACAACGACTAAGCCAACTTCTAGAACTCCTTGTACTTCTTTAATATTAATAAAACTCACAAGTCGTAGTCTTTTTAGGTCTCATAAATTATATAAACAATCTTGTATATGAAGGCAAGACGACTTTGAATCTTGTCATTATCTTCAGTTGTTAAAAATACATTACTAAACAAAATTTTCAAGTAGGTGATGAAATCCACTTGGCCACTCTAATCGTGTTAATTCTTGTTTTTTTGCTTCATTAACTCCATGTTCTCAAACTCTAACCTCATCTTCATTTCCATTTCCTTCTTTTAATAGTTTAGGTAGAGCTTTAATCCATCTCCCTTCAATCCTAGCATTGAATAGATCCTTAGGAAGTGCATGATCATGATCATGTTATGGTCACATTGATCCATAGCTATTAAGAGCTTTTTGCACTCAGTGCCTTTTATTTGGTTCCTATTAGCAACATCTCATCTCTTTAATCAAATCTAGAGTTCTTGTACTAAATATTAAAGAAGGTATTGACATATGTGGCAGTGAACATGAAATTCTCATCCTCCAAGACCTTCTAGATACCATCGTTGTAGTTAAACTAGTACAAAATGTCATCCATATAAAGGAGGGTGGAGTTTATGTGAGACCAATGTGGTCAAGCATACAAAACTTATATCTAAGTTGGTCCACAAAGTCACATGTAAATAACACATTGGCCAACAAGTTCTTGGCATAAAAGGCTATGATGTCCAAGACTTCCCTAGATTTTTGAAGGGTGACAAGCTACTTATCGAAGTCAAAGAACCATGGGAGTTGGTTATTTAGTTATTATTCTAACATTTATTGAGGTGAAATGCATTTGTAAAGGAGTCTATTCATGGCTTTTACATCCATTTCATCCTTGAAGCTTCGAGTGTACTCCATTACCTCCCTTAACCCAAAATTCATTAGCATCTCCTTGTGAAATTGATCACAAGTGAAGGAGAAAAGCTTAGAGACATAAGGCAATGAAAGGTGAAACAAAGAAAGAGAGTATCCCAAACTCTTATAATGGCAATGAAAACATCTCATCTACTATATTTTCAAACTCCATCTTTTAATGATAAGGACGATCCATAGTGTGACTATGCTAAGCATTGTTAAGCTATTTCTTCTTCTAAATGATCTCTGTAATTCAAAACTGGACCCCATGGGATGAGATGCAAAGGCTAAAGAAATTAATGACCACAAGGTTAAGAGCCTTGTGCTCAACCAACTGAGCTAGACAAGCATCGTTACAATTTTGAATGTTTTATTTAATGGATTTAATCATTACTTTATTTTGTTGAAAAATTAAAACTCTATCAGTAGAATTTTTAAATTTTCTAGATGATAAAATAAAATTGTAAGAATCCACCAACTTGAAACTCACTTCTAAAGCCTTATTGCCATTTAAACCCCTAGTGATAAATTTTTTATATCCATAGTTTATAATTACAACCCTCTCCATATTAACAAATCCACTTCAAAAGTACTTTTTTCTTAGTCTCTTCCTTGGATCATTTCTATGAGTTAGTATACATTTCCAATGAAGACATAGTTCCTTAAACTCATGAGCCTATTATCAAAAATTTCTTACATATCTTTAAAACATACTACTTCTTAATCATTATCAAACATCCTTTTGATCATTTCAAACCAAAGAACACTAAAGTACTTGTCCAATCCTTCTCTTTCCATACAAACCACCTACCCTTCATTAAGGCTAAATAACAAGTCAAGTTTATCCCATTAAAAATCCTACAAATGTACCAATCCAAATGATATACCAATGTCCACTTTGGAGTAGTTAAGACATGTCTCACTTTCCATGGTAGAAAATGTTTGCATAATCCTACTTGAATTCAGCATTGCTTGCATAACAACCTTGGAGACTAACTTGTAAGTGAGAACAGTTAATTCATTGTTTACCCAAACTAAATGTTTTGTATATGTTAGTGGTTTAAACCATTTAAAGTCATAAGAATAAAAGCTAGGAAAGAAAAAAAACAAAAAAAAAAACTTGCTAGAATGAAGTTCAATTCTCTAAATATAAAGCAAAATCTACAAAAAAACAATCATCCACAAAATCTTTAAGAATAATGATAACACATACTTTTCCAAAATTACATAGGGCAACCTAATATCACTTCAATGAAAATTTCTCCTATCAAAAGAACACAATACACACATAGACAAATAAGAAAGATGTGACATTTTCACAATTCTTAAAATATAATTTTGAGAAAAAACGTTCTTTCTTTCTTTTCACTCATTTTTATAAACAACTCTTTTATAAGTGTAACATTGAAAAATCACATGACTTTTAATTTTTAATAAGACCTATTAGAGCCACTCAGCTAATGCTTAGTCTACATCTATTAAAGAGCTACAGTGGTCCAAATGATAATTTCAAGAGTTGGTACAAGATCTTGTAATAGGTGCAAAGGAACAACATAGAAATCACATAAACTAGTTTTAGATAGCTTTGACTTTCAACCAATTTTGAAAAATATAAAAGATACAAAAATAGCAAGATTTCTTATAAAGGGAACCCAAGACCTTTGAATTGCTTAAAGAGGGAACTCAAACCTTTGAAACTATTATAGCCTCACAATTAACTTACTTGCCCACCCATAATAGAGTCCATCCTCATTTATACTAGTTAATTTCCTGCTAACTAATGGTTAACAATAATAACAACTTTCTAATAACCATAATTGTTGACTAATAAAAGTAACTACCTTTTAACAATTTACTGAACTAAAGGCATAGAAGTAATGAAAACAACATTCACTTATCCATACTAATCTACACATAAGCATGACAAGTGCACAATTACTAATGACGTGACAAGTCATTTCTTGAGTTATTGCAAAAGCACTAAAGAAACTAAAATTTGTTTACTCAAGATATTGTCAATAAACCACAGCCTTATGAAATAGTTTTTTCCCATCTTAAAATGGTCTTCTTCCAATACTTAACTCTCTTTTTAGTCAAGGGATTCCTTCACAAGTGCAGCCTTAACAATTATATAAACAAGAGCATGATTTTGCATTCTTTTTGTTATAAAATTTTAGTTCTTTTATAAAGTTTTAAATCTAAGCATGCTTTCTTTATCATTTCTTATCTATACAAAATCATCAATAGAAAGTAAGACAATAAAAAAAAAAACTTTCACCTTTATGATAGGTAAACAAGATTGTCTCACTAACATATTCATTAAATCCTAACTGAAAAAAATTCTCATTGATCTTGCTAAATGAAACTCTTGGAGCTTGTTCCAGGCTATACAATGCCTGGTGAATTTTAGAACTTTCTTCCCTTTTCCTTTAACATGGAAACCTTAAGACTACTATACATAAATATTTTCTTTAATCTCACCATTTATAAGGGCTATTTTGATGTCTAGTTAAAGAATCTTCCACTTACAGTGGGGAGCAATTCATAGATGTTGTGTGCTTATATGATATTAATACAATAAATAAATTTTTTTTTATGTTCATCAATGTTGACTCCTAAAAAACTATAGCATTTTTTTCTTCTTTCCTTCGTGCCATTCGATTGATTTCAAGGTAAGTATTTTTCATTGTTTGGCTTAATTTCATGAAAGGATTTTCACTTTGTCAACTAACCATGAGAAAGGGATTTGAGTTTTGCTTTTTGTCAATTGATTTCAAGAGTTGAGTTTGTAAGACTTGTCAAAGAGATTTAAGTAATCAAACTCATTAGTTTAACTTAATTAATTGATAGCTCTTAACATTCTTATATTCTTTGACAAATTAAAGTGAAATTTTATGTGTAAAGAGATTGTTTTAAGGTCTATGGTTTATTTCCAAGTTTGATTTGTAAGGATGTAAGTATGCATGCTCCTATAAGCATATCAATTGTCTTAGATAATTTCATCCAACACATAAATTTTCATATCAATCATCTTAGAAAGTTTATCCTTTCAGTTTTTGTATCTCTCCATGAGAAAAAAGCTCTAGATGACTCTATTAAGTATTTTATTATATAAGATCAATGAGATCAGCTGAAAGTTGCTATAGTATCTAAAATGGATGTTTAATCCTTGGAATTTTTTTTGCCTTACCTACAATATATTACTCACCTTTGTAAAGGGTGACATCATCCAATTTCTTATCAACAAATTTATATAAATCCTTTTAAAAGATTTATCATTTTGATTTTTATATTTGTCCATGAGATAATGACTTCAAATGACTCTACTAAGTATTCCACTAAAAGATGTTTTAGTCTCTAAATAGACGTTTAATCCTTGGAAGCTTTCCTACCTGATCTATAACATATAACTCACCCTTATAAAAGGTGATATCATCAAGTTCCTCACAACTAAATTCTTATTAATATTCTTAAAGCATAGTTTTTAGTTATGTTATTCTCAAGCATAATTATTGTTAAGAATTTTAGTAGATTTTTTATTTATATAATTAACCCTAAGTTACAAATCCTTGATAAACTTCCAAAGTTTCTATTTGTAGGTATGAAATCTTAAGAGTTTCTATTTGTAGGTATGGAATCTTAAGCATATATCTTTTAACAAATCAACATCAATTAATCACTAACATCCCGCTTAAAAGAAAATTCATTTTCCAAGAGAGATTATTAGACCCTATAGTGAAGAACATAAAGACAAATCAATAAATCAACACTCTCGAGCAAAGATCTCAATGCATACATTACAGGGAAAAAAAAAAGTCTAAAATATTCAAGTTATGAAAAAAGAAGTAATAATAGAATCAAAAAGGTTACCTAATTACCCATCCATTGCACCTTTTTTAGCATTCTTTCCAGCATTGTTTTAGGATAACATTGTAAACAATTAGATTGTTAGACCTCACTTCGCACCAAAAGAATCATAAGCTTTCTTCTTCATCTCAACTTGAGAATTTCTTTTTACATTAAGATCTCACCCTACCCCAAAATAGGATTCCTATTCCTGATTGAACAAGCTATGGTATGATCTTTGGCATATGTATACAATAATAACTAAGGCAACCCCATCCCAAATCGCATTATATTTAAAGTTGAGGATTCCACCAAATGAAGCTTCTCTTTTACCACTATTTGTTTTTGTTTTACCATTGTTTGCTTATAAAAGAATATTTCTATTCCATTTACAATAAGGAAAAGGATTTTCATCCTTTGTTTATTCTCATTGAGGACATGTTGATTCAAACAGCCAGTGCCACTAATTAGAATTTTCAATTTAGGGATTTAGCAAAAGATCTTATGTGTAAAGATTTTTACCAAAATGACCCAGTATATTAGTCCAAATCTATCACTCTCGTCGATGTAAGGTATTATGCCATATAATTTAGTGATGCACACTATAATCCTACAAAATTTATAAGTGTTTAGGACTAAACTTAATATAAACATATGTTTTTCTTAAAACTTTCAATATTTATAATAAAAAGTAGATTTAGGCTTCTAAAAGTTTCTTGAGCTGTCAACTATGGAAGAAGGACAATATGAAAGTTATTACAAGTTTAGTTTAACCCCACCTCATTTTCTTCCACCAAATGAAGTTTTTTACCTACTATTTGCTTCTCTTTTGCCATTGTTTGCTTATAAAAGAATCTGTCTATTCCATTGACTATAAGGAAAAGGATATTCATCCTCTATTTATTCTCATTGAGGACCTGTTGATTTAAACAACCAATGTCACTAGTTAGAATTTTCAATTTAGGCATTGATTTAGTATAAGATTTTATGTGCAAAATTTTTTACCAAAACAATCCAATCTATTAGTTTAAATCTATTACTCTCATTGACGTGAGGTTGTTTTGCCCTATGATTTGATGATGCATGGCTGTAATCCTACAAAATTTACAAAATTTTTAAGACCAAACTTAAGTAGAAATTCAAGTTTTTCTTAAAAATTTCAGCATTTGTAATCAAAAAGTATATTTGGACTCCTAAAAGTTGTTTGGGTTATCAACTATGGAAGAAGGACATTATGAAAGTTATTGCAAGTTTAGTTTAACCCCACCTCATTTTCTTCAAGGAACCTTTGGGATAGCAACTATTTTTCAAGTTGTCAAGATCAAAGCCAACCACTTTAATTTACTTGATGAGGAAGATGAGGATAAAGCAAACAAAATTTTAGATGGAAGTATGCATTCTTCTAATAGTGATCTATAGTTCAAATTTCAAATGACATTTCTAAGAAAACATAGAAGAAAAGAAAACTAATTAGTTGGATGGAAAGCTTGTTTCATCAAAGCCAATAGAGTTCTAACATTCAAACTTTGAACTTCTTTATTGACTACACCATATTACTATTCTTTTTTTATTGTTTTTACGTTTCCTATAGAAAAAAAAAATCAATTGAAAATGCTTGAGATTTCACTAGCCAATGAAAAAAATGAAAAAACTTAAAGATTTTAATGTCACTTTCGCCCCTCCCTCCCTTATGGTGAAATTTGTTTTCAATCTTTTTCTTAATTTATTCTATTTTCTAACTTACTAAAAGAGTCATATTGGATTATGTTGAAAATAAAAATCTTACATCATAAAAATAAGATCATTAAATGATGTTTAATTGCCAATTAGTTTCCTCTTAGTTATAAACTAAATTTATAAATTATAATTTATGTTTTCTTATATAATATTAAAGTTTAAGTTGATTCATTTTAACTTATATTATATTTAAGTTCTCTAAGTATATTCAGTAGACTAGAAAGTATTGAGGAAAAAATTATTATATAAAAAACATGTTATATTAGATTAATGAAGGTTAGACAAGATTCAAGTTGTTAAGTAATTATAATTAAATGAAACTAAATTATATCAAAGTTCAAACAAAATGAAGAATTGAATTGGATTTGATCAAGTTTGGGCCAAAACTTTTCACTACTCCAAATGTAGTTCCACTCTAACCCAATTTGATTAAGTTTAGGTTAGAACAAAACCATATATTAGAATGGAGAAACAAATTTGAAATAATAACTAGATTGGAAGGTTGGAACAAGTTGAACAAAATCAAACACAATCCAACTAGTTTGGCCAAAAATGTATAACCATTCCTTTCTTCTTTTCTAGTTTTCGTGAAACTTGGGTTTTAGAGTACTCTTCTCATTCTTGAGTAGGGTTATAAATTATCTACAACATTAGGTATTGGAATCCACATTGATTAGCAATCATTGAAACCCACGTTGATTGCCAATGGATATAAAAATCTTCATTTTCTTGCATGCATTACTCAATATCTATATTGTACAATTGTATTTGTTGCAGTATTCCCAATGAATACAAAAGGTAATCCCTAAACATAAACTTTAACTACCAAATTGTTATTGGACACAAAAATCTTATTTTTCTTGCATCCACTACTTAATCTCTATACTAACAGTTGTACTTATTGTAATAATATCAACAAACATGAAAGTAAATCTCTATAAAGAAACTTTAACTACTAAATTGCAAATGGACACAAAAGTCTTGCTTTTTTTGCATCCACACACTGAATTTCTCTCATTAATGTGTGTAGTTATACTGCTAGTGTTGTCATCTCTCACCTGAATGATTGTATCAACAAAGACAAATCCTTAGGCCATTCTCCCTTGGCATTTGATCACAAGTGAAGATAATAAGAAATAAGTTAGCAAACTTGAAATGTCAAATAAATAAATTGATTTAACTACTAACAAAAGATATGAAACAACACAAACTGATAAATAGTAGACTATTTAAAGACAAAAGAATGAAAGATAGGAAAGATATAAAAAAAGAGATAAATAAAATGTGCTGAATCCATTTCATTTTACCTCTCAACTCATTCTTATGAAATAGGTATTTTCTTTTTCTCCAACTTAAAATGTTCTTCTTCCAATACTTAACTCTCCTAGACAACAAGTGTAGCCTCGACAATCATACAAATGAGAGTATGATTTTGCATTGTTTTTGTTCTAAAGGTTTAACTCCTATATCAACCACTCATGACATTTATATAATCATTTCTTACTCATAAATTTGATAAACTTCCAAAGTATCAATTTTTAGATATGGACCCTTAAGCATTATCTTTAAAGTATCCATTCATTAACTTATTATTAAGAAATTAATATCAATTAATCACCAACATCATGCTTAAAAGAAAAGTCATTTTCCAAGTGAGATTACCATATCTTAAAAAGAAGAACATAAACACAAACCAATAAGTCCACACTCTTGGGCAAGAACACCAGTGCATAAATTGTAGGAAAAACAAACAAGAAAATAAGTCCAAAATATTCAAGTTATGAAAAAAGAACTAATAATAGAATCAAAGAGGTTACCTAATTACCCACCTATACCCTTTTTAGCATTCCTTTGGCATTGTTCTAGGAATAACATCACAAATACATAGATTGTTAGAGTTTATTTCTCACTAAAAGAAGTAAGCTTCCCTCTTTGCCTTAGCTTGAGAACTCCTTTTTACATCAAGATTTGGCCCTGCCGCAAGGTAGGATTTCTATCATTAATAAACTCCAACTATTGTGTGATTCCTAGCATATGTACATCATAGTAGCTATGCAACCTCATCCTAGCTTGTGTTGTATTTAAAGTTACAGATTTTGCTTCTGATGTAGTCAATGAAAAGTTAAGTTCTTTCTCAAGGCTCAATTCATTTGTACAAGAGGTCAGTCCGAAAGGATACCTTTTATAAAATTTCTTTAGGATGCTTGGCTGATTTAGCTAATTTATTGGCAAGCAAGAGTTCTTGAAACCCTTTATTGATATCGTTCACTTCACTAATCTTCCTAAAAGTGTGCAAGACTTAACTTCCTTTCCACATTCTATAAGATTTGTGCCAAACAAGTGGAGAAGAATTGCAACTCTATAGAATGGGAAAATCATCACCACCGGGTGCAACAGTAGCTACATAGGTATGGTTGTAGTTTTGGTTATTTTGGGTAATGGAATTCAACCACTATTTGTTTTGTTGAAAATCAAAACTTAATCAATAAAGTTTAGAATTTTCTCGATGATAAAATGAAATTCTAGAAATCTACTATTGCTATTAAACTCGCTTCTAAAACCTTATTGCCTTCTAGATCCCCTAGTCATAAAGCACCCATACTTAGATCCTCTACTAATAACGTTGTCCCTATTAACAAATCCAACTCCAAAAATGTTTTCTTCTCAACCTTTTCCTTGAATCATCTTTAAAAGTTAAAATACATCTCTAATGAGGACATAGTCTCTCAAACCCATAACCTTATCATCACAAATTCCTAATGTATCTCTAAAACTAACTTCTCCTTAACTATTGACAAACATCTTTGGTTATTCCAAACCAAAGAATATTAAAGAACTTATTTAGTCTTCCTATTTCCATAAAAACCACCTAGCCTTATTAAGGCTGAACAATAAGTCAAGATAGAGACCTATTAAAAATCCAATGAATGTACCAATCCAAAAGATATGTCAATCTTCACTTTAGAGTAGTTAAGTCCTACCTTACTTTGGTCTTTTTATAGCAAAATGCATAATTTGTCTTGATTTCAGGTTCCTTAAATTCAAGAATGCTTGTATAGCAACCTTGGAAACCAATATAAATGTAAAAGCCAAAATAGCTAGCTTTATTGTTTATGTAAATTATTATATTCCACTCACAAATCCTCGTATGTATTTACGCTTGATAGTAAATGTAGATCATAAGAGCACTTGGATGATTCAAAGCTTGAAAGTACAAATTGTACCTTTGGATGCACCATAATTCGTGCATGTTGTCCATAAGTGTTTAATGCTTGACCTATTTTCTCTAACAAATGTTGAAGCTTTTTCTTTATAAAGTTTAATGAGAAAATATGACTCTTGAAAAACTTGAGATACTTTTTTGTTACATAATGCTATTGAAGTGTTTGGCGTTTAAATCATTAAGTGATAATAATTCTCCTAGTTTTAAATTTCTACAATAAGATTACCTAAAAAAACTTAAGGATTTCAATGTCACTTTGTCCCCTCCCTCCCTTGTGGTGAAATTTGGCTTCAATCATTTTCTTAATTTATTCTATTTCTCACTCATTTTCTTAAATTACGTTTAATTGTTAATTAGTTTCCTCTTTGTGATGAACTAAATTTGGAAATTATAATTTAGACTTTTTTATTTAATAGTCTAAGTTGATTTGTTTTAACTTCTATTCTACTTAAGTTCTTTAAGTGTATTTGGTGGACTAGGAAGCATTGAGAACAAAATTCTTATATCAAAAACATGCTATCGTTCAATGCTAGTTTATTTTTCCTTAACTTTTAGATTAAAATTTTTTTTGGTTATATCAAGTTCAGGTTGAAATAAAACTATATTAGATTGATGAAAGTTAGACAAAATTTAAGTTTGTTAAGGAGTTACAAATGAGTCAAACCAAATTATATCAAGTCTAGATATATCATAGAATTGAATTAGGTTTGATCAAGTTTGGGCCAGAAATTTTTACTACTTTAATATTATTCCAACATTAGAATGAGGAACAAAACCATACATTAGAATGAGGAAACAAATTTGGAAAAATTCTAGGTAGCGAAGAATACACGAGTTAAATTGGACCGGAGCACGACACGGCAAAAAAGAACTAGGTTGGAACTGTGAAACAAGTTGGATAAGATCAAACACAATCCAACTAGTTCGGCCCAAAATGAATAATCACTTCAAGTTCTGTACAACGTTGGGCATTGAAACTCGCGTTGGTTTTGGGCTTCGCAAGTTGTAAACGAAGAAGTTGGTAAGAAGAGGCCTTGGCTTTTCACAGGTACTGGAACTTTGTGCCCATATTTTTTTCTTTATTGGCAAGTCTATGATTATAAGCAGATAACCTTAATCGCAAATATAGAAATATCTCATAAGCATTCAATTCTGTTGGTTGGAGGTTTTCAACGTCTAATCAATGGTTGTAATGATGTTGGAGGGAATTAGGGAGGTGGGTGAATTATGACCCTGCAGCCCTCAAAGTTCCCACCGTCAATTCCTCCACCTCGTACGGTCAAGATGCGTTTTCATAGGAATCACGTACCCTCATTGACCCACAATTGCCCACAAACCATCCGACTGTGTGTTGAATGGGATACACCATCTCGTTTATTCATACGTTGACATCAATTAGGTGATAAAACTTGCCACAAATCCACTCTTTTGTTATGTTCAACTTATAGAAAAGTAAATATTTTGTTAAAACCTTTCATCTTTCAGAGGGACATCCACATCTTCAACAGCTACAAGTTCTCTACAACGTTGGGTACTGAAACTTCTACGCATTTATTATGCTTTTTTTTTTAACCAACTCCATTTATTTACTTACGACATGGACACTACACCACAGACTGGAGTTACATAGTATAGTAAAGGATGCCCGCAAATCATCAAGGCCTAATAGCTTGTCGACTCCTCTAGTCCTTCCCCTCCTGGCGGAATGGAGGCAGAGGCAGCGGGCTTGCTGACTTCTCAATCTTTGCCTTTCCCTCCCGGACGGCCGACATCGTGGACTTGCAGCACATCAATCTTCTGTTGCAGCAGTATGTAAGAGGAGTAACAAAGCCCGGTGACGACTCGTCAGGGACTGGTGACTCACGCGGGAGGGGTGGCTCAGTGGTGCTTGCCTCCTCTGAAGCAAAGGAAGCAGGAACAACAAGGAACATAAGAGTGCAAAGAACCTTCATCATAGTCACAAATGCCATAGTTGAGAGTAATGAAGTGCGAGATACGAGGAACAATTTGTAGTTACCTATTTATAATGTCTTCTAAAAGCATTCTTAGTAATTTTCAGTGGCCTAACTTCAACTTTGTGCCCATATTTTTTCTGATTATAAGCTGACAATCTTCATCACAAACTTCCAGAAATATGTCATAAGCGTTCAAATTGGTGGTATCATTTATGATGGTCTTTAAATGAATCTTTTTATCCATGATGCAGTGTCGTTCATAAAGCAAGAGTATCTAGAGGAAAGCATGCGTTGAAATTCTGCTGGTTGGGGGTTTTCAACGGCTAATCGATGGTTATAATGACGTTGCGGTGGATAGTGGGTAGGGAGGATGGGTGAATTATGACTTTGCAGCCTTCAAAGTTCCCACCGTCAATTCCTCCCCCTCTTACGGTCAAGATGCCTTTGCATAGAAAATTAAAAATTTTCTTTAAAAAGATATTAAAATTTATAAAGATATCTTTT
This sequence comes from Casuarina cunninghamiana, assembly GCA_028551485.1. Taxonomy (NCBI): domain Eukaryota; kingdom Viridiplantae; phylum Streptophyta; class Magnoliopsida; order Fagales; family Casuarinaceae; genus Casuarina; species Casuarina cunninghamiana. Next base: position 1,076,604 of record CM052368.1, on the reverse strand, counting down.
AAGATTTGATGCATGTCCCATGCTATTATTTATTTATTTATTTTATTCTTTATATATTAAAGCATATTCCCTTTTATTATAAATAGGTTTTAAGGAAGAAAATAATTTTTTTTTCACTCTTGGTATACCCTACACTCACATGATTAGGGAGTAGGCATTATAATTATAACATTAAGAGAAAAAATATATAACTGTATAAATTATTTGCATTGGTGTGATAATTAGAACTTCATTATTGTCTAAAGATTAGATAGACCGTACATACAACACGCACACACAACTAATATAAAAAGATATCAAGAACAAACATGGTTTAGAATAGTAATTAATACACCAATAAACCGTTAAAAAGTAAATTCTCTGACAATCCCTTCTCTACAACACGTGTGAGAATACATTAATGACACAAATCACATACAACTTTCCAAATCCTTAATACTCGTAATTTTAGAGAAATACCAATTAATAAATCATTGCATTGCATTTACTCCTTTTTCAAATTTTAAGTATATATCTATCAATTTGCTTAGGGTAGATGTTGGTTTCTCATTAAATAATCAATTGATGTTATAAAATTTTAAGAACAAGTATTCTGAATCTAAACTTTTCGAATAAGTTTTTCTTAACTCAATTTTAAAAATGAATAATCTTTTACTTGGCAATAGGCTAAACTTGAACTGTGAAAGAATATTAAATAATAAATTTTCATCTTAGAGAAAATAATACTTATAATATGTTTTATAAACTTTTGTAAAAATATAAACATGAGTGACTTGGTGGTTGGAACATGGACGAGTGGATGGAAAGTCGACTGGGCTTCTAGCTACGCGACTGCTACAGTGAGTGCTCGGGCCGTCCGGGCCCACAAGTGGACAGGTTTTGTCACTGTTGAGCACGAGGTGGTGTACGTGTCAGCATTGACCTTCCGCAATGACGTGTCTAAGTTTACTGGGCAACAGTTTAAACTTTTTGGGTGTGGTCCAGCGCAGGGAAGCCGACTTCTCCACTAAGATGCTTGAACATACGATATTCTCTTGGGTCGCTAGCTTTTGGACATAACCATCGCGAAGGGATTTGTTATGGTGTTATGGTGTTATGGTAAGGTTCATTTCAAGTCAAATTTGAACTTTGTAATATGGTATTAAATTTTAATTTTTTTAGTATCTTAATAAATATAACATTGCAAGATGATTTGAGTTAGTCCAAAGGAGCATATTGGAAATGTGAGCAATCAATCTTATACATGCTAAAGAATGTTTTGTGGTAAAATTTATTGTAATAAGTATCCATTTTTTTTAATTAACTTTTGGGTTAGATATAGACTTTATAATAAATAATTTCAAAATCCCTTCAACTTTTCTTTTATCTTTGATTTAATAAATTCAGTGTCAAAAGAGAGGCTTTGCTTAAGGATTCCCTAGTAAAAATAAGATGTTTTGCTTACTCCTCCAAAGTATATTTGTAAAAAAATAAAACAAATATAATATCATTGACAAAGTAGATATCCACTCTCATATTATGTGTGATTGGTCAAATATGAATATATCCCACTATTTCATGAGCTAATCTTTAATATGAGAATAATTTTTAAGTTCAAGTTTTTCTTAAACATTTTTATAGATATTGTTAAGAAAATAATATTATTTAGTCGTATATTGTTATTATTCATTGGGCTAAGGCCTTCAATATGTATGACTTTGACCCAGTATCTTAGCCCTTTACCCTTTCTATTCTTAAAGGTAGATAAAAACTTCTTATTTCATCTATGAAAAAAGTTTCCCTTCCTTTCTTAAAGTTGATGTAATAAAAACATATCTATATGTAAAGAATCTAACATATGTTATTCACATATAATGGCAACTATAAGATCTAGTCCCTTACAAAACGAAGTCACGGAGTCGCATTAACAGGATTCAAAGTGATCGAGACCTTTACATCATCCACAGAAGTTGATGCTCAGGAAAGGAACAAAGAAATATTTTTTAATATAAGCACCACCTCGTCCACTGTTTATTTAGTAAGACCCTTTAACCTAAACTGGCTTTGCTCAAGCATGATTTTGTCACGACTATTAGTCTGTTCCCATTAGATTAAACTAATACGAACTCCATGCTCGTGAACAGCTATGGACATAACCAGCCCACTTTCCCTATAATAATAAGATTTAATTGAAACATACATTATCCTCCACCAAACCACATGTATAGCATCACGACATGACCAAATAAACTATACCTAGGTATATGTAGGACAGGCATACAGCTTTGTCATTTTCCAACCCCTTTTAAAAACATCGAAAGCTGTTTTGGGGTTTCTATTGAAATAGTAATTTATTCTATAAAGCTGGTTCATTTTTAAAAAAATAACAAGCCACTAAAACAATTCCAAAGTCTTAAATGATTATACTATAAGGGACGAAAGCTATTGTCCTGCTGTCCATGTTTTGGATCCCTACTGTGCTTTCAAGGGAGTAGGAAAAGCTCTTATGCTCAAGTTCAGTAAAAAATATAGTCGAGAAGATTTAAACTAATAATATTTACTATGTGAAAATTTTCAACATAAGCTTTGTGCCATTTTGCTTGCATCTTAGGGGGTCTTGTACCCTTATAATGTAGCAAAAAATCTAAAAATTATCTTGAACATCTTAAAAAAATATTAAATAAACATTAACCAATCCTTTCAAGGACGTGTGTTACGTGTATCTCTAATCATGCACATAACAAATACATACCATATTCTAACTTGTCTTGTAATGTATATCTTACTTAAATGTTGAAGTTTAATATTATGTTAAAATATTTACTTTATTTTATTAAAAATTGGTATTCAATAGAGGATAATGCTTTCAAATATAATAAGTATAACAAGTCACAATTTGGATTGTGATTGTTTTATAACATTTATTAGCCGAGATATCGTACCCTTGGAAAGAACAAAAGTTTTCTAAACATGGAATATAATCGAAAGAGACGTTCAAATAATGTCGACGATGGACAAACGACCAGACTAACCAACTTTGCGTGCCTTAATGATAACCACATCAACAGGACCAGAAGGAATCTTCTATTGTTGTTGATAATTTCTGTGGAAAACGACCCAAAGACAAAACTTGCATCGTAATATCAGTATTATTATTGTTTGTCTCTTTGGCTCCACCGGGGGATGGGGATCACATCTTCAGCCGATGGGTCAACTTCTTTATCTCTCGTCCACTCCACGCTATGGGCGCATTGACAGTTCATCCATCAATTTTTAGCCCATTGCTGGATTGTCACGAGTCATGCAGAAATAGAATTACATTGTGTTGGATATTTTTGTAATATGTTACAAAAAAAATTATATGCAAATAAACCATCAAATATTGTATAAGTTATTATAAAAAAAATTGAGTTTTGAAACACTATTTTGTAAGAGATTCTTTTCATTCATTAAAAATGGTTTGCAAGGAAAAAAAGAAAAAGAAGATATTTTTCACACGTAATGGGATTTCAATATTTTTGTCAACAAGTGTTTGATTCAATTGAAAATAAATATTGCCTAAGATTAAAATTGACACAATTCCTTATCCCCATACTTGTGATATAGATTCAATTAATTGTTAATGAGTAACTGAGTCAATTCAAAATAAGTGTTTAAAATCTCTCAGTCTTAAGTTCAATATTGAATACATGCATTAAATTTTCTAATATTAAAGAATATAATAAATTAATATATTGATAACACGATACTCTATATATAATTTTCAATTGTATTAAATTTATGGTTTAAGTAAATAAGATATTACTACAATTAACCATGTAATTTTTTACTCATTCACTAATTACTAATCTTTTTAATGAATATCCTCTTATCATATGTTTCAACATCATATTCCATTAACAATAATTATTCCTTTTTCAGATATTAAAATGTCACACTCTCGGAACAACTTTACAATAATGAACTAAGTGTCCTTTCAATCACTATTTATTTATTAATCTTGTTACCGGTTTCGGTGACGGCCGCGAAATCAGCAAAATTATGTGGAATTTTAAGCTCAACGTTCCCCCGGTACGAGTGATTATGGGTAATAGGATATTCTGGGAATTATGAAAGCCGAGCCGCAGAGCGACTGACGGGACTGCCGGAAAAAGCCGACGACACGTGGTTGTAAAGGCATGTGCGTCTCTCACATCGTCGTACAGAGTGGGGCCCCACGGTAGTTGCCAGAGAAGGGATGTTGAACCAGAATATTCGACCTCCTGCTTGTGATTAGTTCCCAAATGACGCTATTAACCTCCTGCCTTTTCACGGCGCTCGACGGTTGAGATTCATTAATCATGATTAGGCAGCGTGAGTATTTAGCGAGCTCTAAAAGGTATTAAAAAGACATTTTATTGTTTAAAATCCATCACTAAAAGAGAGATATTCCCGTATTTAAAGAGAATATCTTATTAAATATCTTATTAAATATCTATCATGTGAACAATGTTTTTAATTTGATGCAAAAATCTACTAAAAAATATAGAAGTTTTTCCTTGCAAAGAAAATATAAATAGATTTTCTCATAGCCAATATAAACTATAAACTCTATGGTAATGATGTGCAACAACTTACAAACCATTTTGAATTATATAACGAGCACAACTATTAAGTTAAAAATCTAAATTCAATGACAAATCACACCTTGTTATTTAAGATCATTACATTTTATAACACTTCTAATTTATAGTCCAACAACATCATCTATAATTGTTCACCCTCTAAGTAGCTCTACTCTTATTAGTAGCTCCACTTTAGGACCCTACACAAGTCAACTCTATGTCAAATAAGACTCACATCAAGATTCAAACTTAAAAGGTGGTAATTGACTTTAATACTAAATGTAATAGGGTGTGGTTATTAAACCAAAAAGCTTATACTTATTGGTAACCCACACACAAATACGTATGACCTTTATAGATTATAAGTTGGGTGTTAAAGTAATGAATAAAAGAGTATTACATGTGAGAGGATAGTACTTTTAACGTGCATTATAAGTTTAGACAATACATTTCTTTTGTAAATGTCTTTTGAGAAAAGTTGAAACTTACTCTTTTCATGCGGAAAGACGAAACTTAAGATACAATAAAATATTGGATAAAAAGTTACATTAGAGAGAATAACATTTGTAGATTTTTAATACGTTATAATTATTTCAACTTTTTAATCAGAAAGCACTTGCTGTAAAAGAAAGTTACTACATATGATCTCCACGTGCCTCTCGCCTTAAGTGAAAGCTGCGCCTGCTTCAACGACCAATGCCTGCCAGCTGGGCTGTTAAGTAATTGCGAGCACCTAAAGTTTCTGGTGAGTCAACCCTGTAGAGCCACCCGGACTGTGCCTTTTCTCCTCCGTGATCAACGAGGGTGTCTTCGTCATTTCACTTCGCTAATGGCCTTTCACTACTAGCTGGCTCGGTGGCCCGCACTAAATCCTTGTCTGCAGAGTCCTGTGTGTGTGTGCGAGAAAGAGAGAGAGGGAGAGAGAGGGACGCTAACAAGACCTGCACGGACAGAGCATCGAAACTGTGAGCGATAAGAGACAGAAGGAAGAAGAAGAAGACGACGCAGAAGAAGCGGAAGCTCGCGTACGCAAAGCAATGTCTGCTAACACAGAAGTCGATGCTCTTCTTCCTCACGGATTTTGACGGTTTCTTCTCGAACTAAAATAATTTTCTCGGAAGCACTCACAAACACGAAAAAAGAGGAAAAAAGAAACGCTAGCTCTGCAGTTTGGTGGAAGTTCACGCAGCAAGGTGCGAGAGAGCGTGAACATTTTGCAGCGCTTTTTTCGGTATCAGAATTGTCATTTCTGCATGTGATTCTGAAGCTTCTGGATGCTTTTGTTACAGGTTCTGAAGCTCAATCGGTTGTTGTTTTTTTGGCTGAAAGAGCGGTTACCTCTCGCGGTGTGGCGGAGAACGGTGAGCTCCGAATTACATTTTATTTTATTTGTGTTATCGTTTTGTGGTGCTTTAGAGGTAAAGCAAACAATTTCTTTTTGCTTTTGGTCGTCGCTTTGAAAAGTGAGTCAAGAAGCGTGATGTATAATCTTCAGGATTTCGTTAATTTCGCTTTGCTTGTTACTTTATTGGCCGTTGAAACTGACTGTTCTAGAGTGTCTTCAGCTCCTAACGTTTGAAGATCTTGAACAAGAATGCTGTATCTGAGATGATCCTGCCAAGGAGCTCTTGATCCAGCTTGAATCGAAGCGAATTGCCATTAATTAAAATCAGCTTTAACGTGCCTTCAGTCGGCAATGCAAAATCTCTAAGTTTTATCAAAGTTTAAGTCACTGGCTGAGGAAGAAGGTACGGAGAAGGAAATGCTAAATATCTCCGAATTTCACCTAAATTTTAATTTTTTTTTTTTTTTGGTTTCCCTTGAATTTCATGAATGAGTTTTAGTTTTGTTGAGAGGTGGGGATGGCTTTGAAAATTTAAATTACACACTAAGTTTTTTCTTTAAAAAAAAAAAAAGTGTACAAAAAAAAAAAAAGCTAAAAATCTCTGAATTTCACCAAAATTTTGACATCGTTGGATTTTGCTTTTCTCATCTTGTATTTTGTGAAATTAGTGGAAATTGCATATTATGGGATAAGTGGTTTTCAGGTTGGTTGAGAAGTGAAGATGGACGGCCTGGGGGAGCTTGCGACAGTTGCCCAGCTCACGGGGCTCGATGCGGTGAAGCTAATTGGGATGATCGCGAAGGCCGCGAACACGGCGCGAATGCACAAGAGAAATTGCAGGCAGTTCGCGCAGCACTTAAAGCTTATCGGGAACTTGCTGGAGCAGCTCAAGATCTCGGAGCTCAAGAAGTACCCAGAGACGAGGGAGCCTCTGGAGCAGCTCGAGGACGCGCTGAGAAGGTCCTACATTCTGGTCCATAGCTGCCAGGACCGGAGCTATCTGTATCTTTTGGCAATGGGGTGGAACATTGTTTATCAATTCCGGAAGGCTCAGAATGAGATTGACAGATACCTGAAGCTTGTGCCGCTAATTACGCTTGTGGATAATGCTAGAGTCAGGGTAATCGACTCTTGTTCTTGAGCTCATTTCTTTCTTTCTGTAGAGTATTTATTTTTGCTTAGCATTTTTATATGTCAATGTTTGCTAAAAGTGGAGTGCTCCAAGTTTGGCCACAACTTCAACTCTTTCCATAAAAGGTTGTTGTTGTTGTAGAAGTTTATTTTCAAATGCTCTTGTAGGAGTCTCATGCTTGGTGCTTTAGTTAAAGTGTCAGTTGTTGAAGTTACAAGGATCGGTTAAACGTGGGTAAATGCGCCAGATAAAGACATTTCTATTGACGGAAGTACTTGTTGGAAATAGTTTCTTTAAAGATTGTGCAGTCGTGCTCGCTATTTATGGGCATAAATTCCAGATTGGATCGTCAAACCTTGTTTTCCGGTGACATGCGTATTCAAAAAGAACTTTTAAAGGTTGGTTAAAGAAAATTTAGTCCATGGTTAATTGCTTGGGATTGCTGGTGAGTTGTGAAATCTGGTGAAGGTAGCTGCATCGTGTGGTGGTTATTGCGTGATGCACCAAAACCCATTTGTGAAATAGTAGTTGGTTGGATATTACTTAATTGAAGGTTCAGTCTTGTAGTTTAATTTGGATTGAAAATCTAGTTACGGAATTGAAACTGAAGCAGTCGCCAACGGGATTACTGGAGTAATCCCGTATGCCATGTTACATTTTGTGACCATATGGCAGACCAAAATCCCATACGTTTTAAACTTTCAGCTGCAACTAGAGATTATTATTTTTAGCTGATAATTGCATGCTACTACTCTAACTTTACCTCGTAAGGATAAGAATCTTCTCTCTATTCTGTACTGTTGTGGCGTTTATCAAGTTCTATACATGTGCTTATACCGTAATTTCCTTGGCAGTGCCTGTGCTAATAAAATGATATAGCTTGCTTTAGACTTATACATAGTTTTCTCAATTCCACAGGAGAGACTGGAAGTTATTGAAATGGATCAACGAGAATACACATTGGATGAAGAGGACAGAAAGGTGCAAGATGTGATCCTGAAACCAGACCCCTCAAGTAATGATGCCATGATGTTGAAGAAAACTCTTTCTTGCTCCTACCCCAACTTGCCTTTTTGTGACGCCATTCAAAAGGAAAATGAAAAGCTCAAACTTGAACTACAACGATCTCAAGCTCACTTAGATGTGGGTCAGTGTGAAGTAATTCAGCGTCTGTTAGATGTAACAGAAGCTGCTGTGGCAACCGCTGTTCCAGAGAAGGGTCACAAGAAATTGGAACGGAGTTATTCAGATGCCAGCAGTGACAAAGGGTATTTAGCTGATGAAGGCTATCACAAGCAGAGTGATACTCAAAAAACATCCAGGTTAATTTTCTTCTGACTTTTAAATATACGAAGTTGAATAAAATTAGCATCAATTATAATTTCCAATGCTAAATTGGTATTGCTGTATATATGAATACCCATGCCATATCAAGGAGGGAGCTGAAAGACTCCCCTGACCAGATTTTATGACTGCGTAACAAGCACTATGCAAGCAATTCCGCCTTTTCCATATCTTAATCATGTTTTCCATATAGAATAGACTTTCCAAAGAGACTGTTTGCATTCTCATAACCATGTATGACGTTGTGTTAATGTGGACAGAAAAACATCTTCATTTTCATCGGGACGTGATCTGCTTTCAACTAGAGAGTCACACCAACAAGAAGAGTGGCATACTGATCTACTTGGCTGTTGTTCAGAACCTTGTCTGTGTATGTTCTCTGACAATATCAAAATTACAGTTGGTGAATAGAAGCAACTTGGCATCTTTTATCTCAGTGGTGTACCTACAAAAATTTTTGTTTATAAAACCAACTCTTATTGGGATCATGGCTTACTTTAGATTATCAACCTGTACACTTATAGGAGAGATAGATCTGTAGGGAAATAGCCCATTTTTTCCATTGCTTTAGCTCAGTTTTCAGTAGAGTGATTTCCGCTTATTCTTGGCCAGTATGTCACACAAAGTGATTAATCCATTTGAGTACTTCAAAACTTTGAATGGATTAAGGGTTCATTGGTATATAGAAGCAACTTGACACCTTTTATCTTAGTTGTGTGCCTACAAACATTTTTGTTTTATAAAACCAACTCCTATTGGGATTATGGCTTAGTTTAGAGTATCAACCTGTACACTTATAGTAGAGATAATCTGCAGGGAAAATTGCCCATTTTTTCCATTGCTCTAGCTCAGTTTTCAGCAGAGTGATTTCCTCTTATTCTTTGCTAGTATGTCACACAAAAAGATTAAACCATTTGAGTACCTCAAAGCTTTTTTGAATTTTTGAATGGATTCGGGTTCGTATTTATCATAGTTGACTTGGTTTTTCCTTGTTCTTCTAGTGATAAGAAGGAATAATATGGTCATAGAGAGGTTGACCTAACTATGCATACTATCTCATCCTAAATTTTTATGTGTTATGTTAACCTGTATTTGCATAACTTTTTGGTTTGTATTGTAAGTGGTTCAGTTACTTTGCAGGTATAAAAACCTTTTTATTTCCTTGTGGGACATTTTCGAAGATCGCCACTGTAGCAACTGACAGGCATATGTGTGAGTTATCTCTAAGCTATCATATTTTAGGTTCCTATCTACAACTTCATTTTGTGTATCATAAAGAGCTAGAATTGGAATTATTGACGATATTGGAAGGCTGGGATATTCATGTGTTTCATGTAATTTTCAAAGGTGTAAATTATAACCTAGCTTGTCAAGGTCTCAACAAGTTAAGATATATGTATTCTAAAAGTAGCTGCATTTACTACTTGTTTTGGGTATACTTTCAAACTTGCGGTTTGGAAAAGATTTCTTTTTCTTTTTCTAGCATTGAATTATTGTGGGTTAAATTAAGATATTTGTCTAAGAGTTGCTGGATATAATTCCGAAATATTTATGAAACCACACCTTTCATAAACTACTGCCATCAATGTGTAGGAATTATCCTACAATGTAAGGCACGTTTCTCTAGAATCCACATTATCTGCTTTAAGTTCATATGACAAGAAGTTAGTTATGTTAATTGAACTTGATACTCTTTCATCTAGTAGGAGTTAGTTATATTATTTTTCATACTGCATGGTTTTTAAACTTGTAACAGAGTCCATTAAGAATAGTGTACTTTTTAAGTTGGGTTATAAATTTCTGAGTTATAAGCATTTTTATGTGGATGACAGATTACAAATTTAGAGATTCTTAGACATAAATTCATTTTCAATGTTGATTTTCTAAAGTTTATTTGAGATTGATTTTTGTGGGGAGTTATTTTTCTTGGATATCAGCAAGAGTTTAGTTTTGAGCTTATCCTACTCCTACTAATTTTAAATATTGATCTGTATGAAAAGTTTGGATATTGATGTTTGTTAGACTTAGTGCCTCTGTATTATATCTTTCTTTCATGGCCTTTATTGATGTTGCGTTATCATTCACAGTGCTGATCATCTGAATCCTGATAAGGTAGAAGTTTCCTTGGTTGTCTATTTTGCCACCACAAATTAACTTCATCTTATCTATCATAATCTCAAAACCTCACATGGTTTTCCTGTCAAATAGTTATCAAATATCATATCAATCAAGCTATAAGTTTCTGTGTTTAGTTACTATTAGAATCATCTTTTTTATTTAGTTTATTTGATTTTGTATAAATATGCATCCTTACTATCATCATTATCAAAAAAATGTAAGGGGGCAGGGTGCTTACATCTGCAAGTTAAATGTTAATTGTTAGTAAAACTAGTTGTTTAGTGGCCTGGGCCCTGTTTCCTAGCGATTGTCAAGGCCTTTCTGTATTATTTCCTGATGTTAACCAGTGTAAATTAGCAACAATTTTCAATAGCGAAATATATGTTCAGGCTTGCTTAGTGTTCGAAATATTTTGGTCACTTCTTCTCAAGTTGAACCGCTAGAATACTAACATTGTCAAGATTCTCCGTTAGGTGTATGTAAACCTGTTCGAATCCCGTCCCTCCCCTCCCCCGGGTGTGTGAGTTTATAATTTTTTTTTTTTTTTTTTTTAAAAAAAGGTGTATGTAAACCTGCTATTCTATTTTTTGAGTTCAAGTTAAAGTGAACAAAATGATAGCACTAGAGTAAGGGATGCTATATTGTACTATAATACTACTTTGGCCTGGAAATCATAGTATATTTGTCAAATAACACAGTAGAAAAGATAGAATAAAAATAGAAATAAATGTGGTTTCCATATTGTTCAGAAGCTTATTTGGAAGTATTTGGTTTTATGATGATCAGCTGGCGGAGAAGCATGTAACGAATTGATGGCATATTCACTGGTGTTGGCATGCTGTTGCTATACTTGTACTGTCAGAAGAAAGCTTCGCAAGATGTTGAACATCACGGTATTTTCTCTCCTGCTACATGATTATCTTTTCTTGTTGCTTTACCATGACTAGACATATTAAGCCACTCTGATTACTCTTCACCTCTTCAATGCCAAATGCTGCTGGTAGATTTTCGTGAACATACGCCTTTTCATCTAATCCTGAGTATGAAATGGAAGTTTTTGTCAATAACGTGAATAAACTACTACTAATAATGTGAATCAATCTTCTTATTCTATTATATTAAGGCTTCTCTGGTAGATTATCGTTACTGATAATCACTCTTCTTATTCTTCTGTATTAAGGTTTCTCTGAATTGCAGTTCTCATTATCTCTTCCTTTGGTAGGGAGGCTTTATTGATGATTTCCTCTCACATTTGATGTGTTGCTGCTGTGCACTTGTCCAAGAATGGCGAGAAGTGGAGATCCGTGGGGTTTATGGTATGTCCTCCTTTTCGTTGAGCTAGCTTTGCTTAATATCTCTTGGAAGATCATAATTGTATGGTATATATAGCGGTAAAATCTCAAGTGAAGAACACTAACAGATTGAGAATGCCCCACTGTGTTTGCCTGTCCTGTGTCTGAAATTTTCTGTTATTCTGTCCACAAAATTTGACTCTGCTAAACCGGTTTTAGTGCCAGCTTGTTGGCTGATCACAGCATTATGCAAAATATCTGACATGAAAACGAAACTTGCAGGTTCTGAGAAGACCAAAACAAGTCCCCCAGCGTTACAGTACATGGAATCATAGGTGATAGAATGGTAGCAATGTTTTAGTGGTTCTGAAATTCGTATACCTTGCCAGTCATAGATAGGGGTATAAATTAGTTGCCAGTGTTACAGGAATTTGCATTGCTATGTGTAATTAATTTACCCTTCATGTCATCTAAATTCAGCACTTGGTGAATCATACACAAATATTTAGTTTTCTTTTTTTCTTTTCTTTTAATGTTAAATTGGTTTTGTATAATCATTTCTCGATCTTTCTTTCTGGGTTGACTTGCATGTGAAAAGAAATAGGATGCACCATGCTGCTCGAACATGGTGTGGCAGCAAATTGCCGCCAATATAAGACCTGTGTCCATAATCTTACCTGTTACTCTAGGCTGTTAGAAAAAGTCGTACTTATTTCTTTGAAATTGGTTGAGGGAAGAGACACAGGAGATATCCATTGTTGCATCTGAATTTGGGATCTAATCCGTGAGTGATGAATAACAGTATGACTTTGAGACTTAAGAAAGATCATCATAAGAAACAAAACGAAAAATCTGTCAGATTCGCTTGCCATGATGATTTAATTCTTATCGTAGCATTTTTATTAATTATTTCCCTATAAATATGGTATTAACAAAATCAGTTGGTTTAAACTTTGAAAAGTTAAGAGATCGCTTGAGAAAGGGATAAAGGTTTCAATATCACGTCTTATTCTAGCCATTCCCCATGACAAACTTATATTAGTATCGCATCATCGGCATACACATTTATAGTCTTAAAAATGCATCTGGACCTTTACATTCCACCACATTTTTGACTCAACATTCTGACATTCCACCACATTTTTTCCTCAACATTCTGACGGTCCACACTCCTGGGCTCCCCTTTACCTCACTAACTTTTTCCTTTGTTCCATGTTTTGGACTGATAGTATAGGCCAACAGACCGATTGTTTTAAGCATATTACATTGAAGGTTTGCGATACAAAGATCAAAAAGCGATTCGCTGTGCCTATCAAATAAAAATAAAAAAATAGCCCATTTAGTTTTTTAGAGTTGGTGCTATCAATCTAGGTAGTGCACCCTTTCTTTTTGTTTTTCTTTATGGGTTTTTGAATGTATTAATGATCTTATTGAATAAGATTAATAACCTTTTGGATTAAGATATAATTTTATGGGTTGGTGCCATATAATTTTATATTAAATATTGTAACGTTTTTTTAAATCGATTTGGATATCTCGTCTCAATTTTATGTAAGAGATGGTGCCTACTCCGGTAATATTTGTGGCACCGTTATACCAAAAGATTTAAGCCAGTTAGGCTAAGCTACGGAACATCTTATTTACCGTTATATTGGAAAGAATCGGGGGAAAATTTTGGATCATCGTCCATAGAAATCTGCCCCGGTAGAGGTTCGGCTTTTAGGTCTTCTTTTCCTCTTATGCACTTCCGATTCTTTGTTTCTTTGAGGAACAACGCCGTTGGAGACCGCCATGTCGTCCTTGAAGAAGATCACGCTCAAGGACTCCGATGGCGAGCCGTTCGAGGTCGACCAGGCCGTCGCGCTCGAGTCGCAGACGATCAAGCATATGATCGAGGACGATTGTGCGGACAACGGGATTCCTCTCCCGAACGTTACGACCAAGATCTTGGCCAAGGTCATCCAGTACATCAAGAAGCACGTCGAAGCGTTGAATCCCGAGGACCGCACTTCCGAAGACGATCTTAAGAACTGGGACACCGAGTTCGTCAAGGTTGACCAGGCGACGCTTTTCGATCTCATCAATGTAGGTCCTCTTTTCGTAGTATCCGATCTACTGTTTTCTTTCCTAGGGTTTTTAGTTTTTGGGCCTTGAACTTTGAGATTTGGATCTGAATGCTATTTGTCGGTGTTAGCCGTTTTTCTTTAGGGCTTTGAATTTTTCAGGGTTAGGGTTCCGGAATTTGGATCTGAATCGATGATTTGTAGGTTAAGGCTTGCGGATTAGGATGCCGATCAGCTTTTTGCCATCATTAATTTTGTTGTGGTTTTTGATGCCGAAGGTGTTATGCCAGTTGCTTTGCATGTGTCTTTATGTTATGCCTTTCGGTTTGCGTATTTTAGGGCCTGGTATCTGCTTTATGGGTGTTATATTCTCCCTATCAAGAACAGTATTGTTTTGCATAATTTATTCGACCTTTGTGCGTTTTATTATGGTGGATTTGTTGAGGACACTATTTAAGCGAGCAAGATGCTTATGATTCATAAACAATGGTCAAGATATGTTAATTTTTTCCCTGCCTTCTGAGTATGTGTTTGTTGTAATTTTCCAATGGCTATTTCAAGAATAACAAAGGTAGATTGATTTTTTGGAATCTTTGTCAATTTGCAATTTAGAATGCGGTAGATAGTGTAGTTAGTTATGAGTTCTAAACCTTTCTGCACCTTGTTGTATTAACATCGTCAAAGTTTGACACAACTGGGTTACTCTGATTGACAATTGATGTTTCCTGAGATTTGGAATTGAATAGTTGTTCACCCGTTCTGATGTCATGTCATTCTCCAGGCTGCAAACTACTTGAATATCGAGAGCCTTCTGAATCTGACATGCCAGACTGTGGCAGACATGATCAAGGGAAAGACACCAGAGGAGATCCTTGAGTCGCATATGCTCCAGCGCATGATCGAGTTGATTAAGGACTATTGTGCAGAAAAAAAGAGACCTCTCCCGAACGATACGAGCAAATATCTTGGTCCTGGTCAACGATTACTGCAAGAAGCACGATGAAGTGCTGAATCCCGAGGATCTTAAGAACTGGGACACCAAGTTCGTCAAGGTTGATCAGGCTACACTTATCGATCTCATCTTGGTAGGTCCTCTTTTCGAGTCTCTGATCTACTGTTTTCTTTCCTATGGTTTTTATTTTTCGTGGTTAGAACTTTGAGATTTGGATCTAAATGTTATTTGTTGGTGTTCGCCGTTTTTCTTTAGGGCTTTGAATTTTTCAGGGTTAGGGTTCCAGAATTTGGATCTGAATAGATGATTTGTAGGTTAAGGCTTGTGGATTAGGATACTGATTAGCTTTTTGCCATCATTAATTTTGTTGTGGTTTTTGATGCCGAAGGTGTTATGCCAGTTGCTTTGCATGTGTCTTTATGTTATCCCTTCGGTTTGCGTATTTTAGGGCCTAGTATCTGCTTTATGCGAGTTGTATTCTCCCTATCAAGAAGAGTATTGTTTTGCATAATTTATCTGATCTTTGTGCGTTTTATCATGGTGGATTTGTTGAGGATACTATTTAAGCGAGCAAGAAGCTTATTACTCATAAACAATGGTCAATATATATTAATTTTTTTCCCTGTCTTCTGAGTATGTGTTTGTTGTAATGGGTATTTCAAGAATAACAAAGATAGATCGATTTTTTGGAATCTTTGTCAATTTGCAATTTAGAATGCGGTAGATAGCGTAGTTAGTTGTGTGTACTAAAACTTTCTGCACCTAGTTGTATTAACATTGTAAAAGCTTGACACAATTGGGTTACTCTAATTGATAATTGATGTTGCCTGAGATTTGGAATTGAATAGTTGTTCACCTGACATGGCATTCCACAGGCTGCAAAATTCTGGAATATCAAGAGCCTTCGGGATCTGACATGCCAAACTGTGGAAGATATGATCAAGGGAAAGACACCAAAGGAGATCCTTGAGTCGCGGACACTCAAGGACATGACCGAGTTGATTAGGGACTATTGTGCAGAAAAAAAGAGACCTCTCCCGAACGATATCAATATCTTGGTCATGGTCAACGAGTACTGCGAGAAGCACAATGAAGTGTTGAATCCCGAGGATCTTAAGAACTGGGACACCAAGTTCGTCAAGGTTGATCGGCCTACGCTTATCGATCTCATCTTGGTAGGTCCTCTTTTCGAGTCTTTGATCTACTGTTTTCTTTCCTATGGTTTTTATCTTTCGGGGTTAGAACTTTGAGATTTGGATCTAAATGCTATTTGTTGGTGTTCGCCGTTTTTCTTTAGGGCTCTGAATTTTTCAGGGTTAGGGTTCCGGAATTTGGATCTGAATCGATGATTTGTAGGTTAAGGCTTGTGGATTAGGATACTGATTAGCTTTTTGCCATCATTAATTTTGTTGTGGTTTTTGATGCCGAAGGTGTTATGCAAATTGCTTTGCATGTGTCTTTATGTTATGCCTTTCGGCTTGCGTATCTTAGGGCCTAGTATCTGCTTTATGCGAGTTATATTCCCCCTATCAAGTAGAGTATTGTTTTGCTTAATTTATCTGATCTTTGTGCGTTTTATCATGGTGGATTTGTTGAGGATACTATTTAAGCGAGCAAGAAGCTTATTACTCATAAACATTGGTCAAGATATGTTAATTTTTTTCCTGTCTTCTGAGTACGTGTTTGTTGTAATTTTCCAATGGGTATTTCAAGAATAACAAAGATAGATCGATTTTTTGGAATCTTTGTCAATTTGCAATTTAGAATGCGGTAGATAGCGTAGTTAGTTGTGTGTACTAAAACTTTCTGCACCTAGTTGTGCTAACATTGTAAAAGCTTGACACAATCGGGTTACTCTAATTGATAATTGATGTTGCCTGAGATTTGGAATTGAGTAGTTG
This sequence comes from Casuarina cunninghamiana, assembly GCA_028551485.1. Taxonomy (NCBI): domain Eukaryota; kingdom Viridiplantae; phylum Streptophyta; class Magnoliopsida; order Fagales; family Casuarinaceae; genus Casuarina; species Casuarina cunninghamiana. Next base: position 1,059,874 of record CM052368.1, on the reverse strand, counting down.
TTCACCTGACATGGCATTCCACAGGCTGCAAAATTCTGGAATATCAAGAGCCTTCGGGATCTGACATGCCAAACTGTGGAAGATATGATCAAGGGAAAGACACCAAAGGAGATCCTTGAGTCGCGGACACTCAAGGACATGATCGAGTTGATTAGGGACTATTGTGCAGAAAAAAAGAGACCTCTCCCGAACGATATCAATATCTTGGTCATGGCCAACGAGTACTGCGAGAAGCACGATGAAGTGTTGAATCCCAAGGATCTTAAGAACTGGGACACCAAGTTCGTCAAGGTTGATCGGCTTACGCTTTTCGATCTCATCTTGGTAGGTCCTCTTTTCGAGTCTCCGATCTACTGTTTTCTTTCCTATGGTTTTTATCTTTCGGGGTTAGAACTTTGAGATTTGGATCTAAATGCTATTTGTTGGTGTTCGCCGTTTTTCTTTAGGACTTTGAATTTTTCAGGGTTAGGGTTCCGGAATTTGGATCTGAATCGATGATTTGTAGGTTAAGGCTTGTGGATTAGGATACTGATTAGCTTTTTGCCATCATTAATTTTGTTGTGGTTTTTGATGCCGAAGGTGTTATGCAAATTGCTTTGCATGTGTCTTTATGTTATGCCTTTCGGCTTGCGTATCTTAGGGCCTAGTATCTGCTTTATGCGAGTTATATTCTCCCTATCAAGTAGAGTATTGTTTTGCTTAATTTATCTGATCTTTGTGCGTTTTATCATGGTGGATTTGTTGAGGATACTATTTAAGCGAGCAAGAAGCTTATTACTCATAAACATTGGTCAAGATAGGTTAATTTTTTTCCTGTCTTCTGAGTACGTGTTTGTTGTAATTTTCCAATGGGTATTTCAAGAATAACAAAGATAGATCGATTTTTTGGAATCTTTGTCAATTTGCAATTTAGAATGCGGTAGATAGCGTAGTTGTGTGTACTAAAACTTTCTGCACCTAGTTGTGCTAACATTGTAAAAGCTTGACACAATCGGGTTACTCTAATTGATAATTGATGTTGCCTGAGATTTGGAATTGAGTAGTTGTTCACCTGACATGGCATTCCACAGGCTGCAAACTTCTGGAATATCAGGAGCCTTCTGGATCTGACATGCCAGACTGCAGCAGACATGATCAAGGGAAAGACGCCAGAGGAGATCCGCAAGTTCTTCAACATCAAGGAAGACCTGAACTCACAGACAACAATGTGTTTTGTGGTATATCATATGGGTTTAGTAGGCACAGTTGTCTTTAGTTTGTCTTTATCTATTGGAATTACTTTCCTTCTCAAAGATGTGAGCACTTTGAAATGTAAATAATATCTGGATTCTGATGGGGTGATTAGCAGTAGTTTAATCATACTATCAACCGCTCCATTATTTCTTCTGTGTTGTGATTTTCCTAGCTTTGCCCTGTGTACGAAATCTCAACCTTTGTCATAACTTGAATTGCACGAGAGTTCTTCCACACTTCGTAGAAGCCTTTTAGGAACAGACATTTTAAGAAATGAACTCCGTGTACAGGGTTTAGATTTTACTTAACATTGTATGAAAATAAGTTTTTGGTTGGAGTTAAGGTTTCCGGAGTGTCATTTAATAAACATATTAAAGCTTGTTTGTTATTAGTCACAAATAATTATATAAGAGAGTTTGTGGAGGATTTTGAAATTCAATATACAAAACCCTACCTTTCTAGACAAGGAAGAATAAAACATATAAATACAAGCGATTTCCTAATTTTCTTGGATTAGGATTTTTTTTTAATTGGTTTCGAACTAGAATTTCTTTATTTTTTTTGGACTAAGATTTTTTTATTTGTACGGGATTATGATCCGTTATTTGCTTTGGACTAGGATTAATTAGTTGGAAATGAGCTTTTGTTTGTGATAGAGTACTTCCGTTCCAGATTTTTGTGTTGTTAATTGAAGTTTATTAGATATGGTCTAACTTTTTTATAGTCAATTATTGTTTCTAATTCTTTTTACCTGAATGTAAAGAAATAATGAGAACTAATCTATGAAGCCATTAATGAAATTATGAGAATTTAGAATATTATGAGGTTTCACAATTGAATATGACTTTAATATTATTATTAACAAATATTAAATTAATTATTTTAAATTCATTCATTTGGTTAAATATATGTAAACCAAGTCAAGGAGATCTTATGTATGACAATAATTAATTTTAAGTTAGAAAGCACAAGGAAAAATAACTATGTGCTTACATGCCAACATTTTTCTCACGAGGATGAAATTAATTCTTATCACCATGTTTTTCAAATTTCATGCTACTTCTACTTAAGTTGTGGAAGTACGTGTGCCCTCACGTGCTGTGTACTTTTGCATGGTACATGATTGATTGTTATGAGAGATTTTCGTCAATTTGTTAGTAGTTAAGTTGAACTACTAGTAGCCTATGACCTATTTTGCTTAGAAGTTCTCTCAAGTTCAACACCTATTCTTCACACCTTTTTTGCTTTAAAGAAAAATAGAAAAGGCATGGTGATGCAATCCTTTTATAAGTTTGCAATCAATAATACATTGTAATGTGTTCTGAGTATCATGAGTAGCCAAGGAAACTGATGGTTGTTTACCCAGCTCCAACAAGCACAACCTCTTGTGAGGTAGTTATCACCTTTTCTAACGTCAAAAACTCATCACACTGAATTATGAGCTAGTGATTATCATTGCTATCAACTCAAAACTCGACTCAGACATGGCTAGCCAAAAGATGATTGCCTTAATGCTTAAAAAAAAATCAATATAATTGCTTGCAGAATCACAAGGAAAAGGAATCCCCAGATTGTATTAATTTCATCAGTGTTGAACTCAAAGGGGCAAAACGGAACTATCATGAGCAGCAGACTGGAAAGCTACTGCAGAGAAATTGACCATGGCAAGGAATCAAATTTCGACATTCATACCCTGTGGGTTGCAGTGGCTGTTGGAGGTCTTTCGGACAATTATTGAATCTCCAGAGAATGAGGTCTTATTTGGTATCTAGCCACCCGCCATGTCAACTTAGTAGCATCATGTCATTGACATGCACACATCTATAGTCTTAAGAGTGCATTTGGACCGTTAGATTCCACCACATTTTTGAACCAACATTCCGACGGTCCACACTCGGACACCCCTTTACCTCACTAACTCTTTCCTTTGTTCCACGTTTTTTAATTTTTTCATGTTTTGGACTGATTGTTTTGAGTACAAGTTTAGCCCATTTAGTTTTTAAGAGTTGGTGTTATCCATCTAGGTAGTTCACCCTTTCTTTTTGTTTCCTTTTATGGGTTTTGGAATGCATTAATGATCCAATTGAATTTTATATTAAATATTGTAACGCTTTTCTTAAATTGATTTGGATATTTGATCGACACGTATCTTGTCTCAATTTTGTGTAAGAGATGGTACCTACTCCGATACTATTTGTGACACCATTATACCAAAAGATTTAAGCCTGTGAAGCTAAGCTACAGAATATCTTATTTACCGTTATATTGGACTTCAGAAGTATCCCGATTTCTAAATTTGGAAAGAATCTCGGTGAAAATTTTGGATCATCGTCCATAGAAATTTGGTCGGTAGGGGTTAGGCTTTTGCACTTCCGATTCTTCTTTTCTTTCAGGAACAACGCTGTTGGAGACCACAATGTCGTCCTCGAAGAAGATCACTCTCAAGTGTTCCGACGGCGTGGCGTTCGAGGTCGAGGAGGCCGTGGCGCTCCAGTCGTAGACGATCAAGCACATGATCAGGGACAATTGTGCGGACAACGGGATTCCTATCTCGAAAATTTCGAGCAGGATCTTGGCCAAGGTCATTGAGTACTGCAAGAAGCATGTCGAGGCGTTGAACACCGAGGACGATCTTGAGAACTGGGACAAAGAGTTCGTCAAGGTTGATAGGGATACTCTTCTTGATCTCATCGTGGTAGGTCCTCTTTGTCTCCCATCTATTTTCTGAGATTTGGATCTGAATGCTGTTTGGTGGTATTAGCCTTTTCTCATTATTAATTTTGTTGTAACTTTTTTTTTTTTTTAACACAAATACTCAGATATCTAACTGAGACCTTTTGGTTCTAGACCAGTTGCTTTGCATGTGCCTTTATGCTTTGTAGTTTTTGTATTTGAGTGCTTAGTATTTACTCTCCATATCAAGAAGACTACTGTTTTTGTATGATTAATTGTTTTAACATTGTCATATTCTAATTGATCTTTGATGTTGCCTGAGATTTGAAAAGGAATAGTTGGTCATCTGTTTAATATCGTCACATTCTTCAGGCTGCAGACGACTTGAAAATCCAGAGCCTTCTGGATCTGACATGCCGAGCTGTATCAGACAAGATCAAGTGGATGAATGCAGAGGAGATCCGCAATTACTTTACCAGCGACATTGTAAGATCTAAATTGTAGGATCTAATTCATGGGAAATGAACTGTTGCATTTGAATTTGGGATCTAATCCGTGAGTTATGAATAACAGTATGAATTTGAGACTTCATTTGGAAGATAATTCGGGCAGAGTTTCTTTTTGTTATTAAGCTTCATCTAAATATTAAATCATACCCGCTACAATCAAAGAGACATTGAATAACCATATTATCTTCTATGCTATCAATGCTCAGCACTACCACTAGGACGAAAGCTAATAGAAAGTTATTCATGTTTTTTGAATAAGTCCTCTTTTTATTTCCTTCTAGCTCAAGACAATTCGTTTGGGTTTAATTTGCAAGCCCAAAAGAATAAAAATATAAGTTTTTATAGATGAATATAGATTTGAATTTTATAATTTTTGAATCAAAACTATATAAGATTAAATCAAAAATCAAATAAGATTCGTTAAAATTAATGTGATTTTTTGGCCGACATTTTTGAGGAGGCGGTGGCTATTCTGCTGCACCGGAAACTTGCACACCGGAGAATGCTATTTATTTATTTATTAGATTTCTCTATAATCAGATGCTATTAAAAAAATCTACTACAACAAGAAGATAGAAATCTTAATACCATATTACTAGAAAACCTAACAACAAGAGGATAGAAATCCTAATGCAATACTACTAGGAAACTTAACAACAAGAGGATAAGAATTATAATAAGATATTGTTAAAAAAATCTATTACAATAGGAAAATAACCCTTAATTTTGTTATTATATAAAAATTCTTAATTATAATAAAATATTACAATCATATCTTTTAACTTAATTGTTTCACCAATCTAATAAATAGTCAACTTAGTATCGTGTCATAGACATGCACATCTACAGTCATAAGAACACCGTTAAAATTAGATTTTTTTTTTTCTCCTTCCCAATTTTGGAAAAAATCTAGGGGCCAAATTTTGGAACATTCTCGATAGAAGTCTGCACGGCGTCGGTTACGCGATACTGAACCGCCTCTGGATCTCTATAAATAGGACTCTGTACGGGCGAGACGGGAATTTAAGTTAAACGAAAGGGTAGAGCACTCGGGGTTAGGCTTCTAGGTTTTCTTCTTCTTCTTGCGCTACAGGTTATTCCTTCCTTTCAGTAACGACGTCGTTTGAGACCGCCATGTCGTCCTCGAAGAAGATCATTCTCAAGAGCTCCGACGGCGAGGCGTTCGAGGTCGACGAGGCCGTCGCGCTCGAGTCGCAGACGATCAAGCATATGATCGAGGACAATTGTGCGGACAACGGGATTCCTCTCCCGAACGTTACGAGCAAGATCTTGGCCAAGGTCGTCGAGTACAGCAAGAAGCACGTCGAGGCGTTGAATCCCGAGGACCGCACTTCCGAAGACGATCTTAAGAACTGGGACACCGAGTTCGTCAAGGTTGACCAGGCGACGCTTTTCGATCTCATCTTGGTAGGTCCTCTTTTCGAAGTCTCCGATCTACTGTTTTCTTTCCTAGGGTTTATATTTTTCGGGGTAGAACTTTGAGATTTGGATCTAAATGCTATTTGTCGGTGTTAGCCGTTTTTCTTTAGGGCTTTGAATTTTTCAGGGTTAGGGTTCCGGAATTTGGATCTGAATCGATGATTTGTAGGTTAAGGCTTGTGGATTACGATACTGATTAGCTTTTCCCATCATTAATTTTGTTGTGGTTTTTGATGCCGAAGGGGTTATGCCAGTTGCTTTGCATGTGTCGTTATGTTATGCCTTTCGGCTTGCGTATTTTAGGCCCTAGTATCTGCTTTATGCGAGTTATATTCTCCCTATCAAGAAGAGTATTGTTTGCATAATTTATCTGATCTTTGTGCGTTTTATCATGGTGGATTTGTTGAGGACACTATTTAAGCGAGCAAGAAGCTTATTACTCATAAACAATGGTCAAGATATGTTAATTTTTTCCCTGCCTTCTGAGTATGTGTTTGTTGTAATTTTTCAATTGTTATTCAAGAATATCAAAGATAGATCGATTTTTTGGAATCTTTGTCAATTTGCAATTTAGAATGCGGTAGGTAGTGTAGTCAGTTGTGAGTACTAAACTTTCTGCACCTACTCGTATTAACATCGTCAAAGTTTGACACAATTGGGTTACTCTAATTGACAATTGATGTTGCCTGAGATTTGAAATTGAATAGTTGTTCATCTGTTCTAATATCACGGCATTCTCCAGGCTGCAAACTACTTGAATATCAAGAGCCTTCTGGATCTGACATGCCAGACTGTGGCAAACATGATCAAAGGAAATACGCCAGAGGAGATCCGCAAGACCTTTAACATCAAGAATGACTTCACCCCTGAGGAAGAGGAGGAGGTTCGTCGGGAGAACCAGTGGGCCTTTGAATAATGTACTGGGTGACTACAAAACACATTGTTTGAAGTCACAGACAACAACGTGTTTTGTGGTATATCATATGGGTTCAGTAGGCACAGTTGTCTTTAGTTTGTCTTTATCTATTGGAATTACTTTCCTTCTCAAAGATGTGAGCGCTTTGAAATGTAAATAATATCTGGATTCTGATGGGGTGATTGGTAGTTGTGTGATGACACTATCAACCGCTCTATCATTTCAACTCCTTAAATTTCTTCTTTGTTGTGATTTTCCTAGCTTTGCCCTGTGTGCGAAATCTAAACCTTTCATAACTTGCACACCTCGTCTAGGACTTATAGAAGTAGAGGCATTATGAGAAATGGAGTACGTGTATAGGATTCAGATTCTACTTAACACTTCAGGGAAGTAAATTTTTGGTTGTAGGTAAGGTTTTTGGAGTATCATTTAATAAACATATTAGTGCTTGTTTGTTATATGTCACAACTAAACTATTCAAGAGTTTGTGGAGAATTATTGAAATTCAATATACAAAACCCTACCTTTTAGAGAAGGAAGAAGAAGAATAAAACATGTATATACAATCAATTTCCTGATTTGTCTTGGATCCGTATTTCAAAATTTGTTCCGGACTAGAATTTCTTTATTTGTCTTGGACTAAGATTTTCTTATTTGTTAGGGATTATGATTCATTATTTGCTTTAGACTAGGGTTTATTAGTTGGAAATAAACTTTTGTTTGTGATAAGATACATGTAATTGAGAGTATTTCCATTCCCAGGTTTTTGTGTTATTAATTGAAGTTTATTAGATATGGTCTAATTTTTCCATTGTCAATTATTGTTTCTATTTTTTTTTTACTTAAATGTAAAGAAATAATGAGAACTTAATCTTTGAAGCCATTGAATAAGAAATGAAATTATGAGAATTTAGAATATTATGAGGTGTCACAATAGAATATGACTTCAGTATTATATTAAAAAATAGTAAATTACTTCTTTTAAATTCATTCATTTGATTAAATACATTAAAAACCGAGCTAACTATGTGCCTACTCGCCAACATTTTTCTCTTGGGCTAAAGGTTTCCTAAGAATAGTGTTTTTCAAATTTCATGCTACTTCTGCTTAAGTTGTCGAAGCACATATGCCTTCACTGCCGTGCACACTTTCACAAGTACATGATTGATTGTTATGAAAGATTTTCGTCAATTTGCTAGTAGCATAGTGAAGTTACTAATGGCCCAAGGCCTCTTTTGCTTAGAAGTTCTTAGGTTCAATACCTATTCTTTATACCTCCTTTGCTTTAAAAAGAGAAAGAAGGTATGGTGATGTAATCCTTTTATAAGTTTGCAATGAATTATACATTGTAATGTGTTTTGAGTATCATGAGTAGCCGAGGGAACTGATGGTTGTTTACAGAGCGCTAACAAGCACAACCCCTTTTGTATGGTGTCCTTCTAGACAGAAGCCTTTCTTGTGGTAGTTATCACCTTTCTAACTCCAAAAACTCATCGCACAGAATCAAAAGCTGGCGACTACCATTGCTATCAACTCAAAAACTCGAGTCAGACATGGTTAGACAAAAGATCATTGCTTTAATGCTTTAAACAATCAATATAACTGTTGCACAATCACAAGGAAAAGGAATCCCCAATTGTATTATTTCATCAATGTTGAACTGAAAAGGGCAAAACTGAACTTTCATGAGCAGCAGACTGGAAAGATACTGCAGAGAAATTGACCAAAGTAAGGAATCAAATTTCGACATTTATACCATGTGCGTTGCGGTGGCTGTTGGAGATCTCTCAGACAATTATTGCTTCTTAAAACAATACGGGCTGAAGCTGTACTCAACTCGCTGTCACCCAACCAAACCTCATCAAGGCCGTGACCAATCCCACTTGAAACCAAATCTCCAGTGAAGTGTGGACAGACTAACAAAATCTCGGGACAGATGAGAAAGCCATTTTCTGCTGTCTCCGTTTGTTTTTTCTGCTAAATTTCAGTCCCCGTGTTGTTTAGAGGTGGCTGTTTGGAAGGGCTGCTTGAAAAGCTTAACTTTTGAGCTAGTTCAACCAGCAGGCTGCTGACCTCCTCCATTCCTTCCTGTAAAGTGTCTCCCACCTTCAACGTGTGAACTATCTCTTTCAAATCTCTGAGATCACATCCTGACATTCTACCCAACTTTCGAGCCTTCATCATCTCTTTTACCCGGGCAACGTCCTCCCATTTACCTCCGGCAGCATAGATGTTCAGCAGTAGCTGATAGTATGAGGGTCTTTGAGGCTCCATGTTGATCAGATAGTTTGCAATTTGTTCTCCCAAAGAGACATCACCCTGGAACCGAGATGAACCAAGCAAGTTGGCCCAAAGCAGGGATTCCGATGTTTTGTCGTCGTCATCTTCTGGCATGTTCCTTATGGTTTCCGTTGCCTGTTGTATAAACCCCACAGATGCATATAGATTAGCCATGCACCAATAATGTGCAAAATTGGGCTTTATGCAAAATTCATTTGTCATTTGCGTGAAGTAATTTCTGCCCTCTGTTAGAAGTCCAGAACGGGCACAGGCACATAGAGCACCAATGAATGTTATTTCATCTGGCATGATCCCTTCTTGCCCCTCATCAGGCCTCAAACTCTGACCATGGTTGCTTTCTCCATGTTTTGACTTTATTCCACCCAACATTTCACCAAATAGAGTAAGCCCGTCTTCTGCATTCCCATGAAGGCAGTGCCCCAGGATCATTGCATTCCAGCAAGCCAAATTTTTATTTCGCATTCTTTCAAACACTCTAGATGCTACATCCACCCTCTTGCACCTGCTATACATATCTATTAAAGCCGTATCAATAAATGAATTTGATCTCAATAATATCCTAATGAAAAAACCATGAACCGACCTTCCTTCCTTGAATCTAGCTGATCGACCACAAGCAGTAAGCACACCAACTATAGTCGTATCACTACCTCTCCATCCCATTCTAACCATCTCCCTGAACAACTTCAATCCCCATCCAGGATTACCAACTATCGAATATCCAGTAATCATAATGTTCCAAGAAACCACGTTTTTTTCAGGCATTGTGTCAAACAGCTGATGAGCTGCAATCAAATTACCACGTCTTACATGCCCATCAACAATGGAATTCCAAGAAACCAAATCCCTGTCAGCCATTTCAACAAACATCTTACTAGCAAGGTCAATGTCCCCACAACAACCGTACATGTGGATCAAAGAGTTCTGCACAGGTAACACACAATCAACTCCATTCTTGACAGCCTGCCCGTGACACTTCTGCCCGGATTTTACACAACCCATCCGCGCACAAGACCCAACAAGCGGTACAAAAGTATAACTATTCGGCAAAAACCCATTTCTCAACCATTCAAAGTAGAACACCACTGCCTGAAACGGAACACAACTATTAGAGTACGCCTTGATGACAGTGTTAATGCATAACCTATCCGGCCATTCTATGTATCGGAAAGTCAACACAGTGTAATCTATATCTCTAAAATCCAAAGAGTACTGCAGGACTCTCCCTGCCCAAAAGGGGTTGTGGAATCGGCCAGAAGTAATCAAATGGGCTTGGATTTGGTACAACTGCCTCGCACTCTGACAAGTTCCAAACACAAATTTTCGCAGACAAGGTGAGAATGTGGCCCTTTCAGCCGTAGCAGCAGAAGAGCTAAATGAGGACGAAGGGAAGTTGCCTCTGGAGGTGGGCTGCACGAAAATACAGTTTCTGAATCGAACGAGTTCTCGCATGGAAACTCTTGCCATTCATTGGGTATTTGATTTTTATTAAGTCTCAAGCTGCAAGACTGGGCTCTCGCCATTAACGCACATTCCGCTCTTGATCGCTGACCACTGTCGGCTTCACACTACGCAGTCAAGTAAGTGGAAAGTGACTGAAACCAACGATAATGCTCGGCAAACGAACCAAGTTTGTGGCTTTTATGTCTAAAACTCCAGCTTTCTTTGATATATATTCTTCAACAGTAGACTTCTTCACGAACCAATTACTGAATTGAATTACCTAATTGAAACAAATATGGATTAGTTTACTTAATTAGTTACAGCTACATATAGAAATAATTGCTTGAAAGGAAAATATATGAAAGTTACAAGGTTGCAGAGAAAACAAAAGAAAATTATCTATAAGTAAGTTTTAATGCCAGTTTGAGGGAAGAATTTCTTATTTATACAAGAGAATTCACTATCCCCGTCAAGTTCATCTTCTAGAATCTTTACGTGTAAAAAGTAAAAAATAAAATAAAATAAAAAATTATATACCCAATTAAATTTATACATTCAATGTCAAATTTAAGACAAAAAAAAATTTAAACGGCACTAAAGAATTTATCATTCATTTTATTTTGATGACCTTAAGTCTTCTTTTATATGTTATTAAAGACTTTGATTTCTTTCACAACAAACTTGTAAAGAATTTATGTACAAAATTTATGATAAATTACAAATTAAACTTAAATTTAGTCTTAAACTATGAAGCTTAAGTTATTTTTCTAAGCTTGTTCGTCTATGTATAGAGATTATGCCATTTCCTGTTTATACTTGTTTGGTATATTATTAGCAAAACATCAACAAGTTCAATATTAGTAGAAAATTTGTTTAATTAATGCATTATGTAAATGAATCCAAAAGCACAAAAATACTCACTAGAAAATGTTTGATTGACAATTATTATTCATAATATTCTGTCAACACAAATTATACATCGTTATTTTCTTATAAATGAATAAATAGAATTAGATTAGAGTTTAAGAAAATAATTAAAGTTACTTGCATTTTTTTGTTATTAATGGTAGGAGGCAGTTTTGTGGGTTTTGGCCGATGGGAGCGACATGTCTCGGGGGTCCTGACGTTGCTCCGGCACTACTTGATATCCAGAATCGAAGCGAAATGGTGAGGGGAGTGATATGGCTGCTGAAAGATGCAGGGAACGCGCTCGCCAAGAGTCTCTCAGAGATTCTGGTCTGCCCACTCTCCAAGCAACCCTTGAGGTGATCTTTTCTTTGTTTTCGTTTAAGTGATTCAAAGATTGTTTTTGTTTGTGGTTCTTCGGACGCTGTGGTGGTTGTTTTGTTTGATTGATTGTGGGTTTTCTTGCAGGTATTGCCAGGAAACGAATTCTCTAGTCAGTGACGCCATTGGGGTTTCTTTTCCTGTGAGTTCTGCTTCCATATCCTGTGTTTCAATTTCACCACTTAGTTAAGATACCCGTCCTGGGAATAAGTAATTCTGGTGAAATTTTTAGGGAGATTTGCTTATCTAGAAACAGCCCATGTTCCTGGATGAGGGTTTTGCTGCAAATTTTCTTATTAATTAGTGGGATATGTGTTGGGGGAGTTCTTCTTCGTATTGAGAAAGGCAAAAACTGCTCCTTAAATAAATGCTATGCAATGACGCAAGTTATAAATGCTTATTGGATTGCTATGCAGTGACACATAATATAAATGCTTGTTGGATTGCCTAATAATAACTAAGGCTTACTTTTCATTGCTGAAAATTCTAAGAGATTTGCTTATCTAGTCCTAGCACCTGTTTCTGGAGAACTGCAATTTCTGGTTGTTCGGTCGTACGTAGATTAGGTAGTAGTTGGTTCATTTTTTGAACTTGGAAGAAAGCTGTGATGCAACTGTTTTCTGACTGTGTTGCTGTCATGTTGCTGTCATATGGGTATTGATTTTTGTTTTGTTCTGATGTGTTTGATAGATAAAGGATGGGATTCCTTGCTTGGTCCCAAAGGATGGAAAGATAATTGAAGCGGATGACATGCCGAATGCAGATGATGAAGCTGATTCGTCTTCTAAAAATGATTAAAAATGAGGAGGTAGTCCTCATGCTGAATAAGTAGTTGCCGGGAAATAGATCCACCTTTTCAGGCTTAGATGAATGCCTTCTCATATATGTAAGCTAGAAATTTGAGGTCATAGTCATCAATATTCTCAAAGTGATTTGGTTTTGTTCATTGAGATAAGCAGTTAAACAGCTTATTTTTCTTGTTTGTCACTTCTACTTGTCAACTTCTCTCGAATCAATGGAAGAACTTTGGTGCAGCAACTATGATTGTGAATAGAATTACTATTTTCTCTGCCTCTTTCAACAAGATCGGATTTTTTTTCACAGTTGGAAGATGTACAGTGAGTTAACCGCTGCATCCTTTGACTTGGGAGAGAATCAATCCAAAAAAAATAGCTATTGGATTTTCTCGAGCAATTTGTCCGGGCCTAGGAAAACAGATGATTATTGCCGAACTTTATGAATTGATTGGCAAAACTCTCTGTCGTCTCTTGGGTTAAACTTCCATAAAAATACCTGGGGGATGGTTTGATAGGATCACAATTAGTTGATAGCAACCAGAAACTGCATACTGTTTGGGGTACCTCTTCTACAGGAAGCTATGAAAGGCCCCGAGTTCAATCAAGTTTATTCAGAGGCTCTGTACTTTCCTTGTTTGAAAATAACACTGCAAGATTCTCTTAATAAGTCCTGGAAACATGGAGAAATTTTGGGATGGTAATTTGATTTGTTGCTGAGTAGACGTTGTCCAGCGGTTTGGAGAAGAAGACATCCACAATTTAGTTTTCAGAGTCCATTCATTGTTGGACCTCTTAAGCAGCAACAGCTGCAGATGATCCTTCTGCATCGAGTAATATCGAAGCATCCCCTTGTTCTTTACTATTCATTGCAAGACCAAAGCAATAATTTGTTCTGCAAAGTGGTCATTTCTCGATCAAACTATTTCTCTACTATTCAAGGGTCTCTGTTATGACTGGTCAGAGTCCACGGTGAGTAGATATTGATGTTATGATTACTGTGATAATGTTAAAAAAGGTGTCTTCATTTTCACTTTGTCACTATTGTCTATGTATAAAGAAATTCTCTCTTTCCTTAAAAGGTGACTGTAAATAGAATTTTCAATTGGCTGTTATGAATTCACATCCCTCCCTATTAATCCATAATCTGTCTAACATTAGACACACCCTAACAAAATAGCGACAGGTATCTAGTTTAGTCAGAGTTTAATCCCAAGCTTGACACTTGAATATGTGCATTTGGATGCATGTGTTAAACAAACAGAAAAAGGCATGTAACAATATCCTCCATATATGAAAAATTACCCATCTTATAAGCCGATTTTATGAACAAAAATCTGATCCAATCTTTATTGATGAAACTCATAAATTCTTACACGAAACCACATAGTCTACCAAATGAAAGAATGAAGCTTGACTTGAGAATGTGCCTACCTTTTACTCTATCCATGATCTTCTATCAATTAAGCAAAACAGGTCAAGAGTAACACTCTGTTTAGGTGTAACCGCTTCTGTGATTGTCACTTGAAAAATCGTTTCTGCCAATCTAATCAACAAGCCTTCCAAACCAAGCAAAAGAACAGGGGAACGCCATTAACCGTTACTATCGTTCTCTTTTCTTCAACCAAACGTTCCTCCTCTTAAATATCTAATCCAAATGTTAAGACTCTCGTCAAACTAAATGGCTTTCGGGGACTTGGTGCCCTTCGTCTGTAATCTAATCGGCCTAAGATTGCAGCCGGCGTCAAAGGCAGCTGCGTCATCTTCTTCCCCGGTGATCAAATGGGACGGTGTGGAAAAGCTCAGGGAAGGTCCATCAATGGCGGCACAAGGATCCAGCTTAGATGAGTTTCTCGAGGTTCAATTGTGCTGCGTGTGCTTGTCAAGATTGAAGATGGGACAGGCCATACGTGTTCTTCCCTGCCTGCATGAGTTTCACAAGGTGTGCGTCGACAGGTGGTTCAATGCCTGCAAGAAAACCTGTCCCGTATGCAGGTTTTCCATGGCAGGAGATGAGAATTGTCGTAAGCAGGAAGTGCTTACTGATGAGATGGTGATATGGTTTTCTTCTTTTCATGTAGCTGGTTTCTAACTTGCAGATTGTGATTCATCTGGAACATGACAAAGAAATCAACAAAACACGGGTTGATTTAGTATGCAAAATTTCTTTGCATTTTCTTTTCTTTACGTGCAATGTATGTTGTTAGAGACTAGAATTATGTCCATCTTGAAAATCCTAACACACCTAAAATCTAGACAAACATGAGAATCTTATACAATTATATGAGAATTCAAGTGAATTCTCATTTAGAAGTTCATTTAAGACTAAACTAAGTTTTTTAATACAATAAATTGTCTTATTTTAATGCACCAAGAATCTTATCCAATATGAAATCCTAATATAACGCATAGAAAAGTGAATCCTTATCCAAAAATTGATTTAAGAGTAAACATCTTTTTTTAACACACCAAAATTTGGGTATATATGAGATAACTAAATCTAAAATTCTAATATAATTATATATAAAAATATTCTTAGTCAAGAGTTAATTTAAAAGTAAATTTCTTTACTCTTAATAAAAGAGATTTTTAAATAAGATCTAAGACAACGTGTAATTTTTACCATCCAATCTTTAAATACACATTCTTACCTCAAACAGGAAAATACTTTTAGAAGATATATTTATTTATTGAGTTAACTTTGAATTAAGGAGACATTCTTTTTTATAACGAAACACTATTCAAGATTTTTTGTTTTTTTTTTTATAATATAAGACTTTAGTTTCTAACATCAATTTTCTAACAACCTGAAAATCTTGTCTAAGTTCAAAAGCTTCTTTTCATTCTGTTTTCTAGCTTTCTTTTTAAGATATACCACATCTAACATATGGGCATAGGGTAGTTTTCATTGCCCTTAGCTCGACCCACCCACCAAACGCTGCTCATATACCAACATGAACCATCAGAGAAAGAAAAGAAGGAAAAATTCTCTAAGAATTACATCTTCTGACTTTTCTTGCTAGATCCCGTTTTCTCAAGCTTCAAAAACATAAAGAAATGAGTAGCTTCCACGCATCAGATGCAGGAGATGACACTGCGACAGCCTGCCAAGCATGACAACTGCGACTGAGTTTTCTGTTCAGGTACTGCTGCAGACAGCATTAATCGATACGGAAATGGAACATCAAATCTAGTTTAAGCAGAAGCCTGAAAGATAAAAGTTGTGACTTTCTGATAACTGATGCGATGTAGATGGTTGGGTTCAGATGCAGGCCGTACGAATTTCTTGTATATGCTTGTCAACTGGAAAAGCCTCCTCTGCCAAACCCGTCTCAGAAAGGTTTTCTTATTCTTTACCCTCTGCCATTATACAGTTTTGTGGTGATGTAACTAATTACTCGAAACAAAAAATAGATGGACATTTCTCAATTGGTTTTTGTATCTTTCTTATATATTTATATTGTTTTTCTTTTTATACATACACTTATACATTCATAATACAAAACAAAGAAATCTCAAATCATAAACTTACCACTAAGAGGTCCCAAGCCACCTTGGCCTACCACTCGGGCAAGGTTCTCCACCTTCTATATTATTTTGGTTTTTCGTTTTACCATTTATAGATTAATTTAGTCGTGTAATATTTTGTTTAAATAATCCTTGGTCCTTCTTTTGAATGATATGTATTGGTTGTTTTTATTTGCACTTTTAATAATACAATGAAAGATGTGAAAATTTTATGAATATGTTACATGTCCTTGAAGGGGCTAACACTTGTTCATCTTAGACTGTTTGAGAGGGTTTTGTCGGAAAAATTAAGGCTATTTAGACAATAAGCTTTTTTTTTCATTAGAAGGAAACAAAACTAAACCTCCTAAAATTCTTTTTAAGTTTACAAAGTAAGAGTGGTCTAGATTCTGTTCCTTCGGGCCTGCTTTTGCACAGAACTCAAAAGCTAAGCCCATGGGGGTTTTGAAACCAAGGCTATATATTTGTTTGGCTGCAGCATTGGGCGCCAAATCACTTGTTCCTGTCAAGAGTTTTTAGGTACGTAGAGGAGATTCCAAAACAAAAGAGAAATGCTTAATCTGAGTTAGTTTAAAGTTGCAAATTCTGTACAACGCCAGAACTCAAGTGAGAATCCCTAATAATAGCTTTAACTGAGCTTGAGCTAGTAGGTTGGAGCTCAAACATATCATCCATCTGCTTATGGATACTAAAGAATTTCATAATATTGAATTAATTCATATTGGTATATTTCAAGCTGCTTATGTTTCATTTTGGTGTTGAACAAATAATCCTTTTTTTTTTATTAAGAAGAATTAATCTATGTTGATCAAACCCACAAATTCTTACACCATGCATCCAATGCAGTTTAGTGTGAGTTTATTTGTGGTATGAAAGAATATATTAACCAAACCATAATGGTTCTTCAGGCTGAAGAACATTATCTTCCTAACATATATCACAATTTAGCCATGTACGTGTTGGGTTTTTTCCTTTTCTTTTTTTACAGTCAAGTATCTAGTTAGATAAGATAAAAAGTACTTGAAAGTCTCCTAATAATGAATGAATTTTTTGTCAATAAAAAAAAAATCATTGGTATTCCTTTTATGAGCGTCATCTATATTTTCTACACTTTCTTGTTTTAAGGTCAGCCTTTACGCAAGAGTGATGGAGATATCCATGAGAAAAAAGGTTCGACAAACCATATTTTCTTCCCTGTTTTGCAGTGATCAACTTAGTGATTTGCCAACAGAACAACTTGACTCACTTTTTCTTTCAGTTAATTATTTGAGTGATGGACACACCGAGGAACCATAGTTTTTCTAGCACACCTAGTTGAAGCACAAATCTTCCTCCACTCATTGAAAAAGATAGCAACCAACAAGACTGGCCCAAAATATGGCAGATGCTGGAAAGTTAATTATCACAGTGGAGAGAAATGTTTGAACAGATACCAGACAAGAAACAGCCCCCCCATTTGTATTAGGTTCAATCAAGATCATCACTGTCATGCACCCTAAGGCCACTTTGGAATGCCCTTAAAAAGCCAGCAAAGACCCAACAAAGAACCACAAAGACAAGGGCATATCAGAAAGCGTAATGATAAGATGAAAGAAAGGTTGAGGCAAATTACAGAGCCTGATAAGGGAAGATAAGAAGAGATAAGGAGATGATGAAAGCGATGGCCAACCAAGGAACAAAGTGTGATGTTTTTTTCCACTCTGCGTCTCCTTTGAAGCCACTTTGGTCCTTTTGCTTCCGTTTCTTTTCCATAAAGAAGAAAGTAAATGGACAAGGCAAAAACGAAAGCAGTGAGCAAAGGAACGAGAGCGAAAAAAAAAAAAAAAAAAAGACCCAAAAAGTCAAGTTCCTACTTCTGAGGAATGCAAAAGCAATCTACATTACATGCATTCTTCATCTCCTGAAACCATTTCAAAAGCATTCAAAACCCATAAACACTATTCCTACTCTAACGCGAATGGGTCCTGCCGAAAAGGAGGAAACGATCGTTGAAAGTAAGGCCCTTATGATTCTCAAAACGGAGCCGTTGAGGTTCTCTGGAGGGACTTCTTTTGGGGAGGTGGAGCAGCTGCAACCAATCTTAGCTGCCCAATAAAATGATGAAGAAAAGGATACAAACATCAAACTCTATCCACCACAGTAATACTGATAATAGAATTGTCCAGTAAAAGATATGTAGCTTTTCTGAACAGGCTTTACATTGACGTAATCTTTTAGAACAGAAATTTTTTGAAGTGGGTTAAAAGAAATGATATGTTTTAGAAATCATTGAAAGAGAAGAACGGGACAGAAATAATTATCGAGTGACAAACAATTGCAGGGACCATTCCGTATCGTGCTTACTTTTATATCAGACTTGACCTGCTCTTGCTGTTTTCTAAGTCTTGCGTTCTCTTCTGTCAAGTGAGCGACTTCAAGTTCCAATTCATTCATATAGGCCTGCAGGAATTAAGAACAGAAAGCAGAAGAAAACCAAAAATTCGGTTTCAGGAAACAATATGAAATGGAACCATGTCCTATGCACTGAACAAAGAAGAAAGACACATTCCTGTTTTCTAGATCTGGATCGTGCAGCAGACTCTCTGTTCTTGACCATACGTTTATGTCGCCTATCTCCGGTGCTAGTTTCCGGCTCCTGAACCCTCTTCTTCCCGAAAGTCGGTAAGTCGGCAGAGGTATCCAGAGCCTCAAATGGGCAGCTGAAAGGAGGAACATTAGAAATGGGGAGGCACTGCGATTGCGAGTTATGCCTATGTGGATCAGAGTCATCCAGAAAATGGAATTCATTGCCAGAATGCAAACTCAAGACGGTGGCCGGAGGCTGCCCCAAGGAGACAGGGTAGTAGATAGCAGTCTCTGCCTCGGTGCAGACCATGCTGGGTGGAGGGTCTTTGCTGAACGGCCGAGCTAGAAAGTCCTGAAGAATCACGTTGTCGTTTGAAGTGAGGTTGGGTTGGCTGAGCCTCGGGGTGGTTTCCTGGTCCTGAAGGGAGGCAAGAGTGATATCCTTCCACACCTCTTCCATGGTTTTGGTCGTTCTCGGGTTCTTATGCAGGGTGGAGGATGAAAATGGCGAAGGTGATGATGATGAAGAAGTAGACGATATCGACTTCGAGGAAGCTGATGAGACTCTGTTCAAGCTCTTCGTTTTGTTCAAGCCACCTTCTTCCCCTACTGTCGATGACAACATCGAATGCCCGATGAGCTGGCTTAGACCTCTTCTGCAGAACCCCCACCGAGTTGGGAGGGACTAAGAGGCTCTGTGCGACTGCTCATGCGAATGGTCATGTCTAATATATGCTGCCGCACGTGCCGAGCGTGGAACAATACCAGTAACCCACCCAGTTAAACTTGGAAAGATTTATGTTGTGGACCCTTCTGCTCGTGTCAAGAGTAACTCTAGTTACAGTTCGCTGACGGAAGCAGTACTTTTTCCTTCTTCGCTGGGGAAGGGAAAACAGTGCCGTTCGATCTACCCAACACTGACAACTTCACTAGAACACGGCCATCAGTTAGATTTCCAGTTCCATACCCAACCGTCCCCAGAGGCTGATGGTCTCTCTTTTTAGACTCAAAACTAGAAACTGATCACTCACATTTCTTGACTCTTTACAGGCTTCAACTCATAACTCTCTGTAATCCTCGAGATTTTGCATGGCAATGTAAGGCAGAAATGAAGTTCTGCACTTAAGCACGAAGACTTCATGAATAATAAAGTTACTGCACTTAAGAACTTGGGTCGAAGTCCTCGTAAACGACCCAAAAAACATGCTTTTCTTCTTTACAAGTGAGCTTAGAAACAGGAAAGTTCCAACCCATTTCTAAGGTACACAAAGCAGTACGTATGTTGAAGTTGTGGTAACAGTTGGAACAACGTAGTTAGATTCCATTGCAGAATGAATGTTAGTCTTATATTATTTAAGGTTTGATTGTTCTAAAACGTGTAACAATATTATCGCTCAGTTTTGTATTGCTGAAGTCTTCCTTAGAAATTATTTATGTCAAAGGATTACAGTGTGAAAACCTATCATAGTATGGACCTTTCGTTTCATATTCCTAAGGTATAATACAAGTGAATTCATTTTTATACGGAAATGGAATTCTTAACAAACTCCCTTCTGGGATTGGTCCACCTGTTGGGGTGAGGGAGACGGCCATGTTTAATATCTCAGAAGGGAAGGTGATTTTTCTAAGGAAGAACTCCAGGATTTGACAGATTTGAAGAGCGAAAGTGAAAAGGGTTATACATTTAGTATGCCGCCATAAATGGATACGTCAAGCATCAGTTTCTTTCTTTCTGCTGCTGCTACATAGACTCTCTCTCTCTCTCTCTCAGACGCTATTATTACGTATTACGAAAGGCTGGACATGGGAACCCGATTGTTCATGGGATAATTTGTAAGTAGAGGTCCTTCACTGCGCACCTGTCTTACTTTCTTTTCTTGGAGAAACCATTTCGCATCTCCTTGGCTGTGTCTGCACCAATTTTTCTCTGTGTGTAATCATTCACTTGGGTCAAGAGCCTTTACTGCACACCTCTTCGGATCTTTGTTTGCTGCGGTAAGTTTTGGAGAAAATACCAAGGACCCGGTACAGAGTAAACGAAGTCAATCATGGCTATTTCTGGTTGGGTTTCTCTAACAGATCTTTATTCTTTGGCATTCATTTCTACTCCTTTTTCAACTTTTTTGGTACATTGGTCACACGACTTTGAAATCCTAAACCCTAACGCCTATGAAGATAAACTTTGGATTTGATTAAAATTTTCCCAATGATTACTGGCTAAAACCCAAAAGAGAAAAGAGATTTCTGTGATTGACTTTTCAAAAGCCAGCCAATTATTTGGGCAAGAAAGAGCTTTTAAAGCATTATGCAGAGGAAATTGGATTGAATGCAAGGAGAAAATCATCCAAAGAAAGGAGTTCTCCAATGGTGGAAACTATTGGCACCTTGGCATTCATTAAAATGCACTGAAAATGGTTCCAACGGAGAAGAAGAAGAAAAGAAAAACACAAAGATTACAGAACTACACTATTCCCTACTGGGTGGTAGTACGAACTAAAAACAAGTAGTACCAACTCCAACCAAGGCTCTGGCATGCAAAGAAAGATGAGGGGTTGATCAGAGATCACGGGGTCTACAGCTGTCAGCTCTGTATTGCTCTGTCCCAAACTCCTTTTCACGTCTTTTCCAGTACATTCAGCCTTACTGAAACCAGAATCCTACGTTAAACCCCTCTCTTCCCTTGTTTGCGCAAGCAGTGCTTTCTAACTCTCCACTTCAACCCTATACTTCCACATTTCTTGTACAGCAAGCATGGATGGCGTTCCCAGGGATAAAAAAATGAAGGAAGGTTTGGGGATGGCAAAATTTTAAGAAGAGGACAAGAGCCAAACATGGTAGTTTCCTTGTTATGAGGCTCTCCATAAAGGAAGACATTCTCACTCGTCTGCTCGGTGGGGGGTGTCTTTTGATAGTGACCCATCTAGGTCCAGGGGGGGGAACTAGGAAAATAAATTCACTAGATTCTGATTCCTCATGATATTTATGCTTTCCGTTGTTGTAGTCGCATGAACCATTGGAAATAAGAGTGTGTTGGATTGATAACCATTGGATATTCCTTTTCTTTCAATCTATGGTACAAGCTCGGCTTCCAAGGAGATCAAATTGTTGAAGGTTCTGGATCCCCTAAACAGTATAGACCAGGCCAAGTTATCTGTTCCCTTTTTTAACTTTTCTTTGGTTTTGCAGAACCAGGTCAAGTTGAAAGGCGAAAGCAACATTGTTTGCCAAATCTATGTGCTCTTTCATCATGATGCCCTGACTACTTTCAGTTTCCACATTCCAAATCCGAGCTAAAACGTTGCCTTGTTCTTCTGCTTGGGGTTTTAAGGCAACCCAGTTGACTTTGAAGGACAACAAATAGATGAAACAAATTGGGTAAGGAATGTCTTAATTTGATACCCATCCACACTCTTGACGAGCCTCACAATCTTGCCTAACTAAATCTTACTCAAACAGGTGTTGGAATGTTGCTCTCGGAAAGTTTCATACACTCTTTTGGTTAAAGACGTCTGTGCTTGTTTTGGTAGTCCTAGGAGGTTGTTGAATTTCGATGACATAGTTTGATTGCAAAGAGCCAAACCTTTATTTTACTGCAACTAACCACCAAAATGGGGGAAAGAGGAGCTTTTCGACAAAAAGAACCTAAAGAGGACCTTTTTCTTTCTAAATTTTGCAGTATTGTTTACTGACAGCAATAAATTTCACACAAGTCACGGTACAACTTAGGTAACTTCCTAGCCTTCAAAACTAGAAAGATGTTATCTTATTAAGTCATAGGAAAAGTGTTGGAGATGGATTCAGTAGCTAAGATACCAGTACTGACAAAGGAATAAGAACTTAAAAAAGGTGTGGAAGAAAAGGCAGAAAGGTTCAAGATCCAGAAGCTCCTCAAAAGAGTTAATTAACATTAATAGCAGCCACATCCAGTCAAAATCTGGATAAACCGAAGGTGAGTCCTTCAGGGACCAATTTTATGTAGTAGATTCTTCAAAGGGTTTGAAGAAATAAGGTATACATATAAATGTAATTCTAAATATAATATATATGACAGAAATCCAGAACAAAAAGATGGATCAAGAAAAGGAAAAAAGCAGTTGTAGCACGAGCTGCAGCATCCAGACAAGCCACCCTCCTCCCCACACCTCACAGTCGGCAGAAAAGAATCCACCAAGCACATCCATGACTCAGAATAACATGTAAATCTCAAAGTGGAGGTGATCCGACCCCAAAGATTCAAAAAACCAGCTGAGGGGCAGCATGGGAAATGAAATAAAAATTCCCCATATAAAAACATCGATCATGCCACCATAAGAAACAATGATGTTAAATGCAAAACCCCCAGAAAAACCATAATGCTACTAGCTCAAGTCATATGAATGTTCTTTTTTGTTTTTCTTTTTTTCTGCTTTGATTTTTCTGTTTCATTAATAGGGTCCCTTGATCCCCTTTTAAATAATGGCTTTCCATGAGCTCACGGAAGTAGTGCTTTATACTACTCTTCCAGGACCACTATCTCCAAGAAAATTCTAGATATTCACCCCTCTCCTCAAGTCCTTCCTCACCTTGGTTCTTCGGAAATTAGTTTTTCTTTTTTTCAAAGCGCACACCTCTCTTACTCTAATTTCTTGACGAAATAGAGTGATCTGAATCAGCTTGAATACTGACTTGATCTGAATTCATCCCACCAGACACCTGCAACTGGGTGCTCAGGTCCCCAGATTGTATTCCACTTGGGAATACCTCAGCACGAACATCAGCTTGACCCTTTGCATTGCTGATATCAGCAGTCTTCTCCTCCAGTGCCATGCTTTGGACATGAGCAGTCAGCACATCAGCACTTGATTTTCCATAGGTCTGAGGCTCTGAAGTATTAGGAAACTGAACTGCAGGTGGCATTATCCACCTCTTCCAATCATTTCGCCTTCTTACCCTGTCACCCTAGAGAACAAAGGCGAAGGCATTTGAATTAGAGAAGGGACAAGATCTGACATTGTACAAAAAGATAATCAAAACACCAGCAGAATATCCTCAATCTTCGAACTAATGATCCCAAGTACAGTCTACAAATATATACCTGTACTTCCACAATAGTTGAGGCTCGGAGAGCATCCAATATAAGCGGGATACTTTCAGTCAAGTGCGTTACCTAAAAAGCAAGCCACAAAAACATAACATCTATGTATCATCAATAGATCAAGATAATTCTGCAGCCACCAGTGCAAGATTAGGACAATCACATTATTTCTGAATCTTTTATATTTTTCTGGCATGGAAAGGCAAAAATACCAAAGTGGCATACACCGGCAAAATAACAAAAAGAACAGCAGAAATAAATCAGAAATATCAGCATAGCACTAAGAAAAACAGCCAGAATCCAAATAGTATAACCCTGTGTGAACAGCAATGGCCTTAGAAACACAGGCTAGAGCTGGCGCAGAAGATACGTAGGAGATAGTATATGAAAATGCAGAACTACAAAATAACGAATTACTCAATGTCTTCCACGGGTCTCTTTATCAAATCTCATGAAATTGTATGGGCATTTCATGGGAAAAAGTAGCTTACAGCCAGACCTGGAAACCAGGAAAATCGATTGATTAACTGTCTTGCGTTCATTCCACTTGACTTTAAACACCTCTTCTAGAATCAATCAAAAGTTCAAAAAATTTGATCCCATCAGCTCAAATTCCCAATTATTTGTCCCCAAGCAGGTATTCCCTTAATCAGATAGATTCTTACAATGATATTTTCAGCCAGAAACACAATCCTTGCACTTCAAGGTATTTTCATCCTTGTAAAAGAAAAAATAAATTAACATAAACCTTAAGAGATGGGGCAAAAGAACTTTTTGAACAGTTTTTGTCTGTTCAAATGAAGTTCTATAACACTGAGAAAAAGAAGGATTAGCGACACATTAGACCAGAAACATAACTAGTGCCAACCAGTTAAATTGTCAAAAGTCTGTAGATTAAAAATTGCAATTGAAAACATTTTTTTCTTCCAAAAAAAAAAATGAAATTACAGCAATTTATGAAAAAATCAAACAACCAACAGCACAAGATCATAAAAGAAGCCAACATTAAACTCAATCCCCAGAGCCAGCGAACTGATCAAACCCTAGTTGGGGTTTTGTCGAAACCAAATGCACGTTAAAAAAAAAAAAATACACATGCTGGATATATTACTGACTTCAAAAGAAGTGTAGACTGGCTTGCAGCACTATTGCAATAGGACATTGACATTCAAACAGAAGTTCACTAGAGAAAAGATAAAGGAAAGAGAAGAGGAAAAAAAATAAAAAAGCATGACCTTAGGGCACCAAAAAAATAATGATGCAATAAATGGGAGAAAAATCATGTTTTTCCCCACTAAAGTAATGACATTTTTAATATTATATACGGGACTTCAGCAGGAGATACTTTCAAGGGACAATTCATCACATATGTTGTTGCCGTCAACCACCACCCCGAAACTAAAGAAAGCTCCAGATAAAGTAGTTTTGGCAAGTTTGTTTACCACCCGTAATGAGTCGGTAAAACAGCAAAACCTAAAAGAGACAAAGAAAGTATGAAACCACTCTTCATTGCTGCTGTTATTGAGTAACTCCAGAAAGACTACTGCATGTGCAGAAATAATATGAAGGGCCAACCAATCCCTTCAGGAAACTTGAATGGTCCACAAAGCGATCTAAAACAAAATCTCCATATAAATAGGTAAAAAAAAGAAGTTAATCATGCGCTGGTGGAACAAACTCCAATAGACATAGGTAACATAAAAAATAAATAAATAAAAATTTACAAGTGGACCTACAAGTAAAAGGAGCATTGAAGAGATTAACCGTAGGTCTTTTTATATTCTAATTCAAATTAGCAGGAGTCGAAAGTCCAAAACATGGATAAGTCGGTGCATTACAAAATCAACCTCCATTTTTTATATATGTTTACAGTTACACTATCCCCGGACTAGGATAAGCACAGCAGATTATTCACAGCAAGTGGGAGCATTTGAAATTTAAACTTGGGTTTGGTGAAAGGAAACCTACAATTTCATCCAAAATTGTTAGCACATCTGAGCAAAGGCATGAAACATTATTCAACTAGTGGACAAAGGCAAAAAAAAGGAGGGTTACAGAACTAGGTGGCCTACAATGCAACAAGCCATTTAGAGGCCAATATAGATGAAGGATTCCTGAGCAAACATATGAAGTTGTCTATTTGAACAAAGAAGACTTAACTTCCAACCTAATCACACAATTTTCTACATTAAGAGTAGAATAACAGTCACTAAAACTCCGGAGCTGATTTTACCATAAAATGGCTCAATATTTTGACCTTCACCAAAGCAGAATACATTACAAATCAAAGAACAGAAATATGTTCAAGAGATCAACAACCAGGAGTATGAAGTAAGTTATGTGGGAAGGCCGAGTTCAGAATAAAGAATACAAAAGCACAAAAAAACAACTTAAACATGAGGTCATTTGTTCTGTCACACTTCAACCATTTACCAAATCTCTCCACACAGCTATTTATCAAAAAGTACAGGCTAAATCTTGATTGAAAAATCTATTAACTTTAAACATATATTATAAGGAAAAGGCAAAGTTTTCCAGAAACTAGCATCATAATAAACTATTTTAGCAATCACTAACTGGCCAACAAAATAACTTTTGCATTCAATTAATTAGGTGATGTGAAAAAAGCAATTACTGTATGTTAAAATAAAAACAGTAACTTGATGCAAATACCTGCACCACATACTCCAAACAAAAACCACTTCTAATAGTTCCCGAATACATCTTTTAATCATCCATTATTGATTACTCAAAATCCTCAACTGACAACAATTGCAGAATTTGATAAAACCTAACATATCACCCAAAACTACCAGGACTGTTTAGGTGCATGACTAAAGAGTGTGTGGGTTGAAAATGTTAAATAGAATAAAAAAAAACTTAAATAACAAGCAGTAAACACAGAATACCAGATCATAATTGTATAAGCAAAGCCATTCAAACATCCCTGCAAAACTCACTTTGTTGAAGCCTGCAATCAACTCAATATGAACCCAGCCCTGCTCGTCCATGTTCTTCCGCAAGTATGTATCTTTAATTAAATTCTCATTACTCCAGGAATTGCACATCAGAAGCAACCAAGTTAAAAATCCAACATCAGAATAAATTGACCGTGACAATAAAGGAAAAATACTCAATCAATTATATTGCCCATTACAGAAAAGCAAATAGAATACCTGAAATAATAATCTATCTGATTAACTATCTTAGTATGCAACTGAGGATCTGAAGGAGGGAAAAAAACTCCGGGAGGCGGCATTGGAGCAACATACATGCCTCTCATTTCGTGATGTGGGGTAACATATAACACTGGCTGCGGCAGTTCTGCAGAATGGATAGTTGCCTTAGAGCAAGCCCACACACTAAAAGCGTGAAACTTGAATATTAATACAGCTTACCAGGGAAAGACATGGGATTGGGATAAGGCCTCACGGGTTGGTGAATAAAAGGAGCAGAGTTTGGTGGGGGTGGTGGAGGCCTCATAAGCCTAGGCACAACCCTCTGTGACTGCATGTGGGTGTCTCTACCAGAGAAATTCCGATAAGCATTCCAATCCTGATTTCCACGGTCTTGGTCACGCCTACCTCCATAACTGTGATTGTGAGAACCATCTCCACGTGGATGTGATCCACCATTGCGATTCCTAAATGTGCTACGCTGTGGTGGATGATCATTACTACTATGAGATTGCGACCCAAATCCACTCCTTTGCATATGGTCCTTTGGTGAAGGGTTATTTGGAGCCATCTCAGCTGCCAGACCTGCTGGAGCTCCGTGCTGGTGAGGGAGGCCACCATTAGACGGCATGCTTGCATTATTACGCTTCACTGGCCTCTGCCGGTTAGGTAGATTATGCGTTGATGTTGAATTAGGATTCCCATTATTGCCGTTCTGTTTCTGTGATGATGAAGATACTGTTCCTGTCCCCTACAGACCACAAAACAACATAGCCCAACATTAAGGATGCAGGAAGGAAAAGTATATCAAGCCAATGAACAAAAACACACCCAGAAGGAAATTCACCATGACCACTATCAATTAAAAAAAGGTGAAATCACCCAGAAGGAAATGGTGAAATCAATTAAAAAAAGGTTCAATCTCACACTTTTTTCTTCGAGGTAACAGGTTTTACAAAAAGCTCTTCGAAAATGAATCGTACATTTGCGTAACTCAAAGCGAATAAATTTACGAGATGCTAGCAGTATGCTCGTGCAATCGAGGCTCACTATATTTAGAAGTTTGTTGTCCTTTTCCCTTTCATAAATTTCCTAAGTCATTGTGTTCAAATTCTATTAGGTTGATTTGAATATGCAATAATCTCAGCTGATTGGAATGTGACGATGAGTTATGAACAAAACACACCCTAATTCCCAGCTACAAAACAAAGAAAGCAAAATACTACAAGAATTTTACAAACCAAACCTGGGATACAGCGACAGGTGATCCCATATCGGATAAACCTTTCAACGATTCCGAAGATTTCGCCGAAGCCCTAGTGGACTCCGACAGAGCAGGCCATGAGACAGCACCACCCATGACCGGGCCAACCTCCGGGCCCGGCCCATTCGACGGCTTGTTCCAGACGGGCCTCTTCCCCGCATTGCCGTTGGCTCCATTCTCCGAGCCCTCCGCCGTCCCCTCCTCCGCCCCTACCGAAGCCACACTCGGCTCAATCGCCGCAGTCGGTGACGCGGACGGCGACCGCGATATCGTATTGGGGGGCGACGACGGAGCGGCCGGGATCGGCTCAGGTTCTCCGCGCACGACATGTGTCCACGACGCCGGCGATGCCGCCGCCCTGGCACCGCGGCGCGATTGCGGGCTCCCGATGCTGTTATCGGCCCCCGAGTGACGCGGCGATTGATTCGCCGTCGCAGTCGCCGAGAAGGACGAATTGACGTTGTTAGCAATACCGCTCGTAGTCATCACAAATTTAGGGTTTTTGAAAGTGTGTGTGTGTGTGTGTGTGAGAAAGAGTCGACGAGTTGATCGACGCGGATTCAACGAACGCCAAATGAGAAATATCAATCAAAAAATTCCCGCTAGCTTGAGAGAGAGCACCGGCACAACCCTGATTCAGAGCTTTAGTAATGCAGAGAAAGATATCGGCGATCGGTATCGGAGGCGAGCGGTGGCTCAAACTCTCTCTCTCTCCTTACCCCCTCTCTCTCTGTCTCTCTCTCTCTCTGTTTTCCTTGCTTTGTTGCTTTTGCCTTTGGAAATCCCATGGAATACTCTCAGGTTTTAATAACCTTAATTACCAAATAGCCCCTCTCTCTAGTCCATAATTACAGAGACACCCTTGACGGCTGAGCGAGAGAATTGGTACTCCGCTAAGCCTCTGATTGGACCGCCGTTAGGGTTGTGCGTTGCTTTCCTCTAAAAGAACCAGCTTTCCTATTCCTCTAACGGCGCCACGTATTTCTCCTTTCTATTTACCCTACATTTGTCTTGTACAAGTATTTATTACTCTGAATAAAAGAAAATATTTACACTCATACTAAAAGGTTAATGGATAAGTATTACCTATTTTTTAAAATATCTTAACATATTTTTGTTCAAAAAATCAATAAAAATATATTCCTACCTTCTTTATTTGATTATAAAGCATCAATGCATATATTTATAGATGAAATACTAGCATTAATTGAGTAATTTTGTTCTATAAATAACAAAATGTAACTATGCTTAATCTTTGTTTTTCTTTTTAAATTAAGTGAGCATGAACTAAGAATTTTATTTAAAATTAAAGAAAAGACAAGGCATAATCTTTACTCCTAGCAATGTAATATTCAATACCTTAATGTTATAATGTATTTTCTTCTTTTCTTTTCGTTATATTTGTTTTTAGAACAAAAAAAAAAGGGTTTAGAGATACAAGATGTTTACTAAGTACTTAGGTTATGAACAATCAATAATTAATGTTTTCCTGTTGATGATGAATTAATAATGATTGTTGAGACTAACTTTTTGAGAAACACTAAAGAAACCGACCTACCTCCTACCAATTAGTTGACATTTTCTCATAATCTTATAAAAATATGATAATGTTTTTTTCTTTTGACTATTGCCAATTCCTTATATGGATTTCTATTGGGATGCTATTTTAAAGTATATTTATTTATAATCGACATGGGCATCACTTTTAGGAAGAATCCTTAAGAAAAAAAAACAGAAATCTGCCTGAATGATGAATAGTCAAATTGATTGGATTATGTAATAAAAAAACGATTTTTATCCGGTTGGTTCCCTCTCTACTTTTTGTTTGGTTGCTAAGAATAAACCAAAGATTAAGCTTAAATATCAATGTACGTCTACCAAGCTGCTTGACTCATATCACTTATTTTTTCTTTCAAGAACAGACCGCAAAATTCCAAAACACAATATTAAAATAACAAGTTTTCTCATTATTTTAATTATTTTACTTAACACCAGTTGTTGATAGGCTGAACGCCGCGTTCGGTGACATGCTCTGTTTATAGTTGTTTGGGCCTAATTTTCTGTAGAACATGAACGGAGCCGTCCCCACATCGTTGAACATTTCGAAGGAGCCCACGAGACTCAAAATGGAGTGTTTTTACCGGTAATTCACTTAAAATCTGCATTTTTGTGTAGTAATTCAAAATTTACACTTGGAGATGCTTCTTTTCTTCTTTTATTTAAGGCCAAGTCAGTCTAGGAGACACAAAATGCAGCATTTTTGGACAGTAATTCAAGATTTAAACTTAGAGATTCATCGTCTCTTATTTTTTCTAGGGCTAAGTCAATTTAAGAGATAAAATACAACAATTTTGGACAGTACTTAAAGATTCACCGTTGGAGATACATCTTCCTTAAGGGCTGAGTCAGCTTAAGAGACACAAAATGTGGCATTTTTGTGCAGTAATTCAAGATCTACACTTAGAGATACATCTTGCATTTCTTTTAAGGCCAAATCAGCTTAGGAGTCACAAAATGTGACATTTTTGGGCAGTAATTCAAGATTTATACTTGGAGATACATCTTGTTCCCCTCCTTTTAAAAAGGCCAAATCAACTTAGGAGACACAAGATGTAGCATTTTTGGATAGTAATTCAAGGTTTATACTTAAAAGATATATCTTTTATTTTTTATTTGTTACACATGCACCTAGACTCATAAATATCTAATTTAAATTTAAGAAGTCTCAAGTTCTATTAACTTATTAGTGAGTCATCTAGTAATGGATAAGTACTTTATCTCTTAGGTACTTAATCAAAATAGGAATTTAAAACCTTTTGTGTAAAGTAAATCTTGAGCCGTTAATAGTTTTATTGGGCTACTAATAAATTGACATGTATACTAAATTGTCACAGTGATTAAAAAGAGAATCGTGAGTGGAAAATTCTGACAACGACATATAAAAGCCTAGAAATAGATAACAAATAAATACTGCGTAAACGTAGAATAAGTTTATTCAATTATGGTCCTACTTCCTTTTAATAATTTACTGTCTACGATACCTTATTCAGTTTCAATGAAACTCGCAATTCCCTCGAACACCTTTGCATTATTCTTGCAGATAACAAGAAAGAGACAGCGTTTGGCTGACAAGAAAGAGAGAGAGAAAATATCGAAGGAAGTGAATGAAGAATGGAAAGTCCAGCAGCAGCGTGGGAAGGCCCACGTAGACCCACCACCAGCTCCTTTGCTCGACATGGGTGACCCGTCCTGCTACAGAGCCCTCATGGCAGATTCGTTGCCGCCCTTCTGTTGCAGACGTACGGCGGCCACAGTCGCTGGTTACAAGAAGCAAAGTGGTCCATGCGTCGACGTTACCCGGGCCTCAGGTGGCACGTTCTTCTTCCTTGATACTGATAAGACTGTCATGTCTTCTACACCAGGTGGTCTTTTTGGCTGGTAACTTTTGCTCTGTTCCAGGCGCTAAAGGTTTCACTTCTTGGCTTGGGAGTTTGTGCCGTGGGTGAATGAAAGCCTTAATGGAACATCGTTACCAATAGCTATTGCTAGGGGCTTTCCGAGCTCCTTTCTATGCTTCTTCACGCCGTCTTCTCAGTAGCAAATGCCATTGCTAAGGGCTTTGATGCTGCTGTGATCTTCAACAAATGCCAAAAACTGGGATGATCATATGTGATAATTTTCACACAGGACGGCTGATTTGAGAGAGTTTCCTGCAGCGGGATTTCAAGCAAGTTAATTAGTTAGATATTAGGTAGCGGCTGATTTGATACATCAAAATTAGTAGTATAGAAGATATTTTTTGAATAGGACAAAAATTTCATATAGAAGACAAAAATACTTAAGATGAAAATCAAATAAAAAAAAAAATCCTTAAGTTAACTTTTAGAATGACCTTACACATTTTTTAGTTAAGGTTTCTCCTATTATTGTTTAATTTGTTAAACAATCTACATTCTACTACATTAGCCAAATCTACACCAACCATAACAACATTTTAACATTTAATTTTTGCATTGGCAAGTGCTCAACTTAGTTGGTAACTAGTAACAAAAATTTAAAATTTAAAATTTAATTTATTAACAAAATAGAAATAAAGTAATATTCAATATATAAAATCTCTCACTTCCCTCCCATTGTTTTAGTAGATTATATGAATCCCGAATTATTTTCACACTTTTCACATAAGCTCCTTGTAACTTGTAGGAAAACCTTTTATTCTCCCAACAATAAAAAAGGGTGAAAACTCGTTAGGATACATGGTGGCGGGCCGTAAATTCTCTGGGTTGGACCACCACATGCAGCACTGGCTGCGGCGGCATGTGGTCCGTATGGTTCCAGAACGTTGAACAAGGGGTGCTCCATTGCAGATGGCGTTGCAAAGTTATTCCTCAAGTGTCGCCAGTGGCTAGCTGCGGCTTCATCCTGAATACTCCAAAAGGCAAATGGGTTTTGGAGTTGCAATCGTAGTAGACTTCCACGCCAGCCAATCCATCAACATCATGTCACAAAGGTAAGCTACAGACAATCGCATCTGAAAAAGCGAAAAAGGAGAAGAGAACGATGTATAAAGTGCGCACTCACGCACCCACGTCTTCGTTGGACAGCGACTTGGCTTACAGGTGACCCGTAATCAATGAAGTTTGGCTACTAGAAATTAGATTTTGTTCCTGTGCTAAGCAAACAAAATTGATCCAATGTCGTCAACCTCCCCATTTTTGGGCCGGCCACAATCAAGTACTTGAAAAACAAGACCCCCATGGCAACAGATCCTACGTAGTAAAATGGCGAAAGGCAAGCAAGTTGGATAATAGCATAACAATTTGAAACCTCTTATGAAAAACATTCACGTTTGTAACACAGGCTTCAGAAATTGCTAAGGATCATATCACCATTTTACAAAGGTAAAAGCATGACAGGGCAGGGAATGAACTCCGCCAGCAGGTTTGCATCTACATGCTTGGAATGAATTGCTTCCATGCTTATGACTACTAAATCCAAGTTCAGCTCATCAGCAACCTCCCCAATGATGGCTGTTGGCTTATTACCTTCGCCCAGTCGCTCTAGCAACTTAAATTCCTGGAATCCACCTATCAGTTTCATAAAGACGTTAAGAATAATCAGCCGGAATGGAAGATGCAGTGCCAAAAAATAAATGTGAAAAGTTGACAAATTGAAAAACGTACTCTTTATCAGGGAATAATAAATGAAGAAATAAATAATTAAGTTCGCTTCTAAATATCTTAAGTTGGTTTATATGATAATGGCAAGCAGCCCATAACAAAAGCATTACCAAATGAGACAACGATGCAAAAAGGACGATTAAAGGTGGTGAAAAGGGATTGAACAAGATGATACTGCCCATTCTTTCTTTTGATCACTCACCTTGCAATTCAGTGGATCCCCATTTTAGCCATACAGAGTCCACAATTGTTTCCTTAATGCAGTTATTCAGCTTAATGCATGTTTTAATTTGATCAACACTACCTAAATTATTTTTGTCACTGACCAATCATGGCAGATTGATCAGTACACAAAGAAATACCAATCTCAAAATCCCCAGACACAGCTTTCCATGCATATGTCGCCTCAAGTACTCCTTCCAAAATCATGATAGCCTTCCCAAGTTGACTTGAAATTTTAAGGAAGAGAGAGAACAACAAACCTTCTGAGAGATGCCAGCGGACGCTAGAGAGTTGAGTCTCATGCTCTGGCAATGATTCTTTCTGCTGCTCATCGATAACTGCAAAGAACATAAAGTTCTATATTCCTTGTAATCTCGCATTAAAAAGAGTCTGTGGAAAAGAGAGGAAAGAAAAATGCTTCTACAGCTTAGTTTATAACACCTAAAATGTGAAAAGCAGTATAACCAGAGGTCAACAGCACATACCCACAACTGTGATGTCAGCCCCATACTTCTTAGCCAAAGCAGCAGTAGCTGCTATAGCCTGTGAACAGATTGAACAAAGAATAAGTAAATGGCAAAGAAAAGCATAGATTTGGTTAAAAATGTTGTTTATTCAAGGTTGATTGAAAGTGGCCATAATACAATCTTTCCACCATCAACAATGTCTGGAACTTCTATCTAAACTTGCCCCTCCATGTAATTTTGAGTAGAACTTGAGTCCTTCACAACACAAGGCCAGATACCATAGCCATTAAAGGAAAACAGAAAAAGCACTCTACATTCCTTAACCAGAAGAACTTGGTCACCAGTACAACATCCCCATACTCAGAATACTTGACACAGCGTTCATGTGCATATGTGGATCAACATTCAAAAAGATTGGAAAGACAAATCACAAGGAAATGTAATGAAAAATCACTCATAACTTAAACTAAAACCCTGGGTAAACATAAACTATTAAGAACGGAGCAATAGCACCAGGAAATATAATGAAAAATAACTTTAAATTCCCAAGAAATAAAGTGGTATCATGAGAAAAGTGTTAACTACTCCAAAGATCAAATAGTTTGGTACTAAGAAAGATTATGTTGAATTCAGGATCCTCAAAGAAAGGTCACCTGTCTTGTTCCCTCAGATAGATAAGGATTCCGATCAGTGATAGGAAGAAGCAGATGCTTGAACTGAGTAAAGGTATCATCTGCTACAACGACTTCAGACTCCTGCGGTTTAGCCTTAGCTGATAACAGTTTACAGAATCACGTAAAGTCACCAGCAGTTCATGAGATGAAACTAACTGAAATTGCAAAAATTACCAGCAAGAATAGCCATATGACAAAAATCATAAGCAAAAAATAAAATAATCAAAGAGAACACATGAAAATCGTATAACATAAGACATAGCGACTGGTAAATGAATCACACTCATTCAATGGCTGTCTCATGCCGGAGGATTCTAGAAAAAAGTTACAAACTTCAGAGTAATACTGAATTTATCAGCGACTATTAATAATCGGTTCCCTTAATTTACTCAAAGTCTACAATAATTAACTTTCTTCCTGAGAGTCTAATCAATTCGAAGCCTTTCAATGTTTCAAGCAACAATTGTCCAAGGCATCGCTAGTTTAATGCTTCAATGCAAACTTCAACTGAACTATGTTCCCCATTGGAAGCATTTCTGTGCAAAATACAAGTAATCAAATACACAAATCATCATACAACTAACTACTAATCAATTCAACACCGAAAGTTCCATATGCAAATACACATTACTGAGAAGATTTCACAAAATTGAAGCTATGATGATCCTCATCCCAAAAACTCTCCGATCCACCACATTTTCCATTGCATGAAAACAGCTCGCAAAATAATAAGCAATCGACGACTTCAAGTAGCACAAAATCGAACAGTGACGAACAGAAATACCACGTCCGAAGTAGAATTACCTTTATGTCCGATTCTTCGGATCCTGGAGAAAATAGAGAGCTTTCGAGCTTTAGACTGGATTGGAGAAGGAGAAGCAGAAGAACCAAAAGCTACAGAACACAGAGACTCAGAAGAAGATGGAGAGGGTGATGACGTCAACAGAGAAGCCTTCGGGTACTTTGAGGAGGGCTCAACTGGAACGGCCACTAAATAATGAGCGAAGGCCATGGACTCGTAGCTTCAAGCCCTCTGCGTGCGCGAGGAAGACGTCGGAGAAAAGGAGCAGGTCGAGGTTAAGTTCGAGAAAGAGCACTCGAGAAGAGAAAAGATCAGAATGGATAATGATTACATGGGTGAGACGTGTAAAGGACATTTTCCACCGCTAATTCTGGTGCGTTCGATCTTCACTCCTTCTGATGTCAGCCGTTCGTTTTGTCATATAATATATTAAACCACTTAATCATTTGATCTGGGAGATTACTTTACTGATAGGAGTTGTTAAGCTTATCCAATTCCAAAAAGCTAATGGGCCAATTGAACTTACTACCTATCCGAAGTCTGTGGCCCAAGGAAGTTTTAGTGGGTTTTGGGCCTTCGATCATGCCCTTTTAGAATTTACTTTAAATTTTAGATGATTAATAATAATTACTAAACTATTAATTTGTTAACAAAAAATTAATTTATAATAAATAAGTATGCGAATATTGGGAGAATAAGTGATTCTATATTTTCATCAAATATATGCCTAACTCAAAATATGAACATTTTATTTTGAATGATGAGAATAGTGGAAAAATGTCTCAACTTACCTATGTTTGGTTGGAGGGTTTTATCAAATGTGAAATATATGTCCCTCCTTCGACTTGGCTTGTAAGAAAGAATGATTTTCTTAACACAAATCAAAGTTTAACAGAAATCATGACCATTATTTTTTAATTTTATTTGTTCTAATTTGATATATTCTAGAGTATTACAAAAGATATAAGAATATTATGTGTAATCATTATAATCAAATAGGACAATTAATAATTCTAGAAAAAAGGTTGTTTTATTGTAAGTTGGTATATGATTGTGTCTTCATTATTAGGGACCTAGCAATTTGGGTGTTATTATTACGATGATTATGGCTACTAGCTTTTCCTTTGTGGTTATGAAATTGTCTTGACCCCCATGATCATGCCCATTCGGCATGTGGGAGGAAAAGCTGTGTAAGATTTGGTGGAGTGTCGAGATTCAAATGGGTCATGGAATTGAACACACATGTACTTGCCATTAAGGTTTGTCTTCTTGTTTTAGGGTGGAAGGCCATGGGAAATTCCTTTTGGCCGAAAGGGAGTTTGTCATAGAGACATCATGAGGCCGATTCAAGAGGCTATTATTGTTCTTTGAACAATGCTGGGAATTAACATTTTGCGTTTGGCGTTTGGAGTTTGGAGTTTTGTTTGCAAGTCATTGTTTGATGCCCAAGGAACATACTAGGTCCAATAGTCTTTTAAATTATTGTTCGGGGCATAACGAGGACCTCGTACAGTCAGAAAATAATTGAACATGAAGAAAAGCTTCCTACAAGGCTTTTGTTTACAATCAAAGGAGTTCCGTGTTTGAGTTCATGTAGGATTATATTTTTTTAATGTATGATTCTTGTCTTTAACACTTTTGTGCATTGTGTATTCGTGAATATTGGCTTGAGAATGCTGGATAAAACTTGCTTCAGTTGATTGTAAGAAAACTATAATATAAAAAGATTATAGGAAGAATATTGATTCTCGCGTGTTTACTGTGAATGACAGGTAAATAACAGAAAACCTTGTACACATTTAGGTTTATAAGATAAAATAGAAATAAGATATATTTAGGTTTACTAAACGAAGAAGGAAAACTATACATCTAACGGTGCTGAAATTGTGGGCTTGAGTATGAAAAAGATCCTCTATTTGTATCTTCTAGATTCTACAAAATAGAAAAGTTGTCTTATTCTGAATTAGTAAGGTAACCCCTATGTGGCATAGGATGGTTTAGTAATTCTCTACCGTGGAAAACACGTGATCGTAGTATTAACTCAATCCATAACATTTATAATGAACATAATGTTATGGATCTATGAGGGTTTAGTACACATTAGGCTTATAGATTTGATAAGTTATGGTATACAAAAGTAATTGAACCTACTAAATTAATATGTTATAATCTTTTGATTCAATAGTTGAGTTTATTATACATAACTTAAGATTAAAATTAAAATTAAATATATTAGAACAAAGTAAATAATTTTTATATTCAAAACATTATCAATGATTATATTTTTTTAATGTACGCTTCTTCCTCAACATTCATAACACATTTCTGATAAAGGAGTTGCATTTCTGCCATTATGTTAGTTCTTGGCTTTTGGTTTGATTTTTACCTTTTAAGCGGTTGTTGGAGACATTTTCAGTCATCTAACAAGGTGATTTTTCCATTTTACTGGCAGAGATTCCCTGCACACTATGTTATTGACCGAGTTCGGACAAGAAGTTGACTTCACGTTTGGCACCACCACAAATGAATGATATTGCTTTCTGTAGCACTCAAAGGAAAAAAAAAGAGACAAGAAAGGTAAAAGGGAAAGGGAAAGGAAAAGGAAAAGTAAGGTCTGTACGATAATGTGCTTGATGTGATTTAAAAAAGACAAACTAGTGCTCATTGGTATAAACTTTATGTATATAATATCATTACTAGAATCCAGATCGACCATTAGAAACAGTGATGCTGCATTTATGCAACGATCACTCAAATCTAAGCAAGGAAAAGATGGATCTGCAACCCATTATAAACTTATTAGTTTACGACCTTACAATCCTTCCTGATCTCCTGCCCACCCGTGATGCTGCTCATCTTGATCATGGAGTTCACGAACGCCTTTCTGAAAGCTTCCTGGGAGCTGGCGAACTTGTAGACCAGATCCTTGGTTTTGGGAGTGCTAATCAGGGCCTGGTCCGACGAGAACAGGCCCTTCTTCTGGAGGATCAACCTATAGTACGTGTTGTCAAAGGTTGTTGCTGAAGCATCCATGGTGCTGCCGGCGTTCTTTGCCTTGGTGTTCTTGGGACAGACACTCCTTAAGCTTGCTGCAAAGGATGGGTTCATGGAGGGGTCGATGTCGTGGGTGGCATTGAAGCTGCGGATCCTGTTTTGGAAGGAAGAACAGTGGGAGAACCCCAGCGTATGCCCACCTATGGATGTTTCATGTAAGAGTTGGGAAATAAATCATCAACTACAACAAAAACATTGAATTTTTTTATTTATTGTAGTTATAATGTATCTTATGAATTTAGATAACTTCTGATCTTAACAAGGCATCTTGAAAAGAGGTAAATATGTACTTTTTAGGAGTTAATAGAATTTTTTCTCTTTATTGGGTCTTGACAACTTCTTAAATGATACTTTTTTTTTCTTTTTTTTTTTTTCACGCGAGAGCACATGTAACATAGATGAAATATTTGTACCTGAAAGAGCCACAAGATCATCTAAGGATAATCCTCTTTGAGAGAAGCTCAGTTGTAGTTGAGATATGTTGAAGCTAGGAGCTGGTAGCCGAGTAGTCTCACTAGCCTTTGAGACTCTTCCATCTTTTCGTCCTTTGGGTACATTCCAAGTTGGACCTCCAGACTAGTTGAATTCATGATACAATAAAAATATATAAGAATTCATATATAAAATTTTACTGTCGAACTTGAGACCTCGTTAGATCACTGTGGGATCTTATTCACCTAAATGTTGATTTTTGATAGTCTTAGCAAATTCATTTCTTCTATCAATGTAAAACATCATAACAACTATCATGAATAACTTCACGAACAGCAGCAACTACTAATTTTACATGTTTCAGAACTTCTATTCAATGGGAGAGAAGTCTTGTTTTCTTACTAGAACAACGGCGTCCCTTGCTGCAAGAGCTAGGACATCAGCACACGAGACGACGCCGGGGCACCACGCTTCGAGTTCCTTCTTTGCATTGTCAATGACATAATATGCATGCAAGGAAGCATTCGGCGGCCCATCCTTTTCTGCTTTGTCTTTTCCTTTTGAGCTTAACAGCACGGAGGCGTCACAGCCCTGAAAGAACAACAAAAGATGGATAACCATGGAAGTTCAGACGTACTTTCCCGGGAAACAAACAACAACGCACAACCACGTTACCCTGACGAAGCAGTCGTGAAAATGCATCCGGAGAAGAGCCGCCGGCACTGTCTTGTCTTTCGACACTGCGGTCTTGACAGCATTGGTGATGATTGATTCGGCAAAAGGACAGGTTTTTTCGTAGTAATTCAAGCTCAGAGAATTCCCCCGAGAAAACGCCAAGAAAATGAGAACGGAGCTTAGGACTGCAACCATGGATGCCATAATGACTACTTTCTTAGCTCTGATTAGGGTCAGTGAGCATGAACATTTATAGCTAGAGAGAGAGAGAGAGAGAGAGAGAGAGAGAGAGAGAGAGAGAGAGAGAGAGAGAGAGAAGATGATGCGGACAGGGATGGCCTGGCCCCAGACAATAATGTTGAAGTTTGAGCAAGAATGTAGTAATGATGAAGCATCCTCACCAGCCGGTGCTGGTAATGACAATTTCCATCACATCTCGTGTATGGTTTCCAGAACGTGTATGGCTAGTTTTTAAGAAAGATGACTCGTAAATTCCTCCATTTCTTTACTGAAAAAGAGAGCTTTCTGTAAACTTCCATGTGCTTTCCTCTCTGATTCCCGAGGTCTTAATGACTAGATGGTTCAGTGCCATAGACGAGATGATTAGCGTTTAAAGCACCTTTGAAGAAATCCTGACTTTGTTCTGGTATTAATGTGGTAAAAGCCAAGTTTAAATCATTTCTTCTGCCAGGGAACGAACTTTCATGGAGTTGATCAACAATGATGATGAATCCTCGTTATGCGACGTTGGTTCCAGAGTGCAATTTTCACCGACCATCTTTACGTGGAAGTTGTTGAAAACAATGGCTTTACCCCGTTACAAAGCCCACTCTTTATCTTAATTATTATTAGAAACCTTAATTAAAAAATTAGCTCATGAATTATAAAGATTTTTATATTTAAATATTAAATATAATATTTTTTCCTTAATATTTTTTTACATACTAAACATATTTTAAGTTCAAGATTAAATGAAGTAAAATATATGTGATTTTGTACATTGAATACATTTTAGGGATTTAAAA
Source organism: Casuarina cunninghamiana (assembly GCA_028551485.1). Taxonomy (NCBI): domain Eukaryota; kingdom Viridiplantae; phylum Streptophyta; class Magnoliopsida; order Fagales; family Casuarinaceae; genus Casuarina; species Casuarina cunninghamiana. The sequence goes on along the minus strand of CM052368.1, from coordinate 1,019,140 downwards.
TTAAAGGAGAGTTGACTGAATTATCTCAATTACCATTTTAAAAGGTTCAAATTCTTACCTAAAGCTTTTTAGACAATATCATTTTGAGTGAGATTTAGAGATTTCTAATTTCTATTTTTTTGTAATTATAATAAATTTTATAATGTTAGGATATATCTCTTTGTTTCTATTTTACCAAAAAATAATTTCTACCTAAAGCTAACTTATGAGTTAGGAAAATATTTTTTATATTAAACATTTTCCAAAAATTATATCTATTCAGTATGAAACTTTAGTCTTTGATAATTACAAGAGTTATGTTAAGAACATGTTGGTTGTCCTATATTGTTTAAATTTAGAATATATTTCTTTCTTACCAGCATATTCTAGAGAAATACTAAGCTTTTTTCACAAAAGTTAACGTTTGGTCAATCAAACAGATCTTCCGGTGGCCAAAGATTGATTTTGCAAATTAAACCAACAGACATAAGGTAGATGGGTCCAACAATAATGAGAAACCTATAGCGTACGTGGTGGTTGGGGTATAGACATCAATGTTGTTATTCATGTTTCTAAAGCTTGTTTCTTACGTCTAAGCTTTTTCAGTCATGCAAAGCAACTATCAGGAGTCCAACTAGAAGAAATTATTCCGTAATTAACGACATTACTCTGGCTGACTGTGATCTAACCACTTTTTCATCTGTCATGAATCATTAAGGCACATTTTCTCTCCTGAGAAGGGACCATACTCTTTTGGTGCCACCATGAAATGACTAAAACTATCTACACTTGTTGAAATTTGATATACATTTTATTCTATTAATATGTTAATTTGTTGTGTTTCCTATACGTGGATTTGTTTTACTTTCTCATGAGTTAGTTTTGTTGTAAGATAAAAATTTCACATTAAAAAATAAGATTTTAAAGTGAAGTGTAATGAAAAAAACTCCTCAACTCTCAAGTTACTTTTGTGTTAAACTTTTTAACATGGTATTAAATTTAGGTTAACTCTATTATATTATGTACAACTTTAAACCTAATAACACTTAGTGTATGAGAAAGTGTATGTAAGATGAAATTAACACACTAGAAGATGAAATTCTTAAAGTGAAACTTCAATAAAAGAAAAATCATCTAATCATTAACCTAACTTTTGGGTTATTCATATTCGGGACAAAAAGGTGTGACAGATTACTACTATATTGTTTTATTATGCTTATAACATATATAAATAGATTTTGTTTTTTCACAAGTTAATTTTGGTAACGTGGCTTTGTTGTAACCAAATACTTATACGGGTCTAGATATCATTGCTTTTTCTTTGACTCGCGAAAATGACCAGCACATGGGTGCCTAGAGGAAAAGGGGATAGATGGATAGGGAGGGAGAGTCGTCCCATCATGGACAGAAAAGGTGATGTAAGAGAAGAAAAGAGTAACTATAATGGAGTCACGAGAATGACACAGAGAAGAAATGATGCTTTGGATTGCCTTAAACTTCATAGGCAGAGATATGACTCGAATTTCAAAAGAAGTAAAAAAGTGTATGTCTTTATCTAAATCTCTATTGTCCCACGGAGGGTCCAATTATTAAGTAGCTCTTTACATAGCATGACATCACTTTGCTTGTAAATAATTTTTTTTTGAAAAATAGTTTTTCATAGTCAAGATAAGAAAATGTGGTAAAATATTGTGCCATAAGTGTTATAGTATTTAAATTTTAATCTCAAAACATTTTTTATAAGCAAGATACATATATATACTCTTAAGTTAACTTTGACTAGATTGAACTTTTTAATAGATTATAATAGCTAAGTTCAAATACAATATATTTTTCTTTGTATATTCATATGAAAAGTATGAATATACAAATAAAAATGTATTAAAAGTAGCATTGTTTGAGAATTCTTTTTTTATTTCAAAAATGATTATTCTGCATAGTTAATTTTTTAGTAGAATTATAAATTTAATTATGTATCCATTTGTTTGTAGATAAATATTATGGGGAAAGTTTTTTCCTAACACTCTAGGTGAGCAAGTATGTTAAAAATGGTTACTATGAGCCCAATATAATTTAATATTATTTGAGAAACATCTTTCTAAGAAATAAAGATTTGATTACTCTTAATATTGTCTTTTGAGTAAGAATGATTCAATTCTTTGATCAACCTATTGATCAATATAGAAAAGTTTAAGGAATTGAGTTAGTTGTACATAGGAAGTTTCTCTAAAAGATGAGAAAACCTATTGATCAATAAAAAAAATGTTAGAAATGTCCACCCCTTTCTTTATCTCATCATTAAAAGATGAGAACATTATCACGTATAAACATGATAGCACATAGACGTCAAATGTACACATTTTTTAATACACTTTAATAATCCAATTTAAGAGTAATGTAATATCATACTTGAACTCAAATTTAATATGATATCAAAATAACGCATTTATTTATTTAAGATTGATCATCAAACAAAAAAGAAATTATTACTATACATAATTAATAAACATATGATTTAGTTGGTAGTTGTGCTATTTGAAATCAAGGTTTTAAATTCGACACTAAAATCTCTTGTACCTTTATTTATCTAATAAAAAAAATCACATACAAAAATGATATAATAAGAGCACGGCCCAACACGTGTTCAAAGTCCACAAATTGAAGGCCCATGTCTCCGAGTTAACGGTCTAGATGTCGCCGTTTCGTCCTAACGGTTTCAAAGCCCGCCGACTCAACCCACTGGTTTGGTACGAACCGAGCACCACAACCCGAGCCAGGTTAAGATAATCTCTGTATCCAAGCAGCCCGCATCTTCCTGGAGACTGCAAGTCCTTAAACCCTAAATCTGAAAGCCTTAAGCCCTAGCAGGATTGACATTTTGGCAGTTTTACTCACTCTCGCAGCATCGAGACACTGAGTCGCTATGGGAAAGAGCAAGAAGAAGCCGAGAAGGGAGTCGGACATGGCGCCGGCCGCGGAAGACGGCGGCAAGAAGATCATCACGGACGCTCGGTTCGCGTCCCTGCACACGGACCCTCGGTTCCAGAAGGTTCCGAAGCGCACTGCGAAGGTCGCGGTGGACTCGCGGTTCGACCGCTTGTTTTCAGACAGGAGCTTCTTCGCGTCGTCCTCGGCTCCGGTGGACAAGCGAGGGAGGTCGAGGAAGCGAGGCTCGGAGACTTCTCTGCGCCACTATTATCGAATGGAAGAAGAGAAGAAGAAAGGAGAAGAAAAGGAGGAGGAGACCGAAGATGATGAAGAGGAGGAGGGAGAAGAGGTTGGCAGTGAAGAAGAGGATCAGGAAGATGTGAAAGAGGAGGGATTGGGGAAACTCGGTGGAACTAAGTTGGGGACCGACTCTAGTGGCGATTCGGAGGCGTCGGAATCGGAGGATGGCGAATCGGAGGCGTCGGAATCAGATGCTACGACGGATACTGATACAGATGAAGACGAAGACAACGGGGCTTATGAGGAGGATGAAGAGCCCCAAGTGGAGGTACAGTTTGAGTTCAACCTTTGCTTTCGTTGTTAAGGAAAATGGAGGAAGTGAGAATGGGAATAATAGGAGAAAGTGTATGGTAAATTGGGAACTGTTTGAGATCCTCCTTCTCTGATTCATTGCTGCGAAAATGGAGGAGAAGAAAAGAAACTAAATTGATACTAAGATTGATTTTTAATGATTCTTTCCGTAGCAACTATTAACAGCTCTCGAATTTTAAGTTTCAAGTTTGGGAAGCTGTGTACTTTTTTAAGTTGAGGCTGCGTTTGCTTTTGCTGTCACACTCTTTATTGGTTTGTGGAATGTGGACAGGAGGTTATACCGGAAATCGAAAAAGAAACTTGCAGGCTTGCTATTGTTGATATGGACTGGAGGTATGTGAAGGTATGTTACTGTGTGTTTCAAACTGGGTTAGATCTGTGGAACTGTCTTAGCTCTGATGGTTAATATTATTATATTTGGGACTGCCTTCAATCACTTGGTGACTGTTGAAATGGTGGCGAGCTGACGTGCTAATCTTTAACTTAGTCTCTCAGCCTTTACTCTGGCTTTCATCTGCCTGAGATATTCATCTCACCTGTTATCATGAAGATGAGAGAATCTAGTATTATTGGCCAACGATAATTTGAAAGAAGAGTTACTTCAAATCTCCTAAGTCTTAACCTCTGGAGTGTGCACCTCCATATTTCTTTGGTCAATGATGGATCCGGAGCCTATAGCAACAATAATTCAAAGGAGACTCTTTTTTGTTTTTCGTTTCCTTTAAGATCCTCAGTAGTTCTTGTTTGTCTTGTTTCATTGATTGCATTATTAGCAATTTTAATATTTGATTGATGCATCTTCTGCTTGGGGCAACTAAGATATGATATCTCAGTACAAGATTCTATTGGGCTAAACATTTAATTTCCTAACCAGACTTTTAAAGCGTGTTATTGATCAAATGCTTGTCATTTTATGTAGGCTGTTGACTTGTATGTAGTTTTGAGCTCATTTTTGCCAAAAGACGGACAAATATTGTCTGTAGCTGTGTATCCATCTGAGTTTGGACTTCAGCGTATGAAAGAGGAAGAAGTACATGGTCCTGTTGGCCTCTTTGATGGTGAAAATGAGGAAACTGATGAAGACGATGAAGATGAGATAGACTATGAGAAATTGCGGGCTTATGAGAAAAGCAGGCTAAGGTGATTGACAGTAATCTGGTTCTGCATTTATTTCTGTTTGTAGTGAATTCATGGAATTTCCTGGACTTTTCCCTGAATTTAGTAAGCTTTTCTTTTGAACCTAGATTTGTTAGTTTATATACTCCTTTTGTTTATCATTCCTCCCCAGGTACTACTATGCTGTTGTGGAATGTGATTCAAGTGCCACTGCAGATTACCTTTACAAAAGTTGTGATGGAATTGAATTTGAAAGATCATCCAACAAGCTTGATCTAAGATTCATTCCCGATTCCATGAAATTTACACACCCACCTCGAGATGTTGCCACTGAGGTATAATTTTTAGCTTTGGAATGATTCCTGGACGTTTTAGGCTACAATTGTTGAAACTTAGCTAATTAGATTCTGACAGAGAATATTGTGGCAAATATTCTATATTGGTGAAGAGGCCTTCTCAGTACGTTCATAGTCTCTCAAGGGGCAAATGCCCAATATCATACAATGTAAGGATAAGACAAACCTGATTGAACTGGTAATTGAGTCCATTTGCTCATTAATGTGCTACATGTTGAGGTAATTTGTTGGTCTAACTTGTGAAAATCTGGAGTAATCTAACCCAGACTCTTGAAAAATGATTTCCTCATTGCCTCCGCTTAGCTAATTAGCTAATGCAAATTCACCTAGTAGATAGCAGGCCGTTTGGCAATTTTCTGTTTCTTCTAAAAGGGATGAAAGGTCAGTCTGGCAAGGATGAAGATATTTTTATGTTTAAAGTGTAGGACTAGATAGAAGGTGGATACGTGGCCAGCTTTGGTGTAAAATTGTGTTCGGGCTAGCTCTGAATCCTTATTTGAGCTAATAATTTAGTTCATAAAACTGGGGACTAAATTAACAGTTATTAAGGTTGCAGAGTAAGATGTAAAACTACAGATTTATATACCTCTAGCATTTTGGCATCAATATAAATGTGTGAATTTTGTTGTCATTGGCCTGGCTGAGGACACACTTGTGACCAATACTAGCCTGCTAGTGTTAATTCAACTTGGTTGTCACCTAATACTGGTTTTTATTTGGGATTTTTTCATTATGCTTCTTAGCCTGCTTATGTTTCTAGAGAAGGAATGAAGTTATGATGCTAAAGCTATTTATTTAGGACAATCAGAAAATTACCAAGAAGACACTTAAAGAGTGAAATTTGAATCTCATGCAGAAGTGGAAATTTGGAATAATTTCAACCAGCAGTAGGCTCAATTAGAACCTCAATAGCTGCAGGAATGTTCTGAGCACAGAAATGCTTAATTCAACCAATATAGTGTTGCTTGATATTGCCCTCTGCACAAAAATGCTTAATTCATAGAAGGCCAAATCCTTGCTTGTTGCAGCTTCTACTGAAGGTTGAAGATAGTTTATACTTGTATAACTTTCATTCAAATTGCATCCTTGTGATGAAGTATTGAATATATTTCACTTTTTGTTCAGGCACCTGCAGACTATAAAGGCTTAGATTTCCACACTAGAGCCCTGCAGCACAGTAGAATTCATCTTTCTTGGGATGAGGACGAGCCAGAGCGAGTGAAGACCCTGAAACGAAAATTTAATGCTGATCAGGTAGGCGTCCATGATCTTTATTTGTTACAAATGTTGCTTCCCAGTTTTATCTGATTCTTATCAGATTGTGTCTACTTTAAAGTTCATATTTTTAACTAAGTTCTCTCGATTCCTTTGTGCTTCATTACTAGCTCAGCTGACTGAATGGCCTCTTTCTTCCTTTTATATTTGTCTCCTTTGATGCTTCCAATTATCGAGTGTGAACTGATTATTTTGGTTTAATTTGTTGTCAAGAACATGATATTTGTTGGCTTACTCTAAATGTTACTATGAGTTCTTACTGTTGGGTCCAGATGCACATAATGAAAATTTTCTCTGTTAATTCAAATGGCTTTGTTTTGTGATGGACACCATTTTTCTCTTCCTTTCTTTCTTTCTTCCTTTTAGGTGAGGGGATTCAGAGCATGATTGGTCACAAATGAGTCATTGCCTTCTAAGCACGAATTATACTAGTGAAATAGTCCGAAGAAGCTTTTCTTGTTTTACTTCTTTCTTTTATGAGCCTCTTGAACGGATTTATTGCCATTAACTTGAAGTTTCTGGCCGCATAGCAGAGAGAAAAATATAATGAAACATCTTGTGTTTGATTTTCCTCTGTTGGATGTCTTCCTTCATTCCAAGATTAACATGCTAATTATTATTGTTTTCATTGCTGCGGCTATACATTTGCTTCTTATCAAACTAGTGGTATAAATAATTTGATATATGTCTGTAATTGCATATATGCACGCATCAACAGTTTGACTGCTTTCTGAATCCTAAAGAAGAACGAGACAATAATGACATTGTCTTTCTCAATCCTAAACAGACAAAGACCATAAAATACAATGTCTTTCAAATTTATAGAAATTGATGTTAGTGTAACTGTTTGCTTTATGTTCTGATGCTGGCTCCGTTTCCTTACAGCTAGCTGAACTGGAGTTGAAGGAGTTTTTGGCTTCTGATGAGAGTGAAATGGATGATAATGATAATGAGAATGAGAATGCCATGGAGGATGAACATGATAAAAAGCATAAAAAACGAGATATTTACCGTGCTTTAATCCAGTCTGGTGATGGTTCAGATGGTGATGGTGATGGTGAGGAGGAAGGCCAGGATATGGAGGTCACTTTCAATACTGGTCTGGAGGATATTAGCAAGCGAATTTTAGAGAAGAAGGATAAGAAGTCGGAAACAGTATGGGAGGCCTATCTGAGAAAAAGACTTGAGAAAAAGAAAGCTAGGAAGAGTAAATCTAAATATTCATCAGAGGATGAGAGCAGTGATACTGATCGAGAGGCACCTGAACAACCAGATGACTTCTTTGTTGAAGAGCCTTCTGTTAAAAAAAGTAAAAAGGAGGCCCGATTTAAAACTGATGAAGAAAGGCGGGACCAAGAGATGGATAACGAAGCAGAAGCAAGCAGAGCAGAGCTTGAGTTATTGGTTGCCGATGATAAGGGGACCGAAACTGTTCTTAAAGGATATAATTTGAAACGTAAGAAGGCCAAGGGGAAAAAGGGGAAAGAAGGTCCAGACATTGACAATATACCGCATATTGATTATGATGATCCACGGTTTTCTGAGCTCTTTACTTCACCTGAATTTGCTGTGGATCCTACAGATCCCCAGTACAAAAGGTAATCTCGGTGGCTTTATGAAAATTTTCTTGTGAGTAATGTTTTCTTTAATTATTTGTCCGATGGAAAGGGACATCTATGTTTTATTTACGGCCCACCATGCACATGGCTACCTGTCTACCTTTACATGATTTGCCGGATGATAAGCCCACGTGACATGGCACATTGAAATGGTTGTTCCGAAGTATTCTAAAAACTTAATTTGATCCTGATTTTCCAAGTTGTGAACTATTTATGTATCTATTTGCCTTGTCTATTTTGATATTCGAAAATATTTCCAAGTTGTTGTCTATATTATGCTTGGTTTACAAGTTGTTCCCCCCCGCGCTCTCTATCTTCTCTCTCATGCTAAAAAGGGGCCCTTAATTTTGCAGGACTGCAGCTTTTATTCGGCAGCGAGCTCTGAGGCAGCAGAGCAGGCAAGGAGTGAAAAGGGATCATATGACTTCATCTGCAATGTCAAAGTTGCCGTCTGATGAGCAAGTTAAGTCTGATGTTTTGCCTTCAAAGAAAGAGAAGCAAGAGTTATCGACATTGATTAAATCAGTTAAGATGAAGTCCAAGCAAGTTCAATTGCCCACTGATAGTAAGATATCAAAGAAAAGTGTGAAATTGCAATCTGCGGGTACAGAGGAAATAAAGCTGCAGCATGGTCTCTCAACCTTAGTTCCATCGGTTAAAAAGAAGTCAAAAAAATTCCGAAAATGAAAGCAGCATGAAGGAGAAAAATTGGGCTCTTTCTACTTCCCTAACATCACACAGAAGAATCAATGGTCAAAACTTGGGACAAGTCCCAAAGATTGAAGATTATCGGTGGATTGTACTGGGACTTACCATATATCTCTGTTCTTTGTTTCAATTTATTGTTGGTGGTGTGAGTGGGATCTTCGAGAATTCTGCTGTGAATGACAGTTGGGGTTCTCACTGTGTTCATAGGCTTTAAAAATTTGAATTCTGGAAAGTTTTAATGTTATTTGTAGTCATAGACCAATAGCTAAAGAGCTATTTTTTGCAGTGGTGGAACGTTGAAATTATATATACCTCTTTATTTTTTTCCCTCTGCTTTAAATTAATTTATGCACTTGTCATCGCTGTCTAGCTTTTTGCTTATTCTGTTACACGTCAGGAAATTTTGAGCTCTAGAAGCAAGATTTGATGCATCTGCCGAAGCTTCACCTGCCGGGTAATAAGATGATGGTGGAAGGTAACTTTTCTTTCATGTTCATCAAAAAATAAGAACAGCTTTCACGGCTTTAACATAGTCTCAAGGTCCACCTTAGGATCCGCGTTATCTTTTGTCTGTAGAGATTCTTTATTGGAATACGTAAAAATCTTGAAAACGCTTTTCTTTTCTGATGCGGAGGATTTACCCAATGGTGGAAATCAGAGTATACTTGGAAAATGGTTTTCTTTGAAGTAGAGAAATAGTCATCCCAAGGAATGGCTCAACAGCTCTAATTGTGAGTATTTAGTCTAGTATGGTTGTGTGGCCCTGATACAACTGTGATGGACATGGGTTGATATCTTATAGCAAATCAAAAGTTATGGTGCAAATATCCTGGTAGTAACCCGTTAACTGTTGTTTCTGGAAGTCTAGAATTTAGATTCATGCAGGAGGGGGAGCTGTAAAACGAAAAGCTTGGGGCAATTATTTGCTTGAATTTGTGGGTGGGTTTAGTTCAGCAGTATAAATAGGTTGAACTTGTGGTCACCCACACTGTTTTCTCAAGCAGGAGCACAGGCTTCTGCGATTATAATCTATGCAATTGATTTTACTAGCTCATTCTGAAAAACACATTGTGCAATGCAGTGATATCATTTTTTCCAAAGTTTGCATATTTCATGCTTGGCAGATCTTTCCATGGAAATTGACAGGAAAGTCTATACTATCTCTTGGAAACTCTTGGGGATGGTTTTTATCCATAAATAAGAGAGATTAGAGTGCTTTTCACCCAGTGTTCAAATTGACAATATTGAAGATCCACTAAGTCAGTTGTTCTGGGATAACTTAGAGCACAGTGCATATGAATATCGTAAGAATGGCTCAACGATGGCAAAAAATGAAACAAGAACTCTCTTGATTCTGCAAGTAAAAGACTTCAAAATGGATGAATCATGGCATGGATGAGTCGAGTTTTTCGTTGGAGTTGTTAAATCCTCATCGTTAGAACCTGCAATATATAGAGTCAAAATTAAGAATACTGGTAATATGATAACCTAGAGAAGGAACAATAGTTTGAAATTCAATTTAAACAGAAAGAGAAGGGAAAACTTTGCTCACAGTTAGATCGCTTCCAGCCCAAAATCATCCTCTCACGGTCGAAAGCTAGGCGATAACTAGTCATGAAGCTTACTGGATGAAAATAGCTAAGTTCACGTTAGGAGTGGTAAACATTAGCATACAATATCAGCTTTGTATCTCTAGATCAAAATATTGAAGAATTTTTTTTTACATTTTTGCTTTTCAACAGACATGGAAGAGGAATATGAATTTAATTAGGGTGAAATATGGTAAAAGGTCTATTTCTTCCCTTAAAATAAGTTTGGAAAAAAGGGAAATATCTCTATATAGGATTTAACAGGCCTTCTTGCTTGAGCTTGGAGATATATATTTTTAACAAAGACTTAATCGAGAAGTAAATTGGTGTCTCCCTTGAAATTTGACATTTAATGCTGTGTGAAAATGTCAATTTTCTCCCTTAAAATTAGCGTATAGAAGATGAGATATCTCCATTTATAGAGAGCATGATAGCTGGTATATTGACTAACAAATTTCAATAGAAGGATCAAGGTTAGTGAACTCTGTAGATGTGACCTTTTTCACTATACCAAGAACTCATTTCTATCAATCTAAAAATTATGCTTTTTGGTTATTTATTTATCACTCAAACTTATTTGCTTCTATCATTAATAGGTTAATAGCTTAGTAGTTGGTTATCGACTACTTGGATCCTTGGTTTGACGGCCTACACTCGCAATCCCTTTTACCTAAGGTTAAAAAAAAAAAAAAAAAACTTTGCTTTTGTCTCTCTACAACCAAAGCAAAATCGCGAAGAACTTTCATAACAATTTGGTCTCCTAACAGACGACTACATAAAATGACAGAAAACATGTAGTTGCTGACAAACAGATACTCACCTCCAATGATGTTCCAGTCTTCACTTTTCATAGCAGCTAAAAGGTAAGACATTCCACTCCGGAGACAACAACATCAAATTTTAACATATCTCCAGCAAGAAGGGAAAATCAAATTAGCATAAGAGAGACGGCACTTGAGTAGAAAACAGTATTGTTTGATCAGTGATGAAATATTGTTCTCCACCTTTCATTGTCAAATTTATATTAGGAATTGTAGAGTTCTTCTGATTTGGAACTTAATGCCCCAAAGTTGAAGGGAGAAAACAAATATGAAATAGGAATGGGGTATTCTCTAAATATGGATGACCTTAATTCATAGCAGTATTCAAAAGGGATCAAAGGATCAGATGGACGCCGCTTTTCTCTTATCTGGCAATGGAACTGCACATAAACATAATTATACATATTAATGTGTATTTTCTTTTGTCAGGTAAAGGAGAGGGGATTAGGACGTTTCAAACCTCAACCCTTTAGGTTAGAGGATTCCAATAACTTTACTAAGCTACCAGAAAGGAACTATAGAAATTAATGTGTTGTGAATAGATAGATGGTACAACCAATCTGTACAATAATCACAAAGAAGTTGAGCTTTCATTATTTAAGAGATTTCATCTAACTAACAACTATAATTTTTTTTCCTTTTTAGCAATTCTCCTTTTTATTTTTATTTTTTATTTTTTATTTTTATCCTTGTGATAATTTATCAAATGATATAGCTCACATAAATTTCACAAAACCATGTACTTATAATAGTTAATTTGTAGAAAATATCAAATGAAAAAAATTATCATTTTGCCTCTTATCTATTTTTGAATCCATAATCAACATCATGTTGCAAAATGAAACTTGATATCATTATGCATGTATCCAAAGCACTTATAGTTTCAGAAACAAATGTGTAAGGTGGGTCCTTGAGATGTGTAAATGATGTCCTAGTGTTAACAAGTGCACTGAACTCTAGCTTAGAAGATTTCCTTCTTACTGTTATTTCGGTGATGCTGATGTGATAATATCCAATGACAATTCCCAAGGGACAAAGATCAATTAAAGTAGCAAGATATTTAAAATGAAGATAGTCTTCTTGTTGAAAAGTAGCAATTTTCTTCTTTTGTTAGATAAAGAGTTAAGAGGGTTGGGGCTTTTCAAATGTATAGATTGGAATTTTCCAATAGCTCTACTTGAGTTATTAGGTAAGGGATGAGAATAGACAACTTACTGTAATTGCTTAACATTGAATGGTGTTTTACTTTGATCGGAGCTGCCATGGCTTCCATAGCTGATTCTCCTAACCCCATTTGGTCTAAAGCACAAGGAAAAAGAGTTTGAAGCTATTCGTGATCTTGCTAAGGTGCTAGGAACAGATATATCACCCATACCAAGCCCAAAAAACCTATTTGGAGTTGTTATCCTTGTTAACAAAAGACTGGTTTGAATTTGACCACAAATGCAAAAAAGTAAGATGGTTTGATCATGGTTTGATCATTACTATCAATTATAAAGTCAAAATTAAGGGCAATATAGGGACATCTTATAAGAGAAAATAGAAAGTAATTTTTGATTGCTAGAGAAAACTTAAGTATACAAGAGTTTTGAAAGAGAACTCTAAATCCCCAGACTTAAGAAGAGTGAGTTGCTACTCCATACCTAGAAAGATAATTTATTCTTAACCACATATGTTTTTATGTAATTATCATGTATGTTTATTGCATGATTGCATTCATTTTCTGACAATTATTTGCTTTAGTTAAACAAAAGGAGTATTGGGAATTGGTGTTGAACTCGATACCTTTTAAGTAAAGGAGGCCTTTGACTGTTAATGGTTTCACAAGGCTACTAGTAAATAAATGATAATTTTCTAAGCACATCTAACTAGAAGGTGGCACCTAGTGCCCAAAATTGAAAAGGAAGTTTCAAATATTTTCCCCCAAAAAGTCTTTGGTAGCAAAGCAATGAAGAATAAACCTACCCAAAAGTTATTCGAGCCTTAATTGCCTTTTTCTGATCAACCTTCGTAATTAAGTGCAAAACATCCTCCACCAAGATCCCAGAAGATGAAGTGCCTTTAGAATGATACATTACTTGATAAACACAATAACTACTTGCTGAAGGGGACTGAGTGCTTCTGTATAAGCTGTTGTTGCATGGAACACTTTTACTTGTTGATGAATTATTAAGGTTGTAGATGGTAAGCTTTTCCTGCTTCATCAAAGGATTAAGTGAGTAATTCTCAAGAAATCTAGGAGTTAGAGCTTTGGAATTTGAGTACATTTTCTCCTTCATTCCAAAATTCTCATTTACCAAAGATGCATGGTATACTAGATTCAACGAAGTAGTGGAAACTCTGGTACATTTTTAGCATATGATGGCAATTAGATAAAATATTGGGTTCACCTCCCGTTAAAGTACTTTACTAAAGAGATAGATTGTCTAAATTTATGAAGCACATTATAAGTGTTCTCTTGTTTAATGTGGAACTACTTGTCCATTAAATTACAAGGTATAAAGACATTTTGAAAAATTTGATGTTTAAAAGAATGAATGATTCTGGATGGCTATAAAATTGAAAGATCCCAAGTAAATAAATAGATCATAAATTCAAGAAAAAATAGGGTACCCATCCTGATGAAATATGGAATCCAGTTCCGCAGCCACCTTTCTTAGAATCGCATGGTAGGTAGGACAAATTGTTGCTTGTGTGTAATGCCACAAAATACAATGAACTTGGTGTCCAATAGAAACATTAACAGAATGTAAACTGAAAGAGAAAACGTAGAAGGCAGCAGTCATGAGAAAAGTAGCACCAAGAACCCATAAAAACCTTCTATATATGGTCAATCCATAGGAAAATTGCGGGAAATCTAACAACAAAAGTGAAAAAAACCAAAATTTTCTCTAAAACTAAAAGAAATTGAGAAAAGGGATCCCTAGAACCCTAATTTGGCAGGAACATTAGAAAGAAAGGAAGAGAACAACGAGGAGAAATTCTGTTTAAATTTTATTGATGAAATTCCCGGTCGATCTTTACATTTGACATCTGAATCGTAATATACACAATTACAATCAAACAAATAAGGAAATCAAAATTGATCACAAGAATTTGTACAAAATATGTAAGAATTTTTGATCAATCTAATGCGGTGACGCTAGGGTTTTGCAAGAGGGTTGAACATGCAATCAAGTCATGACATGGGTCACAGGTCTCTGTGCAGGTCGGACTCGGGTCGTTCGGTGTTGATGGACCACGGGTCAGACTCGAGTTGGTCTTCTCTAACAATAATTAATACATGTAGTTGCAAATTGTTGGATATTTAAGAAGTAAGGATTAAAAGATTAATAGTCTAGTAGTGGGTTACTCACATTTTATACTTAGATTTTGAGTTCTTATATGCCTCCCAAGCCCTCCTTTTACCTAATTATAAATAGAAGTTCTTGTTATTGAAGATGTTTGAAATTGTTTTCATTTCAAAAATCAATTATTAAGAGACATACACAAATTTGCATTTGTTGAATTTGAAATTTAAATTCCCTAGCATCTCTCTCGTGACAAATTCAACTTATTCTTTTAATGTTTAATCTGTGCTCTCTAACATCTTCTATCTCGTGACCGATTCAAGTTATTTTTTTAATTTTTAATCCCAACTTTCTAACTTATCTCTCGAGAGACCAATTCAAGTCATCTCTTAATTTTAAATCTAGGCTATTGTTGTGCCATAGAAACTAGGGACTAAATTAATGCGCACGTCTATGCATGTTGATATGAAGATTAGAAGACCAGTTCAGATCCCACTTAGCGTTGAAAAGAAAAAAAGGATATGACTCGGGTTTGTGAAGACAAGCCACTTGATGGAAAAGTCCTGTAAATAAACATCTAACCATATTCCACAATTTGTAACTCTCATAACCCACTTTGTTATGATTTTCCCTATTTAAAGAGTTTAATTAGCAATAATCGTTGTCAAAAGCAATGACTGGGAAAAGACAATGTAGTTCAACTATAAAATCTGAGTTTTTGAGTTTGATGCTCATGCCTTTTGTGTATGATACATCTAAATCTTTCAATCAAGTCAATTGTAAAGATATTTGGTAGTCATAATATTCAAAGTACGAAGTCCAGTACAGATCTATTTGCTTTTTTATTTTTATTTTTTTATTTTTATTTTTTATACCATTAACTCAAATCCAATGCAGCAACGCTTTGTACTGCCGCTGAAATAACTGCAACTCTACTTCGATCAGTCATAGTATATCATATGGGAGATTTTTGACCATCTCAACTATGTTGTTGAGTCCTATATTATTAATATGTTATCCTATTGCATTCCTTATATGTGGAGGTGTTCTCCTCTCTTATAAATTGATTTTAAGGAAATAAGTATCTTGTTTTATGATATAATAAAAATCTTATTTCAAGTCAAATAACTTATGGTCTGTAAATTATGTTCCAATAGGAAATGCTTTCTTATGCTTAAGATGAGGGCATATTGAAATCTAGTGTCTATTACTTATTGCTAATATATTGACATGTTGTGCTTTTTATATGTAAATGTGCTCTCATTTTATACAAGTTACTTTTAAGAGAATAAGTGAACATTTTAAGAATATCAAGTTGTAAAATCTTAAAGTATGAATTTTTAAATGTTACTATTCAATAAAATTGGATTTTGCTAATAAATTAGTGAGAAAAATAATTTATATTCCACGTTCGGATTATTGCACGCGGATACAAAAGAGAAGGAGACAAGACGTGTAAAACCAAGCCAACATTGCTTCCTATTCTTTTTGAAAAGAAAAAGAATAAAAAGCCGATAATGACCTGAAATGCAGTGCAGTTCAGTGAACATGATACAAGCATTTGAAGGCTCAACATACAAAACAACTGATCAAAGAATGGCAAATAATGAAACAACAAGCATTGTGAGTGTGTAAGTTAAAAAGTTCAACTTGGGTGAGTGATTGGATGGTGCTGCTGCAGGTGCAATAGACGTTTTTCCATTCTCTTTTGTGGCGGCTTGAGATGGAGAAACAGCAGGGGTGTGTGATGGGCTGTCTGGTGAAGAGGTTGATACCGTATCATCATAACCTGAAAATAACACATAAACACAAATAGTTTACCACGAGATGAAAACATTGAACAGTAGATTGTGATCTTAAATAAGAAAAAGGTTTAATTGGACTCACAGTTAGACTCTTTCCAGCCCAAAACCATTCTCTCCCGGTCAAAAGCAAATTCATAACCAGTCATGAAGTTTTCTGCATGAAGATGAATAAGTTCATATTGTTATTGGCAATTTTCCAACCCAAACATGTAAGGATATATAATGGCTTTAAATGATATATGGAGTAAAGCCCAAGGATTTTTTACCAGCATCTAACTAAGAGTATGTTCTTCAGAGATGCAATTACTAGGTGGAAACTCTGATTGCGTTTATTTATGCAAACACTTTTTCATGATGATCTAAGCATATGCGTTGTATCTTTACGTTGGAGACTTAGGAAGGGGTATCTGCCGAGGTCAGTGAAAGGTGCCAAATGCTAATAAGCCTGCGGACTTTGGTGTTGGACAATTTAAGAAATACCATATGCATATCACTAACAATTATTGCTTTTGATGTGACAACATATAAGAGTTATAATAGTTGGTATAAAAGCAAATCAAAAGTTTGAGCTTTATTGCCAATATGTGACGGGGGATTGTTGGTTTTAGCAAGGGATGACAAGTATTGCCAAGCTCACAATACATGGTAGTTAGAGACATGCCCCTATGATGAAACCATATATAACATTACATCAAATAAAAAATGGTTTCTTCAAGTTTTCATGAATGTTGAATATATAATATTGCTGAATAATTTAAACGATAAGATACATATTTTACTAACAACAATTTTTTTATTGGTATAATGATAATATCTAAGGGCTATAACAATTCATTCTTAACTACAACAAGAATATAGTGCTTCGGATGATTTCATTGTACAGGAGTTAATGCATAATTCAAGCCCCAAAATTGCAATAGAACATGAGAAAAGTTACTATGTCTTAGCAAATAAGTAAAATTACTTATAGATAGATACTCACGTCCTATGAGGTTTATATTTTCGCTTTTGAGAAGGCCTAGGCAATACACGAATCCACCCTGAAGATCACAACATGAAATTTCAGTATAACTTATATCACAATAAGGAATTTAAAGTCATTAGAAGTGAGGTCAAACCTTAATAGAGAACACTATTGTGGGATCATTGACATAAAGCTTGTCTCCGCCTTTCATTGTCAGATTCACTTTAGGAATAACGTAACTGTTTTGATTTGGACTGCATACAAAAAGATAGTCAATGTATTGCAAACATTTTTTTGATAAGCAAAGAAAGATAAGATTATTTAAACCCAGAGCTTCAGAGTCTTTTACCCATAGTCTTGTTACTAAGCTATTGGTCTAGGTTCAAATAATAATAAATTATTGTTCTTGTAAATGTAATGATATTTTGTTCCAACCATGTTAATATTTACTATTGATTTGTGTTTGTGTGTGTGTGTGTGTGTGTGTGTGTGTGTGTGTGTGTTTATTATACAATTTGTGTGAGATGGATGACCCGACCTTAAGTCATAACAATACTCGAAGGGCAATTGGGAATCAGATGGATGCCGACTCTCCTTTATACGGGAATCAAACTGCAAAACAACAACATAATAATCAACACTCGCATGGTCTAAGAAGAAACTCTGAGTGTTATCATGGAACTAGTTAGAGAACTTACACTCTCAGCAATAAAAGCATAAGCTGGGTTGGTTAGGCTTGTAAATGATGTTCCAGAGTCAAAAATTGCACTAAATCCCGTCTCGGAAGAATTTCTTCCCACAGTTATTTGAGTGATGCTGATGATATACGTTGCACTGACAAGAAGTTTCCAAGGAAAAAATCAATATGAACAGTTATTTTAAAGGGGGTGTCGTGGTGTGGTGTGTCAAACTTAGGGTCTAAATCCTGAGCAGCTATTAGTCAACCGCTGAATTATTAGCCCATTAATGTTATAAGTGAAACTTACTATGATTGCCTAACATCGAAAGGTGTTTCCTTTTGGTCTGAGCTGCCGTTGTTTCCAAAGGTGATTCTTCCCGAGCCATCAAATCCAAAGCACATAGAAAAAGCATTTGAAGTTATGCCATTTCTTGCTAAGATACTAGGAACAGATATATCTTCCAAACCTAGACCAAATAGACCGTTTGGTGCTCCACCCCGCAAGAAGTAACCCGTCTGGGTTTGACCACAACTACAACAAACAACATGGTTTGATTATTGGTATGCAATTTGTTGACTTGATTAATAAAGATTTAATAAAATTTTCCTCCTTAAACTAGCTTGCAAGCAGGAGTATCATTTTACATAAAGAATATATCAGACAGATTTAAGCAATATAAGGCGCACGCTATTTCTAACAAATGAAGGAGAAAAAAAATCATATCAAAGCTTAGAAAAGATCATTTTTTTAAATAAAGAAGATACTAAGACAAGATTTAAGTCATATGGGACATACACTATTTTAAACAAATGATGGAGAAAAAAGGAGTCAATGATCATATAAAAGTTTTTAGTAGTACCACTGCCTTAAGTGGTTTCTAATACTTTGACCTCCAATCACCTAGCTATTGCCATGGAACCTCTTTTCACGTTGTCTCTTTTATATTAGAAAGAGTTCCATTGGTCAAATCATAGCATGGTGAAATTGATGATCCTTATAAATAAATATTCCTATTTTGAGGGTAAAAAGCCATGACAACTCCAAATTCAGCATTCTTATAAACTCAATTGCCAAAAATAACCTTTCTTGAAGGTTTTTTTTTTTAATCTGCTTAACTAAATAATATCTAATTTTAATAATTTTTAAGAATAGATATTACTATAATTATAATATCAATTAATAGTCCAAGTAGTCTAGTAATTAATTATAAATCTTGAGTTCAATATCCTTTACTCCAAATCCCACTTTACCTTAAAAAGACACAGAGAGAGAGAGAGAGAGAGAGAGAGAGAGAGAGAGAGAGAGAGAGAGAGAGAGAGAGAGAGAGAGAGAGAGAGAGAGAGAGAGAAGTATGACTTCAGTATCATGTTCAGTTGAAAAGCTATTAAAGTAGTACCCCATTGAATTTTGTAATATTGCTAGAGACCAAAGAGGAGGGCTCAAACATATAACCCATAGTTTTGGCAGCAATAAAAAAATAACGTACCCAAAAGTAATCTGAGCGTCAACAGCCTTTAGTTGATCATCGTCTGTAATTAAGTGCAAAACATCCTCCACCAAGATCCCAGTAGATGAAGTATTAGGACTAAGATACGCAGTCCGATAAGGACAGTTGCTGGTTGCTGAAGAGCATTTACTTGTGCATAAGCTGCTGCTGCAGGGCACTATTCCACTCGTTGATGAATTATTTGGGCTGTAGATGTTGAGTTCTAGTACCTGCTTGAGAAAAAGATTAATGATTCTTAACGAATGCAGGATTTAAAAAAAGAACTGTTAGTTATAAAACCAAAATCAGGAATATAGGTAACATTATAACTTTTTAAGTAAAGGTTTTTCTTGTATTACCTACAAGTATGAAATTTTGAGAAACCTTATACATGAGTTCTGTTACTTGCACATTTAGTGTAGGCTTATGAAAACACATAGTATGAGAGAACATTTGATGGGCCTTGCACTAAGACTACTCTATTCCCCGCCAGTGCCATAACTTGAGATAAGATATGGTTGTGTATACAAATCAGTGCTCTTTCATTGTAGACAAATTTTTGAACTTTAAATTGGTTAGTGCTAAGATTGTGTTTTTGCTTTGGTGAAGACAAAGAATCTTTTTGTTTTATTTTTTAGTGAAAGATCAAGAATTGTATATTACCATAAAGGAATTATAAATTATATAGTTACAACATTATTATTTAGGTTCAAACATTGCTGACAAACTCCAAAACTCTTACCAAGATTTATTATAATTTATAGACTTTACTCTCCTAATAGATAACATCTTCTCTTTCATATCTTTCTTAATTTTATTAAAATCATGTAACCCGATGGGCCACGTATCATATATTAAATTGATAAGAACAGATACTACACTTGATCTTCGCCAAAAGGCCAAGAAAGGTACGAAGACAAAGAATCTTATTTCTTCTTAATAAAGCAAACCCCTTGAATTGAAAATCCTTGTTTGTTTGCTAGTTATGTGCTCTGATTTATAGGCATGTAACAAGTGCCTTATTTAGTAAATCATTACAAACCATGAAAATAATCTAGCAATTTGGGGTGTGATGGTGGTCATGGACCCATTCTGGTGGATACCAAAATGTAAAAAACCTAGTTTCTTCTAGGAGGAGTGCTGAACAAGTGGAGCAATTAGGGTCTATAAAAGATTATACTAGTCTTGTAGAAAATAAGGCCATTATTCCCGAACCATATAAATCTCTCTTTTTCTTTTTCTTATTTGTTTATGTTTTTGCCAATGGATTGGGTTTAATCTCCCAACAATAATATCATAATTTTTTAGTTTCACACCACATACAATTTTAGAAGAGAAACAATAACATCGCAAGTCATGTTAGTTCTCCCGCAAGTTTAAGAAACACTACAATTCAAAGATCAATCATTTCAAATAAATCTATTAACAATAGAACTCAAATGCAAATAACTTACCTTTCCACTTGATGACCGTAACCCATTTACGCATCCCCCTTTTGTACAATCGCATGGCAGCCAGAACAAATCACCTCCTGTGTCTAACGCCACCATAAATGACAAACTTGGTGTTCCCACACTAACATTAGCATAATGCAAGCTGAAATACCAAAAATATTGCAAGACAATAGTCAGCGGAAATATAAAGCGAAGAGCACCATGAAACCTTCATCCCTTGTTTGGACAACAAGAAAAAAAGAGGAAAAATTTCTAACTAGGTTTCAGGGACAGTTTCATCTTCTGGGGATATGCTTTGAGAACATGTTCCATCTCCCGCAACAAACAAGAAAGAAATGCAAGAAAATGACACGCTTTTGCTGTAGAATTTTGGATAACGAATTACGATGTTCAAGGTTTGAAAGATAGAATCCCTAAAACAAAAACAATCTAAGCTATCGAGTCTATCATAAGCATGACAATCCTTCCAGACAGATCCTTACATTTAAGGCAAACAAAAGCACGTAATCTAAATATATGAGTCTAACAACTAACAAGGACTTACTAGACAAAAGAACATCTGTAATTTACTTTATAAATTCATGCAATTCTTCTTTTCAATGAGGTCTTTTTGAGGAAATGTAAATCTTAACCTTTTCAGAGGAGGTCAGTTTGTAATAAGGTATTATACATAAACTTAGACTCTAATATTATGTTAGGAGTTCTAACTTTGTCTTTTGAAATCCGTCGTTGAGAAAGAAGTATGGATTTCGGGTTAAGATTAGAGGGCAGCTGCTATTTTTATTATAAACTAAAAGAATAAACAGACTAACTCTAATCTCCTTTTCGTTTCCCACGGTTTCTCACTAACCAAACACTGATCACCGAGCCCCTGTTCACTAAACTGTAAAAAATAACCGATAAAAGAAAAAGGAATCGAGCGACGTGCTTAAGTGTCTTACTATCCCAAAGATCTGTAGTTATAGGTGTCGTTTCCATTCTCGAAAGTGACTGGCGACGACTGGTCATTGCCGGCGGCGAGGTGGCGGCCGCGAATTATGTGGTCTCGGTGCGCCATAACTTGGTAGTACTCGAAGCTCCCTTTCTCCGGCAGCCCCTCGAGGCCTAGAGCTGCCTGGACTGGAGCAGAGAATAGGTGGTGGACATCGAACCCGAACCGTGGCCCATCCGCTTGGCAGCTCTGGGAACCGAAACCTAACGCCACGACGAATAGCAGCAACGAGTAGTAGCGTGTGGAAGCAGCATGACAACGAGGGCCAGCCATGGCAGAGAATCGGAGATATCGTTGCCGGGAGAGTGCGCGAAAGCTCTCTGGACGAGTCGATTTAGACATGGAAGAAATGAATCATGAGGAACGTTTATATACAGTGAGGACCCCGAAGAAGAAGATGAAGAAGGGAAGGCAGCCGCGGGAGTGAGGAAGATATCACCAACTATGTCAATGGTCGTTGGAGCTTAAATAATGGCTATTTGGATTATGAAAGTCATGAACTTGAATAATGGCTACTTGACAGCATTTACGTGTTTTTCTGTGTTCATGCTTTTCAATTATGGCTGGCACGACTACGTTTTTGTAGCTACCATTATACCACTAACTAATATCTTTCTACGATTTATGTTGCAATTTTAATTCACATTTAAGTAAGTTTAAGTTCATTTTGTTGTTACATCGAAAAGTAAGTCAAAAGCCGAAATTATTAAATTTATAAATGAAATTTGGGTTTCTCCAATATGTAACTAATGTCTTTTTTTTGTTAATTTATGTTAATGTGTTTTTTTTTCACTTATGCTTTTAAAGGTAAGTGTTGTCCCACATTAAAAGTGTAAGAATAGGTTCTTAGTCTTATAGGTGATTGGATTTTTTAATCTAATATTTTAAAATTTTGGAATAGGCACTATCCTCTAACATTTTTTCTCAAAATTAATTGGTAAGAAGAGGAAATATGTCCACATGTAAGGAGCACAAGAAAAAATCTGGAATTCATTTTTAGATTTCAATATATTCTATTGTCCTGAACAAAAGGAAATACGTCATGTACGAATATAGTCTACTAGTGATAAGATAATATAGTCTAATAGTGATAAGATACATTACTCAAAATTAGTATTTTAATACTATATTATAAGATTTATTTCTTTCCTTCAATCGGCTTGTAAAAAAAATGAATTTATTCACACATAAAGAATATAATAAACCAATATATTGGTTATTCCATACGTAAGAATATGGGTAACTTTTTTTTTTTTGGTCAATCTGGAGACCTTTTCAATCGTTTTCTCTCTCTTGTTATAAAATTTAGCAGTCAAAAGTCAAAGAATAAACTTGTATTAAAAAAAAAGATAATAATAATAATAATAAGTTAAAACACTAGTGGTTCGCTCATGAGGCAAGTGGTGGACCATCCTATCAAGACCAAACCACAAAGACCTCCACCTGATTTTTCTATGAAGAAAAAAACTTGTCCTTTTGTGGTGGTTTCTTCTTCAGAAAGGCAATAGCTACCGAAGTTACGAGGAAAAAACCGACTGCAATATGTCGAAGGTACCCAATTGACTTAAAAGCAATACTTTTCTCTCTCTAGATCTTGGAATGGAGTGGCTATGTTTGAAATTGTCTAGGTCTTATTTAATTTTATTTTATAAAGGACAAAGACTCTTTAATTATCATTAGAAATAAGCACATAATTTAATTTAAAAATTTATTCATAAATTGTTAGGATAATTTTCATGTTTAAAAACTATCCAATGATCGTTTATTTCTTACATAAGATTTTTATTTTTAATATTTTTAAGTCTATGTATGGATAAAATTAAGTTTTTTTCATATAATATCAATTTACTTTCAAGTGCAATATAGATTTATTTTTGGATAAAGATTTTTATACAAAGTATTTTCTTATACCCAATGGTGTGTTAAAAATAGTGTGACATAAGTTCTATATTATCTAAATCTTGCTTAAAAAACTTCTTTGTAATAAAGAAAAGCTTGCAGTTTTGAGTAAAGTTAAACTTTCTATCATCTCTCTATAACCAATTTAAGTTATTTCTTTAATTTGTAATCTAAAATCTCCAACATCTCTCTTATGAAAAATTCAACTTATTCTTTTATTTTTTATTCTGAGCCCTCGAACATCCTCTCTCTTGTGACTAATTCAAGTTATTTTTAAAATTTTTAATCCAATCTCTCTAACATCTCTCTCTCGAGAACAATTAAAGTCATCTTTTAATTTTTAATCTAGGCTATTATTGTGCCATTGAAAAGGGGGAGTAAATTAATGCACACGTCTTTGCAAGTTGGTATGAAGGTTGGAAGACCAATTCAAATCCCACTTTGAGTTGAAAATAAGGATTTGACTCGGGCATGTGAAGACTAGCTACTTGATATGCAAGTCGTGTGAATGAACAACTAACCATGTTCCATAATTTGTAGCTTTGATACCCTAATGTGTAATGATTTTTCCTTAATTTAAAGATTTTAATTAGCAATAATTGTTATCAATTTTCTTAGATTAATTGTAATGGTAAGATATGTCTCTAAGATTTTATATTATCTTATTTTTTGATAAATAAATTCACATATTCATAAAAAGAGAGAGGTTTATGATGCTTTATTTAAATAAAAACAATTAAGTAACTCTAACTAAGTTGTCAAGCAAGTGTCAATCAAATTTAACTTCTCAACTCAAATTCAACATTCCAACACTTTGTATTGTTGCTGAAATAACAGCAACTCCACTGTTTGATCAATCTTAGTTTATCATAATAGAGATTTTTAACCATTTCAACTATGTTGTTGAGTCCAATGTTATTAATATATTAGCTTATTGCATTTATTATATATAGAGGTATTCTCCTCTCTTATAAGTTGATTTTAAGTAAAGAAGTATCTTGTTTTATGGTGTAATAGAAATCTTATTTCAAGTACAGTACCTTATTGTTCATAAATTATGTTCCAATGGTATTTGTTTTCTTATACTTAAGACAAATGTGTATTACATATAGACAATATATTGACATGTAGTGCTTTTTATATGTGAATATTTTTTCATTTTGTACAAGTCAATTTTAAGAGAATAAGTGAACATTTTACTAATATCATGATTGTAAAATCTTAAAGTACAAATTTTTAAATGTAGCTATTCAATAATATCGGAATTTGCTTACAAATTAGTGAGAAGTATAATTTTCGATTCCAAGTTCAGATTATTGCTCCCGAATACAAAAGAGAAAACCAAGCCAACAATGCTTTCTATTCTCATTGAAAGAAAAAAAGAAAAGGAAAAGACGATAATAACCTGAAATACAGTGCAATTCAATGAACATGATACAATCGTTAAGAATGCGACATATAAGACAATTGATCAAAGAATGGCAAAAAATGAAACAAGTATTATGAGCGTATAAGTTAAAAACTTCAACTTAGGTGAGTGATTGCGTCTTGCTGCTGTAGGTGCAATAGAATTGTTTCCATTTTCTTTTGTGCCTTTTGGGTTGACAGCTTGAGATGGAGAAACAGCAGTGCTGTGTGATGGGCTACCTGTTGGAGAGGTTGAGTTCGTTTCATCATAACCTGAAAAATACCAAATAAACACAGAATTTAACACAAAAGAAAAATATTGAACAGTAAAATGTAATCTTAAAAGGAAAAGAAAAGGTTGAATTGAACTCACAATTAGACTCTTTCCAACCCAAAATCATTCTCTCCCGGTCAAAAACAAAATCATAACCAGTCATGAAGTTTTCTGCATGATGATGAATAAGTTCATATTGTTACTGGAAATTTTCCAACCCAAGCATGTAAGGATGCACAATGGCTTGATAAATGGAGCTTGGAAAATCCAAGGATAATTGTACTTACACCTCACTAAGAGTATACTTATAAGCTTGCAAACTTTGCTATTGAACATTGGCATATGCCAATAAGCTAATCAATATACTTATAAGGTTGAGTTTGGTGTCAGGTGCCAAATGCTAATAAGCTTGCAAACTTTGCTGTTGAAAAATTTAAGAAATACGGTTTGCATATCATTGATAATAATTGCTTTCGATATAGTAACACATAAGAGTTTTGATAATTAGTATCAAGACAATTGACAAGTTTGAGCTTTGTTGTTAGTATTGAGGGGGGAGATTGTTGGGTTTAGCAAGGGATTCTTAGTACTGCCAAACCTCTACCTAATTAACATGTGATTATTTTTCTGTAAAAACAATATCTAAGGTTTTAACAGTATCACTACATAATGATTCTTAACCATAACAAGAATATAGTGCTCCATGATTTTCTTGATTTTCTTCTACAACAAGAATATAATTGCAGAAGAACATGAGAAAAGTTACTTTCTTAGCAAATAATTAAAATTACTCACGTCCTATGAGGTTTATTTGTTCGCTTTGGAGAAGACCCAAGTAATATACCAGCCCACCCTGAAGATCACAACATGAAATTTCAGTATAACTTATATAACAACAAGGAATTAAAGTAAGTAGAAGTAAGGTCAAACCTTAATAGAGAACACTATCGTGGGATTGTTAATGTAAAGCTCGTCTCCTCCTTCCATTATCATATTCACATGAGGAGTATGTTAGCTTAATTTTTATTAAGCTTACTTAAGTGGGCTACATTAGGTTGGTCCATAAGTTCTAAATATGGATTGGCTGATGTGGGCCGTGGCTAACCAAATAGGGCTGTGATGAGTGGGCCTATTGGGTTGCACATAAAGTAATGCTAGGTCTTATCCTCTAGCTCATGATATAAATTCATATTATTCTTAGGGTTTCATAAGGTTGCTTTTCACAAAGAGACGAAACCTAGGTTCTCTCATCGAGCTAGTGATTCTTATGAGAATAGAGGATATTCGCCTAAGCCCGAATTCCAAAGAGCATTATTGGGTTTACGACACATAAAGAATGGATCACAAGAGTGGTATGTTTATATTTATTCCATTTTGTTTGTTTGCTAAATCAAAATTATATAAAGGTGTTTTAGATCTGTCTATGTAGATCCTATAAAGTTTTTCTTTTCTAACATGTGGTATCAAAGCATCGTAGATGAGGTCTAAAATCCGTTTTTGATTTTTATTTGGTTTACAAAATCGTTTTTGTTTTTTGTTTGGTTCAAAATGTGATTTGCTGAACCTTTGGGTGTTTTTGTGATTTGGTGAAAACAATTTTCAGATTATTTGGGTTCAAAATGTGATTTTCAAAAATTTCAAATTGCAAAAATCCCAAATCTCTTAATCAGGCAAAATTTGGTGAAATTTTTGACCTGATTGAGTTATTTTTCTCTTCATTCGGCCTTTATTCATGTAGATCTACAGATCTACATGCGTTTTATGACGAGAAATCACCTTTTTCAATCAATTTTCGTTTTTGTTCGAAACCTAAATTTTTGGGTTTTAATTTGGTGTTTTTGGTGGCCTAATTGGCCAAAAGAAGTTGTTTATTATTGATTTCCGGTAGATCTGTGCTGGAATCGGTGATTACTTCGTGCAAATTTTGCATGAATAAGTGAATCATAAACGAAATCGTTTGCGGTTCATTTAGGTTCCGTTCAGGTTGTTTTCGACTCGAATAGGTGGATTGACCCGCTTCGTGGGTCATCTGGGTCCGGACTCAACTGGGTTGGACCCGGGTCAGGGTGGTTCGACCCATTTGGGTCGGGCTAGCTTGGCCCATCGGGGTAGGCTTGATCTGGCCCATCGGGATAGGCCCAATCCGGCCCATCCGGGTCCGGCCCATTCGGGTCAACCCGATCTGACCCATTCGGGTCCATGGGCCAAACCCGGTCAATGGGTCAACCTGACCCGGTCAACAGTCAACGGTAAAAAAAGTCAACCATTTTGACTAGAAACTTTGATTTGCGCGTGAGAGCGCGTGGATGGTCCAAATTGAGCACAGTTTAAACTAGAGTGTGTATTTTTGAATAAGGAACATTTTGATATATTATATGATATGTTTTATATATCTTTTCAGTCTCTTTTGATGCTTTAAAGTTTGGAGCATGTATGTTGACATCTTGTTTTCTTTCTATCATGCTTAAGTTTGTTCATATACATATTTTGTATGTTATTATGGTAGTATATGTAAATATAGCATGCATTTAGTTGAGTGTGTTAAAGTGTTTATTCATGTTCTAATGAGTACATAAAACATGTACCGCAGTATGGGAATGATCCAATTAGGTTGTGATTGCCAAAGCGGCACAGCTTAATTGTGTTCAAAAATTGTTTTCTCATGCAGATGGGGATGTTTTTAGTTTTATTGTATAATTATACTCCCAAAGGAGGTGATTATATATTAAAACATAAAGAGCTGCATAGTTGAAATGCATGTGTTTAGACTAATTGGATTAGTCTATACATCCAAAGGTGGTAGATTATGAAAATTAGAATATTCTCATGGCCTTTACTATGCTGAGATTTTACATTGATTTGTTATGTATTCTGCCCAAAGGTGTTTACATGATAGAGTTTGTGAATCTCCAAGTATGTGATTGTATTTATATTGTACTCATATATTACTAATTGGGTATTGGCTCACTTTCAGTCACCTTTCCTATCAACAACTAAATGATAACTATTAAGACACTTACGGGTGTGAACTTTAAAAGATGGAAAGAAGATGTTATGTTCACAATGGAGATGGCAGATGTTCATTCTGCTTTCACTACAGAACAACCAGTTGCTCTCACTGAAGAGAGTACTGAAGAGCAAAAAAAAGCTTTTGAATCATGGACAAGGAGCAATCGTATTTGTTTATTGTCCATGAAGAGGTCAATTATGGATCATCTTAAGAGTGGGTTGCCTGTGGATGGAACAACTAAGACATTTATGGATGCTGTAGAAAGCATGTATCGGGTATCTTCAAATACTAAAACATGGCAGCTTCTTTAGGCATTATATACCATGAGGTATGATAGAGCTGGTGATGTAAAAGATTACATCATCAGAATGGTAGATTACCAAACAAAGCTTAAGGCTTTGGATATTGCACTCCCTGATGCATGTGTTGTTCACCATGCTCTGAGTTCGCTTCCTCCTGAATTTCAAATAATCAGGATCACCTATAATAATCAGGAAGAGAGCTGGACTTTTAATGATCTTATTGCTAAAGTAGTAGCTGAAGAAGAGAAATTGAAGCGAGACAAGTCGCATATGGTTATGTATTCACCCAATTTAAATGTGGGAAATGAAGAAGAGTAGCTGCACCAAGTCATCAAGGTATTCCTTCAACCTTGAAGAATGTGAGTTCATCTGGTTATAAAGGTGGAGTCAAGAAAACACTCTTTAAGAAAGAGAGTGACCGTTGCTTCTTCTATAAGAAGAAGGGTCACATGAAGAAGGAGTGTAACAAGTACAAATCTTGGCTTCTAAAGTGCAAGCCAGTGGGTAATAGTTCTTTGGTTTTTGTTTGTGAATCTAATTTATCTGTAGCCCCATCAAGTTCTTGGTGGCTTGATACTGGTGCAACTAATCATGTTGCTTTTACCATTCAGGGGTTCATAAATAAGCAAAGACCAAGTAAAGATGAACTATGGCTTACAATTGGGAATAATGCTAAAGTCCCTGTAGACTTTGTGGGAGATATTGTTTTGACATTAGATTCTGGTTTTCAAATGTTATTGAAGAACACTTTTTATGTACCGTCTTTTAGACGAAATTTAATTTCAGTTTATGTTTTAGACATGGATGGTTATGTGTTTGATATAAAGAATTCAATGATTACTTTGTTTTACAATTTAAATCAAGTTGGATCTTGTGTTTTATCATATGGTTTATATCAATTAAGATTATCTCCCTATAATGTCTACAATGGTGAAAAGGTTATTCCCAAAAGGTCTCTACTTAAAGAGCAATCATACATGTTGTGGCATAAAAGGCTTGGTCACATTTCTAGAGAGAGGGTGGATAGATTGATAAAGTCTAACATTCTTCCTCCTCTTAAAGATGATCTAGAGACATGTGTTGATTGTTGTAGAGGCAAAATGATCAAGATAAAGAAAAAGACTGCAAATCGCAGTTATGATCTCTTAGAGATCATCACACTGATATCAGTGGACCCTACACATCAACCTTATGTAGAAATGTATATTTTATTACATTTATAGATGATTTTTCTCGTTATGGTTACTTGTATTTGATTAAGGAAAAGTCTGAGTCTCTTGATAAATTCAAGATTTTCAAGTATGAGGTTGAAAAATAGTTGGGAAAAATAATCAAGGTTGTTAGATCATATAGAGAGGGACAATATTATGGCAAACATGGCGATGCTGGACAACTTAAAGGCCCGTTTGCTTAATATTTAGAAGACTCTGGAATAGTTGCTCAATTTATAATGCCAGGGAGTCCTGAACAAAATGGTGTAGCTAAAAGACATAACAGGACACTTATGGATATGGTGAGAAGTATGGTCAGTAGAACCAATTTACCTAGTTTCTTATGGGGAGAAGCTTTGAAAACAGCTCTTTATATACTCAATCGAGTACCCACAAAAGTTGTTCCGCTTACGTCATTTGAGTTGTGGACTGGTTGTGTACCTAGTTTAAACCATTTAAAAGTTTGAGGATGTTCTGCAGAAGTAAGATTGTATAATCTAACTCTAGGTAAGTTGGATTCAAGGACTACAAGATGTTACTTTGTATCTTATCCTGATCATTCTAAGGGATATCATTTTTATAACCCATCTGGAGGTACTAGAATTGTAGAGTCTCAAATTACAAAATTTTTGGAGCTTGATGTAGCGGAAAATGTTGGTAGTACTCCTCCACCTATTCAGGATGCAGATAAAGTAGGTACATCTGTGACGCTTTCTTTACCTACTCAAGCAATAGAATTGCCCATAGTTCCAACTGTAAGGACTTATGAGCCTTCATCATCAGTTACAAATCCAGTTGTGGAACAACAAGTGCAGAATCAATATCCTGAGCCTATACTTCGAAGATCAACTAGAGAAAGAAGATCTGCAATTCATCTAGATTATTTAGTTTATTTGGGTGAACATGATTATGATATAGGAATTATGAAGGATCCAATAATATATATAGAAGCAATTTCGAGTTCTCAAGCAAAGTTGTGGTTAGATGCAATGCAAGATGAAATGCAATCGATGAAGCATAATGATGTTTGAGAACTTGTTGAGTTACCTGAAGGTTGTAAACTTGTTGGTTGTAAATGGGTATATAAGACCAAAAGGAGTTCTACTGGGCAAGTTGAAAGGTTTAAAGCTAGATTAGTAGCAAAAGGTTTCACACAGAAAGAAGGAATAGATTATAATGAAACTTTTTCTCCAGTCTTTTCTAAAGATTCCTTTAGAATTGTAATGGCTCTAGTAGCTCAGTTTGATATGGAATTGCACCAAATAGATGTTAAAACTACTTTTCTGACTGGAACTCTAGATGAAACAGTGTATATGAAACAGCCTGAAGGTTTTGAAATGAAAGAAGGAGAAAAACTTGTTTGTAGACTTAAGAAGTCTATTTATGGATTAAAGCAGGCTTCTAGGAAGTGGTACATAAAGTTTAATAGTTTTATCACTTTATGTGGTTTTATGGAGAATAGAGTAGATCGTTGTATATACACCAAGATCAGTGGGAGCACTCTGATCATTCTTATCTTTTATGTGGATGATATTTTGCTTGCGAGTAATAGTTAAACGTTATTTCATGAGACTCAAGAATTATTGTCAACTCAGTTTGATATGAAGGATCTCAGTGAAGCAACTTATGTTTTAGGGATTGAAATTTAAAGGGACCATTCTCGGCGTTTATTAGGGCTTTCTCAAAAGGCATATATAGGTCGAATTCTTGAACGGTATAACATGGAAGATTGTAAAGGAGGCAAGGTGCCAATCTATAAGAGTGATAAATTAAATAAAGATCAATACCTTGAGACAGAAGAAGAGAAAGCTTTAATGAAGAATATACCATATGTGAGTGCGCTTGGTAGTATTATGTATGCTCAGGTTTGTACGCGCCCTGACATAGCTTTTATAACAGGACTTCTTGGAAGATATCAATCAAATTCTGGACAAGAGCATTGGGTAGTTGTTAAGAAAGTCTTATGATACTTAAAGAGAACAAAAGATTGTATGATGACTTATAGGCATGTAAAAGAACTAGAACTAGTTGGGTATACAGATTCAGATTTTGTTGGATGTAAGGATGATTGGAAATCTACCTTAGGATATGTGTTTATGATGGCAGGAGGAGCCATTTCATGGAAAAGCTCAAAACAGACAATGATGACATCTTCAACCATGCATTTGGAATTTATGGCATGCTATGGAGCATCCATTCAAGTAATTTGGCTAAAGAACCTCATAAGAGAATTACAAGGCTTTGATTTTGTTAATAGACCAATCAAGTTATACTGTGATAATAGAGCTGCAATATTGTTTATTAACAATAACAAAAGTCTAGGAGGATCCAAACACATAGACATAAAGTACTTAACCATAAAGGAAAAGGTTAAGGAAGGTGAAATTTCAGTAGAGTCGATTAGTACAAATGATATGATAGTTGATCCGCTTACTAAAGGTCTAAGCCCTTGTGTTTATGAAAGACATGTCAATAGCATAGGCTTAGCGGCATCATGGGATGCTTTTGTATAGTGAGAGCTTTTAATCTTCTCTTTAAAGACTTAAGGTAAAAGTATACCTTAAGCATTGGCTGGAATTAGTTAGCCATAAGGATATCTTGTATCATATAAAGTTTAACTCGAGTTATAAAGTGCAAGATATGTTAAAGGTTCATTGGAACCAAAAATGAATTCTCTGATGACATTCTGTTATCGAAGGAGAGAGAATTAGACTGACCACAGTAATAACACATACAGAAATGTTGAAGTGTCATATAGTTGCCACATCACCATATTTATCTGTTTTTAGAGATTGAAGATTTTGTGGTCATGATTGGTGCTATATCACTTAATAGGTATAGTTACTGATGTGATTCAGAGTTTAAGATCTCATATGGTTGGATTCTAGTTAAGAATTGTTTTTGGATCAATGTAAAGATGCACATAAGTTCAGTTTAATATAGCCCAAGTGAGAGAATGTTAGCTTAATTTTTATTAAGCTTACTTAAGTGGGCTATATTAGGTTGGTCCATAAGTTCTAAATATGGATTGGCTGATGTGGGCTGTGGTTAACCAAATAGGGCCGTGATGAGTGGGCCTATTGGGTTGCACATAAGGTAAGGCTAGGTCTTATCCTTTAGCTCATGATATAAATTCATATTATTCTTAGGGTTTCATAAGGTTGCTTTTTACAAAGAGACGAAACCTAGGTTCTCTCATCGAGCCAGTGATTCTTATGAGAATAGAGGATATTCGCCTAAGCCCGAATTCCAAAGAGCATTATTGGGTTTACGACACATAAAGAATGGATCGCAAGAGCATGTTTCTATCTATTTATCTGTGTACACAGATCCTATAAAGTTTTTTTTTTTTTTTTTCTAACAGAGTAAGGTAACTGTCTTGATTTGGGCTGCATAAAAGAGGAATTCAGTGCCTCGGAGTTGAAAAGGAAGTCAAAACTAAAGATAAGAATAGAATAGTAATTATACATGTTAAGGTAAAATGATAATTTTTCCTCGTTATGGTTTTTTTTC
Organism: Casuarina cunninghamiana; assembly: GCA_028551485.1. Classification (NCBI taxonomy): domain Eukaryota; kingdom Viridiplantae; phylum Streptophyta; class Magnoliopsida; order Fagales; family Casuarinaceae; genus Casuarina; species Casuarina cunninghamiana. Next base: position 985,851 of record CM052368.1, on the reverse strand, counting down.
TTACGTGGCATTAGTATATGAGATTTTGAGAACTCTATGCTGTTATTTGAATAGCCATTATAATTATCAAATAAAAATAGTCATTAAAGAGGAAACAATCTTTAATAACTTTTTGGGTGTTTGTAAGTTTTTAAATGCTATTAGATTAGGGTCTTTCGCCAACAGTCTTGTTATTGAGCTATTGGTCGGATTCAAATAATAATAGAATGTTTCTCCTATAAATGTAAAGATATTTTATTCCAACCATGACAATATTTAGTATTGATTTGTATTTTTATGTTTTTATTATACAATCTTGTGAGATAGATTACCTTAAGTCATAACAATACTCAAAGGGCAACTGGGAATCAGATAGATGCCGAATTTCGTTAACTTGAGAATCGAACTGCAAAATAACAACATAATCATCAATACTTAGATGCTCTAAGATGAAACTTCGAGTGATATCATGCAAAATTTTAGTTAAAGAACTTACACTCTTAGCAATAAAAGTATAAGCTGGTTTGGTTAGGCTTGTGAATGATGTACCAGAATCAAAAGTTGCATTGAATCCCGTCTCAGAAGAATTTTCTCCCACAATTATTTGAGTGATGCTGATGTTATATGCTGGACTGACAACAAGTTCCCAGGGAGAAGATCAACATGATTAGTTATTTTAAAGGAAGCTTGGGAGTATGATGTGCCAAACTTGTGACCTAAGTCTTAGACAACCGGTAATCAACTACTAAACTATTGAGTTATTGACATTAAAAGTGAAACTTACTATAGTTGCTCAACAATGAAAGGTGTTTCCTTTTGGTTTGAGCTGCCATTGTTTCCAAAAGTAATTCTCCCCAAACCATCAGATCCAAAACACATAGAAAAAGCATTAGAAGCTACGCCTTTTCTTGCTAAGATACTAGGAACAGGTGTATTAGCCAAACCAAGACCAAGTAGACCGTTTGGTGCAAAATTACGGAAGAAGATACCAGTTTGGGTTTGAGCATAGCTGCAACAAACAAACATGGTTGATTATTAATATTGCAATTTGTTGACTTGATTAATAAGGATTTAATCATTTTTTCCTCCTTAAATTGGCTTGTAAGGAGGAGTATCGTTTTATATAAGGAATATGTCCAAACACAGCTTAGGCAATATAAAGCACACAATGTTTCTAGCAAATGAAAGATAAAAAAAGAGCTAATGATAGTATAAAAGCTCAAAAAAGATCATTTCTTTTTTCACATAAAAAAGATACATAAGACAAGATTTAAGTTATATGGGACGTTCACCATTGTGAACAAATGAGGGAGGAAAAAAAAGTTGATGATCATGTAAGAATTTGGAATTATTTTGAGTAATACCATTGCCTTAAATGGTTTCTAATATATTGACCTCTAAGCACCTAGCTATTTCCATGAAACCTTTTTCCCTTTTTTCTTTTTTTTGGGGAAGAAAAGCCATGCCAAAATTAGATCCAACATTCTTGTGAATTACAACTGCCAAAATAACCACTTCTTAAATGTCTTTTGTCACCTTAACTAAATATTATCTAATTTTAATAATTCTTTACAATTAGTATCACTAGAAATATAACATTAGTAAATAAGCCAGTAATTTAGTGATTAGTTATTGATTAATCATAACATAAGTCCTAGATTCAACATCCCATACCCTTAAACTCTTTTTACGTAACCAAAAAAAAAAAAAATTACCACGTTCATTTGAAAAGCTACCTATGTAGTACCTATTGAGTTTTTTAATATTTCCGAAGACCAAAGAGGAGGGTTCAAATATAAAACCGATAGTTTTGGCCAGAAATGAAAAATAACGTACTCAAAAGTAATTTGAGCGTCAACAGCCTTGAGTTGATCATCCTCAGTAATCAAGTGCAAAACATCCTCCACCAATATCTCAGTAGATGAAGTATTAGAACTAAGATACTCAACCTGATAAGGACAATTGCTGCTTGCCAAAGGGCATTGACTTGCTAAAGGGCATAAGCTGTTGCTGCAGGGAATTATCCCACTCGTTGATGAACTATTAAGGCTGTAGATGTTAAGTTCTTGTACCTGCTTGGTAAAAGGAATAATGATTCTTAAGGAATACAGGATTTAAAGAAAGAATTTTTAGTTATAAGATCAAAATTAGATACAATAAAATTCAAAGACCGATGATTTCAAATCTATCTATTAATAATGGAAGTCAAAGCGAATAACTTACCTCTCCACTTGATGACCGTAACGCAGTTACGCATCCCCCTTTTGTACAATCGCACGCTAGCCAGAACAAATCACTTCCTGTATCTAATGCCACTATAAACGACAAACTTGGTGTTCCCACAATAACATTGGCATAATGTAAGCTGAAATACCGAGAATGTTGCATGAAAATAGTTAGCAGAAATATGAAACAAAGAGCCTCATAAAACCGTCATCACTTGTTTCATCACTTTGGAATTTGTCAAATGCAGTGCTTGAGCTTAAATGATGATGATGTAATTGAATAATCTTATAATTTTTTATGGTGATATATAATTTTTGACCTTTCATAAAAAAAAAGAAAGAAAAAGAAAAGCACACATAAAAACTTCATCTAACCGGGTAGTTTTGTAACTTTAAGACGGACAAAAGCATGTAATGTAAGGATATGAGTCTAACAACTAACTAGGACATATTAGACAAATAGTTATGATAAGATTAGATAAATTCTTTCTTCAATAAGGTCTTTTGAAGAAGCGTAGATTTAGGCCTTTTCACAAACCTGACTACAAGTTATAACTATGATATAATATCTTATTCAATCACTAGGAAATAATAACACTTTAATAAGATAAACATTGTTTTTAAAATTGACAAAGTCATAAGAATTTAGTCTATGAACAATAACATGATAAATGAAATTATGGAGAGTCAATTTGTATAAAAATGCCATATATAAACTTAAACTTTGATATTATGTTAATATGGATTCTAAGGTTTTCCTCTCAAAATTAGTTATTAAAAAAGAATTACGAATTAAGGCTAATATATTAGAAGGACAGCTACTTTTATTTTAATATAATATAAAAGAATAGGCAAATGAACCCTAATCTCCTTTCCTTTTCCCCGGTTCCTTTCCAACCAAACACTGATCACCGAGCCTTTTTTCACTGAAGTATAAAAAATGACCAAGAAAAGAAAAAGGATCGAGCGACGTTCTTAAGTGTCTTACAATCCAAAAGATTTGGAGTAATAGGTTTCGTTTCCATTCTTGAAAGTGACTGGCGATAATTGGTCATTGCTAGTGACGAGGTGGCGGCCGCGAATTATGCGGTCTCGGTGCGCCATAACTTGGTAGTACTCGAGGCTCCCTTTCTCCGGCAGCCCCTCAAGGCCTAGAGCTGCCTAGACGGGAGCCGAGAATAGGTGGTGGACGTCGAACCTGAACTGCAGCCCATCCGCTCGGCAGCTCCAGGAACCGAAACCCAATGCCAAGATGAATAGCAGCAACCAGTAGTAGCGTGTGGAAGCAGCATGACAATGAGGCCCATGTTGGAAATTTTGGGGTACCATTTGTTGGAACTCCGATACTATTTGTTAGGATCTTATTAAAAACATTGGAACTAGAATCTAAGCAAGCATATCAACAATAACATACATCACACAAGAAGACACAACATTTAGAGTGGTTTGGTTAAAGCATGCCTACATCCACTGTTGCTGTTTGCGACAGCTCCTTCTTCTCTTCATTAGAATATCTGGAGTACATTACAAATTACAAACTCATTGTCGGACTTGGGTTGGTCGGATTGCTACAGTGTTGAGTAGCAACACACGTTGTTGCGCCTTTTGGTGCCTTCACTCGGGACACCTCCTGGTGCCTGCTCTTCTCGGCACACCTCCTGGTGCTTTCACTCGACGCACCTTCTAGTGCCTTCTCTTGGCACACCATATGGTGCCTGCATTTGGCACCCCTCTTGGTGCTATCTCTTAGCACCCCTTTTAATGCCTACATTGGGCAAACCTCCTGGTGCCTGCATTGGGCACACCTTCTCGGTGTAACTCTTCCTCATTTTATAGAGCGCTTAACCGACTTACAAGTCAGTTTTCTCAACTTGATATTTTCTCTCTCTTTCTAGACAATTCCTCCACCGCCTAGACTTTTTCTTCTTGTCGCAATTCTAGACAACTCTTGTGTGGGACCCAACGTTGCTTTTCTTGACACCGTAATTCTAGATAATTCCACTGACTTCACGGCTTGAGAATTCTTCATGTTTCATCCTTTTATTGTGGATCCCGCAACCTTGACATCTTCTATCCCCTTTCACATTTTTCGTGGGACCTATCAGCATTGATTTTCCAACATTCCCCCTTAATGTTGACTTTCTTTCTGCTGGTCCATCTACTGTTTCTTCTTTATTAGGTTTGCACTTGCATCTCACGAATGTAGCCTTCGAGAGAGATTGCATCTTCAGCAACTTGGGTTCGCTTAACTTAAGAATTTTCTGGCTCGCACTTGGGATTCAAGCGCCAAATTCTCTATCCGCACATGGGCTTCACATGCTTCTCGCGTGTATACATCATGTACACTGATTTGTGTTGCCAATCACCTTTTACTCGACCATTGCATCTTCTCTGCCCTTTGGATTTCCAAATCTACCATTGGTTGCTTGATTTTCATTGCCATCACGACATCCGCAACCTGAATCAGCATTTTTGACCACACGTCGCCATTGTTCACTGTTCTTCCTCCAGGGATGGAACCGAAATCTTGCATAGATCATATAGTCACCCTCACTTTATCGCTGGCCTGACATTCTGTCCTTCTTCCTGGCCTGCTATCTTGGCCTATCTTCAATGGCTTGGGCCTAATCGGCCTGACTTTTGGTCTGCTTGCAAAAAACCCATCTCTAGTGGGCTTGGACCTTACCATGGGCTTCCTTAAGGCCCAACTCTTCAACTTGTGAAATCTGGGCTCAACCTGGCCCATAACTCAGATCTTTTGACCTGGTGCATCTTCTGAGCCCGTTGACTTGGACTCGACTCGGTTGACCATACTCAATCCATACTTAGATCCATGGATCTTTTCACCTGTAACTCAAACCGTGCATGTAATGCATGCGCCCGATCCTACTACTTAATCCACTGTTCCACGTGTGTGCTCACGTGCCTGATCCGTTTTCACACTGGATCACCTGCACACCCAATCTATTTGCTCCAGACTTGGATCTGCGCCTCTCTTTGGGTCCAGAACCAGGTAACATCACCCAGTTATACTCTTTGCCGATGTTGGCACTGCTGGCTCCAACTCTACCTCCTACGACGGCTGTCTGGTGACCAACTTTCACCATTTTGCATGAAAAACTCCAAATTTGTAGAGCTCGACGCCTTGATTCTTGATTTGGCCTCCTTTTCTTCAAAAACAGATTCTTTTCGCCATTTCAAGCTCTTAATAAGTGCCGATCCAGCTCGCTCTTGCTTGATCTAGCTCCGAACCCATCAACCTGGGCTTTGATACCACTTGTTGGAAATTTTAGGGTACCATTTGTTGGAACTCCGATACTACTTGTTAGGATCTTATTAAAAACATCGGAACTAGAATCTAAGCAAGCATATCAACAATAACATACATCACACAAGAAGACACAATATTTAGAGTGGTTCGGCTAAAGCATGCCTACATCCACTGTTACCGTTTGCGATGGCCCCTTCTTCTCTTCATTAGAATATCTGGAGTACATTACAAATTACAAACTCATTGTCGGACTTGGGTTGGTCGGACTGCTACAGTGTTGAGTATCAACGCACGCTGTTGTGCCTTTTGGTGCCTTCACTCGGGACACCTCCTAGTGCATGCTTTTCCCGGCACACCTCCTGGTGCTTTCACTCGACGCACCTTCTAGTGCCTTCTCTTGGCACACCATCTGGTGCCTGCATTTGGCACCCCTCTTGGTGCTATCTTTTAGCACCCCTTTTAGTGCCTACATTGGGCACACCTCCTGGTGCCTGCATTGGGCACACCTTCTTGGTGTAACTCTTCCTCATTTTATAGAGCGCTTAACCAACTTACAAGTCAGTTTTCTCAACTTGATATTTTCTCTCTCTTTCTAGACAATTCCGCCACCGCCTAGACTTTTTCTTCTTGTCGCAATTCTAGACAACTCTGGTGTGGGACCCAACGTTGCTTTTCTTGACGCCGTAATTCTAGATAGTTCCACTGACTTCATGGCTTGAGAATTCTTCACGTTTTGTCCTTTTATTGTGGGTCCCGTAACCTTGACTTCTTCTATCCCCTTTCACATTTTTCGTGGGACCTATCAGCATTGATTTTCCAACAGCCCGGCCATGGCTGAGAATCGAAGATATCGTTGCCGGGAGAGTGTGCAAAGGCTCTATCGACGAGTCAATTTAGACACGGAAGAAATGAAGTATGCGGAAATGTTTATATACAGTGAGGATGTTGACGAGTTCTCACCATCAGAGAGAGGAAGATGCCATCAGCTATGTTAATGGACGTGGGTGCTTAAATAATGGCTACTTGGATTATGAAACTCATGAACTTTATAGCCTTTACGTGTTTTTCACTGTCTTCATGCTTTTCAATCATGGCCGGCACGCCTAGGCTTGGGTAGCTACCATTATGCCACTAACTAATATCTTTCTATGATTTATGATGCAAATTAAGTTTAAGTTATTTTGTTGTTAAATCGAAAAGTAAGTGGATAGCCGAAATTATTAAATTTATGAAGGAAATTTGGGTTGCTCCTATATGTAACTCATGTCTTTTCTTTGTTAATTTATATCATTGTGCTAAAGGTTTACTCCTTTTTGTTTTCGAAATTAATTTGCAAGAAACGATGTGGAATTCATGTCTGGATTTCAATATATTCTCATCTTGAATATAAGAAAACAATCCCATATGAATATAATCTATAAGTGATGAGAGACCTTACTAAAAATTATGATTTTAATAATATATTAAAATATTTATTTCTTTCTTAAAATTGACTTTAAAATATATGAATATATTCACATATAAAAAATATAATAAACTCACATATTCATAAAAAAAATGATGTAATAAACCAATATGTTAGTAATATGTGATATGCACATGAATTTTAACAATATAAGTAAAATATTTTTTGTTAATATGGAGACCTTTCAATCATTCTCTTTCTTTTTATAAAATTTAGAAGTCAAAAATAAAATAATAAAAGATAATAATAATAAAAAGAAAAAACACTAGTGATTCGCTCATGAGGAAGGTGCTGGGTCATCCTATCAAGACCAAACCGCAAAGACTTGCAAGCGGTGCTTCTCTCTGGATCTGAAATGAAGTGTATATATTTTAAATTGTTTAAGTCTTATTTAATTTTTTTTATAAAGAAAAAGACTCTTTACTTTTTATTAGAAATAATTTCATAATTCAATCCAAAAACTAACTCATAATTAATAAAACAATTTTTACATTGAAATACTACCAATGATTGTTTATTTCTTATATGAGACTTTCATTTCCAGTACTTTTAAGTTTGTGATTAGATAGAATTAGTTTTCTTATATAATATCAATTTATTTTCAAGTGCAATATAGATTAATTTCTGGATAAAAAGTTTCATGGAAAGCATTTTCTTATGTCCAAGGTGAGAGGATGTGTCAAAAATGTTGTGACAAAAATTTTACATTATTTAAATTTTGCTTAAAAAACTTCTTTGTAATAACGAAAAATTCTCTAGCGTAGCTTTATATCTAATATAAGCTATTTCTTTCATTTTTAATCAGAATTCTCTAATCTCTCTCTGGTGACAAATTCAGATTATTCTTTTAATTTTTAATCTGAGTTCTCTAACATCTCTCTCTTGACCAATTCAACTTATTTTTTTTTTAATTTTTAATCCGAGCTCTCTCACTTCTCTCTCTCGAGACCAATTGAAGTCATCTCTTAATTTATAGAAAATGGGGACTAAATTAATGCGCACGTCTGTGCATGTGGTACGAAGGTTGGAAGACCAGTTCCAATACCACTTTGCATTGAAAATAAGGATTTGACTTGGGTATGTAAAGACTAGCCACTTGATGTGCAAGTCCTGTAATTGATCAGCTAACCATATTCCACAATTTGTAACCATGATACCCCACTGTGTAATGAATTTATCTTAATCTAAACGGGTTTAATTAGCTGTAATTGCTGTTAGAAGTAATGATTGGGAAAAGAAAACTTAGTTAAAATACGAGGGAAGAAGAAAAAGAAGGATAACACAAGGTGCATGCTTCAACCTCTATGAACACCCAAAAGAATATTATGAACATTAATTGAGCGAAAGAATAAACCATCTATGGAATGAAATGGCACTGGTCAAAGGAATATGCTTACATCAACTTATGATGCAAGCATATGACATAAGATTTAGCTGTGGCTTTGAAGTTCTTGTTTGTCTCGTAATGCTCGTGAAGATCTTGAAATGAATACCCGAGGAATGTCAACAATTCCACAGACACAAAGAGAGAGAGAGAGAGAGAGAGAGAGAGAGAGAGAGAGAGAGAGAGAGAGAGAGAGAGAGAAATTGCCATGTCTAGCTAGAGTTGTGTCCAGTCAACTCTTTCATTGCGAAAAGTCACGGCCTTGACACTGGCAAAAGTGATTCTTTATCTTACCCATGGATTTTTTTTTTTAAGGGAATCTAGAATAATATGTATTTGCTAGGTATTTCCAAGTTTTTGTTTATGTTTTCATTTTGCATCATACTCTCTTACTATTACAAATTTTCCCTGCCATTTGATTTTTGCCAAAGAATGACAACCCTTCTATTGTGATTCAAATAATGAACTTTCATCATTATCTTTGTCTTTCAAACAAAAAACTTTTTGTATTGTTGTCAAAACAATAATGGACGGTCAATAGATTAGTAATCCAGTGGTTAACTAATGACCACTCGAGACACTTTATACCCCTAAATCCCTTTTATTTAACCAAAAAAAGGAAAAAAAACCACTGATAGTGCTTGGTCAAAGTTGTAAAATTTCAAAACTTATATTGAAAACACAAAACTTGTATACATATGGTTTCTGTTTATAATGATTAGAAACAAAAAATGCTTCCACTCATATTGTGTTAATATTATATTTGTTATAGGATGAACTGAGGTACAATGCGTGTCAATATATATTGCTCGGGTCGAGAAGGCCCCATCAACTACAGAGTGTGACTAGAGAATAACAAAAATCAAACTAAGAAGCAATGTGAGTGAGTGAGTAAAAGGGTCCAACTCCTGTGAATGCCTGGATGGAGTTGGCAATTCTGAAATTATCAAAAAGGAAATTGATAATCAAAATCGCCATACACATGGATTTACTTAAAGCAACTTGAAGATCAAAATTTAAAATTTATGAAGATCTAAGATCTTTTTGGTCTTTTTAGTTCGTAATCAAAATATTCTGCATTTTCTTTTGGAAATTGCTTGGTATAAAGTAGTGTTCATTGCAAAAGTTGTCTTTTGCTTTTTTTTTTTTTTTTTCCCTATTTGAAGTGACTTGGCATAAAATTGTTCAAAGAAATTACTACAAATCTTATGTTTTTTTTTTTTTTTGAACTTTCTTGGAAAAATTGAAAATGTTTAGCCTTTTTCTCTACAATGTTGGTCGGTGCAAACCAATGAAATTGAGAAAATGTAAGTTTTTCCTTTTATCTTCTTCAAGTTGCTTGGCCAAAAGAAGGGCCCATTGCAAAGCAATTGTCTTTTTTTTTTTTTTTTTTGTATCCTTGAAGGTTCTTGATACCAAAGGAATGAGATTGGACAAAGGTAAGTATTTTGCTTTCTTTTGTTTGAAGGTCCGTGGGACAAAGTAGAACAATTGGTCAAAAGTGCAAGGCTTTTCTTTGTTCTCCTTCAAGTTAGCTTCAGCTTCTAAATTTCATAAACTAGAAGAACATGCTTTAATTGGAATATTAATGCATTGTTAGTGATTTGTGCATGTTCCCATTTTTTTTATATTTGCCACATTTATAAAGGACAACCTTTTTGTTTGCGTCACCAACACTAAATCACAATATCTTTAGGTAGAAAACTTTCCTGTATCTAAAGCTATATGCACCGACATGGCACATTTAACTCGATGAGATGCTGAAGTGACTTGGTAGGCAAAGGGTAAGAGGTTTGCCTTTTTCTTGTTGAAGGTCCGTGGAACAAAGTAGAACAATTGGGCAAAAGCGAAAGGTTCTTGCTTTGTTCTCCTTCAAGTTAGTTGGGACAAAGTTGAAGGAAATATGGTTGCATTGAAGGCATGTAGAGGCCATAATTTTCGATTTATAAAAAAGGACGGCACTTGTTGACTTCGATATTTAAAGAATGTGCTTCCAAAGTGTTCTCACAATACCACCCTCTTCTTCCTTGTGTGGGCGTGTCCTTGAGAGAGATAGAAAGAGACAATATGGAGATTGAGCTTCTTATCAAGGAGACCATAAAAAATATGTCGTTCTTCCCCAAGCCAAAGTCTCTCAAGCCAAATGAGTCTGTAGGATGCATCCATAGGCAAATAAGAATGGTAGAATACTTATGCTTGCCAACCGCACAAGTTCATCCCTATCACAGGAAACTTCCACTTCACTTGCCTATTATGTGGTACCAAAGGCCAAGGACTTGCCTCTCAATGTACCATCTGTCGACTCTTCATCCACGGAAGTTGTGGGTTTTCACGCACCATCAAAATTTCACGCCATGAACACTCCCTCACTCTCACCTTTCCTCTTCGTCTACTCAAGGATGCCCACAATTCCTCATGTCACATCTGTAGAGGAAAGGTGATTGCTGAATTTGCAGCCTACTGTTGTCAAGTATGTGATTTTGTCTCACATTTGCCTTGCACAGACCTATATTGGCTTAGAGATGAGACTGCAGCCATGGCTTTGGAAACCGATGATGTGGAAGAGATGCCCCTAACGCAGATCCATCCACATAATCTAACTCTCAATGATGAGCAACTCATGGATGATATGGTTTGTGGTGTCTGTATGCAGTTCATCTGGACTACACCATTTTACCATTGTGCACGATGTAATTTCTTTCTTCATTCTACATGTGGTAGATTGCGAAGAAAGAAACGACATCCACTCCATGGTCACACGCTTACTCTCCTCTCTCGAGCACCTTATGAGGATGGCATATTCAACTGTGGTGTTTGTTCTCGTCCATGCAATGGCTTCACCTACAATTGTTTACAGTGTAACTTTGACGTTGACGTTCACTGTGGTACAATTTCGCCAACCTTGACACATCCTAGTCATCAGCACCCTCTCTTTCTTGCTATAAGATCTGAAAAACATTGCAGTGCTTGTGGTACTCGAAGCTTCTTTCTATGCACTGACTGCGATTATTCATTATGTTATAATTGTGTATCTTTTCCACTCGAGGTTCGACATGAACATGACAAGCATCTCCTCACACTCACCTATGTTGTTGAAGATGAGTCTGGAGAACACTATTGCTTAATTTACGAAAGAGAGAGAAATCCAGAAGATTGATTCTATTGTTATTCAAAATACAATTTTTTTGCTCACATTGAATGTGTTCGTGGAAGTTTTTCATATATTAAGATTGGAAGTGCTTACAATAGTCTTGATCACAAGCATTCTCTCACTTTTATTCGGACAAGGGTTGACTCCTCTCCCAATTGTGATGTTTGTGGCGAGCCTTTTCTTAGAGGTGTGGCCCTAGAATGCACTCAATGCAAATTTAGTGTGCATCTTGAATTTGTTGACTGTTTGCGGAAAATAAGTTACCACTTGAGAGGGAAGAACGCACATCATAGTATAAGGTAGGCCAAGCATTGATTATATACACAATAAGTGTCAAAATGGTGCACTTGAGCACAAAACAAAAGGCACCATGGCAATTTATGTGATCAGAAGTTTGTGTAGTGAGAAAGATCCTCTTATGGTGTTGATTTGGGACAAGATAAGAAGTTGTTGTATCTTTGCCTATAATTTCAATAATTACCATAGTATTTTACTCTTGATTAACTCCTTTTGTTGGTTTTTATTTTTTTCACCTTATATATTTGTGTTAGAAATAAGAATGACCAATATTCGTTGAGAAATTTCTTCCAATGTATATTGAAACAATCATCTGCATTTCTTCTAAGATATGTTAGATATCGGTTAATATACTAAAAGAAAAGAAAAATTACTTCTGTCGTCCTGCAGCGGAGTCATTTTTAACGTGTTGCGAAGGGAAGGACACGAAGGGAATCGGCCTCTTCGTTGTGGTGGGTGGCTTCCACGTTTTCCTACTTAATTCCTTAGAAGGATATAATGAAAGTCATGTTAGTGACATAATCTGCGCACTTGATTTTAATATGCACCTCGCTGGAAAGTATTTTTTGCAAAGACCCACTAATTCAAGAGCAAAAATATATTATTAAGGAAGGATAGTAAGAAGTAGAAAGTAAGTTATGTGGTGGAAAAGTAACTAATAAGTTAATTTTATAATAAAAGTTAGCTTGTAAAACTTGTACAATGGAAAAAAAAAAAGTTATGAAAAACCCAAAATCATTTGTCTAAAAATCTTTCCCAAACATCACAAGTTTCAATTAAAAAAGCTCATTTATATCTCAATTTGAAAGGACAATATTTGTATTTTCTATAACTAAAATTTCTAAACAAGACTTGAGAGTATGTACCAAGTCCTTTGGGAACATGCCTATGGGGACCTCACCACATAAGGGCTGCCTTCTCCAGGTTCCCCTGCCCCACCCATTTCCCTCCCCGGGAAGCCCCTATCTCTGGGACAAGAGGATCTGTCACCGCCGTATCTTGATTGTGGTCCCCAAATGCCGGGGTTCCCAGCAGAAGCCGGTAGATTTGTGCGTGATCTATCCGGTGTCGGCACATGACCAGTTCCACTGGTTAAGCTATTTAACTGAATATTAAGTTAGTAATGACTTTAATCATGAGGTTTAGAATTAGATACTAGTAGAAACTTCAATTATAAAATTTAAAATTTGATATTTGTATATGTGAGTTGAGTATATATATTGTAATATTAAAAAAAATAAAAATGGTTAACTGGATTATCACTGGTTTTTGCATCCACCTACACTTCAATGCTTGTGGAAGAATGCCCACTGAACCTCTTTTGAGTATAAGAACATCAGTATGACAAACGCCTCATGGTTCATCAGTCACTGTCGACTGGTAAGGTATTTGTAAATCACTGGTGGAGCTTAAAGCATCACGTTTTCCGGGATCAAATGCTGGGTTAAACCCATGTACAATCATTTTTAGGATCCCCTATCAAAGTCTCTCCACAGTTCATATTTGAAGTAGAGGAAGGCAAGCCATCGAGAGACTCCATTACTTCAACTTGGACCAACATATCTGAAAGCGATTCACCAGCTAAAGAGCCAAACTCGGTGGGTTCAGTACTGATTGCCGCCAGCCAACTAGATGTGTTTGACGCAGGATGGGGTGGTGAAGATTGTGTTAGTTGTTATTGAAGTTTGCGTACCAGCATTGTCACCCACCATATCAGCAGGTTTCATGGAAGGTGCAGAGTCAAGACTGGATACCCACCACCCACTAAACTAAAAGCAGTGGTCCCGCTAGGTCCTGCATCCTGAACAGGGACACTTGAAGAGGCAGCTTGTTTGCTTTAAGCAGCCAGAACTTTAGAATCTTCATTGCTTTGCTGGGAAGTGATGGAACTGGTAAAATCTGGAAAATCTATCTCGTGATTTTTCTCTGCTGTTTCAAGAGACTTAACTACAGAAATGAAATCAGAACTAGAAATTAAGCCATTTGATGTTACAGGTGGAGGACTCGAGCTCTGTCTAGAGGATGGCTTGAATGGCCCCCACCGTCAGATTGGTCCTCATAACCTTGTTCATTTTTGGTTTCACCATCTGCAGTGTTAGTCCAACCGGGAGAATGAGGACCAAACTGATTAGGAAAGTACTACTACTATTAGAAGAGTCCCAGCCTCGTTGAATAACAGCATTCATTCTCCCATCTGTATTTGTAACATCAGCAGGGTTAGTCCAACAGGGAGAATGATTACCATATATACATTACTCTTCAAAAAATCATAATTACCAATAGCATTTCATCCTGCTTCAGCTTTTAGCTCTCCTTAACTTCTTTACTATGTATCCAACTGGCTTTCATACATCCACTCCATCCAACATCATGGATACTATCCTTATCATCTGAGGTAACTCCTACTCCTGAAGACAGGAAATCATTGTTACCTGGCAAAGATGGTGCTTTATGATCGTCCACTTAATGCATCAGTCAAAAGTAGAGTCAACTTGCTGGTCATTTGTCCCCCATATTCTCAGATTAGAAGGGAAGCGCCTAGTTGTACTCGATTTACCCAACAGCAGCATAGAAAAGGGTCTGAGAATTCTTCCATCGGGGTCCCGATAGTAGCACAATTTTTTAGTCTCAAAATCATTAGTAGATTGCCCCTGTCTCTGTGGAGACGGCATATCTTGATATATCTGATGCAAACCTGGAAAACAATTAAAATCTCACCACTGCTTGACCATTCCAGCCAATGGCCAATGAACCAGAAGGATTGACCTGGTTTGCTAGGGTATTCCATCTATCATGCTAGATGCTTCTCTTTCCTGATTCCAAGAGGAAGTCACACCAACTTTTCTACCTTGCCCATAAGACTTGACTAATTTTTTCTGTACACAGTTTCTAATATTATCAAAGACATCGCCGTGGATTTATTTGACTAATCCATGGATCGTTTTTTTTTTCCCGGAACCTAGAATAATAGGTATTTGCTAGGTATTTCCAAGTCCTTGTTTATGTTTTCATTTTGCATCATATTTTCTTACCATTACAAATTTTGCCTGCCACGTTTCTTTTTGCCGAACAGTGACTCACGTTCTATTGAGATCCAAATAATGAATGTTTGCCATTATCGAGATACCTTGTACCTCTAAATCTCTTTTATTAATTAAGAAAAAAAGACAGTTCTTGATCAAAACTGTAAAATCTCAAAACTTATTCTGGAAATACAAAACTTCTACACATATGGTTTCTGTTTATAATGGCTAGAAACAAAAATGTTTCCACTCGTGTTTGTATTGTATTCGTATTGTATTTGTTATAGAATGAAGTAAAGATGCACTGCATATCAATATGTACTGCTCGGGTCGAGAAAGCCTCGTCAACCACGGAGCATGATCAGAGGACAGCAAAAATCAAACTAAGAAGCAATGTGAGTGAGTGAGTAAAAGGCTTCAACTTCTGTGAATGACTGGATGGAGCTGAAAATGGTATGCTAAAATTGCGTCCGGTTCTTGATGCGGCGTCAGGATTGATGGAAAGAGGAGGAGAAATGGCAAAAGAAGGAGCCGGGCTGGGAGGGAGACTGTTTGAATACTCATTATCATAACCTGGGGACATCAAATCTCGATTATAACCACTTCAGAAATTCACTAAGAAAACAGAATATTTACATCGAAATTCAATGATAGGAAACAAAAGGAATAACTGTACTCACAGTTGGCTTGCTTCCATCCCAAAACCATCCTCTTACGATCAAAAATTATGCGATAACCAGTCATGAAGTTTTCTGGAGGAAAAAGAATGAACAAGATCACACTATAAGTTGGAATTTCTGAAATCAAACGAGTATAAAAACCCCAACAGATAGTTTCCTAAAATGTAATCAGGCCACGCTGGCAGACATTGTTACTTCTCTTGGGGGATTACGGGGGTTCAATGTAGTGAACATGTGCATAAAAAGTACCAAGTTTACTGAGGACTTTACATGATTTAGGATAAACTAATCCCTAGGCCCACCGTAGCAGCAGTTAATCACTATTTGAGACTTTCATACACTTTTGTTGAGTCTCTCTCTGGTCATTATGATACTAACCAGAGGTCGCAAAATTACACAGTTTACCCCGCCTAATACTTACAGGCAACTTGAGAGAAACCATAATGATTAAAACTACCATCTAATCATACTCCTAATTTGACTCCATTACTAACACCTTCTTGCGCAACGATCAATGTTTAATTTAAAACGTGGAGGCAGCAAGCTGTGACCTGACTCCATTTATAAGAACTCTCACATTAATCTTCTCAACACCTGCTTTGTATCTTTAACTTGGAGACTAATGAAGAGGTCTCTTGCTATATGGAGTGGAAACATTGGTTCAACCAGGGAAGACCAACCACCCCAAAGGGTTGAATGTAGTAATCATTTTCAATTCTAATTTGCTAAACTGAATTTACACAATAAGACTAAACTTTGTAGATCTGCTGTTTCCTAAAAGCTACAAAGATTTCTCCCCTTCCCCTACCCCAAGAAAACTTCACTTAATGCCAACCTTATATAGTCTAATCTACAGAAGTGGGGAAATCATTCAAACAATTCGTAGCTTTTTTATTGAATTCAGACCTCGTCATCAACATCATTGTACTACTGATTGTTGTCTTCTTGAGGAATGTATGCACAGTTCAAAGCTCCAAAATTACAGGAAATATACAAATGCAGCACTGTTAATATGAAAAGGTTTTGAAATAAGCATAGTTATTCTTTCTCAGCAAGTAATCAAAGTTACTGATGAAGAGATACTCACGTCCTATGATGTTTATATTTTCACTTCTGTGAAGGCCCAGACAATACACATATCCTTTCTGGAGAACACAAAGCCAAATTTTAGCACGACTCGAGCAAAATATGAAATTAAAGCACAAGAAGTGAGACCACACCTTTAAAGGAAGCAAAATTATGGGATCATTCAGAAAATATAGGTCTCCGCCTTGCATTGTCAGGTTCACATCAGGAATTGTAAAATTGGTTACGTTTGCACTGCATATAAAGAGGAAGTCAGTGCCTTAAAGTCGAAGGAAGAAAAATAAACCAAAGCAGGTAAAGGTTTTTCTCCAGATATAAACCACCTCAACTCGTAACAATATTCAAAGGGCAACTCGGAATGAGATAAATAGCGATGTTCTTGGACCTGAGAGTCAAACTGCAAAAAAACATAATTATTGGTACCGGCACAATTTGAGAAGCAATTTGCAGTAATATCAGGAAACAAACTACTTGAAGAACTTACGCTCTGAGAAATAGTAGTATAAGCTGGATCGCTTAGGAACGTAAATGATGTACCAGAGTCAAAGATTGCACTGAACCCAATCTCAGAAGAATTTTTTCCCACAGTTATTTTGGTGATGCTGACATTATAAGTTGGACTGACAACAAGTTCCCAGCAGTATAATAAGTACAAGAGCATAGATTTCAGAAAAACCAGAGTGACATAGGACTTCGGCTAAACATGTTTAATCTCAAGAAGTGGGAACTTACTGTGGTTCCCTAACATTGAAAGGTGTTTCCTTTTGGTCTGAGCTGCCAGTATCTCCAAAAGTGATTCTCCCGGACCCATCAGCTCCAAAACACATAGAAAAAGAATTTGAAGCTATTCCATTTCTTGCTAAGGTGCTAGGAACCGATATATTTTTCATACCAAGCCCAAATAGACCATTTGGTGCTCCACCCTCCAGAAAAGTACCAAGCTGTTGTTGACCACAACTGCAATATAATGACATAGTTAAAAAAATAAATGCCAAAAGTTATGGGAAAATCAAACTATTAGAATGAAAACAAGAAGCAACTTCAAGGTTAAGGTAATGTTAGGTCATCAATGAAGGAAAGAAAATAGTTGATCATCAAATTGAAGACTCAGAAATTTTTTTGGTGATGTCACTGACACCTCTAAAGGTTTCTGATATATTATTGCCCTGAAAACCTATCCCCATGGAAGTTTTTTAGAGATTTTTACTGAGTCAATTAAATTGAGGCAAAACACAGGTGACAATCCCCACCAATAATTGTTCCTGGTTGAGGAAGAAATCAGCAATAACAAATTCTAGATTTCATCATTCATGTAATTTGCCCAAATATCCACTTTTACAGATGTCATTTTAATGAACAACTGTTTCTTTTTAATCCAGCTCTAACAGAAAATGATATCACCAGAGATACATGTCATGAGCGTGCTCACTTGAAAAAGTGCCTATATAGTACCTAACAGATCTTTTTTATATTTCCAACAACTGCATAAGAGGTTTCACATGTTCAACCCAAAATTTATGCTAGCAAAGCAATGAAAGATTACCTACCCAAAAGTAATTCGAGTGTCAACAGCCTTTACCAGATCATCATCTGTAACTAAGTGCAAAACATCCTCCACCAAGATCCCAGTGGATGAAGTGTTATTAGAAAGATACACAACTTCATAAGAACAATTACTGCTTGCTAAAGTGCAATGCCTTTTTGGGCACAAGCTGCTGTTGCAGGAAAGTATTTCACTCGTTGATGAATTACTAGGGCTGTAGATGTGAAAGTCAAATATCTTCTGCATGATAGCATTAAAAGATTCAAGGAATTCAGTACTTGAGTAGAGTTGCTTTCACGACCAATCTCTAAAACAACTAGATACGTGGAAAATATATGTTAGCATAAAACTAACAATTCTACACATCAGATACAAAGATTATAGTCGATCTACATTCCACTAACTTTGCTGTTGTCATCCCATGCATTGGTAGAATGCTACTGGGTGCGGCCAAGGAAAACACGGGTGCAACTTGACATATATGGAGTGAGGACTAAAATAATTTACATGCTTAGTTTTAAATTGGAAACTTTAGAGCATTACCCTTTCACTTAAAAACTCGTTTTCTACTAAGATGTTTGATAACAGTAGATTCAACAAATCAATGGAAGTTCTGGATTATAGTTCTTAAGCATGGCTACGATACTGGAATAACACAGTGTTGCCTAATAGAAGTAAGACAAGACACAGTTTAGACTCACGCCAACTAGAATTTTAGACGACCGATGACTCTAAGCAGAGCAATAAACAAGTAACAAAACTTTCAATGAAAAGAGCATACCTGTCCATTTGCTGACCATAAGCTGCGTACGCAACCACGTCTTTTACAGTCACATGGTAGCCAGAACAAATCACTGCCAGTGTCTAAAGCCACCAAAAATGATAAATTTGGTGTCCCCAAACTTGGTGTCCCCACCGAAACATTGGCATAATGCAAACTGAAATAGCGAGAATATTGCAGAAAATTAGTTAGCAGAAACGTGATACAACGAACGCTCAAAACCTTTATACCGAGTTTGGTCAGCAAGAAAATAGAGGGAAGATTTAAATAACAAGTTGCTAGGGACAGGCTCAGAGAGCATATTTTCCATCTCCAATAAAAAATAGGAGAGAAAAGATTGACAATTACACGTTTGGCTAGAACTTGTTAGCAGCGTAGTATCAGGGCCTAAAAGACAGAATCCATTAAAGAAGAACACTTTAACCAAACAAGCCTAGGAAAAACAATAATTTCTACCAGACATACGAATCTCGGTCGGAGTGCGATTAAAATACCCATCTCAATCCTCATCCCCCTTTCTTTGTCTCCAGTTTCTCACCGACCAAACACTAATCATCCAGATATATCATCTATCTATCAATCTATCTATCTATATATATATAACCCTCTAATAATTCTGAAACAAAACAATAACCCAGAAAAGGATAAAAATAAAGAACATAGGTATGGACTTCAAAGGGTCTTACAATCCAAAAATACTGTAGAGATAAGTATCGTTTCCACCGGCGAAAGTGAGCGATGGCGATTGGTCGTTGCTGACGGCGAGGTGACGGCTGCGAAGTATGTGATCCCGCTGTTTCATGGCTACATAGTATTCCAAGCTCCCTTTCACCGGGAGCCCCTTGCCACCCAGAATTCCCTTGACCGGGTCCGAGAATCGGTGGAGGATGTCAAACCCGAACTGCGACCCATCCGCGGAACAGCTCGGGGAAAGCAAAACGAGTAGCAAAAGGGCATAGCAAGAAGAAGCAACACCGAGAAGCGAGGCCATAGCTCAGAACAGTCGGTGTTGCTGCCAAGAAAGCGTGATTGAGGTCCCCCGCTGCGTCAATTTGGGCACCGAAGGACTGAAGACTGGAAAAAGCGTATAAAGGAGAGTGAGGAAGCGTCGTTATCACCAGAAGAAGCTGGGAAAATTCAAGCAAGATGGTTGTTGATAGTGGAGAAACACTCCATGTGAGGAGTCTGGTCAGCTCTCCCATTATGAGCCAAGAGTCTTTGAAAGTTCATTTTAACCTTTTATCGACAAAACACGTGGCTCAGAACCTTTTACCGAGATATATGGCTCAATTCATTTTTTTTATATTATAATAAGAGATTAAAAAAATTTAATCTTAATTTATTTAATAAAAAAATGACTCAATAAATTAAGAATCTTGACATACTTTATTATGGTTTTTATAAATATAGAAAATAAATAAATATGATGTATCATTTGGTGATTTATTAAGTGACTAGAGAGTAGAATAATTGTTGTACAAAAGCCTAAAACTAAAGATGAATTATTAATATTTTTGGTGTTTTGATTTATGTATTACTTGTTATATAATTTACATTAATTTTTCTACAATTAGTGTCACAACTTTATATCTTATAATAATTTGATTATTTTTTCAGATGAGACAATTAAGAGACATAGGTTTGATTAAATGAGATTATTACTTTCTAAATATGATTATACCATATTGTTAATTTATTGACATGTCATGTTCTTTATATATTAAAAAAAGATTATTTTTTACAAGTTAAATGGTCCTCGTTTGACCACGTTTCAAACACGCAACGCTCAACGACTTTACCGAGCTTGGGTTCCACCTCCCGTAAACGGCGGACACTAGGGTCGACAGGACAGCGCCCGCGACCAGTGGGTGCTTTCTTCCCCTAAGCTAAATTCAAGTCCCACATCGTTTAAAAAACATAAGAAAAGAAAGGTCCCAAGAGAGAGAGAATCCCACCTATGAACGTAGAAGGTATTGATAATTTGTACACCGTTGATGTATGTAAGGAAGCTTTGGATTTGAAGTTGCAAAGGACAAAGAAATAAGCTCAAATCAACCTATTCTCTTTATTCGAGTTATCTAAAAATAAGCTCCACATGCTATACTAATGCAAAAATACAACCATATAAAGTTTAAGCAAGGATTTGAAACAAAAAAGATTTAGTTTTTGAGTTGATTTGAGTTTAAAGAAGCAGAGAACCTTCACAGATTATTGTTAAAATACAGGTAATAAATCTCATGTTATTAAAAAATATATAAAAATCACATTTATATGATAATTCCACTAACTTATGAATTGACTTTAAAATTGAATAATATGTCTCTTAACAATTGTTTTGTTCATGACCTTGTTAATAAAAAATGCAATTAGACATGTTGAGATGGCTACAAATTGCCAAAACAGTATGTCAATAGGCTACCCAATTCGCTATGTAGATCCTTAACAATTCTTCACACAAAATGTAATACCAATAAAAAGAAAAGTTCAAACAAAATTCATATGTTTTTGTTTACTGTTTCCAGTTAGATTCATAGAGAAGCAAAAATTGGTAGGGTTCTTCAAACAAGTTACTAGTTCAATAAAGGATATATCCTGCTTATTTGACATGACATGCCAGAAATAAAAATGTATATCCACCATTTTCATTTCCTCTTTCAGGATACTAATGAAGGCCGAGAAGAAGAACTACAAATGCTTGTGACATGGTGCTTGCATGTGAGTTCGTTTTCCTCTCATACTTTTCGAAATAAATCATACTTTATGTCACAGTAATTGAACGGGTGGTTGAACTCTACTCCAATTGCAAACAGCTCGTCTCGTGACATGAGCATCATCCTTCACACAAATCAAGGAAGTTTACGCAGGGTATATAGTCGAAGACCCATGAGTTCACAAAAATAGAAACAATGCAGTGGATAAACGAAATTTTCATGTCCAAAAACTCAAAGAACAAATCGACAATCAAAGTCCAGTTTCTTTATTGAACAAATTATTGCCATTCTTGCAAATGAAAACGTGGAAAATCGTTACCCCGCAACTATGTTCATACCCACTAAACACATGCTTCTATCCGTCTGTATCTCCTAACTCTTTCGAGATACCTTATGATTTCAATTTTAGATGCGCAAATTCCACTTGTTCATCTTCTCCCGAAGTGAAAGGATGGGAGTAAGGGACCACGCTGTTACTAATGTGTAGCTATTTTCAGTAACTACCTTTACTTGTAGATTGATCAATTCTTTCTTGATAGGCTCCCATGATTGGGCCCACTTTTCATCACAAGTCACAAGCTCCAACTCCTTAAGATCAAAAGTTGATGGTGGTAGTGGCTTGCACAATCTTGAGCAAATTACATAATTCACCAATGTGTTTTGGCAACTTAGTAATGCTTCGACAATAAGATATGTTAAGAATGCTTAATTTATGAAGGCTTGTAATTGACTTTGGCAATTCTTCCAAATTAAAACAAGACCAAAGCTTCAACACTTCCAAATTCGCCAATTCATCAATTTTTTTTGGCAACTTGATATTTTTTTGATAGTCAAATATGTCAAGAATCCTTAATTGACGGAGGCTTCTTGTTGATTCTAGTAATTCCAACAAACTATAAAAGACCTCGCTCTTAGCGCTTCCAAATTCATCAACTCTCCAATGTGTTTTGACAACTTGTTCATTTTATGGAAAATAAATATGTCAAGAATGCATAACCTACTAAGACTTTTGATTGATTTTGGCAATCCCAACAAATCAAGACAATTGGTAAGGTTCAACACTTCCAAACTTGTTAATTCTCCAAGTCTTTGGGGTAGTGCAAACAACTTATCTCATCCATTGATGTTGAGTTTCTTGAGGCAAGTAATCTCACATAAATAAGCAAGGAATTCCACCAAATAATCACAAGAATCAATATGTATTTCCATTAGATTTGGAAATACATTTGAAATCTTGATAGATTGATTCCCCAAAGCATGTCTAATATTACCCAAAAATGTGGAAGAATTTGTCACATTCTTTAATCTAATTTTCTTTAGATAGGGTGCATACTCAAGTAGCTGAAAATTACTTAATTCTACACAAGAAAAACCATAATTTGCAACAATGATAACCTTTAGTTTTGACATCTTTGTTAAAAATTCTGGTAATGTGAATTTCTCTATTGGAAGATTTAGAACTAAAACCTTAACCTCGTATGGTTGAATATTGCACCAACTTGAAGAGAACTTTTCACATGCAAAAATAACTATTTGTATTGTTAGAAAGGATACAAAATACTGGTGTATAGGTCACAACTTGTTTAAGGATGCATGGGTTAGCATTTCAAATAGAGAAAGGTAAACCCACCTATTGTGATAGACAAGATATGTGCTTTGATAGATATTTGCTTTTGTTCTAAACACCATTCTAGAAGATTGTTTTCACTTATGTCCACAATCAATCTTTTTCATTGTTCTATTGGCCCTTGGCTATTCTAATGGATAGTTAGCTCTTTAAGAAGATCATGTCGTGAGACAAAGTCTTCATTATATCTTTCTTGATAAATGAGTAGCAAGATTGTAATTCACATACAAAACATAAATTTTGTGAATCTTTCTCCAAATCAGGATAACACAAGTAAAAGAAATCAACATTTGAATGTGTCTAGGGTCATCAAACTTAAATCTATGAGACAAACTATATAATGGCAAGGATTATAGTTTAAATCCTTTATTAATTCTAGCTTGTATAACTTTCTTTCTTCCCAAATCTTCCTAGAACTTAGCTTTCCATATGAACACCTATAGGTTAGAGTGAAAAATAGTACAATCTCACTCAACAGGTCCCATGAGCTATAAAATACTGCCACCAAAACATAGAGTTCACAAAACTGTAAGACACAAGAATATTTTGGGTCTATACGTAGCAGTCACAGCATATTATAAGTCACATATACTAATGAAAGCATGAAACATAGTTGACAACAAAATTGCATGACACAAATAAAATGTCAGCATACCTCATGAGGTCAAGACTGGCCAGATTATGGGAACTGATCTTATGTAGGATTTCAATGGCCTTCATTCCATCTCCATCTAGTTTGTATAATTCTACCCACATATCAATGAGGGCAGCGATGGGGATCTTTTGATCTCCAGGAAACAAACCTAGGTCCAAGAAACACTCCTTGGTGATATCATCCAAGACATCAAGGCTTTTTTTGAGACAATCAAGCAGCTCACTATTAAAAGCAAGAGTCAAATGACCACAAGACCGTTCCTTTACCAATCTCCGCCAGGCTTCCGAAGGCTGCCCACAAAGTGATCTTCCAATCACTTCAAAGGCCAAAGGGTTGCCTCCATAGTCCTTAAGTATCTGCAAAGCAAGCCATTCAAATAAAATTAGTTGTATTTTGGCTATTGTAGAGGTAATATTGGCTATAGCTCTAATGATCCGAACCACTTTACATGCTTGCCAATATGAAAAATAGTTTGTATTTATACTTTTTCATGTTCAATAATACTAGATTATAAGGAACAAAACAAGCTAGGATAAATACATGCATGACTATACAAACATGAATACATCATATAGCAATGAGTTACATACTTATTGAAACAAATGTTGTCATCAAGTATTTTTTACTCATAAAACTAAGTTCCCTGAAAAAAAAAAGAGTAAGGACAATATTAAATATATTTGAAATATAGGTATATCAAAGGTTATTACCTTTTTTCACACATTCATTTTGATTTGAAGAGCTTCCAACTTCTAGCCTCACCGAGTGACGCAAGAGTGTCTTTGCATGTTCATCATTTAATGTTGGTAAGTTATATGTAATCTATCTCTATTGATTGCGGTTCTCAAAGTTACTATAATATGGTAGTTTGGGATGTCAAACTCAAAATTGTTGAGAAAGGATTTTGATCCTTGCCAAACATCATCCAAGATTAACAATATAGGACCTTTAATTTGCTTGAGCAACATCCTCACCCGGTTGATTGCATCTTCGTCATTTTGAAACTCAAGCACTTGATAACCCTTATGATCAAATAGATCACGTGCAATGACTTTAAGGTTTGGAGGCTTCGAGATCAAGATGAAGAAAATACTATCCTTGAATATGCCTGTCCAAATACAATGTATTAGAAAGATGCCACAAATTTTTATTTTTTATTTTTATTTTTATCTATATAACATTTTTACAAGGTACAGATATGATGGATAAGCCTGAGAGAAAGTAAATCCCAAGTATGAAACAATGCGATCAATTTAACGGATGTTGAAGAATGTTTTTTCCTTTCTTTTCTTTTGCTTCCCTTGTATGTTAGCAACTCCAATGTGTCCTATGTTCCAAACCAGGATTAGCAGAAGCCTACCAACATTTTACCTCATGACACAAGATTTTATCTAACAATCTTTCAATTACCCTTGGTATCAATGCAATCCCATTCATTTTAGTTCCGCTAAAAAAGACAGCATTCTGTGTGTTTTGATTTTATCACTGTCTTACGGTTTGCTCTTTAATAGGATTCACATACATTTTATATTTCATTAAAGCACCTGGCTATTAGTAAGCAAAATTATATATTACAAAAAAATAAAAAATGAAGAATCGGCGGTTCACTACCTCTAATTTCCTCATCCTGACAAAGCTTTTTCACCAACGCGGTCTTCCCACATCCTCCAGCAGCAGTCAATTCGAGCAGCGACATCTTCTCAGTCAGCAGCTTCTTCTTCAACTCCTTGACGTGCACATCCAACCCTACCGTAAAATTAGGAGGTGGAGGAACTGCGCAAGAGAGCCCACCATTCCTCGCGCCTCAATTTTTACCTTCATAGATTTTGTTCACAGTGGCCAAAATCTTCAATCCATTCCTTGCTTGAACAAGTGGGACATAAAAGTCAATGAACTTTTGAATGTCCTCTTCCAACTTGGAGAGTTTGCTCTCTTATTTGGATTTTTTTGGGCTACAGTTTCCAATTTTTGAGCACTTCCCAACGAGCTCCTTGCCCTCATTCATTAGTATGATGTAGTTCTTTGTTTCCTCTTCTTTGTGACCCACTACTTCGTTTAAGTCTCTTATCTGTTCAACCCATTCGTTCAAAGTTTCTAGCTTGGATTGGAGGCTTTCGAGATGGATTTTGAACATAAGGGATTTGTTAACCGCATCCTTAACCACTTTATAGAGCTCTTGGAGTGCCACTCCCAGACCAGCCCCTACAAGCATTTCTCCTGCCATTGCTTTTGCGTCGCCAGCAAACCCAACGGCTCCAATATGGGAGAAGAAAAGAAACCCAAGATTTTGTGCTCAAACCTTGGTAGTCAAGAAAACAACGACAATACTCAACAAATCAATGTTTCAAGTTTCCTAATTTTTGCTCTCTGTTCTTTTTTAGCTCTGATGAGGGTACCTGAGCAAAAAACGGAAATAAAAGTAGAGAATCAGAGGGAAAGAAAAGCTCTTGTATCCACTATCTTTGAAATCTAAGAAAATGAGGACACACAATTTACTCACATATGCAAAAATATAAACCAACTTTCTTCTGCCCACGACGAAGTGTAGTAACAAATATAAGCAAAATCAATCAGAAACAGCAGGGAAGGAATATCTAAAAAAGAAAAAAGAATATATGCCTCTTAGCGAGAAGCTAAAGCAATTGTTCCATACCTTGCACTGCAATTGAGCATGAATGTTAATGTCGTGAGCCTCGAAGTTCCGAGTTTGGGCCCCGTCCCCCATAGGATTCTAATGGAGGCTTAATATATGATTCCACTTGCAGTGGAGCAACTTGTTAGGCGCAGAATTAATAAATGATTCCGTCAGCTCTGAAGCAACTTGTTGTTAGTTGGAGGATTAATGTATGATTCCACTAGCAGTTAAGCAACGTGTTTTAAGTTGGAGGAAGATCAATATATGATTCCACTAGCAGCGAAGCAACGCCTTATTTGGTGAAGGATTCCACTCACTGTATGGAGAACAAAAATGGGAAGTGAAAAATTCACTCCATGCTTTTTTCAAACGAAGCAAATCCGGGTTCTAGGCATTGGACGCTGCTGGTTGCAATATGGGGAGCCAAAGAATGAGTTATTTTTCATAAGAGCAAAGAACTCTGAAATATTTCAACGACCATAAACTAAGCAAGACATATTTCGTAAGAGCAAGACATGTCAGCCTTCGAAACTTACGCTACCAAGTTTTCGACCAGAAAGGAAAGCTTTTAGGCTCTCCAGTTGAGTCTTTAAATGTAAGAAAAACAATAGTTGCCATACAATAGGAGATAAAATAAGGTGGGAAGTCTTACCATCTTCTGCTTGCCGTGTTTGGTTTTGGAAATACTGAAAACTGCCCGCTACAATTGGCTGAATACTTACCATATGTAGAAAGGACAAAAGGGCGAGCATATATCGGTGACAAAAAATATTGATGTATCACATGTGCATGTTTGGAGGAACATGTAAATGGTCATCGAGGAGACTGATTGGTATCCATTTAGGAAAAAATAAGAGAGCTTTAGATGGGAAATGAGACTATTTAGATATTGAAATTTTAGGTTCGTTGAAAGGAAACCGAGACCTTTATTTTCATTGAGCTCCCCCAAAACCTGCACACAGAACCATTGCCAAGGATCGCGCATGCCTCTTCCTGCAACTTCCATTCTCATGTCTTGGGAATATAAGCTATTAAACACCTAAAGATGTCCTACCAAGAGCCCATCTAATCCGGTAGCTTTTGCTCTTGCCTTTAAAATTTAGAACTGTGTGCTACTGCCAACTCTATATATTTAAAGTGTCATTGTGTTATTATCATGTGGAAAGGAAGATTTTGGTATTTTGATTAGGCGTTTGGGATTTCCATTATGCATGTTGCACGAAGTAAATTGTATATTTGATTTAGTATTTTGTTTCTCTATTTTTTTTCCCTTTTCTGGGTCTTAGACAGCATATTAATACAAATTATTCTTGCACAATCCAACTTGTTGCATTCTCTTCATTGGAGGTTATGAGTCCCACACAAAGGAAGAAGAAACCTATAGTTATGCATAAATTAAGAAATTTTTTTAACTCATCAACTAACTTTTAAATTGACTTTAGGCCTTTTAATGCTCTTTTTGTTAAAAATGGTGAAATAAAAATTTCAAATTTACTAGATTTTACTTGAAAGTTACTTTTATAAGAAAAAAGATCCTTTATTTCTTTTGTAGGATTTGACTTTTAATAAGATATTAAAGTTTGATTTTATTTGAAACTAAGCCTTAGAAAGAAATTATATCCTTCCTTACAAGCCTAATTCTACGGGGAAAGTAAACTTTATATATTACAAGCCTAATTTGTCACTGTCCCTGCTGTTCAAGTGCGATGTCAGGGGCTCCTGACCGTTGGGTTAGGGTCTCGAGACGCACCCCTTTCCCCTTTAACCAAATAAAAAAAAAGTCCAGTGCAAGAAACTTGCGGGATATATGCGGTAAAAGTTTTGTACTCTCAAATTTTACTTAAATTTTTTTATTTTTATATAAAGAAGAAATGCCTTCTCATTTTGGGTGATTTTGAGTTTTCTAAGGAAATGTTAAGAGTTTAAATTTATCTCCCCCATACACAAAATGAAATGTATTACTCTTATAATAAAGCTCATGTTTATATTTCTTAGTCTTCGTTTCTCCCCTCGTGGACCCTCGTGGTTAGTCAGAGGGCTGCGTCTGGAAGACCCTCGGGATGCTTAAAAAAGTTCTGGGTCACATAATATTTAAGTCTCGGGTTGGATTAACCTTGTACGCTTAAACCACCACAAGCCATCCTTGTTGAACCAGGCAACGCTGTTGCTTTGCTTAATAGGTCCATGCGTTGGAGTTCGGAAACTTCGAAGTTCAAGGAACCAAAACTTCAGAAGCACCATTTGAGCTACGATATGTATATTTTTCGCTATGTTTTGCTTGGGTCAAAAGTTCAAAGAAATACTCCTGCGATAAAGAAGATGCACACAAGAGAAGAGGATTTCAAGTTAAAATTTACTCAAAAAAGTTGCACTGTCACGGTCCCACAAAGGTCCACTTGACCGAGCCCAAGAACCTAGCAAGCAGCCCGAAGTGTGTTTGTGTTTTGCTGTTTACTTTCTGTTTTGGACCTGGGGCCTTGTCTTGTTACTCTGTTTTGTATCGAGCCCAGCCCACCGTCAACCCCCAATTTCTCGGGAGAGCTAGGGTTAAATAATACAACTCCAATGCTGTGATTTTGGGGATGAATGTTGAAGACACATGATTGTGAGGTTTGGTTTCCCTCCATAAAAACTATTATTGATTTATTTGTGATGTCTCATTTCCCTTTGTACAAACGAATTTAATACCAAATTGTAACAATTTGTGACTACTTTGTCACAAAGCCTAAACCTATTGGTTAGCATGACAGCCCACTCTTGCCTTCCTCTCAACCTTGGGGCCCCAGTAGGATTATTTCAAGCATACTCCAACCAAGACATACTCCATTAAGATTCAAATTCAGGATGTGATGTCTATTTCTAATGTCTATTGTAATAATTCGTAACTACCTTGCTAAAAGGCTTAAACTTGTTGACTAGCTAAGAATCATTACCTTAAACCATAACATGCACACAACTAGTGATGAGAGCATATAGATCTTCTAGTCCAACACGCCTTGAAGAGTAGCAAATTATCTAAGTTGTTTTCAACTTTTCATGTTGCGCAAATTTGTGCAATACTCTTAATGTGATGTTAATGGACTTTTTGTGAGAATTTCTTCAAAATGAGTATCATTTACATGATATTAAATAGTCTTTAAATTTAATATTTTTTATATGATTTTGAAATAGTCTCCAAAATGAGTATTCTTTATATGATTTGAAATGGTCTATCTTGAAATAGTCTTCAAAATGAGCATCCTCTTATTAGAATGATTGTTAAGAAAGGACACCTAAACATATAGAAAAGATTTTAAATAAAAGATTGAAAATGTATATTAACCACTAATTTCAATGCATTCTCTCATCTAGAATATGGAAAAAGTTACAAAGATGATGATAAAGTGACATTAAAAAATCTAATTCATAACAAAATATCACATTTGAACTTAAATTCTAGTATTATGTTAAAAAAAACTAACTTTATTGTAAAATTGGTTATTAAGTACGAGAGACACTTGAACTTCAATAAAAGACATATAATTAAGATATTAGCAATATAGAATAACCTTTATTTTTATAAGAACTAAAGAAGTGTTGCAATAATTCTAGTGCAATAATGAAAAATGCATCAAAATTTGTAAGCTTTGCAAGTGAAATAATAGTACTCTCTCCACTAGATTTTTTAACAATTTATTGTTAATAAATAAATATTTCTTTTTATTTTTTGATGAATAAACTCACATGTCCATCATAAATAAATAAATATTCCTAACTTTAAATTACACAAACTAAAAAATTATTCGAAAGAATAGATGGATTAGATGTGTCTCCATTGGTTCCATAAGTTGTGTGCTCTTTTAATGGTGGAACTTCATGACCCAAGATGCCACTTATCCTCCTACACCAATAACATGTGCACTTTCCTTTTCTTCTACCTGTATTATTTCTATGCTTTTTCTTCTTTTTGAATGAAAATATTTCTAAGTTAGATTCATTTCTTAATTTAACTAAACATTTAGTAACCAGTAATTAGTTCAATTTCATATAATAATAAAAAATAATTGTTTTCTTCTTTTCATTCATTCCTTCTTGTGCAAGATAGCAAACGATGCCTTTAAAAACGGTACCTAGCTAACTATTTGTTACACTTGTTGTGCACAAAGTAAAATGATAAGACTTTGTGCATCTTACAAGTATCTTTTCACTTTTTACAAAGAACACTTCAATTAGATTCATCTAGAGGCAAATGTAGTTATTGGTGGGATTTCTTTGAGCACGTAGCAAAAGTACATCCTATGTTAGTATGATTTGAAATTGTTTAAATTATGTGTAAAAATATTTTCTTCTTAAAATTGGCTTGCAAGAAATTATATATTTCATTTTAAAGAATATTCATATTAGATAATATGATATAACTTACATTGTTATTAACATGTATCCTTGGAGACAATGGGGCTACAACCTCATGTTGTTGATTCATACATGTTAAGCTTTTGATCTATGGTAATGCCTAAAGGTCTTAACAACTAGTATTAGAGCAACTCACAAGTTCAACCTTTGTCACCAACAAGTTACCATTTCTCCCTTATTCTTATTATTTTTATTCATTTTGTTTCCTTTTTCGTTAAATAACTGTGGGTGTAGGGGATTTGGATGCTGAATTCAAACATTGTTTAGTCCTACGTGGGATAGGCTATTAACTAAGCCACATGCTTAACCACCCTTCTATTCCACTTATAATGCTATA
Source organism: Casuarina cunninghamiana (assembly GCA_028551485.1). Lineage (NCBI taxonomy): Eukaryota > Viridiplantae > Streptophyta > Magnoliopsida > Fagales > Casuarinaceae > Casuarina > Casuarina cunninghamiana. The sequence goes on along the minus strand of CM052368.1, from coordinate 954,609 downwards.
AGTAACCACTTAGCCACCAATGGTTAGTAACATTTTGCATATAAATTGTTTGTTTTCTTCTTTAATCTTTTCAACTCCTTGAAAACCAATACTTTTCTAATTGTCAATTATGACTACCATTTGTAGAACAAAATAATGTTGAGCTTGTATATCCTTGATGCATGTAAGGGAGCTTGGATTTGAAGTTGGAAAGAAGAGATAGATCAACATAAATCAACCTAGTCTTTCCATTCAAGTTATCTAAAATTAAACTCCATATGCTATACTAATTTGAAAGATACAGACATATAAAGTTTAAGCAAGGATTTAAGACAAAATTGATTTAGTTTTGGGATAATTTAGGTTTGAGGAAACAACAATGCCTTAACTAATTGTTTTGATAATGAATTTTCAAATAGGAAACAAATGCTTGCTCCATTAAAAATGACGATGTTACCAATATGATTCGGCACAACTAGATTCATTAACCAAAAGACTTCTTATAAAGGACAAAGTAGGGCTTAGATGCGAACACTTAAACCAATAGTGATGCTCAAGTGGGAACCCATACCAAAAACTATATTCTAAAATAAAACCAACAATCAAAACTACAATCCAAATTGTCTTCCCTCACTAGGATCATGTCTTTTTATAAAGAAGAAATCCTAATGAGCTTGACTAACCCAACTTAACTAACTCTGGACTAGACACATAAGCCTAGATTCATAACATAGTTAATCATTTTCTGGTTTTTGTGTTCCATATGAGCCCCCTTATTGGTTTAAGTATGACCATATGAGCCTCACTTTATCCTTTGTAAGAAGTATTTTGGTCAATGAATGTAGTTATGTTGCATTATTCTAGTAATAGACAAGAATTATATGAATAAGTCTCCAAATCTAGCTAGGTTGAATGCTAATGGTTAAGATGGTTGCAAAATTAACATAATATGTTAATAGGCTTTCCACTCATTATGCAAATTTACAAATCTTCATTAGAGAAAATATAATATTCTATAAAAGGTTCAAACAAAATTCATATATTTTTCTTATTGGTTTTCAAATCCAGAAGCATTTATTAAAATAATTAGGGTTTTTCTTCAAACAAGTAGAGAGTTAACCAAGGATAGATCATGGTGATTTGATAGGACATGCCAAAGCCAAAATTGATACCATTGTGACAAATGGTAATTTGAAACATTGTTATTTTCTTTTATCTCTATAATCATTATGGAATAGTACATTTGAACAATCCCCACAAAGTACTTCTATCTATATGTATCTCCAACTATTTCAAGGTACCACATGATATCCATTTTAAGTCCTCAAACTTCACTTGTTCGTTTTCTTGCCCAAAGAAAAAGGAAAGGAGGAAGGGACTGTGGTGCTATTTCCTCAAACGGCAAAAGCTTGCCTTCAAACAGAAATCCACCCCCACCAAACACATTATCCTTGTAGCCATTTTTTGCAACCACCTTTACATGTAGATTGGCCCTTTCTTTCTTGATAGGCTCCCATGACTTGGCCAACTTTTCATCACAAGTTACAAGCTCCAACTGCTTAAGATCAAAAGTTGATGGTGGCAATGGCTTGTGTAATCTCGAACACCCTTCCATGTGAATCTCTTTCAAATTAGATAATTCACCAAAATGTTTTGGCAACTTGGTAATGCTTTGACAATAAGATATGTCGAGAATGCTTAACTTATGAAGGCTTCTAATTGATTCTGGCAATTCTAACAAACTAAAACAAGACCAAAGCCTTAACACTTTCAAAGTTGTCAATTCGCCAATGTTTTTTGGTAAGCTGATAGTTTTTCGACAATCAAATATGTCAAGAATTGTTAACTTATGGAGTCTTCTTATTGATTCTGGCAATTCCAGCAAATTGTAACAAGACCTAAGTCTTATGATTTCCAAATTTGTCAACTCTCCAATGGGTTCTGGCAACCTTTTTATTTTATGGCAGCTAAAGATGTCAAGAATACGTAACATATAAAGGCTTGTGATTGATTCTGGCAATCCTAACAAATCAAGACAGTGGGTAAGGCTCAACACCTCCAAATTCCTCAATTCTCCAAATCTTTGGGGTAGTGTAGACAACTTATCACATCTGTTGATGCTAAGTTTCCTAAGGCAAGCAATTTCACATAATTGATTAGGCAATTCCACCAAATAATCACATGAATCAATGTTTATCTCCATTAGATTTGGAAATATATTTGAACTCTTGGTAGAATAATTCCTCAAAGTCTGTCTAATATTAACTATAAATGAGCAAGGAATTGACACATTCTTTAATCTAATTTTCCTTAGACAGGGTGCAAACTCAAGTAGTTGAAAATTACTTAGTTCTACACAAGAGAAACCATAATTTGTAACAATAATAACCTTCAATTTTGGCATCTTTGTTATAAACTCTGGTAATGTGAACTTCTCTGTTTGAAGATTTAGAACTAGAACCTCAACTTCAGGTGGTTGGATATCGCACCAATTTGAAGAGAACTTTTCATCTGCTAAAAATATACACAAGGTTGGAAAGGATACCAAATATAAGTGGATAGGTCAAAACTTGTTTAAGGATGCATGGTGAGCATTTAAGAGTGAGAAAGATAAGCCCACCTATTGTGATAGACAAGATATGGGCTTTGATAGATAGTTGCTTCTGTTTTGACCACCATTCTGGAAGATTATTTTCACTTGCCTCCACAATTAGTCTTTTTTGTTGTTCTATTGGCCCTTGGCTATTTTGATGGATAGCTAGCTTTCTAAGAAGATCATGTTGTGAGACAAAATCTTCATTATAGTCCTTGCCTATATCAATTACATCTTTCCTGATAAATGAGCAAGAAGTTACATGCTTTAAAGAAATTGTAATTATTTAGCCTTCACATGCAAAATATAAATTTCATGAATATCTCTTCAAATTAGGATAGCAAAGGTAAAAGAAATCAACATTTGAATGTCCCTAGGATCATCAAATTCACATCTAAGAGACAAAGTACATAAAAGCAAGGATTATAATGGAAATCATTAAATAATTCTAGCTAGTATAATTTTCCTTGTTTTTAATTCTTCCAAGTAATTGGCATGGAAATAGTACTTTTCATTAAATTGGTTTGGTAAGCTATGAAATATTGCCACCAAATTTAGATTTCACAAAACTATAAGATAAAAAATATTTTTGGTCTATACACAAGCGGTCATAGCATATTATAAGTTGCAACTTGAATGAAGGCATAAAAAATAGTCAACACAAATTACGTGAAACAAATAAAATGTCAACATACCTCATGAGGTCAAGACTAGCCAGATTATGGGAACTAATTTTATGTAGGATTTCAATGGCCTTCATTCCATCTTCATCTAATTTGTATAATTCTACCCATATATCAATCAGGGCAGAAACAGGGATCTTTTGATCTTCAGGAAACAAACCTAGGTCTAAGAAACACTCCTTGGTGATATCATCCAAGACATCAAGGCTTTTCTGAAGACAATCAAGTAGCTCACTATTAGAAGCAAGAGTGGAATGACCACGAGATACCCAACTCTGCCAAGCTACCAAAGGCTGCCCACAAAGTGATCTTCCAATCACTTCAAGGGCCAATGGGTAGCCCCCACAGTCCTTCAATATCTGCAAAGCAAGCCATTCAAATAAAATTAGTTATAGTTCAGCAGTCACATGGATACTATTGGCTATAGCTATAATGATCTAAATTATGTTACGTGCTTGCTAATATGAAAACATAATTTGTATTTGTACTTTTTCTTATTCAGTTATTTTTCGTGGTTATTCACTTATACTAGTATATAAAAGAAAAAACAAGAAAGCATAAATGCATGCATGAGTATGCAACAAAGAATTACAAACTGAAGCAAAAGTATTTTTTACTTATAAAACTAAGCTCTCAAGAAAAATAAGACTAAAGATGATATTAAATATATTTCAAACATATACAAATCATAGGCTAACAAAGTACCTTTTTCATACATTCGTTTGGATTTGAAGATCTTGCAACTTCTAGGCCTGCTGAGTGATGCAAAAGTATCTTCGCATCTTCATCGTTTAATGGTGGTAAGGTATATGTAAATCTATCTCCTTTAATTGCAATTCTCGAAGTTACCACAATATGGTAATTTGGGATATCAAACTCAAAATTGTTGACAAAGGATTCTGATCCTGACCAAACATCATCCAAGATCAACAATATTGGACCTTCAATTTGCTTAAGCAACATCCCCATTCGGTTGATTGTATCTTCGTCATTTTGAAACTCTGGCACTTGATAACCCTTATGATCAAATAGATCATGTGCAATGACTTTAAGGTTTGGATTTTTTGAGACCAAGATGAAGAAAATATTATCCTTGAATATGCCTATTCAAACACAACGTAATTAGAAAGCTGCCACCAAAAACACATTTTTATTTTTTATCAAATAACATTTTACAAGGGACAAATATGATGGCTAAGCCTACGAGAAGGTAAATCCCAAATATGAAACAGCCATCAATTATATAGATGTCGAAAATTTTTTTTTCCTTATTTTCTTTTACTTCTCTTGTATGGCAGCAACTCCAATGTATCCTACGTTCCGAAGGCACTAAAGTGAGCAAAGTAAATAAAAGAATGAACCCAGATTAGTGATGGCCTAACAACATTTCACCTCATAACACAGGATTTTATCTAACATCTTTCAATTACCCTTGGTACCAATGCAACCTCATTCATTTTAGTTCCGGTAAAATTGACAACATTCTATGTGATTTGATTTTATCACCATCTCGCGGTTTGTTTTTTAATTGGATTCACACCACTTTTTAATATTTCATAAAAGAACCTCACTATTAGTAAGTAAAATTATATATTTAATTGGCGATTAACTACCTTTAATTTCCTCGTCCTGACAAAGCTTTTTCACCAGCGTGGTCTTTCCACATCCTCCAGCAGCAGTCAATACAAGCAGGGACAACTTCTCATTAAGCAGCTTCCTCTTCAACTCCTCGATGTGCACATCCAAGCCTACGGTAAAATTAGGGGGTGGAGGAACCGCACAAGAGAGCCCACCATTTCTCACTCCCAAATTTTGACCCTCGTAGATTTTATTCACAGTGGCCAAGATCTCCAGTCCATTCCTTGCCTGAAATAGTGGGACATAAAAATCAATGAACTTCTGAAGGTCCTCTTCCAACTTGGAGAGTTTGCACACATATTTAGATTTGCCGCGGCTCCAGTTTCCGATTTTCAAGCACTTCCCAACGAGCTCCTTGCCCTCCTTCATTAATTTGATGTAGTTCTTTGTTTCCTCTTCTTTGTGACCCACTACTTCGTTTAAGTTTCTTATCTGTTCAACCCATTCATTCAAAATTTCTAGCTTTGACTGGAGGCTTTCGAGATGGGTTTTGAACTTACGGGCTTTGTTTACCGCATTCTTAACCACTAAATAAAACTCTTGGAGTGCCACTCTATATAGTGCCGCCAGAGCAGCCCCTGCAACCAATTCTCCCGCCATTACTTACAAACCCAACAGCTTCAATACGAGAGAAGAAAAGAAACCAAGATTTTGTGCTCAATCCTTGGTAATCAAGAAAACAACAATAATACTCAACCAATCAATGTTTCAAAGTTTCCTATTTTTAGCTTTCTCTATTTTTGTTTAGCACTGATGAGGGTACCTGAGGAAAAGACGAAAACAAAAATAGAGAATCAGAGGGGAAAAAAAGCTCTTGTATCCACCATCTTTGGAATCTAAGAAAACAAAGACACATAATTTACTCATGTAAGCGGAAAACATAAACCAACTTGTATTGTCTCCCTTTCTTGTGCCCATGAGGAAGTGTAGTAGCAAATATGAGCAAAATGAATCAGAGACAGAAGGAAAAGAATAGCGAAAAGAAGAACATATGCCTTCTAGGGAGAAGCTATAGCAACCGTTCCATAACTTGCTCTGCAATTGAGCACGAATGTTAATGTCGTGAGCCCCGAAGTTCCCGAGCTTGAGCCTCGTCCCCCCCTAGGACACCACTTGCAGTGAAGCAAGTTGCTGTTTGGTGGAGAATTAATAAAGCCTCGGGGTTCATTGTATTAGACAAGTCAGTCCTGACCACGACTTGGTCCTACGAATCAGATAAAAGCTCTCCAGTTGAGTCTTTAAACAAATAGAAAAACAACAGTCGTTTTTGCATTTGAGCTGCTATATATATATATACATATTTGGCATTTGTATTGAGGATGAGATTGATGTCCCTTTCTTGGTCTTTGTTTCTCCGGTGGTGGATCTGAAAGACCCTCGGGATGGTTAGTTGGCTGCATCTGAAATACTTAAAAAAGTTCTTGGGTCACATCATATGTCAGTCATTATCTTAAAATTTAAGTTGCGGATTGGATTAATTTTTTTCGTAAGATTAAAGAACTGTTAGTTATTTTAACCATCATTTTCAAATTACTAAGTCTTATATGTTTAAACTAACATAAGCAATATTTGGTCAAGAAACATTTGAGTTAAATGAGAATAAGTAATTGTCTGGAACTTTTTAATTTTAGATTTGATACTTGTTATGTCAATTTAGGTACATATAAAAAATAAAATAAAAATAAGTTAATATGTTTTTTGCTATATTTTGCGTTGGGTCAAAAGTTCAGGCAAATAATCTTAGGATAGAGAAAATGCACTCAATTGAGAGGATTTTGAGTTCAAAAAAGTTGCCCACAACCGGCGATGAGCGCTGAGACCGCCTTGAAAAGTAGCAAATTCCCTCGGGCGTTTTCAACTTTTCATGTTGCAAAAATCTGTGCAATACTTCGATATGATGTTGTTGGACTTTTTGTGGGGATTTCTTCACAATGGTCATTCTTTACATTATTTGAAATAGTCTTCAAAATGAGTATTTTTTACATAATTTGAAATAGTCTTCAAAATGAGCATTCTTTATTTGATTTGAAACAGTTCATCATTTTAAAATGATCAAGAAAATAAGTATTTTTTTAAGAATAAATTATTAAGAAAAGACATTTCAAAAGTCGTCCACAAGTACTTAAATTCAATTGGGAGTAAATATAATCTAAAATCTTTTGATTGCTTAGATATGTACATGAATATGTATGTTTATTCAAAAATTTGCATAGAATAGATGAGATATTAGGCAAAATGACTGTCAATACATATCAATTTTCTTAACTGCCCTTTTTAACTTTCCTCTTAACTTCTGCATACGTCTCTTGTAGTGCCACTCCAAATAGTCATCCCAAGCAGCCCCTCCAACAAATTTTCCTGCCATAACCTTTGCCTTTTCCAAGAAACCCAACGGTGACAATTCTCAAACAATCAATGGTTCAAGTTTCCTATTTTTTGCTCTCTCTGATCTTTTCCCGCGCTGATGAGTTACCGGAGCGAAAAACAAAAACAGAAATAAAGAATCGGAGGAAAGAAAAGCTCTTGTATCCGCTATCTTTGGAATCTATGGAAACGAAGAAAACAAGGATACACAATTTACTCACGTATGCCAAAAGTATAAACCAACTTATATTGTTAGATCCTGCATCGTCTTACTTTCTTGTGCCCTTGAAGGAGTATAGTAGCAAATATAATCAAATATAAACAAAATCAATCAGTGATGGTACGAAAAGAATAACGAAAGAAAAAAAGAACATTTGCTTTTCACGAGAAGCTAAAGCAATCATTCCATACCATGCTCTATAATTGAACATGAAAATACATACACTCAAATATAATAGATTTAAGAGATTCAAACTTATATAATATTCTTCTTCTCTTATAATTTTTTTTTCTCTCATTAAATGAATATCTTATGAATTTTTTTGTCATCTAAAATTTATGAGAAGAGTTTTTTCCAACAACTAGCTAGCCTCCCAAGAGAGCTATCTCATGAAAGTGGCTTGCTTACTAGTTTTTTTTTTTTTTTTGTATTAAATCTTAATTTTTACAATTATATGGATGCCCTCACCATAGAAGAATATTACAAATGTATCCTTAAACTTAATTGTTCCATCAATCCGAACATTATTATTGTCTTAACCTTAAGTGAATAAAACATCATAATCAATACCAGAACCAACTTGCTTTGTTTGAATCTCTTGGAGAACGATTTGCTGTCTTTCTAACCCCGCTAAAACCAAATTATCTTTCGTTGACTTCCGGGCCAAGTTGCAACTCCAAATGTTGGACGTGTTCAACCAAAGACGGCTACAGAGTTCGTTTTTTATTCAAGAGATATTCAAAGTCCATACTTTCTGATCTGTGCCAGAAAGAGTCTGCTGCAACTTGCTTCTGTCGTTTGCTTAAGAAGTTTGAATATGGTCTTTGCAACTAAGTTACAGAAACTCGGAGATTGGGAAGCTTGTTGTTCGTTGAGTGATGGGTCAAAGGATACAGCTGATTCTGCTGCTGCTTTTCATCCCCTATTTCGCTGCGTCAGTTACAAACAATGATGTCTGTAATGCGCGTCGTCTCAGTATCACAAACCTTACCCTACCAACTTTAAGCCATAACATAGGGATGTCCAAACTTAAGAGTGCCCAAACTATTTATTAAGGCAAGTTTCTTCTTTATAAAGACTATCCTTCTTTGGTACGGACAAAGTACTTCCTTTTAATCCAGGAGTCTTGCTTCTCATATGCCAGGATTAGTGCCTCAGCTACATCTTGAACGTCAACAAGAAGCCGAAGCCTGTTTTCTGCTGATTGCTACACCTATGCAAAAACATTGATAAGGTAGTAAAAATCGCCAAAGTTAGAAACCATGTCTAGAAAACCTTTTCATTCATTAATTATTAGCAGTTACAGCTTCCTGCTACCACAACATTTATGATATTGAAAAGGAAAGTGCCTGTTAGAAGCCCAGTGAGGAACAAGCTAGTTGCATTCATGTAGGCTATAGAATTGGCCCCAAACAAAGTCCAAGACATATAGTTACTACACAGAAGCCCATTTCTTTTAGCAAACTCCAGCGTTTCACTTTCTGCTTGTGTTTTTGAAAGACAATACCAGTTCCGAAAGAAAAAAAATTATTAAGCATCCAGAGTACATATAGAAAGATTTGAACAATTGTTATGTTGTCCATGTCAAAGTAAAAGGCACTGGAATTAGGCAATGTATGAAATGGAGCGATAAGCTGAACACACTCACATCTCTGAGTGACTGCCTTAGCAGCTCTACCATATTCCTCACCAGACCAGCATGTTTCTTCCCTCGCTTGATCCTTGTGCCATGATGGATTCCTGAGCACAGCAGCCGCTAAGTAAACATAAAAAAACTCGCTTAATTTTTGCTTCAAGACTTGCTTTAAGCATGTTAAGTGTGCCCTTTAAAGCAAACTCAATCAATTCTACCTTCACAAGATAAATGAAAATAGCTTAGAAAGGTAATATCAGAATAAGTACATTGTTCTGAAGGTTCAATTGTTAAAGTATATTATTTAAGGCGTTTCTTGATGATTTTAACCAATTAATGCAAAAAAAAAGGAAAAATCATGTCAGGTATTCTTGCCTCACTGTTTGGTACAGTAGTATTTCCCCATGCTTGTCTTGTAATTAATTAGGATTAGTTAGGACTTAACCAAGGGCTGATGTAATAGATGATACTAGCATGATGTATGCCCCGGAAATACTCTAAGCAGCCATGTACATGTGAGTAAAGGAAGGTAGAATGATATTATGACTTGTTTGGCAACCTAGAAATACTCCTGCATCTTCTACATTTTCCCATGAGACTTTACGTTTCTTAGGTATAATGCATCACCAAATCCAAAACAGCCCACTTTGCCCCAAGATCCGATTATGATCGCCGAAGCCTACGACAAATGGTATTAGAGCAATTCTAGTCCGGAGGACTGCCCTTCGTTCTATGATGGTGGTACATCGGAAAATGTCTGTTTATCTGTGAAACTGTTTGGGTCAACTGCAAGAACAAATGAGGGCTACACACCACTATTTCTTGGCAAAACTCAAAGCCCTTTGTAAGGAAGAGGAAGCACGGATCCAAGCTGAAGATGGAGAAGGCCATGCCTTCACCACCCTCTTGAGATTGGGCGGGGACAAAGGTGGAAAAAACTTTCACCCCCAAATGTAAGCAGATTGATAGCCTGCCAGCTAAAGAAAAAGGAAGCCGAGAGGTCAATTGACCTCTTGGCTTGATTTGCAACCCTTGCCACAAGCAGGGTTGGCTCCCACAGGTGGCCTACCATGGAAGATCACTACCCGATCTATCCGATGGACCGGTCACCTGAGCATTCTTCTTCCACCGAGGAAGGCCGCCAGAGGGTCGTAAAAATGGCCGTTGCTGTGTATTGGGCTTATTTCTGTAAATGCCCCTCATATATTAGTATTTGATTTATTAGATAATAGGATGTATTTTGTAAATCTTTGAACCCAAAACACACAAACACGCAACCTTAAGGACAAGGTTGTTTAAAGGGGGAGAAGTATTGTCACGTGCTTGTTGGGATCAATTAATTAGGATCAGTTAGGATTTAACCAAAGGTTGATGTAAGTGATGTGCAGCGATCTTGCTGGACAGTTTGATTCTTCAAAGCTAGGCGAGTAACAGGACGGGAATACTGAACAGAGAAATCCTGATTCAGTGCCCTAAACTGTTTGGATTTACGCCCAATCTTGACTAAGAAGTAAATCGCACAATATCTCTCAAAGAACAGTGAACAATTCAAAAGGGATTCAATAGAGGGAACCCCGAACCTCCCAAATTTAGTTACAACTGTAAAACAGATTCTCGATACCTTCTAGGGTCGCAGCCCTCTTTATTTATATAGCACTGAATAACTCCCGGGCTTATTACAAACTTAAACGCAACATATAAGCTCAAAACGACCTGACTAAAGTCATTCTGAGCTGGCAGTCCACGTGTTACTGAGCTGCTTGCTGCATCCCTCCCCGCTTGACTACAAACTTGTCCGCAAGGTTGAATGAAGGAAATCTCTCTTCAAACTTCTCTGCGTCACACCAGGTAGCCTCCGACACTAGACGTCCTTGCCAATGCACCAGATATTGAGCTCTTTTCTTTCTGATTCTGCCTTCTAAAATAGCTTGGGGTTGAGGGCTTATAGCATCTTCAGTATCTAAATAAGAGGGTAGATCACCTTGCACCTCAACGTTGCCTCCAATGGCCTTTTTTAGCATCGAAACATGGAACACATCATGGATTCGTGACCCTGTTGGCAGCTTCAAATGATATGCCACTTCCCTAATTTTTTGCAAAACTTCAAATGGTCCGAAGTATCTAGGAGAGAGCTTGTAGTTTCTTCATATAACCACTGAGTTGCCTCTATATGGTTGTAGCTTGAGATAGACTCGATCTCCAACCTTAAAATGTTCTTCCTTTCTACCCGCATTATAGTACTTCCTCATTCGGTTCTGTGCAACCAGTAACCTTTCCTTGAGATTTTTCAAAACCAAGTCTCTGGACTGCAATTCACGATCCACCATTTCTACTGCAGAAGAGCCTAGCATGTAGGAGAGGAGAGTAGGAGGATATCTGCCATAGACTACCTCATACGGTGACTTTTGAGTGGCTCCATAAGTGTTGGTGTTGTAACAGTACTCAGCCCATGGGAGCCATTTAACCCACTCCTTTGGTTGATCATAAGTGAAACACCGTAGATACACTTCTAGTGTTTTATTAACCACCTCAGATTGCCCATCTGTTTGTGGGTGATAGGCTGAAGAAAAATTAAATTTGGTCCCCTGCAACTCAAAGATATGCCTCCAGAAGGTACTAGTGAAAACCACATCACGATCACATACAATGCTTTTTGGCATTCCATATAGTTTAAAGATATTCTCAAAGAAAATTTGTGCTACTGTGATAGCAGTATAAGGGTGTGCTAGAGCTATAAAATGAGCAAGTTTGGAAAGCCTATCAACCACAACCATGATTACTTGCTTACCCCGTGAAGATGGCAGACCTTCAATGAAATCCATTGCTATATCTTCCCAGATTTGTTCTGGTATAGGCAATGGAGACAGCAGCCCATTCGGTTTAGTGTTTTGCCATTTCACCATCTGACAAATTCCACATTCTCTCACAAATTTCATAACTGAAAGCTTGAGGTTGTCCCAAAAGAATACTGCTTTGACCCGCTGTAATGTTTTAAAATATCCCTCATGGGATGCTCCATGTAGTTCCTGTAATATGATGGGAATCAATGCAGATTTTTTATTCAAAAAAATCCTATTCTTAAAGAATAATACCCCTTCTTGGTACTTCCAGCTTCCTCCCAATTCTCCTGTGCTCAATTTATTCAGGAGTTCTTGTATTTCTGGACTGCTATTTACCTCCTCTCAGATGGTTTCTAGCCATTCTGGGATAGGAGCAGAGATGGCCTTCAACTGATGTACTGCTTCCCACACCCCCTCTTGAGTTGCAGTTGCAATTCTTAGATAAGGTTGGCTTATCTCCAAGGTTAACTCTTTTTTTACACCACTGGTCTGTCCCACTTCCTTACTGAAATACTTACTGACTGACTGTTGTTTACTTTCCTGAACCCTTTTTCCTTTATCAGAGGGAATTGGTGCTGTTGGAGAGCTTGTCTTGTTAGTTGGTTGTGGTACTTCCTCCCTTCTAGATAAGGCATCAACGGCTAAATTCTCTCTTCCAGGTCTGTATTGTATCTCAAAGTCATAACCAATCAGCTTGATAAGCCAACGTTGCTGAGCAGGGGTTGTAATTTTCTGATTCCACAAGTGTTGAAGACTTTTTTGATCGGTCTTGACTATGAATTTCTTTCCCAGCAAGTATTGCCTCCATTTCTTCACTGCAAGAATCAGTGCTAATAATTCCTTTTCATAGGTAGAAAGCAGCAAATTTTTTCCTTTTAGTGCTTGACTAAAATAAGCTAATGGTTGTTGTTCTTGAGTCAACACAGCTCCAATTCCTAATCCACTGGCATCACACTCTACTGTGAAGGGAAGAGAGAAGTCTGGTAGCCTTAAAACTGGGGCCTCGGTTAAAGCTTTCTTCAACTCAGTAAAGGATTGATCTGCCTCACTAGTCCACAGGAAACTATTCTTCCTGAGTAGCTTGGTCATGGGTGAAGCAATTATACCATAATGTTGAATAAACTTACGGTAATAGCCAATAAGCCCCAAAAATCCCCTTAAGGCTTTCACTGTGGAGGGTGTTGGCCACTCTTTGATAGCTGATATCTTTTCAGCTTCTACCCTAACTCCATCTCCAGTAATGATATGTCCCAAATACCCCACTTCAGACACTCCAAATGAGCATTTCTCCTTCTTAACAAACAACTGATTAACTCTTAATTTCTCAAAGACCATCCGCACATGCTCCCAATGTTCTGTCCAATTCCAACTATAGACTAGTATATCATCGAAAAATACCAAAACAAACTTCCCCAAATATTCTTTAAACACATCATTCATCAAGCTTTGAAAGGTTGAAGGGGCATTGCATAATCCGAAAGGCATCACTAAAAATTCATAGTGGCCTAAAGGAGTTTGGAAGGCTGTTTTACCTATATCTTGTGGCTGCATCCGGATCTGGTGATAACCGGACCTTAAATCTAGTTTGGTGAACAGCTTAGCTCCATATAGCTCATCTAAGAGCTCATCTACAGTAGGGATAGGGAAACCGTCCTTAATTGTTTCCTTATTGAGGGATCTATAGTCCATGCACATTTTCCAAGACTCATCCTTCTTCCTTACCAGTAACATAGGGGAGGAAAAAGGACTGTTACTGCTCCTGATTATCCCTTCCTCTAACAGTTCCTGCACTATTTTTTCAATTTCCTTCTTCTGCAAGTACGGATATCTATAAGGCTTATTGGCAATAACCTTGGTTTCATCTCTCAATATAATCTGATGATCATGAGATCAGGATGGTGGAAGTCCATGTGGTTTCTGGAATAACTCTGCATATGAGTCAATCAACTCAGTAAACAGTGCAGGTTGTGGTTCAGAGGAAGGCTATGCTCCCTCTTGAATAAGAGGTCTTAACTGTAAGAGTATCCCCGTTTTTTGTTTCTGTAATATTTTGAGAAATTTCCCCTCTTCTACTAACTGATTCTCTGGTTGTTTATCCTCCTGTAATTCCACCAACTTTCCATCTAGCATAAAAGACATGTGCAGATTTGAAAAATCCCAAGTGATTAAGCCCAAAGTCTCAAGCCATTGTACCCCCAGCACCACTCCCAATTCTGGTATTTGTAAGACAAAAAAATCAGCCTTTAGTTTAGCTCCCTGAATAAGCATATCAACATCTCTACATAAACCTTTTCCTTTCACTATGTCCCCGTTAGCAACCTCCACCGAAAACATTTTCTGTCTTGTAGGAATAAGATTCATCTTCATAGCTAGTTTGTCACTCACAAAATTGTGAGTACTGCCAGAGTCAAGTAAAACAGAAACCTTCATTTTTGTATTCCCCATGACAGCATTCACATGCATAGATCGTGGACTTTTAACTCCAAACATGGCAGCTAGGGACAGAACTCGGAGTTGCCCTTGTACTACATCATCTTCCAGAAAAACTACTGCCTCATCTTCCTCTACGGAAATGCCTTCCAACACAAAAATTTTCTTACAACGGTGACCAGGGGAATAGCGTTCATCACAATTGAAACACAGTCCCCGGGCCCTTCTATCCATGATTTCTGGCTGAGTTAATCTCCTCACTGGCAACTGAGTTCTTATAGGCCCTCCTTTAGAATTTTCCCCGCTTGCTCCCAATCTGTCATCACCTTCTCCAGACCCGTGCTGCTTGCGCACAGGAGCAGGTAAAGTCCCCCTAATAGCTATATTTCTAGCCTCAAATAATCGTGCTAGACCAATCGCAGCAAATAAGGTAGGAGGATTATGTGCAGTAACATCAAGCTTAACATGTTCTTTTAAACCACTCAGAAAACAACTAATCTGATGATCAAAATCTAAATTGCCAGAGCGAAGAAGCAACTTACTAAATTGAAACTTATAATCATGCACAGAGCCAGTCTGTTTCAGTTTAGTGAGCTCACCGAAATGGTCATTGAAAATTGTAGGCCCAAACTGCTTCAGTAGTTCATCAGTTAATTCATCCCACGAAATCAATTGGCCTGCCTTCTCCTTCTTCAGCAGTTGATAAACCATCTGTGCTTCGCCATCCAAATGCCAGGATGCAATCCGCACACGATCTTCATCCGGTGTGTCATTAAAATCAAAGAATTGTAGAGCCCTATCAATCCATTGTGTCGGATCTCCTGCTCCATCGTACTTAGGAAATTCCAAGCGGACTGTACGGGTTTGGATTTGACCAGAAGGATTCTGGCCCTCACCATTGTTGCGATGATTCCGAGGTCGGCTTGTGGAGCTTTTGCCAGTTTCTTTCTGCTTCTCCATTCGAGCAACCACATTATCGATCTTAGCATCGAATTTAGCATCCAGCGCAGAAAAGAGCTGTTGCATGGTGGTATTGATGGCCTCCAATTTCCGATCAAGGTCGGAATCTCGTTTAGGCTCATTGGCGCCCAAACCTGGCTCCGATACCAATTTGCAGTGATCTTGCTGGACAGTTTGATTCTTCAAAGCTAGGCGAGTAACAGGACGGGAATACTGAACAGAGAAATCCTGATTCAATGCCCTAAACTGTTTGGATTTACGCCCAATCTTGACTAAGAAGTAAATCGCACAATATCTCTCAAAGAACAGTGAACAATTCAAAAGGGATTCAATAAAGGGAACCCCGAACCTCCTAAATTTAGTTACAACTGTAAAACAGATTCTCGATACCTTCCAGGGTCGCAGCCCTCTTTATTTATACAGCACTGAATAACTCCCGGGCTTATTACAAACTTAAACGCAACATATAAGCTCAAAACGACCTGACTAAAGTCATTCTGAGCTGGCAATCCACGTGTTATTGAGCTGCTTGCTGCATGATGGCACTAGCATGAATTTGAATAAATTTCTGTTGCATAGATCTAAAAATTATTGTCCTGAATCAAATAAATTCTAGTATTCTAGTAATTATATTTTCATGTTTCTTATTGTCAGTTATCTATTTCTCATTTGCATATGTTTTACATTATTAATATATTGATATGTTGTGTTTATTATATGTAAAAGAATACTTTTACCTTACAAGTCAATTTTAAAAATAAAAATAAAAAATAAAGTAAATTTCGTAATAAAATGCAAGTTAAATAAGTCTTGCCCAAAAGTAAGACTACAACATGGCACGTATATGGTCCACAAAATTAGAAAGTGTAAAGTTTTTTCAGTAACGTGGTCTTCCTACATCCTCCAACGGCAGTCAATACAAGCACCGACGTCTTCTCATTCAGCAGCTTCCTCTTCAACTCCCTGATATGCACGTCCAACCCTACTGTAAAATTAGAGGGTGGAGGAATTGCCCAAGAGAGCCCACCATTCCTCACGCCCAAATTTTGACCTCCATAGATTTCGTTCACAATGGTCAAGATCTTCAATCCATTCCTTGCTTGAAATAGTGGGACATCAAAGTTCCTAAGCTTTGCAAGTGAAATTTACTGCAATTGATTAATATTACTCTTTCTGCTAGATTTCTAGACAATCCAAGTTAATAAGTGAATATTCTTGGCTCTAAATTACAAAAAGTAAACAATTACTCAGATTATGAGTCTCCACTGGTTCACGGGTCATATACTTTTTAAAGGGAGGAACTTCACGACGTAAGATGCCACTTATCCTTATCCTCCTACACCAATAACATACACACTTATCTACCTTTTCTTCTTTTTCTATGAAAATATTTCTAAGTTAGAGTTATTTCTTAATTTAACTAAACATTTAGCAAACAGTGATAAATTCAATTTTATATGAAAACTACTTGTTTTCTTCCTTTCATTAATTCCTTCTTGTGCAAGAAGCGAATGTCACCTTTTAGTCCAATAATTTGCTAACCATTGGTTATGCATGTTGTGCAATGAATAAAATGATAAGACTTTGTATGTCTTAGAGGTATTATCTCTTTTTTCAAAAAAAAAAAAAAATCAATTAGATTCATCTAGAGGTAAATGAAGTTAATGGTGCAATGTCTTCCAAGAAATAGCAAAAGTATATCCCATATTAGCATGATTTGAGATTGTAAATAAAATATTTAGATAATATAAGATAACTTATACTGTTGCTTACATATTTGGATTTATTGACGATCAACATTCCAATTGTCGTGCATTTCCCAACGAGCTCATTATCCTCGTTCATAAGCAAATGAGGGTCTTTCTTGTTAGACTTTTAGTCTCACAAATATGCATAAATCTAATGAATTCACACGAAATTAGAGAGCAAAAAGCTCTCCTTCACATAAACCCTAGATCAAAATTTGCATTACAGATATAACGCAGAAGAGCTGAAAGTACATGAGGGTATATGGAAATCGAAGGAACAAAAACAACACACTGGATTATTTCACTGAAGCAAATGGAACATAGGAAATCCAAGTAGCAACAGAAACTAGTTCACAACGATACAATGGTTCAAACAACAGTAAACAATCTTATACAATACAAAAGCAACTACTAATAATTTTTTTAGCTCCATCCTACCTTCTAGAGTAGTTGACTTCATTCTTCTCCACTTCCGCCACACTCATCGTTGACACCATTACCTCCAACATTTATATTTTGTTTCTTACCCCCCGCATGTTTAAACTTCTTATCTCCTTAACAGCCAGTTCAAACGACTTCTCTTTTATTAACTTTGTAACCATCTTCTTAGCTGCTGTATATATATCTTGGACTACCAGTCCAAGAGCAGCCTCTGCAGCGATTTTTCCTGACGCTGCCATTCCTCCTGTCATTACTTTTGCGTCACCAACAGCTCCAATATGGGAGAAGAAAAGAAACCCAAGATTTTGTGCTCAATCCTGGGTGGTCAACAAAACAACGACAATACTCAACAAATTAGAGACAGCAGGAAAAGAATAACGGAGAAAAGAACATGTGCCTCTTCGACAGAAACTAAGGTAATCGTTCCATACGTTGCTCTGCAATTGAGAATGAATGTTAATGTCGTGAGCCTCAAATTTCCGAGGTGGAGAGTTTATATCTGATTCCAATTGCAGTGAAGCAAATTGTTTGTATCAAACAAGTCAGTCCTGACGGCTAGCGCGTGTCGTGTTAGTCCGACAAGTTTTCTTCAAGAAAGGAAAGCTCTTGGTTCAATTTATATGTTAGTCATTATCTTAAAATTTAGGCCGCAGGTTGGATTAATTTGTTTCATGCAAATAACTCTCAAATATTTTAGACGTCATTTTAAAAATACAATGTCTTATACGTTTAAACTAGCACAAGCCATGCTTGCCGAGCCAGGCAACACGGTTGTTTTGCTTGATAGGTCCATATGTTGAAATTTGGTGACCTCAAAATTCATGGAACCAACAATTCATGAATTATGTATTTCAATTAGACTTTTTTTGTTAAGAGATTTATTATTCAATCTAAAAATTTATTTAACAGTTGGTGAAACTCATTGTCATATAAATAAGATTCTTAATATATTCTTTAGAAATGTAAAACTTATTCTCCACATCTTAATACATTCATTTGTCATAATGGTCAAATTATCAAATCATCATGCTATCACGTTACATGGATATTGTATGGATGCAACCAATGAAAGCTTATAAAAGTGTTAAGAAGAATGTTAAATTTTGATATTGTGTTGAAAGGCTCAATATTTAACTCAAAAGTTAATAAAACTTATTGTCACATAAAAAAAAAATTCTTAATATATTTTTTAATAATCTACGAATTATTGTCCATGCTTAACATTTGTGTCCTTTCGTCGGCAGCACGGGGAAACTCCCAAGAATTTAGACAAAATGCCGGTTTCCACGTTCACTGGTTGAGGAGACCCCCACCTTTTCGTAGTTGCTTAGAAGTTTACACATAGACTTGGTGTGTAAACTTTCTTCTCCTACTCTTTTGGAATTCTGGCACCGCGCTCCTCAAAGGTCAGGCACACGGGTCAAGCACGCTGAGGTTGAAGCTTCAATTCAACGCAGACATTTGGTCAAGCTCTTCCTCTAACACCCAGCAGGGGGTATTCTTTCACAGTTCGTTCCTCCGGTGGTGGACGCTGGGTTTAGATGGAGGGGTGCTCTAGGAGCACCGTTTATTGTTCCCTATATTTTGCTTTGGGGGGTATACTCCTGGGACTGAGTGTTTAAAAATCTCTCACGGTTCAAGTTTGGTCTTCTACTCACAAAAAGACTGATCAACTTTGATACCATTTTAAAGTCTTAGATCCACCTCTTTCCTTGATACCTCATTTGAAAAGCGGTATTCAAAACTTATAAGACACTCCACATGTGCATTTTATTATGGCATGAGACTGAGTATTTAACATCTTCTAGTCCAACACGCCCTCAAATTCTCTCCTTTTCAACTCCTTGTATTGCATAAAATTCTGCGCACTACTCCCGGCGTGATGTAGACGGACTTTTTTGTGAGGATTTTCTTCAAAACTAGCATTCTTTCTATGATTAGACAGTCTGCCATGTTGAAATGTCTTCAAAAATGACTATTCCTTTCATGATTTAAAATAGTCTTCAAAACGAGTATTCGTTTTTTAGAATCGATTGTTAAGAGGGCAGTAGCCTCCAGGCTCTGATGATCGTTTCTCTTCCTTAAACCGCTTTCCTTCATTTTCTCGAGAAAAGAGTATCCAAGCAACAACAAACCGAGGGCATTGACTAAGAAATGAGAAGTTGGCACGGATACTCTGCTTCTATACTTTTGTCTCTATTTGTGGCTTCGATCTTCATTGTTTCGAAGCTGAACTTGTCCGCGCCAATGGTGGAGCTGCAGAAGAGTAAAAGTGAGGATCACGTCCGGGCTAGTCCTACTGATGATTCCAGTACTGGCTTTTACGGGAACCGGAGCTTGGTGAGGGGGAATACGAGGCCTAGCAGACAGCAAGAGCTCGAACAAGGACTCCGTAGAGCACGAGCTTCAATTCGCAGTGCAGCTTCAAAGCTCAATCACTCAGCAACCATCAGCGACAATGATTACTTCCCCTCGGAGATGGTATTTCGAAACGCCCACGCATTTTACCAGAGCTATCTGGAGATGGAAAAAAGATTACAGGTCTATGTGTACCCAGAAGGGGACCTACCCCTCACCCACGATGGGCCATGCAAGAACATCTACAGCATCGAAGGGAGATTCATCCATGAAATGGAGAACGGGGTGGGGAGGTTCAGGACGAGGAACCCCAACCGAGCCCATGTCTTTTTCATGCCCTTCAGTGTAACCTTGATGGTGAAGTATATCTACAAGCCCCTCTCTTACAATCTCGAACCTCTATTAAATTTTGTATCTGATTACGTGAGAGTGGTGTCCATGAGGTACCCCTTCTGGAACAGGACTCATGGAGCGGACCACTTCACGATTGCCTGCCATGATTGGGGTCCCTATGCATCACGCGGAAATGGCTTCCTCTACAACACATCCATCCGAGGCCTTTGCAATGCCAACACCTCCGAAGGGTTCAACCCTCAGAAAGATATTAGCCTCCCTGAAATCACGCTCTATGGCGGCACCGTCTCCAACAAACTCCTCACTCCCCCACCAGATACTGCTCCACGCCCCTACCTTGGATTCTTCGCAGGAGGAGTTCACGGCCCAATCCGCCCTATCCTTCTCCAACACTGGAAAAACCGTGACAGTGATCTCCGTGTTTACGAGTACCTTCCCAAAGACCAGGACTACGACTCCTTCATGCTCAAGTCTAAGTTCTGTCTATGTCCCAGTGGGCATGAAGTGGCCAGCCCCAGAGTTGTGGAGGCCATTTATGCAGAATGTGTGCCTGTTATCATATCAAAGAACTACGTGTTGCCTTTCAGCGATGTGTTGCGTTGGGAAGCATTTTCGATTCAGGTTGATGTCTCAGAGATTACAAGACTGAAGGAGGTGTTGAGTGCAGTTCCAGAAGAGAGGTATTGGAAGCTTAAGCAGGGTTTGAAGGCTGTGAGAAGGCACTTCGAGTTGAACTCGCCGGCTAAAAGATTTGATGTCTTTCATATGATTTTACACTCTGTATGGCTTAGGAGGATAAATGTGAAACTTTGAATATATGTATAGCGACAACTATGAAAAGAACATAATGTGGGTACCTTTAAAAAAAAAAAAAAACAACCTATTGTTAGACAAAAAGATTAACCATGTATCAACCATGATTTTTAATGCATTTTCCTTATCTTGAATATGGAAAAATTACATTGTCTCCACGGTTCATGTACTCTTTGAGGTGAGTAACTTCACGACCCAAGATGCCACTTATCTTCTTACACCAAAAACACACACTTTCCTTCTCTTCCACTTGCATCATATCTTTGCCTTTTCTCCTTTCTTTATGAAAATATTTCTAAATTAGAGTCATTTCTTGATTTAACTAAACATTTAGTAACCCATGATTAGTTTAATTTTATATAAAAACTATTTTTTTTTCTTCTTCTCACTCATTCCTTCTTGTGCAAGAAATTGAACAATGCCTTCAAATCCAATACTTCTGCTAACTATTGGTTATACTTCCTGGGCATAAAGTATAATGATAAGACTTTGTATGTCATAGGGGTATTATTACAATCCACAATTGTTTTATCAACAAACTTAGACCTATTGGCTAGTTATAGAATATTACATTTGGAATTATTATATTTTACTACACTTTTAGGGCAACATCTTGACAGCCAGCCCATAGCAACTATATCTCAAGTGGCCCACTCCTTCTAAACTCCTACCTCACCTTCTTTTTCCATGGCCTCATGCCTTTCTTTTTCAACTACTTTGAGGACAGACTTGCTTTTACTTGGCAAGACTTCAAACTATAAGTTGGCATGCACTGAAACTCAAACTTAAGAAGTGGTGTCTGCTGTAATAAAATTTGTTACAATCTACAACTATTTTGTTAAAAGGGCTAAACCTATTGGTTAGTTAAGAATTATTTCATTTGGGATCATTGTAGGTATTTTCTCATTTTTCACAGAGACCATTTCAATTAGATTCATCTAGAGGCAAATGTAGTTATTGGTAGGATTTATTTGAACAAGTAGCAAAAGTATATCGTATGTTAGTACAATTTGAGATTGCTTACATTATGTGTTAAAAAAGATATTTTATTATTAAAATTGGCTTACAAGAAGTTATTATATATTTCATTTTAAAGAATATTCATGTATAGTATTTTTAGATGATATAAGATGACTTATATTGTTATTCACATCCCTCCTTGCAGACAATTGGCCTACAAACTTGTGTTTTGGATTCATGCATGCTGTTAAGCTTCTAACCCCATGGTAGCACCTAAAGGTTTTAACAACCAATATTCAGAGCAAGTCACATATTTGACCTTTGTTGCTAACAAGTTACCATTTCTCCTTCTTCTTCTTCATTTTATTCCTTTTTTTTTTCTTCCCCTTTTTATTAGGTTATAGAGGTGTGGGAGAACTGAGTATTGAACCTGAGACTATTTTTTATCCCAAGCAGCATGGGCTGTCAATTGAGCCATATGCTTGCCACCATTCTGTTCTTTCTACATTGCTGTAAGTAACCACTTAGCAACCAATGGTTAGTTATATTTTGTATGTAAATTGTTTGTTTTCTTCCTCAACTCATTTAATTTGTGGAAGAAAGCAAAAGACTCCTTCAAAATCAATACTTCCCTAATTGTCTGTTACTCCTTCCACTTTTTGGACAAAAGAATGCAGAGTTTGTATAGTCTTGACGCATTTAAGGGCTCGGATTTGAAGTTGGAAAGGACAAACGGGATCAGCTCAAGTCAACCTACTCTCTATTCAATTTATCTACAAATAACCTCCATATGCTATACTAATGCAAAACGTACAAACCTATAGAGTTTAAACAAGGATTTAAGACACAACCGATTTAGTTTTTAAGCTGATTTGGGTTTTTTTTTTTATGACAAAAAGATGCTTCATTAAAAATGACAAGCATTACGTGAATAAGTCTCCAATCATTATGAAAATCCACAAATCTTCGTTAGAGAAAACGTAATATTTTAGAAAAGGTTCAAAAAAATTCATATGCTTTTCTTGATTGTTTTCAACTAGATTCATCCAAAACCAATTGTGGAAATTTTTTGGGTTTTTCTTCAAACAAGTAGCTAGTCAACCAAGGATAGATCATGGTAATCTTATATGACATGCCAAAGCTAGAACTGAAAAAGAGTGGAGCCGAAAACACATCCATCAGATTCATCTTCTTTTTCAGGTAGAACAATATTAAGCCAGTTGCATTCACTGTAGCCTGTAGAATTGGCCTCAGACAAAGTCTAGGGTATCAGTTACTACATCAAGTCCATTTCTTTCTGCAAACTACAGTGCTTCACTTTCTGCTTTCGTTTTTGAAAGACAATACCAGTCCCCGAAGAAAGACATTATTAAGCATCCAGACCACACATAGAAAGGCACTGGAACTAGGCAGTGTATGAAATGGAGAAATAAGCTGAACAAAATCACATTTCTAACTGACTACCAATTCGGAACTGGACTAGCAATATATGGAACATTCCGATGCACCCTTTAACTGCTGTTTTTATAGAGTTGTAATCCTATAAGTCTACTTTAGACAGACTCCAGTTTTTCGAGACATTCTCAAATGCATTCAAATGAGCATACTTTGCATCTCATGCACAGAATCTCCAAGGAGTTCATCTTTTCAAGGCTTCAAAATTCATTTAGGTGAAAACCAAGCAAAATTTTCTAAGACATGGAGAAATTTTAAAAGCTAACTCAAAAGAATAGAGTATTTGTTTTATTTCTAAGCTATGCCATAAATTCATATCTTAGCAATATGAGACAATTTTACTCTAATTTCTTAACATGCCCTCTCTCCACAATAGTCCACTTTGGACTATATTGCAATGCTACTTCTACTATGTGGACTTGGGGTAAACTATACCCATATCCATAAGGGTAGTAAGAGAAGATTTGTTCTAGTATCATATTAAAAAGCCTAATTCATTTACAAAAGTTAGTTAAAGGGGAGGGGGTATTTCTTTTATATATAAACCACTCGATAAGCTCATATCTTAACAATATTGGATAATTTCACATCAATATTTAATAAAAAGAATATTTTTATCTCATAAGTTAATTTTAAAGAAAGAAGTGAATTTCTTAGGAAAATGCAAGTTAAAAATAAGTCTTGCCCAAAGACTAGACTACATTATGGCACGTGGATTTGTAGATGGTCAACAAAATTTGGAAGTTTAGGCCGAACTGAAAAAAAAGGAAGAACAAGGGCAAAGGTTAAAAAAGAAACAATTTGAAAAGTTCTGCTTGTTTTATAAATAAATCATCATAAGTTAATAAAACAACCAAAGGATGCCATGAAGCCACGACATCCTCGTTCATTGTTTGCTTCCATTCACGGGAAAGGTGACCACGTGGCAAACACGCAACGGTTAACGATTCCACCGACCTTTGTTCCCATTTCACTTTAATGGCGTCCTCTAAGGTGGGTAGGTACAGCGCCCGCGATCAGTGGGCACTTTCTCCGCCTTGCAAGCTAAATCCGTGTCCCACACCGTTTAGAAGACAACTAAAAGAAAGGTCCCAAGAAAAACACAACCCCACCAATGAAAGTACCGAATACCACCTCACATGTTAGGGGGAAGTTATTCATAATTAATAACTTTTTTGTTTTTGTATTTGGTGTCGTTTGATTTATTTTAATTTATCGAAATGAAGATTGCCAATTGTTTTGGCTCAAAAAATGAACTTAATCATGTGAGACTTTACATGTAATGAATGTCTTTTTTTTTTTAGTTAATTTTTCACTAAGATATAGATTTTGTAATTATGGAATTAGCATCTAATTTTCTATAACACCTTTATAAATATGAATAAACCTAAAATTTACATAATAAAAGTGACACTATTCCCAAAATGGGCATATTGACTATGCAAATATTCAGTCTCAAAGGTCTTGTAATTAAAGTTATGTATAATGTATATCCTTTTTCTTTGAACAAACTTTTGGGTGAGATATCAATTTTGTACCAATTTCAAAATTAAAATTAAAATGTAACAACTCTATAATACGGTTTCTAATTATATATTACTCAAAAAATAATATTTACAATCTGGTGTTCAACTAATGCCTTCAAATGAAAAAATAAAAATAAAAATGAAGCTAACAATGCTTCCTGTTCTTATTGTATAAAGAAAAATGAAAGAAAAAAAAATGCTGTAATGCATAACAGAATTTAATATGTATGATACAATAAATAGAAAGAATGGATCAAACAATGGCTGAAAATGAAACAAAAAGCAGTATGAGTGTGGAAGCTAAGAATTTGAACTTGGATGAATGAGTGGATGAAGAAGAAGTGTTTCCAGGATTCTCTGTGGCCTGTGGATTGACAGCAATAGCAGGGGAATCACCAGGGGAGTGTGCAGTGCTGCCTGATGGATTGTTTCCAGTCTGATTATAACCTGAAAACACCAAGTCTGGTTATAAAAACTGAAGAGATTTGCCATGAGAAGTAAAGAAAAAGTGGAAATTGTACTTACAGTTGGAGTCTTTCCAACCCAAAACCATTCTGTCCCGGTCGAAGATGAACTGGTAACCAGTCATGAAGTTTTCTGAATGAAAATGCATAGATTCATACTGTTAGTGGCAATTTTCAGATTTGACAATGCAAGGAAACATAATTTATGTTCAGCGTTATGTGAGGAAGAAGAGGAGGTGCAAGAAAGGCCTTGCATTTGAACTATGGAACACAATAAAATCTTATATACCTAAACTAAAGGATCTAATGGTATATCATACGGGGAGTTAAGAGAATCCAAGCAATAGTTTGATCAATCTGAAACTAAGATTCTGTTGATCAGATCTAAGATTTGAATCAACATGCACTTTACTAACTAAGATTCCCAAGAAAATGCCTCTATAAACCCAAATTTGTATGATCTTCTACTCCCAAAGAAAGAAAAAACTTCAATTCAAGCACTTCTGTGCCCTTTTTGAACTTCAGAGTCCATTTTCAACAGAATTGTAACCAAAGAAAGGTCATGTAGAACTTCCAAACAGTATAGAGCTTCTGGTAATGGTCTTGCAGAGGAATGATGAAGGGACAGATTCAAAATGTCAAATTTACAGAAAAACATGGGCATGCAACACCATCAGTTCAAATAGCTTTTAAGATAAAAAAGTTTGTATTTATCAGCAAACTACTAAAGTTTCTTATGAGTTGATACTCACGTCCTATGATGTTTATATCTTCACTTTTGAGAAGAGCCAGGCAATACACATATACCCCATTCTGTAAAGAAACCACCGTTGCGGGTTCATAGAGAGAAAATACGTCTCCGCCTTTCATCGTCAGATTCACACTAGGAACCACGTAGGTATCTTGATTTGCACTGCACAATGAAGAGACAGTCAGTCCCCGAGGGTTGAAGGGAGAAAACTAACACAAAAAGGAGTTGATTTTTCTCTGACCTTAAGTCATAGCAGTATTCAAAAGGTAACTGTGAGTCCAACCGA
The DNA here is from genome assembly GCA_028551485.1 of Casuarina cunninghamiana. NCBI lineage: Eukaryota > Viridiplantae > Streptophyta > Magnoliopsida > Fagales > Casuarinaceae > Casuarina > Casuarina cunninghamiana. The sequence goes on along the minus strand of CM052368.1, from coordinate 928,113 downwards.
TGCCGTGTTTCTTGGACCTGGGAATTGAACTGCAAAATAACATATTCATTAAGACTTGCATGTTCTAAAAAAGCATCTTAGAGTGATATCATGAAACATGTTGAAAGAACTCACACTCTCAGAAATATAAGTATAAGCCGGGTCAGTGAGGCTTGTAAATGATGTACCGGAGTCAAAAATTGCACTGAAGCCAATCCCAGATGAATTTTGTTCCACAGTTATATGAGTGATGCTGATGTTATAAAGTCTGATGATAACAAGTTCCCAAGGGAAAGATTAGAATGAGTAGAATAGAGAATCATGGAGGTTCTGTCAAAAACAGTCTTTTATCCAAACTAAAGCAACTTTTCCGTTGCGGTTTTCAATGTCAAGAAGTGAAACTTACAGCGATTGCTTGTCGTTGAAAGGTGTTTCATTTTGACCTGAGCTGCCATTACTGCCAAATGCGATTCTCCCAGTCCCATCAAGTCCAAAACACATAGAAAAAGAGTTTGAAGCTATCCCCTTTTTCGCTAAGATACTAGGAACAGATGTATCATCCATGCCTAGACCAAATAGACCATTTGGTGCGGCACCCTCCAAAAAGGTACCAGTCTGGGTTTGACCACAACTGCAACAGAGTAACATAGTTTGATCATAAAGGCAGCAAATACGCAAAACCCTCTCAACAAATCTGACCCCAACTCACCAATGAAGGAGAAGAAAAGAGTGTATGATCATATGAAAAAGGCTGAAATACTTTTGGTATTAGAGATTTCTGATACATTGGATCTCCAAACACCTGGGTAGCCCCGTGGAAATTTTCTCACTTTTTCTCTTCTTCACTAGAGAGAGTTCATTGTATGGATCATAGCATGCCAAAGCAATAACTTGATGATCCTCGTAAATAAACATTCCTACTTTGGCATGGTGTGATTTTAACTAATGATTGTCCAATCTTAATGCAGTTTTAAAAACTGATATCCTTATAAATATAACAACAGAGTCATGATCACTTGAAAAGACTTCAAAAGTTACATGTATAGTACCTAACAAAATTGTGATATTTTCCACAACCACATAGGAGGATTCAAACATTTCCCCAAATTTTGGGCAGCAAGAAAAGTAACCTACCCGAAAGTAATTGGAGCATCGACGGCCTTTTGCTGATCATCATCTGTAATTAAATGCAAAACATCCTCCACTAAGATCCCAGTGGACGAAGTGTTACTAGAAAGATACTTAATCTCATAAGGACAGGTGCTGCTTGCTGAAGAGCATTGACTAGTGCATAAGCTGCTGTTGCACGGAACACTTCCACTCGTTGATGAATTATTAGGGCTGTAGATGTTAAGGACTAGTACCTGCTTGATAGAAGGATTGAGTGACTCTCGAGGAATTCAGGACTCGAATAAAGAACCTTTCACCATCAATCCACAGAAAAACTAACTGTACAGGCATTTCACTAACTTTTCTTGATTCTGTTCTCATTTCAAACGAGATTTGAGTGCCTTTGCCTTTTATCTAAAAGCTCTCACATAAACAGTAGATCCAACGAAGAGAGGTATGGCAAAGCATGATTGCAAATAAATCAATGAACAATAAAGCTAAATGTAAATAACATACCTTTCCAGTTGATGACTGTAAGCTAGACACGCAACCGCCTTTGGTACAATCGCATGGCAGCCACAACAAATCACTGCCTGTGTCTAATGCCACTATAAATGACAAACTTGGTGTCCCCACGGAAATATTGGCATAGTGCAAACTGAAATATACAGAATAAATTCCATAAACTCTTCATTCCCCGTTTGGTCACCCAGAAAGTAGACAGGAAAACTCAAATAAAGCTTTTGGGGACAGTTCTTATCTTCGGGCGACATGCTTTCAGAACATATTTTCCATCTTTAACAACAACCAAGAAAGAAGTAATAGGAAATAACATGTTTTTGAATTTCTTGATGACTTGCGATGTCAAAGGGCTAAAAGACAGAATCCGCATAAAAAATACAGCATGTCGATTGGAATTCGATTAAACCCATGTCCTATAGCAATCCAGAAAAACTCTCTACCTCCTTTTCTTTTCCTTCAGTTTCTCACCAACCAAACAATCATCGGAAAACCTTCGAAAACCCACCAGATAACAAAAGAGATAAACAAAAGACAAAAAAGGAATCGAGGGACAGGCATAATGGTCTTACTATCCCAAAGTGCTGAAGAAATAGGTGTCGTTTCCATTGGCGAAAGTGAGCGCCGACGACTGTCCCGTGCTGGCGGCGAGGTGGCGGCCCCGAATTACGCGGTCACGGTGAGCCATGGTCCTGTAGTATTCCACGCTTCCTTTCGCCGGGAGCTCCTCGACGCCCAGAATTCCCTTGACGGGATCGGAGAAGCGGTGGTGGATGTCGAAGCCGAACTGCGGCCCGAAGGCGTGACATCCCCGGGAACCCAACCCCAACAACAAAACGAAAAGCAGAAACGAAAAGGATGTCGAAGTGAAATCACAGCGAGACCAGGCCATGGCTTAGGACAGAAGATCCGAGAGACTGTCCGAGAGCTCCCTCCCTTAGTCGATTCGGGCATGAAAAGGAATGAGGAATGTGAGTTTTATACGTAGTCGAGAAGGTGAAGAAGAAGAAGAAAAAGATGACGAAAATGAAGACGGAGACGGGAACGGCAGGCGTTGAGAGAGACGGACATACTGCGAGCTGGAAGGTGTTTCGACGCTTGCATTGCGAAGTCAAAGCTCTACATGATTTGGATTACACGCTTAATTTCAGCTTTGAATATGAAATCCTTGTGCTTCACAATATTTACGCATCTTCCCCTTTTCTTTATGTTTTTATAACCACGGCCCATAAAATTAACATTTTTATTTGCTATTCATGCTTTCCTTTAAACCTTTGATGATAGCTTAGCTTAATATCAGTATTTTTTTTGATATTACAATAATTAATGCTAAAAATTTTTTAATAAAAGTTCTAAGTATGTGTATTTCCATATTAACTAGATTTATACATTAAATATAAATAAGCTAGTATTCCTAGCACTTAATTTATTTTAAAATCAAGCTAATTGTAATTAGCTTAGACTTGAAAATTAAAATTTAGTCAGTTTTATAAAATAATTTACCAATTTTCTTTGGCGCAAAACCCTCAATAGTGATTTTTCTATAAAGGAAGAAGCTATATAAATCTATATATATACACATGTTTAGAATTTGGGCCAAACAGAAACACACGAAGAAGAAAGGTTATAGACAAGAGAATTAACACAAACCAATGCTAGGAAGATAAAAGGACAAAACAATAGGGACATATTTGCAAATACGTGGAAGAATACGGTAGTCGTTGAAGTTTGTTGGCAAAGCGACATAAGTGTCAACCTCGCAATCACCTGCAGAAAATGCCGCCACGAGACAAACATCCAACCTTCCGATTCTGGTTCTCTGTCTACAACTCAAAACGGCGTCGTTCTTACGCCTTCAAATACCTTATAACAAAGCACTTATAATACGCTTTATAAAGCCTGGATAACCTCTGTTCCTAGTAAAGCCTTTTGAGAAAATATAAACTTAAACTGATATAGTTTATTAGACGTGGCCTTCACGCGTTTTTGCGTGTTAAATTTGATTACCTGCCTATTTCGTCTGAACGGCCAGTAGCGTGTATGCCGCGAATTGACTTCGAAGCTAATTGACCAACAGTGATCTCACTTTCTCATTTGTTAATAAACAGTAACCAGGTTAGGTAATGCGGCCCAACTACTGCTCATTTTTCAATTATTCCTCTCTAGATTCTTTAAGTCAGACATTTTCTAAACACTTTACGTCGCTATGAATCGGATGGCCAGTATTTAGTGCTTAATACGACTGGGATCTCACAGGTTTTGCCATTGGGCAGGTCTTCAAATCCTAGTTTTCGTTTAAAAATAGAGTGGCGTTGGAATGTTGCGCTCACTTCTTGCGTCAATCACCGCCTAAAATCGTGGTGGAGTCATGGTTTTCTTGCTCTCTATTCTGAACAACCTGCGAAGGCCGTATCTGTGACGCTCCTACCCACTGAGTCAAATTAGAAATATGGAGCTAGTAGAGTATTGAAGACGAAAATCTTACGTAAGTTTTATTTGATGGTTTCAGCTATGAAACATCAGCGGGGATTTGAATATACTTGTTTTTCGTATACTAAAGAATCATTGTATATGTATATAATTTCCATACGCCTCCTAATTTTGACTTCACGCCTACTATCAACAAGTTTTAGTCAAACACGTTGCTAACTCTCAAGAGATTTCAAGAGTCAAATTAGTTTCATAATGAAAAGCATGAAAATAGGGAGGGAATCATATTCTACGTGATTAAGACTGGTTCCTAAATGCGACGATAGGAGAAGAAAACATAGATCTAGAATGAAAACGAAATAAAAGAAAATACAGAAAAGTGGCATCGTTATCTCTCTTAATAACAAATCAACCCGATATGAAACCGTCGTTGAAATTATGAGTAGAAGGCGAAAGGAAGTGGACGGCAAACGTTAGGGCGCAGACATTTTTGAAAATTAGAATGGCGTGCTGCATCGTGTAAATGCACCGTGTTCACATTCAAGAGAAAGGGCATGGATCTTCTGGAACAAAACGGTAGGTGTAAATTCTAATACAACATATGGTACAAGGATATGATCTAAGATTTACTACCGTATGGAAAACTGTAGGCCTAAAAACGACCGCAGAAAAACTAAAATAGTAGAAACAATATGAAGAGAATTCTAAGGAAAGTAATAGAATTATGAGTATAGAAAGATGAACTCTGGGAATTATTCGTGGCTCCATTTGTTGATTTTGGTGTAGAGTTGTTACCTATTCCAGCGGCGAGGGCAGGAGGCACAGTGAAAGAGTGTGATTTTAGTGGGAAGCTACTCTGTTCTTCAATGTCATAACCTGCGTTGAGTGCCGAAAGCGTGGTTCAGAAGGTTAGGGATTAAAACATGAAAGAACAATATGTGCATAAACGAAAGCAATACTTACAATTAAACTTCTTCCAGCCCAAGACAAGTTTTTCTCGGTCAAATACAACACGGTAGCCAGTCATTAAGTTTTCTGTATAAAGATCTATTACTGAACTATAAGCAAGCAAAGTTCATAGAGAAATAGATGCACAAAAGCAAGGACATTCATCTTTGTCTAAAACAAAAGGTAGCTTATTACTGGTCGTCATTGAGATCAATAAAATAATTATGGCCAGTTTCAATTCGACCACAGAGTACTAGGCAATTAGAAGCTCTGTATATGCATATTATTGGCTCAGTTAAATTTTCGCAATTAGGCTTAGAATTTTTTTAGAGCCACTAAATATAGCTTTTGCACCCACAATTGTGAATACGCTCAAACAAAAGGAGAAGACTTACGTCCAATTATACTCAGTTCTCTGCTCTTGACAATAGCAAGGCAATAAACAAGTTGACCCTGCAGATCAACGGGAGAAAAAGCATTTCCTATTATTTGCAGACAAGCAACAATAAAGCCGAAATAATTAACGAAAAAAAAAAAAAAAGGAATTAAAGAGTACCTGACTTGAGATGACAATTATGGGATCATAGACAGCAAACTGGCTTCCACCTTTCATGGTCAAACTCATGCTGGGTACCAGACTAGCATTCTCATTGGGACTGCGCATCATAAAGAAAAGTTTTAGATGTGGAAGAGAGAAACTGAAAGTAATTAGAGATACATTCAGTGTATGACCTCATATCATAACAATACTCAAAAGGGATCCTCGAATCGGGTGGGCGCCGACTATCTTGAACCTGTGAATGGAACTGAAAGAGAACATAAAATTGCTTAATTCCAGCACTGAATGTGCATAATAAAATTAAAACATGTAAATTGATATCATCAGATTTCATGCTTACACCCTCTGCAACCCTGGTATAGGTAGGGTCAACCAAGTATGTAAAAGAGGTTCCCGAATCAAAAAGAGCAGCGAAATCCACATCAACCAGAGTTGTGCCTACTCGAATCTGAGTAACAGTGATATTATACGTTGGACTGCAAGAAAGATTCAGGCACAAAAGAAAAAGAAGACTAGATAAACCTTCCATATGAGAGAAATTTTCCAATCAAGGTGTATAAGAGAAATTACCACTTACTGTGATGGGTTCAGATTAAATGGGGTCTCTTCTTGATCAGGACTACCCTTGTCACCAAAACTGATCCTTCCAACCCCATCGTGTCCAAAGCACATGGAGAAAGAATCTGCTGTAAAACCCTCGCTTGATAGAACGCTAGGAACTGATATCTTCTCCATACCAAGCCCAAATAAACCATTGGGAGCCGCAATATCCAGAAACGAGCCACTTTGAACCTGCCCACAGCTGTGCAATAAATATTGTATCTGAATAACTGGAAACCAATAATAGGAGATGGGGGTGAGGGGCAAGGAGATGAAATGGGGCAAAAAATAAAAACAGTAATCCAAAAGCACTCTCATCAAGAGAGTTGTGCAGTGATGAGTGTTCAAAGATGTTAAGCTAATAATAGAACTCACCCAAATGTGATGTATGCCTCAACAGGCTTCTCCTGACTGCCTTCTGTTGTCAAATGCAAAACATCCTCCACCAATATCCCGGAAGTAGATGTTTCAGCTGATACATAAGACACCATGTAAGGGCAATTGCTGAATGTTCCAAGGCATCGATTATGGTGTTCACACAGGCTGCTGTTGCAAGTAACCTTTTTGCTTGTAGACGACCCTTTAGGGTTGTAAATATTAAGTTCAAAATCCTGAACAACAATTTACTTTCATTGAGAATCAATAAGGCAACACTTATAAAAAATAAAAAATAAAAAAATTTCAGTAGAAACGACATCAAAAGATCAACATATTTATAAAATCAGAATCATCAAGAATGCACAAACATTTCACGTTTAGCTCCAGACCAAAGGGAATCATAGGTATCCTACTCAGATTTCCAGCTAGAATCCAATGCGTCTTTATCAATATTTAGAGACCAAAAGGTAGACATTGGATGATTTGGCAATCCCTCCTTCCACCACAAAGATGCTATTTCATCAGGAATCAAATCAATACTCACAAGAGTAAATCAACAATTTTCCACTTCCAAAATGGCAACCAAGAAAAGAAATGATGTCCACAATCAAGGAATAGATCTCTGACTAAGTCAACAAGAAGAAAGGTAACCATGCTAAGTTATTAAAGAAAAATTAAGCAGAGTCGCCCAAAAACATAGTCACCACGTTGTTTTTAAAATTGAAAGTAGGAGGCAGAGCAATAAAGAAAAAACCCCAACTACCCACAAATCTCTCTCGACTTCTCATCCCACCAAACAATGCACCGATTCAGTTTGGCATTACTACAAAGGAGTGATGAATTATCATCTATGCCAAAAGTCTAAATTGATGAAAAATCAGGCAGATTATCATCGAACCATATTCTAATAATATCCTGATATTATCTTACCATCATTTGAACAATGTCACAACTTGCATAAAGCCAAAAGGACAAATAAGCCATCAACATTTTAATATTCAGGGGGCTCAAAAACTAGAGAGAGAACATACGGAAGCGTAGACAGAGCCCTCAATAGGAGCACATTTACTGCAATCACAGGGTACCCAAAACAGGTCACTCCCAGTGTCCAGCGCTACCATAAACTTCGTTCCCGGCGTCCCCAACCGCACCGTCGTGTAATGCAAACTGTACCAGACCTCCACAAAACCAAAACATTCAAAGATAAACAAAGTTCAACAAAGAAATTCCAAATCACATAATAAAAGGCATTGAACTATACAATCCCAGAGAGCTGATCCGGAGGGTGGAGTTTCCATCCGAAAAGGCAAGTGGCGCGTCGAACTCGTACAGCTTGCGGCCGCGGAGGAGGCGATCGCGGTCGGCGAGCTCGGCGTAGTATTCGACAGTTCCCTTCTCCGGCCAACTATCTTCCGCGGCAGGAGCAAGCTTACTTCCGGTGGCCTCGGACCACTTCTTGACAGGATCGGAGAAGCGGTGGTGCATCTTGAAGCTGAAGATGTGACCGCCATTGCATGAGGTGCGAGAGCCACCGAGCAAGATCAAGATGACGAGGAGGACGAGTTCGTGGAAACAGCGCATAGTGGAAATGCTAGTAAGAACTTAGCATTGTGAGAGACGAAACCAGAGATCTTCGAAGACAAAGAAATTGTCCGTTTCGAGAGAAAATTTAGGGTTCGGGAGCTCGAGAAAGAGAGAGATCGGGTTCGGTAGGTTCTTGAAACTGTCACTGGGAGAGTAGACGGTGGAGTGGTTTGGGACTTTTGAAGCGCTGGAGCCATGTGAGTGGGGCCCTTGACCTGGTTTTCTTTGACAGTTGAGGCAGTTCCGGGGCGCGTTCTGGTGGGAAATCATTTCATAATTTGACGGAAGCAGGAGAAACTTTTTTTTTTCTTTTTTTTTTATCATTCCAATTTTGATAAAATGATTTGTTATTTCTATTCTGAAAACTACTTTCAGCAAATTTTACTTAAATATTATTAATAACTTGAATTTTCATGAGCTCAAGCATACTAAAGACCCTGATAAACTCATAATATCCTAATATTTTATATTAGAGTTAATATCATATCATAAGTTCAAACTATGAAAGAAACGATTTACAAAAAAAATAATTATTTAACATATAAATGTTATAAGTAGGGTTGAAGTAGAACTACCATGAAATCAGCCATCACAAGCATGAATGATGGAGCATAGTGATTTGTCATGACTTGAGATTGTGGCAAGAGTCTTGACTTGAAGGCTCAAATATCAGTGTTAATTTTAATAAAATTAGTCTTAATTAGCTTTTAGCTCTAAAATTTTTGATATAATAATTGAATTTTTAAATTTAAAAAAATACTTTTATATAATAACAATATAATATGTTAAAAAGTTTAACATATCTTGTAAATATTTTTACGAGTGATATATAATTTGACCTTTCACAAAATAATAATAATAATAATAATAATAATAATAATATGTTAAAAAGTTAGTAATGTAAGACATATATGTTATATTTCATTACATTCCCTCACCTCGAGAAAAAATAGTTCTCACAATAAAACTTAATCTAGGAACCAAAAAGTATCTTCACTTAATATCTAAGCTTTGATATTTAAAATGGGATTGCACAAAAATGATACATCTCTATATATAAAAAAATATAACAAATATACTAAGAAGAAAAATAAAGAATGATCTGTTAAAATTGAAAGTGATAAAAGACAAACATCAATTAGAAAATAAAATGATGAAAGCAAAAACAATATAGAATTAAAGAACAAGACAAATTAAGTACAATTCTTAATTCAAGTTAGGTGAATGCATAAGGGGATTGGTTTCCTAACTAAATGAGCAACCAAATTTGTAAGTTTCTCATTTCGAAAACATTTAAAGATGTTTTATGGAAAGGTGTATAATAATCTAGTGGCCATGTTCTGTGAAAGATCATAACGAAGGCATTAACTTTTTGGGCCAACAAGAAAGGTATACAAAACTGCATGTACAGAAAGATGCAATTATTACCAACGAGTTTCTTCCAACTACTCCAATCATTTGTTCTTCAAGTCATGTGGGTTCCCCCTCTCGGTCTTGACTCTCTTAAATATTAGTGTACGAATGAGATTTCAAGATAATAGTTAAGTTTATTTCATTCTTATATATCGAATTGTAAAGAGTTGTATGTAAATTTAAATAATAAGAAACACTTTTCATATTATTCTTAATATATTTTATTGCAATTAACATAAGCAATGAATTTTGGTATAAAGATTAACATCTTCTTTCATATGCCGAGGGTGTTGCTTTTTTAACCTAAATTTCTAATATGATGTTAAGAAGTTTTATATATATAAATTATTTTGTCAAGAGAAGATATATGTATAAGTAATGTGTAACATAAAAGGAGCTGAAAAAGTGGGCTGCTCAATATAGGCTGCGAGGACACTGGCTTGAAAGTAGAGTAAAATATAATAATTTAAATGAAATGATTTTTTATTAACTTTTAGCTCTAGGACTTTTGACATAATGTTTAAAGATCATAATATAACTTAAGACAATTAAAAAGAAACGTATTGGTGTAAGAAAATCACCAAACATTTAGAATTGGAAACCTTGCTTCTTCCCAATAAAATTTACAATTTAGCATTCAAATTCTTTCATCGCAGGGTATGTACAAACTCATAGCCACATCAAATACTAAAATGACGCTACCAAAAAACCCATCAAGATGGTTACTTCCAGTGCAAGAAATCCATCTCCGGGACGATCATCTTCCCAGAGACTGGTCTGCACCATTTCTGAAGCACATTCCAGGGAGCTATGCTGAGGTGAAGCCAAATTTATCAGAAAGATTGGTTCGTCTAAACGGCGAAAGAAGCTCCACCTGATGAATAAACCGCACGTCGTGAACCAGAGGGTTGTCCGTTCTGCCTGGAGGAGAACCTGAGTAACACGAAGGGGAGCACCCATGGCATAAAGGTTCTCTTCCATCGGTGTTCTGCATGAAAATTCATGTGAAACCATTGGCTAATCGGTTCATAATAAACCATTGAAATCAAGTTTTTGGATCGGATAAGGTAGCTTGAATTCTCACCTTTTCGGAAATTATGTTCAGAATATCTTTCCTTCCATCAGCGTTTGGCTGGCTGGTTATGAAACATAGCAAATCAGTAGTTGCAAAATCAGCATTCTTAAAAGAAAAGAGAAAAGGGGAATTCAATTTTTCAAAGAAAAAAAAAACCATCATTCTGTTAATATTTTCCTTTACTTAAAGAATAAAAGATTGCTAAAAGGCTTAATTTATCTTTAAAATCAGTTTGTAAAGCAATCAATAATTTATTTTCTATATATATAAAGGATAGACACTATTTTTGAAATACCCTTGTGCCCACAAAGCGCTATACATGAACTTGAACTATAACATCATGTTAGAAAAGTATAAAAGGTTAAGAAAAAAAGTCTACCTTTTATCAAAAACTCTAGTTAAGAAAAAAACTTATTCAAACTTAAAATATATATTACAAATAATTGCCTTTAGAATGTAAAATTCTTTATTCAATAAAAGACACTTTCATTTTTCACTACTATCTTGAAAGAAAGACGGCTTTTTTGTTCTTGTATATAAAAGATATAGAACAAGGTTTAATCAATATAGGATACCATGTTCAACAAGAATGGTGTTGAAGACCATGAAAGAGAATAACTTTAAGTAGAACAATCACAATAAAACAACCAGACCCATGCTTAAAGACTAAAAGATTGTTAAAAAACTTAATTTCTCTTTGAAATTAGCTTGTAAAAAGTGAATGAGTATTTCATATGTATAAAATACTATGTCAAGATTTCAATAATATAAATAATACATTATTTTCAATATGTTACGCTTAAATTGAAACTCTAATAGTATGTTAAAAAGTTCATTTCTTCCCTAAGGCCACCCTGAAAGAGAGAAGATAATTTTGTTTTTCATATATAGAATATATTTGAAAAGATTTAATCAATATGGGACCCCCTTTTCAACATATATGTTGTTGGGGGCCACGGAAAAGAACAGTTAAAGGAGAACAATCACGATAAGGCAGTCAAACCTGTGCCTGGTGCATCTCGAGGGCTTGAGGAATTCAGGCACGGCAGGGCCGAGCCGGCGGGGCTTGGGGCAGACGGGCTGTTCATTGCCTTTAGACGCGAGCTTGTTTGTATCAGAACCTGAATCGATGAGATTGCCTTTTGCTGCAAAATGATGCATAATTCTCCCCCGTCCTCCTCTCAAAATGGAGAAGAAAATCGAAGCCACAAGTAAAATTCAACCCAACTTACTCGTGACTCAACAATTTAACTCTACCCATCATTTATCCCTCGTTGAAAATACATCCTACATCCACTCTTTGCCAAGCAAATGCTCTGTTTTCTACACTTCACCAGTAAATTCTCACTTGCAACTCTCTCTCAATTGTGTGGCTAATCTTGCCTTGTTGGCGTTTTTTCTCCTGATTTTTCTCTATATTCCTTTTGGTCCAAGTAATTTGCACCAATTTTTCATCGAACCCCTCTTGGAAAGCATAGTTCCTGTGGTGATTGAATTGATATTTTTAAACAATCTTCTGGATTGTCTTGACGGTTTCCTTCTGGTGGGGACTATCAAGAGGCATGCCATGCCAAATTGCATGAACCTTCACGTTTGCGGCATGGAGTAATTGGAAATTTACCTACTTTCGGTGGACATCTCTCTAAGTGCTAGTAATTTTAAAATATTATATTGGCAAAAAGATTCAATAATTGTTGGAATAGCAAACACACATTCAACGAGTATAGAAAGGCATTGTGATTTCAAAAATTTGGAGCCATAAGAGAATTTTCTTTCTCAGGTTACTAGAATGGTCCACAAAATGATACAACACGGTAAAATTTCTCAAGTCCCATATGTATAAACAGTAGTGGAGCTAATAGTGTATTAATCTCCTTGACTCAAAAAATCTCAGGTTCGACATCCATTTTCTGCACCCTTTTGGCCTAACTGAAAAATTATTGCCTTTGATCATGATCTTAACTCTATACCTAACATGATCTCTTCTTAGTGCATCATTGATGTGAGACAGCTCTTACTTCTTTTGTACATAAAGCCATCTCACAAATAAAACAAATCTTCAAGAGAAGCATATAGCTTTTAGGGCCTAAGAGTCCATAAGAGACTTGGCAATGGCTTTAAGACATTTCCAAACATGGAAGGGATACTATGCGAAGAAAATTCATTGGAAACTGTGCCAATATAAATGAAGAGAAAAGAAGGACAAGTGAAAAGGCATTACAGACGTGTTCAAATTACATATGCACAACGGAGAAAGAATATCTTTTCTTTTTGTCATCCCCTAATGACAACATCTGCAGAAATAAACTGCGTATAATTGCTACAGCTCCCATCATGAATATGTATCCCAGTCAAACTTAGGCTGCGAAAAGACCTCATAATCAATTGGCCCATCTACAACATTGTCAACAGTTTGTATGCCTTCCAAAAGAGCTGGATGAAAACCATCATTATTAGAAGGCAACAGCTTATACAATACTAACAACCCAAGTGTGAATATGGCTTGCAATTTCGTCTTGTCTCCTTGGACTGAAAAGAACAAGAGCATTGAAAGTAGGAACATGTCCACACAGAACCGCATGATGCACAATACCGTATCCATTAACCTCCCATCATTGCCAGCCGGAAAACCCCGGACTCTGTAAACAAACAGGAAGTTGTACTTGTCAACCACATACCTATAGCCAAAATAAACTGCACCAACAGGGACCACTAGGGGAGCGAACGAAGAATATATCATGGTCACAGCAAAAATTGTCAGATTGAATGCATAGTACTGTGCAAAATCAAATGTCTGCTTCGGGGCGGTTGATGTTCTGTTCACAGGATATATGGAAAGATCTTGCCCTGGTGGATCACTTCCATTGAATCTCGGACTGTCATAAAGACTCTCAGCAATCAGTGGTCTCCTAAGACCATCTATCTCTTGACTTTCTAGTGGGTACTCTTCACTTTCTGGGACCAGCTGGAGCATATCATTCTTCCGGAACTTTTGAATTTTCTTTTTGATCCAAGGGATTGGAGCCAACAGATCAAAAGATATACCCAAGAAAGTGCTTGTGATCAGAAACGCAAGAGATGAAAGGCATGATCTTGACAAGAATGATGCACTCATGTACTGTTCAATCCTCTTACAATCTTCTCCATCCAAATAGCACCGTCCCATCTTCAGAATTGCACTCTCTAAGGATGATTCAACCAAAGCCCTCAGGAGAATGAGATTTACCAGGAAGAAGCAAAACAGCTTCAGAAGTGCCGCTCTTTGCTCACCTGACACGGTCAAATGCCGTTCAAACTTGGAAAGATATGAAAGAGCTGATGGGATCACTATATACATACTCACAAATATAATAACGTTTGGAAGGAACTGAAAGATAAGGCTCGCAAGCCAGCTTGAGCTCTGTACCCAAGCCAACCACAATTGAGCATTATCCATTGCTTCTGCATTGATAATACGTCCCGCACTCTGCAAAGCACTGATCACAGCAAGAGGAGAACTAAAGAACAAAAGCATCAGCAATAAGCATGTGTTGACAAGCCCTCTCCGCAACCTCAATTGGAGCTTTGTTGATCCCAAATGATTCCAGTAAATGTCAGCTGCCAAGGGAGCCCGCTCTACCTTCCATTGGTTCCTCTGCAGACGCAACTCCACAAGGGAGAAGAACTTCCCAAACCGCCTCTTCTCCTCGTTCCGAAAATCCTGAACAGCTTTATTTGCCGTGTAAACGTCCTTAAACATCACAAACGCCACTCCAGCACCTGGTGCTCGGCCTTCTTTATAAGATGCCAGTTCAGTCTCCAATTCAGCTCTCAACTCCTGCAACCTTCTCAATCTCTCTTCAGCCGTAAAACCCAATCTTTCCTTTATCTCACCCCAAAACAGTTTCATTTTCCTCACCAACATACTGAATCCATTTCCAACATCCACGGGGTCACCCAGAACCCGAGAATCTATTCGGGCAACCAGCCTAGAAATTTCATCCCTAACCCTAACCAATTCCTCAGCTAAATCATCCAATGCACACAAATCCATCGGCAGGATGACCCTGTAAACCTTCCCGGGATACCTATACTGAAAATATTCTTGCAACACAGTCCTATCGTCGCCGAGAGCTTTGGGTAGCCCCTGCACCATTATAGTAAAAATCGCAGTCGAACTCGCACTTGGGTCACTCAAATTTCCATTCCCATCCCTAAACCTAGTGACCCTTAGCCGTTCTTCAATCCCAAGCATTCCGAAATGTACCAGAACGACGACGACAACAACAAAAACAAAATGCACCCAGAGTAAAAGCGAACCTTTTTGAATGTGGTTGATCGTTGTTTTGGAAAACTGATCGCTTATAGTGGCCTCGCCAGCGTAAAGATTGACAGGGAGCATCACCAGGAGCGACAGAGCAGCGATGGAGAGCAGCAAACCGCAGCTTCCGCCTTCAATCAACAGGAACTGCGCGGCGTCGGCACCGCAATGGGACGCGATTTCGCGGCGGGTAGCGTGCCAGACGGCGAGCAGCTTCGCGGCAAGACCAGTCGGCCCCGGGATTCGACGGTGGTCGCTGCGCAGCTTCACGAAGAAGAAGATCGATACGCAGCAGCTCGCACCGATGGCCGAGATATTGAGTAGGTACTGGATGTTGCCGTACCACACATCCTCCCCGTCCGCCGGAGGGGAGATTGGCGGCTCCATGTTAGGGGTTTGAAGAAATCCTAGTGACTTTCCGGTAACCAAAATTGGAGGCTTTTTCGGCTCGAATCAATGGGATTTGGATTAAATTGATTGGGGCTTTCCTTCATGAAGAGGAAATTAGGGTTCATAGAGGAAGAAGATCATCGATGGAGGTGAAGAGGTCGCGCAGGAGATCAGTTGCGTGGAAGTCTGCAAAAAGAATGACGGTCCTCGTCGTGTTTACAACGTTTTTACTTTTCCTAATCTTCTTTAGATGTTTCCGAGGATAGAAATTAAATAATCTCAATTAATAAATGTTTTTTAAAAAAAAAATAGCACGAAAATACCTTTTCAATTTATACTCAATAATAAATAATTTATTAAGAAATGTGCAATAAAAGTATCATTTTACTTGAAACTCTTTATATATAAACAAATAACTCATTATATTAAAGTTAGTTTCAATGAAAAATAAGCTTAATTAACACAATATTAGATATGATGTGGTATACTCAAGTGGTTACGAGAATATATTATCTTGATCGAAACCTATAACTCATATTAATTGCAAAGAAGTATATTAAAACTCGTCTAATATAAGTTTTATATTATTTAAATTTTATTTGGAAATTTCATATAGATAAAAAAATTATCATTATTTCTAGAATCAACTTCTAAATGAAATTAAGTTTTTTTAACATAATTTAAGTGTTTTTGACATAAGATTCAGCTCTAAATTTCCCCCTTCCTTGCAAACTACATCTTTGTAATTTTTTGGTGCTCGGGGTCAAGGGAAGTGTTAACATATATTCAAATGCAACAATACATCATTTTTATACATAATCTTTATAAACAAAAGGTTAACATAATATTAAAGTATAGGTATAAGTGTAACACTTCCACTCTCTATAATGGGTCACTAAGTTCCAAAGTTTTTCCCAACTTTACAATGGTAAAGTTGTAAACACCAATAGCTCTAATTTATAGAGTCTACAATGGCCTTAGCCTTTAGCATAAAGGCCTTGACCACAAGCCCGAATACTCATATTCAAATAAATGTTTTAAATTAATAATTCTCTTATATTAACAATATTCTAATCCAATAGAACGGTGAGTATGAAGGCCCAACATCCAAATGCAAAATCTAAATAGCCCCAAATGGGACCATTGACAACCGACCAGCCTCACTTTGGTTAAGGGTCAACCGGCTTTTGAGACCAAATGTACACACCTAGAGTCACCGATAGATTTGCTGAGGTTGACATCAAAGGTTTGTACCGACAATTGATGGGTCATCGGGGATTACTTGTCTATAGGTAACACCTATTTTTAGATTGAAGTCGGCTTTTCAGACCTTGAGTTGCTGAACTTCTAAGCATCCTTTGGAACTTCTTAACCAACCCACAAATCACAGAATCAAGCCGGTAAAACTGTCCACAAAGTTTTCTTCAAATGAAATACATTATTTGAAATGCAATACCTCATGAGTTGGGTCATTTCTAACATAATAGCATAGTTACTTTCATATGATACATGTTAGAAGACTTCTTTTCTATCCTAAAATCAACTTGTAAGAAAAGATATCACAAATTTGTATATTGATAAAATGAGACAAATATCACGTTTTGATATTGTTTCATCTCAAGTGTGGATAAACATGGTTCACATAAATTTAGTTTATGAATAAGAGAATATTTCACTTGAAACTTAAGTTCTTATACTATGTTAAAAGGCTTATTTTCTCTCTTAAAACTAACTTGTAAAAGAGAATGCTACCTTTATATATAAGAAACATAATACACTAGTATAATGCAATGTATGATGCAATTTACAAAAGCTTTTAACATTGCTCCATTAAAAAAAAAAAATTCTTGTTTCCATTAATAACAGTAGTGTTTTATCAAACTAACTTTTTTGCATCCCATTTACCTAAAAAGAAAAAAGAAAATAATAGTAGTTTAGAATAGCGAATGTGTTAAAGGACTTATAAGTTAACTCAAGAAGTAATGAAACTCATTATATTATAAGCGAGATTTTAATATTCACAATATAAAAATACGATTGTAATTGTTAATTATTAAACCATCATATTATACCATTGCATGTGCAATGCACATACTTAAATTAATAAAGAGGCTCATATGAGTGTTAAGTGAGATCTTGAATTTAATATTATATTAAAAAGTTCATTATCCAACTCAAAAGTTAACTCAAGTGGCAGTGAAACTCATTATCTTATGATCATAATTTTAATATATTATTTAATAATGTCAAATTTATTGTTTACATCTTTAATAAGATATAAGGACAATATTTTTGCAAATTTTTTCTGCATACAACACAAAGATGTTATTCTTCTTTGTCTCACTCCATAAAAATGTTCATAAACATGCTAGGATTTAAGATGAATCGTACAGAATGCACTTTTGTCATATACAAAACGTTAAATTTGTGCTATTATGGAATCACAGGCTCTCATATGGATGTGTAGGGACGCATCAACTTGATAAAATTAAAAAAAAAAAAAGAAAAAAAGAAAAAAAAGCACCATTGCGTATGAGTTCCCTCCAACGGAAAATGCATTCGACAATTCACATCGTTCCTTATCCGGAAACCTTGATTATGACCCTCAAGAATCTGTCAAATGATCATGTTTTAACTCTGTAGATGTTGAAACATCACCTGCCGTTCTCTCTAACATTGATAGTTTACCAAACGCAAGACTTTCGGGTATTGAAGGCTTGGAGTTGGAATTTCCTAGGCATTAAAAATGGCGGGCATCACGTTCTACTTAAGTTTTGTCTTTTCTTTTGATATCCCATAAGGCAAACATTTAATATTACTTAAATCCTTTATGGGTAAATAAATAATATTATGTTGAGAGATAAAAGTCTCGTATAAGAAAAATAATTAGATATTATTTAGATAAAAAATTTGTTCTTTGAGCTGATGAATTAGTTTTTGAATTAAATTTTCAACATTTTAATATGGTATCAAAGGTTAGATTAATATTTGTTAACTCATGTTGAGCTTTAAGCCTATCATATATGTTCAATATGTTGGAACATTCATTTTACCATGTTCAACCTTGAGCTTAAAATATGATTAATATGCATGGAGTCTCACATGAAAAATAAACAATTATTGAGCATTATTTAATTATAAAAATTGTCCATCTAACTGATGAATTAGGTTTGAAGTAGACTATAAGTCTATTTTTAATACCTTATACTCTTGAATCAACTTTTTAACGTGAATAACTCTTGTAATATTTTATTATCGTGTAGATTTAAGAGAGGGGGAACTTTTCTATATAAGCTTATTGTTCAAAGTGATTTGCAAAAGGGACATAAAACCTACAACCCATGTTGCATGTGTGAGGAGGTGCTAAAAATGATAATATAATAGTCACACATTGTCTAAACAAAAAATCTATTTCTTACAAACCAATTTAAAGGAATAAACAATCCCCACATAATATTCAATCCTATCCATGTTTTCGTGCTTGAAAGCACATTGAAAGTTGCAAAGGGAGCTCATTTTCTGTCCAAGTGCTATATATGCCTTTCAATCATTCTCGTATGTCTCACTCAAAACGACTTTAAAATATGGTGATAGCAAAGAAGGGAAGGCCGGCGATATTTTGCTATTTTATGGACTTGCCAAAATTGATTTAACGATGTGAATCTTCTACTCCTATTGTCTACGCTACATCGCTTTCGTTGTCTTTCTTAGTTTTCTCTTCTGTGGTGCTCTTTCAGCTTTCGAGTCACTTGTGCTTCCACAAGGCCAATTTTCATGGCACTAGACCTTTTCAATACTCCCAATGGCTATGTTTATTACCATCTATTCTTGCAACTTGCATGATGTTTTGAACGTAAAAGCATCTTTGATTTATAATTGGAATCTTAATATTTTGAGAAAATTGTTGAAAACGACGTTGATATCAATCTTATGCTAATAATATCTTAGTATTGCCTAACAATAACTAGTGTTGATGTTGATGTTGATGTTGATTTTGATCTTATATCTTCAATACCCTAGTCTAAAATCTTCATTATAAATCTTGTTCATGAATTAAATTTATCAAAAAAAGAAAAAGAACACAATCCCTTTACTTTTATGTCACCTTTTAAATATAATTATATTTTTTAATATAATATTAAAACTTAAGTTTAAGTGTAATATCTTTTTACTCGTAAATAAAAATCTTCATATGAAGTATTTTTCATGTTCAAGTTTGAGGCATATTAAAGATATTGTGATATAAATCTAACATCACTTAAATTTTTTTTAAGAATCTTCTTTGTAAAAAAAGAAAAAGGATACTATTTTATGTGTACAATATTTTCATAGAATTCAGTCTTCTAACATTCTTAATGATTAGTTTTTAATTGAAGAAGTAAAATTTTTAAACATGGGACAATTACTATTTTCAACAAAAGTTAGGTTTTGACAATTTATATATTATAGTAAACATAGTATTTGATTATATTTCTTTTCCTTCTATGCGTGAAACTTGAGGATTTTGCTTCCGCGCGACACGTGGTAACGTTGGAGATATGTTTCTACGCATGACATGAATGCTTACGTGTTGATTTGTTGGAGTAAACTGGTACGTGGCTGTTCTGGGTCCTGGACAAGTTGCGAGTTTTAAATGGGTTTGGTCGGAGAAACAAAGAAAAATCTGACATTAACATCTGACCAAAAAAAAAAAAAAAAAAAAGAAATAGAGAAAAAGAAACAAGCTTGTCATAAACGTTTTGACCTTGAGATCAAGATTATTTCTCCCAATAATTCATAATTATTTCACAAAAATTTAACTTAATTAAAAATAAATATTGTCTAAGATTGCTTAGTATAGTATGAAGAAACAAATTCTCTCTTAACATTAGAATTCAAGTAAAAAGTGATAATGTGTTACAATATAGATGTTCAGTCTCATTTTATTAAGATATAAATAAGTATGTAATATTAAATATAGATATGTTTTTTGGAAATAATTTTTTTTGAAAAGAGGGGGTTTCCAGTAAATAAAGAAAATATATTTATGGCAACGACGATGAATTAATAAATTCTACCTCTTTCTATCTACTTTCTCTTTCTTTGGTTTATGTGTGGAGCCCATGGCTGCCCATTTGCATTGCTGGCTTTCGGCCATCGCTTTGTTCGTTTTCTTTTATAAGGCTTTGTCTGCAGAGGAAGACGAGAGAGAGACAGAGAGAGACAGAGAGGGAGGAGAGAAGGGAGTTTCAGTTGGTTCGATCACACTGATTGAGGGTTGATTGAGGGTTTTATTATTGAATTATCTGTATCTTGTTTGTGTTCAGCATCCTTTACCGGGGACGATAAGAGGGAAAACAGGGTGCGGGGAAAGGGAAAGAAAGGGGAAATAGAGAGTGACCCACATGCATAAAAACCCTACTAGGCACAGTTTGATTTGATGGATCCGTGGATCTAACGTTTTGATACTCACATGTATTGCTCTGTTTCTTTTAGATCCCCGTCGTTTTCATTTTGGTCTTTTTCGGTGGCTGACCAGAACTGATTGGAGTTGTCTGATCCTACTGTGAGTTGTTTTCCTTCTCTACATGTTTGGTTTCTCTTGTAGTCTGGCGATTGATGTGTTTTCTTTGAGTTATTGTTTTTGATTTGTTATTGGTTTGTTAGAAGTTACTGAATTTTGGGTTTGTGGGGAAATGGTTGTATGGTTGGGCTGTGGAATTTGGAGGCAGATATGGTGATTGCTCTTTGCTACCGCAGTTGTTTTCTTTCTGTTTTGATGGTGTGTTATAACTTTTATTGGTAGTATTAGTTTGAGGGTCATGGTTCCTCTTGAGTTAGAAGCTGAAATGTAGATGGGTTTTAAATCTCGGGCCGTATTGTGTTAATTTCGATGAGATTTTAACCTGATAATTTATTTAGAATTTTTTTTAGTTTTTCCATTGCATGATTTAGCGTCGATTGTGGTTTGGGGGTTATTGTGTTAATTCTATTGTTTGTTTCCTCTATATAGTAGTTTTCTTGGTCTGCGGGCGAGGAGGAGGCTGCTGGGGTCTTATTTGGCGAAAGTGGTATTGCATCCGTTTTGGATGTGGAGGAATTGGAGGCTGGCCCCGGTGAAATGAGGGATGTTATCAAGGTTGATAAACTTTCTGAGGGCCTGCTGGGGGCCGTCCTCAGACCATTATGTCCATGCAGGTTCAGATGCAGCAGGCCGGTTAGATGGACTGCTTTGGTACAAAGACATTGGTCAGCACATGAATGGTGAATTCTCAATGGCTGTTGTCCAAGCCAACAATCTGCTTGAGGATCAAAGTCAGGTTGAGTCTGGTCCTTTGAGCTTGCTTGAGTCTGGCCCGTATGGCACCTTCATCGGAGTATATGATGGTCATGGTGGGCCAGAGACATCACGTTTCATCAATAATCACCTGTTCCAACATCTTAAAAGTAAGACACCTTAGCTCGGATTGAATTCAGCCTGGGAATGTTCATAATGCCAAAATTGGCATTTAGTCATTTTAATATGCTAGTTAAGATAAGAAGCATGAAAATGTATTCAAGTCCCCTAATAGGATTTTGCACTGTTGTTTTGTTAAAACTTCAATTGTTTGATTTGAAGTGGGAAATTGAGTCACTAGTCCTCATGGTTGGGTTGAAATTGTCCTCTTAGCAGGGTTAGCTTCAGAGCAACAATCCATGTCTGTGGATGCAATAAGGAAAGCATATCAAGCAACAGAAGAGGGATTCCTATCCGTTGTTACCAAACAATGGCCTTTGACACCTCAGATTGCGGCTGTTGGATCTTGCTGCCTTGTTGGTGTGATCTGTGGTGGCAACCTTTACATTGCCAATGTGGGTGATTCCCGTGCAGTGCTGGGTAGGCTTGTCAAGTCAACTGGGGACGTCCTTGCCATCCAGCTTTCATCAGAGCATAATGTGGGAATAGAATCAGTGAGACAGGAGATGCACACTTTGCACCCGGATGACTCTCATATTGTGGTTTTGAAGCATAATGTATGGCGTGTTAAGGGCTTGATACAGGTGAGTAGTTAACCTGGTACATCTAATCAATCATTTTTATTATGATTTCTTGTAGCATTTCAATTTGCAGATCTCAGATGTTTCTAAGTTAATGCTTTTGAAACCTGGAAGAATTCAGGGGTGGATTAAATCCAGTTACAATTTTTTTGCTCTGCGGATGTAAGTTTTATCTGTATTTAGGTGGAATATAGACTCACTTTCTAGATGCAGTTTGTTAGATAAGTAGTTAAGGGTGATGTTGTCTATGGCACTTCATGGGACTTTTGTGATTTAGGCTTTGTCATGTTCTTTAAGTGTCCATGGTTCTAAATCTGTTAGCCTGAGTCTAGAGAAAAACTGTTACATTTGTCTTTGTAATTTCTTATGTGGAGGCAATCTCTTCTATAGAATATTGTTTAAAGGGGTAGATTTACAAGGAGATCTCAAATTTTTGGTTCCTGCAGGGTTTTTTTTTTTTTTGGGTTCATTTTTACCATTGCACTCTGAGCAGCTGACAATTATGTTGGCTAAAGTTGTCCAACTACCATGGCACAGATAGCCGTGTGTAAAAAGGGTTGAAATGGGAATTGGGTGTTGCTCAAGAGGAAAAAATTTGCTAGGAGAGATCTCTAATTTTTGTTTGTTTCAGAGGATTCTTTTTTTCATTTCTTCTGCATTTTACCCTTCTACTATAAGCTATGGAAATATTATCTTGTTCAAAGCAGTCCAACTGATTCCCGTGGGGAAATTGAGTCCCCTCGGCTGGGTTTTTGAGGAGGCCTTGGTCTGGAGTCCTAGGTTAATTACTACTGTCACGAGAAATTGCATAGCAGTATGATCGGAGAGTATCTTGCTCTATGCTTCATCATAAGTTTTGCATGTTGAGGATCTCTTTCCTTTTATTGTGGGAACCCTTTTTTAGTTCTTTCCTAGCATGTGTTCTATGTAAATATTTCTCACGTGCACTCGTGTGTTTGTTTTCCTGGGTAATTCTTGTGCAGAAAGATCTAGAGGTTTGTGCTTCATTAATAGAAAGCATATACTTAAACCCATCTCTCTTTTGAATAATTTGCAACAGGTTTCCCAGCTCAAGGGGTTTTTTTCATTTGGTGGGAAATGCATTTCATAAAGGAATGGGACTGTGAAAATATTCATATTTCATTGTATCAAATAGTTTTAGTTAATTTTGAGATTTACCCTAAACGTGGTAAAAAACCTTGAAGTTGATCTTGATATCATCCTAAAAATGGCAGAATAGAAGTTGTAATATAGCCTTCCTGGTGGAGGACTGGGGGTAGTGTTGTGCTTGATCTTACTTTCAACTATTGTGTGGGAAAGGAAGACCTTTTTACATGTGATTGCTTTGCTGATGTTGTCCTGTAGCAATCCATATGGACAATCAAGGTTGAACTCCATTGAATTTGATGAATTTTTTAAGATTAATTGTATATGTTGATTTATATATCTTCGATAGATCTTGATGAGGCTTTACCCATTTTGAGTCATATTGGAGGATGAAATTAAAGATGATAATCATTTCCATATATAAGATAGGCCCTTTAGTTTTCCCATATATTGCGTACTATCCGCCATTCAAATTCAACTAGAGAAACAAAAAGCCATTTGACTCTCTTTGGAACATTATAGTTTCCCAGCTGTTTGTGTACTTATGTACTATGTTCATTTAAAAGTTTTTGTGATATTGAGCATTATTATGTCGAAAATTTCTTATTGATGCATATGTGTTGCAGGTATCTAGATCTATTGGTGATGCGTATCTAAAAAAGGCTGAATTTAACAGGGCGCCTCTGTATACTAAGTTTCGCCTGCGGGAACCTTTTAAAAGGCCTATCTTAAGTTCTGAGCCATCAGTTACCGTGCATGAACTTCAACCTCATGATCAGTTTATCATATTTGCTTCTGATGGGCTGTGGGAGCACCTCAGCAATCAAGAAGCGGTTGATATTGTTCAAAACCATCCACACAGCGTAAGATATTTGCCTCAGCAAGGGTGGTTTCTGTTCTGTTTATATGTTTATGTGTTAATGCGCATTCATGAGGTTTTTTGGGGAGGAATTACCATCAGCTTCACCTTCTTTTTAATAATATTTCGAACTTCCACTTGTGAATCTTTATGGGGTTCAAATCCTGGGGTTCTGGAGACCTTCCAATAAGTATTCAAGTTTCTACTTCGTGTTACTATCGTGAATCACATTTTAAATAACTGAATTGAACATTATGTGCTCGCCATGCAGGGAAGCGCCCGGAGGCTTGTAAAAGCTGCCTTGCAGGAAGCAGCTAAGAAAAGAGAAATGAGATACTCAGATCTGAAGAAGATCGACCGTGGTGTACGGCGACATTTCCATGATGACATTACAGTCATTGTTGTTTTTCTGGATTCAAATCTTGTGAGCAGAGCAAGTTCAGTGAAAGGACCTGCTTTGTCTGTGAAAGGAGGTGGTGTTAATCTCCCTGCAAAAACTCTAGCTCCCTGTGCCACACCCCCTGGAACATAGTACTAACTGATGAATCCACCACTTTCTGCTGTTGTACGTATTGCCAGATGCTTCTCAGAGCCCATCAGCTTCCATATCCAGGAGACATTAGAGAAGGTTCAGTGATTAATTTTTTTCTGTACAATGTAACATTTAACTTGGGACATGTTTTTGATTTAGTTGTGAGAACTTGAGCAAGGAAAGAATCAGGAAAATAGCCCTTCAATGGTGCCTATGGTGGTGATTCTTTCTTTAGGAGTATCTTCTTACGTATTCATTTGTCTCTTCCTTTGATTTTGTGTTTTGTAAATTATGTAAGACTTTATCCCTTGAAATCATAAGTTTCAACTCCTTTTGTTTCATTTTCCATCTTGCACTTTCAAATTCTGCTTTATCTCAAGAATATACAATGGTTAGAAGTTTGGCTTCATTTTCCTTGGCAGGGTACTTTGAAAAAGATAGTCATAAAGAAAATTTGGTGACATCCAAGTGGGTTTCTTTCTTTAAATCTCCTAAAGCAATCGAATGGGAAATGATTTTTGTTGGAATCTCATCAGAACAGCTACTTTTCAGAATGCTTAAAGAAACGGTTTCCTTTTCTGAAATTTTGGGTTAACACAAAGTACTTTTGGAGTTGTTCTCAGGCTGCCAATCATGTTCTCAGACTTGTAGGTTTAATTTAGAGTTCTAAGAAAAACATACCTTATCATCAAAACCAAATATGCAACAGTTTCCAACCTGTATACTCGATTACTTCCTTGAGATATTGCCAGCTTGACCATTGACATTGCCGGTCGGTTGTCTTGGAAGACCAAAGACATGGGCAGTCTGACACTGATTAGATAATTGAGTGAATCTAATTATTAACTTAGCTCAAGTATTCGAACAAAGGTACTTACATATTTAGGATATACATATCATAGAGAACCCCTTCCCATTGCCTTTCTTCCCTTTTAGTTGATGGTATAGATCAGCATTCTTCTGCAAGAGTAGCTATTAGGGGACGCTGCAAACAAATTGTATTACAAAGAATTTGTTGTACGGATATCTCAGTTTTAGAATACTTAGTTCGGCTTTTTGTCTGTTCACTTTCCCCAGTAGGGAAACAGATGTTAAAAGCAATATGAAAGCATCAAGGAGGCAGGGAATGAATCTTGAACGAAGTGCCATATCCTGTGAAACATCCAAAAGCACAAACGGAATAGGCAAGTGAAAGTGGAATTTTATGACAGTTTTTCAAACATTTTTGTTGCTTGATAACAAATGCGTTCCTGGTCCTTGCATTATGTCTGTTATAGGCTATGTTTTGACATCAATGGCTTCGGCCCACGAGAAAATCTTTGTTTATCCTAATGACTGAATGTTTTTCTGGCCCATGAGAATGTAATTGATTTGAGATGAGGCCGTGTACGAGGTTGTGGGAATTAATTACTGAACTATGGTCTTCGGGCTCCCGATTGAAAGCCACATGCGTGGACTACAAGACCAAGAGCCCAAAGTCAGTTTGAAAAGTTATTGAATCAAAAACAAATTGAGAAGCTGATGAGTAAATCCTGTCAGAATAAACCAGAATTGGTTGGAAGTCCGGATAATATAAAGAAAGACGACGAAGACTGGATGATCAAGTACTTAATATGGGAAAGCGTGGGTAAGAAGCTTGGGTGGTTTCGAAAATGAAGAAAAAGGTGCAGGTGTGGTGTCCTTTCAGACTGAACAAGGAAAAGTAAGTGAAAGCCAAGTTGGGAAATGTAAAAAACCAAAAGAAAGAAGAGGAGCGAAATCCAACGTCGCATAATAAGCATAACTTTGCTGGCTCTTTGCTCGAGTTTGGTTTATTGCATCATGGATATTTAATATCACATTATTTAGATACAAATGCATATGAGGGTGTGTGTTTCTTTACTTTATAAGTTGGCTTTTGACATGAAAATAAACTTCTTAATATAGTATTATATCCTCTCTTAACATCCTCGTTCATATGCTCGATTTTGAAGCTCCATTGCTCATTCTTGCACCAGGGATACCCGTCCCAGTTGATCACGTCTCTCTTATTTAATTAGTGTGATCTCATTGGCGTGTTAGAGCGCTCTTTGCTCGAGTCTCTCCTATTTAATTAGTCTCCTTTTCTTCTGTTGAACATTAGATTTGTTTTGGTCCATTGAACGTGGACTATAGAATAAACCAAACCATCCATATCTGGGCAGTTCCCCTTGCCATCCGCGTCCCTCTTCCTATTTGTTGATCTACCTGAGTAATCTGCATGGAGTGGTTCTGTATGTCCAGTCCTTTCTTCTCTCCAGCCAGTTTCCTGGTCCTCTGAACAATAATATCAGTATAAGTTAAGTGAAGGTAAATGAAACAATTATTAAAAAAAAAAAAAAAGGAAAAGATTATCATGGCAAGCAAGAACAAATCAAGTTTCTGTATGAGATAAGCAAAAGCTATTAAAAGAGGGTTTGAAAGTCTATCACGTTAATCATTATGTGTGCTGGATGTCTTTTTGGGCGGCCGCGATGACTCTCACCTAATATGATTGTTATTCAATTTCAGATCACATCCCACCTAATACAATTTTGTTATTCAATTCTTTTGTTTCCAATTATAAATAGATTCAGATAAAGGCACAAGCAATCCTTCCAAGTAACATATCTGTCTTCTACGACTCAAGTTCTTCAAGAACCCTTTTCTAGCAATCTTTACTCTTCATCAAGCCTTTCTTAGCACTCTTTAGTCATCATTAAGAGATGGCAGAACAAGTTCTTTTCAACATTGCCGGGGGAATAGTCAGCAGCGTGGCTGGGCCGCTGGCTGCCGAAGAGGCCAAACTGTTCTGGGGTGTCAAAGAAGAGCTTGAAAAGTTGAAGGATACGGTTTCAACAATCAAAGCTGTGCTTTTGGATGCAGAGGAGAGACAGGCTAAGAGCCATGTGGTTAACAATTGGCTCGGAAAGCTAAACGATATCCTTTATAAAGCAGATGACTTGCTGGATGCTGTTTCCACCGATGTTCAACGACGAGAATTAATGGCCCGGGATAATATTCCAAAGAAGGTACTCCTGGTCTTTTCCAAATTAATTCAGCCTGTGAATGATCTTAGAATTGCTCATAAGATTAAGGTGATTAGAGGGGCGTTAGATGCCATTGCAACCGATATGAGAAATTTCAATTTTGTGTCGCACCCTGAAAAGTCCCTAATCAGGGTTATGGAGAGGGATAGTACTCATTCTATTATGCCTGACTATGAAGTTGTAGGTCGAGACAATGATAAGATGAAAATTATAGAACATCTGCTAGACATTAACATTGAGGAGAATGTTTCAATCCTTCCTATTATCGGTATTGGGGGGTTAGGAAAGGCTACACTAGTTCAACAGGTGTACAATAAAGATAAAATCCAGACCCATTTTGATCTAAGAATGTGGATACATGTCTCTAATCCATTCAACGTGAAACATATTGTTGAAAAAATATTAGAATATGTGGCAAGTAAGAAGTCAAATTCTATGGATGTAATGGTAAAGGATCTTAAAGAAAAAATCAACAAAAAGAAATATTTGTTGGTATTAGATGATGTGTGGAATGAAAATCCTGAGCAATGGTCTGAGTTGAAACGATTGTTGATGAATGGTGCAATGGGTAGTAAAATATTAGTAACAACACGTAGTAAAAAGGTGGCTGAGATCATGTTTCAAGGAGAGCCATATTCTTTAAAGGGTTTAGAGGAAGAGGCATCAAGTGATTTACTTAAGCAAATGGCCTTTAGAGATCGGGAATGGCCAAAAAATTCAAGTTTCCAAGAAATAGGGAAAGAGATCATAAGAAAGTGTGCTAGTATCCCTTTAGCAGTAAAGACAGTTGGAAGGTTGTTATATTTCCAAAAGACAGAAATAGAGTGGCGGAATTTTTTGAAAAATGAGCTTTCAACTATAAATCAAGATGATGATGATATTTTATCAACTTTAAAACTCAGTTATGATAAACTTTCTTCAAATTTGAAGCACTGCTTTGCTTACTATGGTTTATATCCAAAGGATCATGTATATGATAAAACAACAATAATTTATGAATGGATAGCACACGGATTTGTTGAGTCATCATCATTAAATAAATGCTTGGAAGATGTTGGAAATGATTATTTTATGGATTTATTTTGGAAATCATTTTTACAAGATCCTCAAGAAAATGATTCTCATGTGTTAATTGGATATAAAATGCATGACCTTATACATGATCTTGCTAAATCAGTAGTGACAGGATCATTGATCATTACATTTGATAAAAATGCTTGGAATATCAATGAGAAAACTCATCATTTATTGGTTTGTGGTGGCTTAGAATTTTCAATTAAAGAGTTGATTTTGAGGTGTAAAGGACGGATGATACGAACATTTATTTGCCCCAAGTTTAAAGGTAACATTGATTATGAAGTGATCTTTTCAAGTTTCAAGTTCTACGTGTGCTGAATCTAACTGCTAATAATCTTGAGCATGTGCCAAATACTATTGGTAAGTTGAAGCATTTAAGATATCTTGATCTTTCATGGAATGAAAAAATCAAGATAATGCCTTGCTCTTTTACCAAGTTAGTAAATTTACAATTCCTAAACCTCAAATATTGTAAGTCACTTAAAGAATTACCAAGGGACATTAAAAATTTAGTCAACCTTAGGCACTTGATCTTATTGGTTGTAAGGAGATGACATATCTGCCACATGGATTAGGACAATTAACTAATCTTCAATTATTGACATAATTTTGGATTGATTTGAATTCTTTATCAAGGCATAGTGCTAATTTTAGTGAATTGAATGGACTAAATAACTTGAAAGGAACATTGGGAATTTGGAATTTGAAACATTCGAAAGATGTTGCATCAGAATATATGGATACAAATATTAAAGGGAAAACAGGTCTTGAACGTTTAATATTACATTTCTCACTTAGAGATGAAGTCCATGATAATGATCTTAAGGATGAAACACTATTGGAAGGATTACAACCACATGCAAATTTGATGAAGCTTGAGTTGGATTCTTATAGGAGCAAAAGGCTTCCAAGTTGGATTTTGTCAATCACAAGTCTTATGAAATTGAGTTTATACAACTGTCATAGTTGTCAATATTTGCCACGTGTGGATCAATTACGTTTGCTTAAGAAACTTTATCTTATAAGGATGAATGCTTTGGATTACATATTTGATGGTGATAAGAATGAGTTCTCTCCCTTTTCATCAGCATTTGGTAGAGATTTTTTTCCATTACTTTCTGAAATTCGGTTTGTGGATTGTTTGAATCTTAAAGGGTGGTGGAGAGACTCTTCTCTAGAAAGTGATTGTGATAATGACCATCACGATAAACAAGCAATAGTAACATCTATTGTGGGCTATCGCACACTCCCTTCATTGCGTAAGCTCTCAAATGTAGATATAAAAAATTGCCCTTCACTAACTTTCCTACCACTATCTCCACATATTGAAAGCTTAAGGTTGGACAAAGGTAATTCAAAGCCATTACAACATATAATGATGACGAAAATGCTAGCTAGCACAACTAGCTCTACACTTGTTGTCTCTTCATCTACTCCCTTCTTAAAATTGAAGGAAATTATACTATGGGATCTTTTAGATCTTGAAACCCTACAAGAGGAGTGCTTGAAAAACCTCACAAGTCTTGAGACTTTGTCAACACAATGTTGTCCACAATTAAAGTCTCTTTCACGAGGGATCCAACATCTCACAACTCTTAAAAAATTAACTATTTGTGACTGTCTAGAGTTTGAGCTACCAAGTGATGAAGATGGCCTATGTTGGCAAGGCCTTAAGAGCCTCCTTACTTTTAAGGTTGAAAGACTTCCAAAGTGGGCATCTTTGCCATTGGGGCTTCAACACATTAGCACTCTACAATTTCTTTGGATTTCAAAATGTGAAAACCTAAGAACTATTCTAGAGTCCATCCTTAATTGGAAATCATTGGAAGAGGTTCAAATTTAGGAATGCCCTAGTTTGGCATAACTACCTAAGGAAATACATGGTCTATCATCTTTGCAAAGGTTGGAGATCGTAGGGTGCCCCATCTTGTTGCAAACATATGAGAAAGATGTAGGTCCCAACCGGCCCAAGATTGCTCATATTCTAGTGGTATTGCTTGCAAAAGATTTTGATTCATTAAGGTATGTTATTTATTATTTTAGCTTAATCTACCAAAGAAACTGACATAATTGTTTTTTTTTTCTTTGATTTGCTCTCTCAGTGTTTTTTGGTTGTGAAATTTAAGTTGTAAAATTTACATAACTTGTTAAAACGCAGGAAGATGAATCGGGGTTGAACTATCGTATATGGCTAGTTATGTTTAAACTTGGAGCTACCTCCACGGTATTTTAATCTCCGATTTTCCAATTTGTAATAGAAATTGATATACTTACCTTTACCCTTTCTTTCTTTTTTTTGTGCTATTCTGTTGTTAAATTTCGGGTGTACAGAAGTAGAACCACTTGGAATACGAGAAGCAAAATTCACTTGAAAAGAAAATGACAAAAATGGATGGGCAATAGTGCCAAAAACAGATACCGAGACCCCAGTGCTGGTACTTGACTTTCCACCGCCAATTATGAAGCATCAGCCGGGAACTTACCAGCAATGCCGGGTCATCGGCATCAGAGCCTTCCTTCAACAAGCATAGGAACCGCATGCCTGACTTTAGGGAAGAAGCAGTTTCAACCTTGGGTAAAGAGTCTAATTTTGTTAATTTTGTTTTTTTTTTTTAATGATTTGATGGTACTGATTGTGGAAAGTCAACTGGAAGCGGCTGGTATCAGATACCCACTCCATCTCATGCAATACTTTAGGACCTAGGTAACATTGGTCACACATTGTCGTCGGAGCCACCCCTGAATAAGCGCAGGCGGTCTACAGGAAGAGGCAGTTTCGTGCTTTGGGTTAAGTGCTTAATTTGTTGAAAAAATTTATTTGTTTGCCTGTTTGATTTGGTCAATACTGTTGATTGTGGAGAGTCAATTGAGAGGGGCTGGTATCAAACGGTAATGAATGACTGAGCTTTGTATTTCTGATCACTGGCAGCTTGCTTGATGAGAGTGCTCACAACAAATCAAAAGTTCGAAGTTCGAAAAAGCTAAAGAAAGAATATGTGGGGCATCGGAAGCTTTTTTAACGCATTGAAGGTGGTGTTGAATATTCATATCTATTCTATAAGCTACTTTTTGTTAAAGAAATACATCCCTTTTATTATGTATATTTTGTTTTGCTTGATAACGTTACTTGTAAGTTCTTTTTCTGAGCATTGTATTCACAAGTTGAAATGTACTTGTTTTTTAAAATATTTTTCTTTTTTTTAGGAGGTGTAGCAATTGTTAATTGTTAGAGATCTTTTGTACGATGTTTGCAGATTCTCTACATTCACCAAGATAAATGGGATTGACTTCTAATCCCTCTCTTCTCTTTGATTGAAATTGTGGACTTATTTTGCTAATTTAACGAAGCTATAAGTTTTCTGTTATTCATAATGAGACAATATTTTTTGTTGAATTAGAATTTGGTGACCATTATATCCTATGGGTGTCCACTTTTTTTCACCTTTTTAATTTTTTCTTTGACTTATAAGGTTCAATACACACTCTTATCTTAATTTGCTAAACTAATAGTCTTTGTTTTGAACATTAAGTTTCTTATATGCTAGAACTTTGTGTAGGGTTGATGCTGGGACTTGACAAAGTGGAAATGAGTAGGTTAGATTACCAACCATTGTTCATCAGCTTTATAACTAATTTTTGAGCATATAAATGGATGTGGATCTTTTTCCAATACAAGAAGTAGAACTAACTGAAATTTTGAAGGTCATTAAACTTTTGAAATTACTCTCTCCCATCTTTATAGAATTTGAACATTTTGACGTGCTCCCCATTGTTGGAAAAATGCGAGAGATGTAAGTCCTGATCAGCCCAAGATTGCTCATATTCTGGTTATTTGATATAAGATGTAAAATTTAGAAAACTAGTTGAAATACAGGGAAATGGATTGACCAAGAGTTATTCCATATGGTATAAATATGTTTACAATTGGAATTGTCTCTGTACTTATGTATTACGTTCGTTTTAAAGTTTTCATGACATTGGATATTTTTGTGTTGAAAATATTCTTGTTCATGCATATGTGTTGCAGGTATCTAGATCTATCGGTGATGCGTATCTAAAAGGGCGGAATTTAACAGGGAGCCTCTGCATACTAAGTTTCGCCTCCGTGAACCTTTTAAAAGGCCTATCTTAAGTTATGAGCCATCAGTTACCGTGCATGAACTTCAACCTCATGACCAATTTATCATATTGCTTCTGACGGGCTGTGGGAGCACCTTAGCATTCAGGAAGCAGTTGACATTGTTCAAAACTACTTGCACAGTGTAAGATATCTGTCTCGGCAATGATGGCCTCTGTTCTGTTCATGTGTTTCTGGGCATTCATGAGTTTCTGGGGGAGGAATTACCAACAGATGCACCTTATTTTTATTAGTATTTTATTAGTATTTCGAACTTCCACTTGTGAGTCTCTGTGGAGTTCAATCTTGGGGTTCTGGGGACCTTCCAATATGTACTCACGTTATGCAAATAACTGTATTCAACATTATGTGCTTGTCATGCAGGGAAGAGCCCGGAGTCTTGTAAAAGCTGCCTTGCAGGAAGCAGCTAAGAAAAGAGGAATAAGATGCTTGCATCTGAGGATGCAGCTAAGCTGTTTATCTGGATTCAAATCTTGTGAGCAGAGCAAGTTCAGTGGAAGGCCCTGCTTTGTTTATGAAAGGAGGTGGCGTTCATCTTCCTGCAAAAAGTCCAGCTCCCTGTGCCACACCCCTGGAACATAGGACTAACTGTTGTGTCCACCACCTTCTACTGTTGTGCGTATTGGCAGATGCTTTTCAGAATCTCAGAGCCCATCAGCTTCCATATCCAGGAGAGATTAGAGAAGGTTCAGTGATTTTTTTTTTTTTTTTCTGTACAATGTAACATGTAACTTGGGACATGTTTTTGATTTTGTTGTAATGTTCAATGAAGTATCTTCTTATGTTTTCTTTTGTCTTTTCCTCTGATTTTTTTATAACTTCATCCTTTGAAATCAAAAGTTCTAGTTCCTTTTGTTTTACTCTCCACCTTCCACTTTCTATTTCTGCTTTAGCTCGAGGATATACAATGGCTTCTTCGGAAAAGATAGCCATAAAGAACATTTGGTGCCATTCAAGTGAGTTTCTTTCTGTAGATCTTCTAAAGCAATCGAATGGGAAATGGTTTCCGTTGGAATCTCATAAGAATAGCTTCTTTTCAGAATGCTTAAAGAATGGTTTCCTTTTCTGAAACTTTTGGGTAACACAAAGAACTTTTGGAGTTGTTCTCAGGCTGCCAATCATGTTTCCGCTGATACGTTTGCACTTTCTCAAAAGAATGTCAAGAAGCATGTATTTCTATGATCCAACCCGAGCATCAGGTAATATTAGTTTGTTTCAATTGGAATTGCATGAGACTTGGAATATGCAAGCCAACCTAACCAAAAGCAAACTTGACACGCATAACAAATATAAAACTAATATCAAAGATTCATATATAAATGAGTAAGAGAGCTGTCCTTCATTTAAAGATGAGGTGTAAAGAATAGTTATGTCATAAAATTTATTATCTCTCTTAAAATCAACCTATAAAAGGGATAATCATATTTGAAAGAACAAGAGACATTACATCGCTTGTAACTATTATGATATGTTAATGATTTTACATTTCTAAGTAAAATAATGAGAATGCTAATTAAAAATTTTACTAACTCTCAAGTTGGTTTTTAGGTGAAATAATATGGGTTTTAACATGGTATTAGAGTTTAAATATATTTTTAGCATCCTTATAAGTTTTTATTGATTTGCGTTCACATAATGTAATACTATATAGGTTGATTATTGATCCAATGTGATGAAAGGATATGTTACTATATTGATAATGATCTTATATTATTAAGGAATATAATGAGAATGTTGATTAAAAGAAATTCCACCAACTTTAAAATCAATTTTTTTTATTGAATAATAAGTTCTTTAACATCTAGGAGACCACAAGAGACAATACCTCAAGGACAAGATTTCAATATAACATCCAAGCAAAGGAACACAGCCCCCGCATATAAAATCTAACTTCTCTCAAAAATGGTCTATGATTATTTAACAAACTTATTAATACCATATAATAAATACTATCCAATAGTACCATATAATACCACTTTTGATTCCCGAAGACAAATATCTTTGGCAGAAGTAGAAGTTCATGCTGTCTTTCATCACATACATTGCCGTTACCTGCGAAATAGCAACCTCAAAGTCCATTAATGGTTTCTCTGATGTCACACCATTCTTCAACGCGTGATGGTACCCACGTAAGTTACACTTGTCCGTCATGCAATGGCTGCTTTCTGGCGCGCTATAAAGTCGCTGAATCCGGCCATTAATTATATTTTCTTCTTAGTCAGTTTTTGGAAGCTAAAGTATAATCACAAGAGCTGTATTAATTCGTAGAATATTAACCACAGTAGTGCTGGGTGAAGAAACTCTGTCAAAGTCAGTGATGCCAATCCCACTCAGATTCCTGACAAATCAGGGAAAAATGTCTCCAAATATGGCAGCTGAGTTACTGCAACAGCCATGGTTTTAGCCCAGATGGAGCTCTGAACTCCAGAACCATCTTTTTCCTTCTGCTCTCTGCTTTTTTTCTGACTTCCTTTTCAATCAATGGCTGGGCTCTGTCTCTGTGAGCAACTTTCTGCATTATAACGCCTTCTAGCAGAAGCCGACTGCTGACTTTGAAGAGATGGGTTGTGCTGTGTCGAAGAAAGATGAAGAAGACGACGTGGTATCGCTCTGTAAGGAGAGAAAACGTTGGATGGAATTGGCAGTCGCGAGGAGGTATGCGTTTGCAGATGCGCATTGCAGGTATAATCACTCGCTGTATGCGGTAGCAGCTGCTGTAAGGTTGTTTTTAGCTCGGCATTCCTTTCCATCTTCTCCCTTTTTCATTACCTTCCCTTCTTGTACATCACCTGAACCACCCCACGAGAACATTGCCTGTCCCACCTCTGGTTCTGCAGCTCTTCCGGATTCTCCCGAGTTAGAAAGAGAAAACCAAGAAGAAGAAGACGAAGAAGAACCAGTCTGTGAGTATTTTTATGGCGATATGACTCCGCCGATGGGTACTGTACAGAAAAGTTTTAAATGGGATTTCTTCGATCTGTTTGATGGGGTGACAACAGAAGAGGCGAGAGAGGAAGATGAAGAAGGAGAAACAAAGGAGAGAAAGGTTGTGGATATGGCAGAAGGCAAGGACATGGATGTGAACCAAGAGGATGGCAAGGGTTTGCAGATGATCGGTGAAACGCCGGAGGGGAAGGAATTGTTACAGGCATTGAAGGATGTTGAGGATCATTTCATTCGGGTGTATGTTTCTGGTCTGGATGTTTGTAGAATGCTGGAGGCCAACAGAGTTTCAATGCACTCTGGTTTGGACTAAATCCGTTCTCTTCGTCCATTTTTCCTTAAATGTTTTATTCTATAAAAGAATGAGTGCTGATTAAATAAAAATGTGACCTAATATCATGGGTCATATGAGTGGGTTGATTACTGCACCCACTAAGTCGGGCTTTTAGGAAAGGAGCATAATCCGTGACACTATGACCACTAATGATGTATAATTACAAGGTTATGAGTAAAGGATTTTAGGTAATATGTACCATTTTTTGTGAATCCTCATTATGATCAAAGATAAGTAGAATTTCCAAATAAGAAAAAAAATTCTAAAATTTTAAATATATGAAA
This sequence comes from Casuarina cunninghamiana, assembly GCA_028551485.1. Classification (NCBI taxonomy): domain Eukaryota; kingdom Viridiplantae; phylum Streptophyta; class Magnoliopsida; order Fagales; family Casuarinaceae; genus Casuarina; species Casuarina cunninghamiana. Next base: position 891,490 of record CM052368.1, on the reverse strand, counting down.
TCTCTCAAATAGTATGAGAATTGTTTTTTGGGTAAATATAAAGATGGTTTTGCTTAATTCGTGTAAAACTTCTTTATATTTATTTGCATTTATTATGTATGTGTTAGTTTTACAATTCAAGAAAATTTTATAATGGCTTTTGAGTTTATAAAATTAATTAAATACAAGATAATTTTATTTAAATGACGTAAAATTATCAGTATTTATTAATGTTTTTTTATATATGAGTTAATTGCATAATTTGCTTAAATTCATAGCAATTTTCATCATATCTCTTGAACTTTGGATATTTATATTTGGCAATCATTATTTTTGGAATGATCACGAAGCATCATTCAGTTATCTTACTTTTATCTTTTCATTCATGAAAATTTGGTGCAGAGAGCTCAAATAAGTTCCTGTGGTCCATCCCATGGAACCAATCCACTCCATCTCGGTCTTCCCCGTGCAAAAGTCTGCTCTTATGTAGCTCCAGATGTTCTTGGACATGGACAGAGTTTAAGAATGATTTATGGGGTGGCTGTGGTGGAATGGAATCCGGAAGCCATTCACTGACACTGGGAAGGCTATGTGCTTGGGAGAAGAAACTCTATGAGGAGGTGAAGGTAGACTCATTCTTATGCTTTCTTCAATTTTAATCCTTTGTGACCTTAAGGCAATTGTCTAATCCCATTGCTCATATCTCTGATTATTTTACACTGTTAATATCATAATCTAGTTTTTTTTTCTTATAATCAGGTTTCTTCCTTTCTTAATGACAAGTATTTTTTAGAGAAAAAGTTGAAAGACATTTTCAATGTTATAACTATGTCTATAATTGTCTCACATTTTTAATATCTTGATATAATATCTTTTGTATACGTTCAAGTCTCAGTTGATTATATGAGACAACTAATAGTTCGCTACTAGTTGATTATATTCTTTTGTCAATAAGTTACTAGTTAAGTTATTAGTTACCAACCATCTAAGACTTAAGTCTGGGGTTTAACATGTATATCTCTAAATCTCCTTCATCTTAAAGGCAAAAAAAAAAAAAAGTGTTCTCACTTGATGACCGGTTTTAAAGGAGGAACTTAGGCTCTTTCCAACTCCTTTTCAATTAAGTTTTAGCAGCAAAATAATGGAATAACCATCTGCTTTCATTTTGGATATAGAAATTGCAGCCTTTTAAGGTATAAAGTTTGAGATGCTGTAAACAAACTGATCATCGTGAGATAGATCCTACCATTTTCCTATTTTCACGAACATGTTTAAATCAAATTCTCAGGCGGGAGATGCTACCTGGAAAATTTATAAGAAGAAATGTTCCCGATTGAGAAACTGGGATGCCATGGGAGATGTTGTATACTCTCTGGAAAAAACCAGAGCTAAAGTACATGACTTGAACGCAGGACTCTTGGTTGCAATTCGAAGGGCAGAATCAATCTCCCAAAGAATTCAGAAACTCATAGATGATGAGTTGCAGCCACAACTTATAGAGCTGATACATCGGTAAGGAAGTAGATGATACAAATTAGTGGGTTAAATTTTTTTCAATTTTTAGTCTTGTGATAACCACCGTTTGCTAAGAAATAAATCAAACAATATCCTGTTTTGATAACAACAACAAAAACCTGATTAGAAAATCTAGGATATAAATGAAACTATTGAAGAGTTGTTGAAAGTGATTTGTAATGGTACTTTACTATCAATGCAAATTAATTTTGTAACACACATTCAATTAAATGAAGTGAAAATACTATATATATAATACAGTTAATAGATCAGTAGTTCAATAATTAGTTATTAATCATTCAAAAATTAGGCCTTGAAATCAACATTTCATACTCTCAAATTTTCTTTACCTAATAAATAAAAAATAGATAACCAATGCACCTGTATCAAAAAGATTCAAAACCAAATAATTAGCTTTTTTAACTTATTTTTGTCCATGCCCTGTTTTTGGTTTCTAGTCCTCTTCCCTGTTTCATCTTACTTTCTTGCACTATTTCCCCTACTTCTGCAGCCTCTTGCGAAACTGGAAGTTGACGCTGGAATCACATGAAACACAAAAACGAATCATGTCTGAAGTCAAATCCTTCAACTGTCCTACCTATGGAAAATTTTGCAATGACTCTCATCGTCATGCCACATTTCAGCTTGAAGCTGTAGTTCGGAATTGGCGAAATTGCTTCACTGCATATATTTCTTCACAGAAGCTGTATGTTGAAGCACTTAGCAATTGGCTATCCAAGTTCATTTGCCCTGGTGTTGAATTCTACTCTAGAGGTAGGTTTGCTAGTCCTACCAAGTATTATCAATTGTAGAACATGCTATTAATAGAAATGAACACTAGGTTTCAAAAGTCACTTTCTTTGTATTTTTCATATGCGCAAGTCATTAGTGAACTTCTCCTTACTAATAATTCACTTTCTTTGATCATTGTAATGGCTCATCAAATTACACAAAATATATATGTCACTAGCTTGGCAACTCAAGTGAAGTGCGAGGGGCTTCCAACCGTTGGGTCGAGGGTTTGTGACTCACTCTCCACCCCCTTTAACCCAAAAAAAATGACAGAACATGTATGCTTTTCCAAAACATCATACTTACAGACTAATTAGGATAATTCTTATTTAACAACTGTTGCTTGTAGTCTGTCGTGATTGGTTCGCTTGCCTGGAGAAGTTGCCTGAACAATCAGTGACATCTTCCATGAAAAGCTTGGGAACGGATATTCGAGCTTTGTTGGTCAAACAAGGACAGGAGCAACAGCAGAAGAGGCAGGTGGACGAACTTGTCAAAGAGCTTGACAGGAAGATCTTGGCATTGGAGAGGGCAGAGAGCAGAATTCTTGAATCAAGGCTTTACGATCCGGAATCAGAGATTGAATACTTAACGGAGAGAAAGGCCAGTTTAGATGTGTTCAGGAAGAAGGTAGACGTGGAGAAAGCAAAGCACAAGAGCAGCATGCGTGACACTCAATGCACCGCTGTAAATGTATTTCGGACAGGATTCTCTTCGGTTTTTGAGTCTTTGGCTGTGTTTTCGAGGGCTTCGGAGGAAATGTATGCGGATCTTTTGACATTCAGCAAAAACTCAAAGGAAGGTGACGAATGTAAGTAAATTAAAAAATTAGTTTGTAAGTTTGAGAGAAATAAATTTATATTCAGTCATTATTTAAGGATTAATCTTATTTTCAGTGTAAAACTTTTGTTTTCAATATTTCTTTGCACATTGAACATACTTAAATGACTTAAATTTGAATAAGAGTTTAAGTAGATCAACTTAAACTTTAATATTAATATAAACTTAAAGTTTAATTCAAAATTTAACTCATAATAAAAGTGATAAGGGATAGAAAGAAAGGTTTGGATATGGCTAAAAATCTCAAAGAGAAGAAATTATAAAACGCAAATATTATAAAGATTAAAATGTTGCTCCACTAATGTAATGACGATTTGTTCACAATTACATAAATCCTTAGTGTTCTTTTATGTGATTGTTATATGTAGTTTTTGACAGTATTGGCTTTAAATCATAAACAAGAACAAACCCCATGTTGAGCAAATAATAAACTGAGAATCTTTTGTCATACCTATAATCTGTTTTCCGTAGACCCACATTGAGAAACGGTGGGAAGTTTGAAAGACTCAAAACACATAACTTCATTCTAAACCTGTTCAATTTCTTGCTTCATTGTGCCGCATACTCAACTCTTCCTCTTCATCTTCGTTTACTTCCTTTGATTCGCTCTGATCAAAATCGATACTGATGCTGTTATCTTCCAAGCACCTCAAGTTTGTGCTTTGAAAGGAGAGGCTATCCATGGGCACATGAAACCTCTGAAGGCCAACTCCATTCAGACTCCCAAAGCTGCTTTGAGAAAACTCGAAGTCCGTCGACTTATGCCGCGTTTGATCCTTCGGCCGACTCGACGCGCCGCCTACTACGCCGCGTGATCTGCCGGTGCCCCTCGTTGGCTGCCTGCTGATGAATTTTTCGACTGAATAGAAGGCGTCTTCTAGCTCTCGCCATACCTGGGCCATCGTCGGACGTTGTTTGGGTACTTTTACGACGCACCTGAGGCCTAGCTGTCCCATCTTTAGCATCATCTCCATGTTGCATGGCCCCGATAGAAGATTAGCGTCTAAGATTTCTTCGATGCTGCCTTGTTCCAAGCTTGGCCTTGCCTGTTGATTTCAGGAAGGAATCCCACTTTAGTATAAACTTGAACAATGGTTAATGCCTCAATTGCTGTTAATGTAAATGAATAATGCTACAAAGGTTCCAACTTTCTCTCTTAGAGTCGGTCTTCAAGAAATTAGGTTATCAAGTTATGATATTGATGTATTCCCTCGTTCTTAGCATAGCAAAACCATGAAAGTTAGATCCATAAGTGATTAAATGGTGAAATGTCAATAGGCAGTATAGTGATTGGCTATCTGTTGTCCAAACTTAGTAAAAAACAAGAATTGAATAAGAATGACCTAGTCTAATTTACAAGTGAAGAATTTTTATAATTAAACTTAAAATTTTGATATAATATTAGAAATAAGATAACTTTCTCATTAAAATTGATTATTAAAATAAAAATGTACTTGAGTAATATTTAACTTTATAACAAATGAGCATTTCATGATTGAGGAAATGTTACAATTTTCTCATTTTTTTTTTAAAAAAAAAGATACTTGAGTAATATTATATCTCTCCTAAGGACCAGCTCTAATGGAGGAAATTAAAACTTTTCCAACAAACGACCATTTCGTGATTGAGGTGACCACAAAGGTTTCAAATAAGATATCACCGGGCAACAAAATGGCTTCTTAGATTGCTTACCCATTCAACAATATGATAATTGGAATGATTTCGACCTGCATAAACAGCAGGCCGAGCAGCCACCAGTTGTAGTAGTATAATACCAAAGCTGTAGACATCACTGAAGGGTGTCAAATGGAAACTCGAACAGTAATCAGGATCCAAGTATCCTGGTGTCCCTTTCACTTGGCTACTGACATGTGATTGGCCTTCCGAAGGCCCTGATTTCACCAATCCGAAATCCGACACCTTGGCTTCCAACCCATCTCCTATTAAGATATTGCTTGGTTTTATGTCACGGTGGATTATGCTAGGATTTACCCCTTCGTGCAAGTGAGAAATGCCTGTAAATTTTTCAACCAACTTGATTGATAATTTTGCTTTTGTTAAGTGTTGTAAGTTAATGTAAGATTTTTTTGTGAGGAACGTACCTTTAGCTGCTCCAATGGCTATATTTACTCTCTGCCTCCAAGTTAAGCTCTCTCTTCTTCCTATAAGAAAGAGTGTCATCATATCATATATAAAAGAGACCATAACATTGTTTTAACATGTCTCTTCATTCTAAAGGAATGAATATCAAAACAAAATTTAAATAAAATGAAACTTTTATCGATTCAACAATAATTAGGAATGAAAATAAGTAAAACCTTACCAGTAATGTATTCAAGTAGAGAACCATTTGATACATATTCATAAACTAGTAATCTTTTCCCACTAGCCCCTGTACAAGGATGAATTAAGAAGCTTAACTTCGAAATAGTTTGCACTTGAACAGCTTATTTTATATTCTTTTACAACTTCCATAGAGTACTAGTCGATTATCTCTTCTTCTTGTTTTCCTTTTTTGTCAATATTACTTGCACTTATTGGGAGATGTTTACAAACCTGATTCTTCACAAAATCCCACCAGGCTAACAAGGTTGCTGTGTCTGACTTTCGACAGCAGCCTAAGTTCTATTCAAGAAAACACTACACACGATGATTAAACTCTTTCTGGAAAGGAAGAAATTGAAAGGTGTTCATATAAGTTTGAGCAATCATGTTAAATGAAAGTTGAAGCTCACCATTTCTAAATTCTTCTAGGCTCTGGTTTAATTCAGCGTGGGGGCTCTTGATTGCTAGTGGTCCTTCTACATCAAAGGTCCCCTTGTAGACATTCCCAAAAGCACCAGATCCCAGCAAGCAATCTTGGCTGAAATTGTTCGTAGCCTTCACCAGTTCCTCCCACTGAAAACGCCTCAATTTTATAGTCTTATCTTTCAAAACTCCTAAAATAATCACAAAAATAAAAAATTCAATTCTTTGTCAATTCGCTAGTAGCCCAATAAAGCTATTAAGTGCCTGAAACCTTCTTTGCTTAAGAAGTTTCAAGTTTGATACACTTTCTTTGCATAACTAAAAATATAGTCCTCAAACTACAAATCAATAGAATACTCCAAGAACGTTGCGTCCTTACACACCTTTCTGCTCATAACGTCGCCTGAGAGCCGGGAAGAGTATCCTTTTGCAAAAGAAAAAAAGCGAGAAAACAAACAAGACAGCAGGAATGCCCAGGAGACCTTTCTCCAACAAATGGTTAGATCTTTTCGGCGGTGGTAATGCCGGCGACGGCTCTATAAAAGAAGGCCCATCTGCCATTACAGACCTCGCCATCCTCTTCTGAACTGATCCTCGTCAACTTGTCACCTCTCCATCCTCACCGTCGTCGCCAATTCCAAGAAGGAGAAGAAGAAGAGGAAAGTGGAGAATACTAGGACGGAGGAAGGCTATATACAGAAACGATAAGCCATTGCCGGCAGTCCATTAATCAATCAGAGCAAGTCTATCCTTCAGAGTCGCTTTCCATGTTCCTTGCGACCTGGTCAGCTTGTCTCTCCAATCCCTCTTGGGACGGCACATAAGCGAAAACATCGTACGTTTCCATCTACGTAACTCCATGCATGAATACCGTCGTTGCCAGAGAAGGCACCCAATCTTCTTGCTCGTAGGGGTTGATAAAGTGACTCTACAGCGAGCCTTGGTGCAAAGAACATTTGCGTCGTCATCCCTGTCTCCATCACAACGTCAACTTGATACATGGCCCCTTGAACGGTTCGTACGTATGTTTAAAGTAACATATTGAGGAGGAATTAAACAGTAATATCAAGGCCAACGACTATCTACAAGTGGGTTTGCTACCAAAAGCTTGGATTAATTTCTTAATTTGTCGACGGTGTGGAGTGGTCCAATATTTTTAAGGAAAGTTCTTGTGGTGAAATTTAATCGTAACAAATGTTCCATTCTCTTGAGCTAACCTTTTAGTTGGATATGAATTTTGTAATATGGTATCAAAACCTAATTCTTATTAACACGCCATAAATATGAGTATGTTCAGAGTTTATACAATGAAACTAACACTACATGATGGTCTATTTAGACCATTACAATAAGGATGTCTGTTAACAATATAAAGTAATCTCATATTGTTAAAGAATAGTTTTGTGATGAAGTTTAAATACAACAATTGTTCATTTTCCTTGAACTAACTTTTAAGTCAAATATAAACTTTATACTTTGATATAGATTTTCCTTAATATCTCCATAGATATGGATAAGCCTCGAGTAGTGGTACCAAAGGATGGTTTAGATCATTTCATTGCAATAAAGGGATATGCTAACAGAAGGAATACTCTTATGATGAAATTTAAATATAAAAAATGTATCATTTCTCTTAACTAGCTTTTGAGTAAAAATTGTGATATAAGTATAGGCAATATACAATTCTAGGCTTCTAGAAGCAAGATATTATTATGTGATTCTGATAAGAAGCCAGTGAAATCTTATCTTTAGTATTGTTGAACGGTTCAACGAGGTTAAAGTCACATCTACTATTGTTTATCATGAATATGTGAGAGGGCCAGATTTGTACTGTCGATACATCTTAGTAATTGTTTGACTTGATCACCGAATATTTTAATTTAGGTCCCGGTTACACTTATTAATGGAATAGTTTAACAACTCCACAACTCAATCTTGGATGTCTTTGTCGTGATCTCATGGATTATCGTGGTCTGCAAGATTCCCATATAAAAATCCAGGTCCTGTTAAATAATCTTATACTTTGAGTGTCGAGGAAACAATTAGGTGTGACATTCTTCAACATGATATTATGGGAATTACCTTAAATAAACCATGGTTTCCATAAATGGCACGAACCACAAGAACCTTGGACTTAACAAAGATTGCCTTGAAGATGAAGGCACGACTATGGATCATAGCACGTGAGAAGTTCACATGAATGAGTTCTCTTTTTAATTACCAAAGAAAAAGTGAAGATGGTTAGGTGCTGCAAGTTGTTCCTATTGTACTCCATCTTCATGTGAAAGAAAGAGCTTGGACATGGAAAACTTGTGGAAGACAAAGCTTGCAAAGATTGTCGATTATAGATAATAAACTACTCTTTTTTTTTTCTTATTATTAAGCTGTACCTAGATTCCATGGATGTTGAACCACCTAACTAGTTGCAATATACTATTTCCATGACAATATAAAGATTACATTTCTTTTTTGTTTTTTAGATTCCTAAGAATTTAATTGCTATTTTTATTCTTATGTTTTTTTGGAAAGTTACAATGTATAAGACAAAAGTCCAACATTAGAAAATAAGATTAAAGTTATAAAAAAAAATCAAAATTTTGAATTAACTTTTAAGTTGAGTCTTTGGAATGTTTAGCTTAATATCAAAATCAATGTTAAATTTATTTCATGCTATATAACCTTAAAGCCCAAGTGTTAGCAAAACTTCCAATTTAAAAAACAAATGGTAGGAGTGTGGAATCTGTCAAATCTATGTACGAGAATGGTTGTGTTTGATGGTTATTTTTAGTCAATTTTGTGAAAATATTCTTCAACAACCAGCAGCAACAAAATTCTATTCTACATCACGAATTTAATTAATATTTTTCTGAAGATATTTGAGCCAAAAGTAATTGCGGACCCCATGTAAATGCTTTTGTTGTTTTGGCTATTTATGATACAGATCCATCGACTTGTCCCCTACAGATGTGAGCGATCATTACATTTGTGAATGGACCAGAAAAAGAAGAATCGGTTCATTTAAAAGCAACCCCATGATTAATGCTGTCCTCACCTTTCACATTTTAGGAGCTTTGGCTCAATGGATATGCATTTGGGTGGTCTAGGTTTTCAATAAAGGATCAAAAGAGTTGGGTGGTGCGTGAAGCCCTAATGCTTTCCTACCTGTTACCTAAACCAACATTAATTATTATTAAAAAGTTCATTTATTGCTTAAGCTTGGGACCTCAAGGTCTTCCATCAATAACCTTATCGTGTTATGAACAAACAAGCTCAGAATAAACTTAATATTAGTATCATGAATGTTACTATGGGACAGGTTTCACATTTGAACTAAGAACTCTGATACCATATAAGAAAACTCATTTCTTGTTTAGATTCTTAGATTTGTTGATAATAAGGAGATTTTCAATATGCATAGAATGATGGAACTCGTAGCATCAGTTCATCAAGTGAAGAAGATGAAAAATGGCTAGAGGATATGGTTAGTTCTAGCTAAATTACAAACACTATTGAGACGGATTCTTAATACAAACAGGAAACTGAAGCACTAATCCACCATCCACAATCCTCGTCGGCTTCACCATTTCTAGCTTGGTGCTTGCAACTAACAACAGAGCAGTGAGAAAAGGGAGTTGAATACATAACAGAAGAAGCATTAAGAACTGTCATACCGCAAAATTTGTATACATGAGCGTCAATCAAGAACATTGACATGACTCAGAACATGGCATGCTCCAACTAACAGAGCAACAGTGGAACCAAGTGAACAAAATACAAATGGCCTAAAAGCTAAGAACTGTAGAAACAATAAAAGGAATTTTGTTCAGTATCATTTACAAAATTAATCTCACAGATCCCTTCTGCATAAGGGACAGGAACCATGCCTTAGCAGCCACCTATCAATGCAGGGTAGGTGAAACATATGATGGCAGTGAGGCAAGCATCTAACAGTCTCTCCGAGCTGGAAGTCCTGAAATAGACAGAAATCAAAATGTCAATTCCATAGGCAGATCTTTCACAAGCAGATCAGCTGGGAAAAAAGGGAAGTTATGGTTGAACCTGCAGGCATACTGAACAAGAAACCTCCTCTCCAGAAGCATCTACATTGTTGTTCTTTGTAATTTTGATCTTTGGGATCTTTTCGACTGAATCCCCCGGCAAACCCTTGGCCCCGCCGGTGTCAAAGATGTTCTGGATTTCATCGAAGCTTGTTTCAACAGCACCCATCTAATTAAGCATAAAGAGATTGTAAGCATATGAACCATTCTGCCTAATCTTCAATAGACTGCTAGTTTCATCCATTCTTACCTGACTTTGCACTGCACTTAACATGGCTGGTCCGATTCGCTCCCGAACAAGTCTCCCACTTAGAAGGCTTGCAATGACATCAATCTGCATATTTTGTAGGGAATCATGAATTGGTTACTTCAGGCTAAAGTCTAAAACTTAATTGCAGGTTTGGGAACAAACATCTATCTAATTCTTTCTCCATCGAAACCAACATCATATATGATAGCAACATTAAGGATGCGAGCTAAATTGCTTACCAAGTACAGGAGACACCCAATACCAGATTCATCTGATTGCCAAAGAACGAGAGAAGATTCAAAGACTTCAATGGAGAAAACAGCTCCAGATATTGCTCCAACGGCAGCCCCTCTAACAAAACCACTTTCGGTCTCTTGGCCTATCAAAGCTCCAGTCATGGCTCCTAACAAGGTGCCCACTGCAGAAACAAATCTCATTTCCTTTAGCATCAGTCTCAGGAAAAGTACTTTTCAGACAAAAAAGGTGCTTTCTGTATCAATTCGTCCATGGAAACACACAAGATTACAAGTAATTCTCGATATCAAGGACAAACAACCCCACACCCTTTGTCTAAACGCTAAATTTGTCCTCTTCAACAACAATCAGAATCCAACCAAAAACATTATCCGCACCAGAAATCACTATTCCATAAAAAAGCTCATTTTTGTCCATGAATCATGAATCTAGTTTTCAAGTTCAATTGCCCGATGGCACCAAAACTCAGAATGCAAAAATTGAGAAACAAGCAAATGGTCCTGGAAAGAGGGATCAAAAATTCTATTTGTTTTAACACCCACCTCATAAAATTCTATCAGATCAACAATCAAACAGCAATTCGAGGGGATAATCCATGTAGAACAGGCCTTCTAGATGGAAAACAACAGAAGAGATCGAAAAGAAAGAGAAGACGGCAACCAACCTAATGCAAAGAAGAAGGTGAAGATCGCAGAGAAGATGTTCCCAATAACCGCAGACACCGCGAAATGGAAGGTCTCTCTAACCCTCTCAACGAGATTCACAAACACAGACGACGAAGCGGAGGCAAAGACAGATGGGTGAGCAATAAAATCCATTGTCCGAGCAAGATTTGCACAAAAACAAAACCTTTCCACATATATAAAGCCGGATCTTCTTTGTCTTGTCCCTGAAGGTTCCCTTAAAAATGTCTAATAAGTTGGGCAATAAAGAAAGGAACAGGCATGCTTAGTCGTTAAGCGAAAAGAGAAATATCGAAAAGGTACCCCATCAACCACCTTGCATTTAAAGCTGTTATTGTTTTTCCTTCATGCAACCTTCCCTTTCTCTGCTAACTGTTTTCCACCAAAGTTCCTATTTTTCCTTCAGGATCAAAGAAAATGGAGCCCGACGGAGAATTGAATATCATTATGTAATCAATTTTTGTTGTCAAAGACACGGGGAGGAACAGGAGAAGCTTCTCCGAGCCCCCTCACGACTCTAGATGGTCTTGTTCGTCCACAAATTCCAAGAGAGAGAGAGAGAAAGAGACGGTACGTTGCTTTTTTGGTCAGTCCTTAGATTCGTCTCTCGATTTCCCCTATGGCAATCGGAAATATCTTCTGTGAGTAGGTGGGTTCCAGGATTCACCCATTCAATCCGGACCCATTCCTACCATTATCTGCTGTTTTGATTGCAGCCCATAACGGCAAAAATGGCAGGGAAAAAAGAGGAACAATAAACACAAAGTGGGAAATCCATAGAGTTGTTTAATTAGCTCGTTGTACCCCTTTTTGGGAAGTATTTCGGTGATGTCAAAGCAAACCTAACAGATATTTTGCTTAAACCTTTCTTAATTTTTATTTTTTTTTTAAAGAAAGATTTTTTATCCTTAAATTATAAATAAACTTTTTAATATAATATTATATTCAAAGTTTGAGAAGGACATCTCCGTACATAAAGTTCATGACCTAAAATGGTTTGCAATTGTTGAAGTTTAAACTCTCACTAAAAATGTATAATGTTCGGATAGTATTTAATAATCAAATTGATTTACTTTAACTTTCGTTTCACCTTCAATCATTAAAGTATTTCATTTAACCTTAAATCTGAAGTATATTGACTTTTAGGATGAATTATGAATCTATTTTTAACAGCAATAAAACATATATCTTACAAAAAAATCCACATTAACTAGTAGGGATATGTTGAAAAAAAGATACAATATAATTTTAGTCTAACATCATCTAAATCCTGCATGCTAATCATCTTTAATATCTTAAATATTAATAATGTTATTTGATGATTTCTACAAATAGCAAATGACGAAACGTAAGGGACAGGTGCGTACCAGATGAGAACAGTCAACTTGTAGGTGGAACCATACATGCACGATCTAGTGTGGGGATAAGTATGCAGTCAACATCACATGAAACAGGAATATGCAGTCCACAGGAACACCTTTTTAACCCATTTTCTTACTGCTGGAGATTCGGCCTCTGATTCAAACAGCAATTTCACGTCATATGTTGCTTGAAGCAATTCAAGCTCACAAGCCCGCCTGAAAAAGATACCTTGGGGATAAATCCAAGCTCAAATGTTGTTGAAAGATGTTGACATGGAGCATATTAGATGACATGTTGGTAGAATATCATGCTGATACAGTAGTTATGGGTTGAAGACACTGTAATGAAAGCAAAAACATATAGGTATAAAATTCTTATATGTGATAGGATATTTTATTCGAAATTTGAATTCCAATGTCACTTTAAAAACTCAATAATCTAAGACACACATTAACATTTCACAACAAAATGCTACATAGACTTACTAAACTATTGACAGATTAACAAAGTAGCAATGTTAATAAATCAAGATGATATTAAAAATATTGAAAATAAGTTGACACATGTCTCAATTGGAAGTCTGCACCTTGGGATCTCTTACTCTTATGTTCAACTCCAGATGTGCAGGTAGATATGTGTTTATAAAATAAAATAAAAAAGTATAGACATATATATAATACAAAAACTTACTAAAATATTGACAAAATTGACAAAATAGTGACAACAATGAATTAAGATAGTATTAAAGTATTAAAAATAAGTTGACAGGTGTCTCAGTTGAGAGTTAGCACTATATAAGACCTCTTAGTCGTATGTTTAATTACAAATGTGTACCTAGATATGTGTGTTTATAAAAACATATATATATATATAGTTGAAAATACAAAAATTACAAAAATATTTTTGTCTACGTTGGACTGTAAAACCGAACCTCTGTCTTGTTTATGAAGTCAAAAATTCTAACCCAATCTCAACAAGCTTATCACTGTCGTGATTTCAAATTCCAAGAACTTATATTCTTACTCAAGGTTTTCGTTTTATGCTGGTAACATGCATGCATCATTCTTCATAGGAGTAGGTGTACAGTCAACGAAAACGTGCAGAAAAGTATGGCCTGCGGCACGGCCAAAAGAAAATATCGACCATGATCACGAAATCTGGTGGCTTAAGGCGACATTTTCTTCCATCCTTGCGTGACTTTGGAACCTTCCTCCCACCGACAATGGATGCGACCATCCAAGGTCGTTGAAATTCAAATGTGGTGTATGATATATATTTTTTAACGTCTTGATTGTTGTATTGAGTCTTTCATATATGATAGTATTTTTCTAATATCATATCAAAGCTTGATTTTCTGTAAAAAGTTTAAGTCTACTTTTTCTTAAAGCACATTACAGGTATTATTCTCAATGATATGATACTCTTTGTTCAATATTTTTAAGTAGGATATCCTTTTGTTTGTTGTTCATTGGGTCCAGACAAACAAGCATATTGATAACCCAAATATCTACCAAGTTTTTACTTAGTGGCTTAAACTAAGAAATAATAATTTGTCTCAAAGTATGCTTTAGTCATAAATTTAGTTGACGAAATTTGACTTTAGAATATTTCTTTTTCAAGATTTTTTATATAAGTCCTCCTTATAATCTCAATTACACCCTAAGGGTGTATCCTAATGAATTATACTTTGTATATGTAAAGTTATTATCTTTTTTAACGAGTTGTTATTATCTTGACTTTGTAATTTTTTTCCTATTAAAGTTGTTGTTTCTCGCAAGAAACCCTAGATGATTCAAAATCTTTTGCTCATCACCTAATTATACTGCATATTGCAGTTATCAAGCATAAGCTTAACCAATGGTTGGTCTCCCTCAGGGGCTGAAGGAAGAAGATAACGAAAATCTAAACGCAACAACCAAAGATTTTGTGGTTTTCAACCAAGATTCTCTGCTTCTGAACCCTGAATTTTCCTCAGTCTCGCAGAGAATTTCAAGAATGTGTCAGAATGTCCTCGCATTTTTCTCCCATTTCTGGTCGGTGGTTAAGCTAAACACTGACTCACAAAGCAACGAACGGAAATGGTGTGATTGGATAAGTCAACAAGAACGGTGTTAGTTCTGTGAAGAAAACAAGCAGATCAGGCATTCACACTTCGACCTCCTTCAAGAAGTTTGTGGAAAGAAACAAATCCATTGGTCTGTCATTTTCTGGCAACATCCTCAGTTGTGGAAATAGATTGTTTTTCTTCTTCCTTCTCGCTGCCTCTACCAATGTAAGACAATAATTTTTAATTAAAATTTCTTCTAAGTTTATTATAAGCATGAGGTTTGTGTAATCTATGATTTGAATAATTAATCAAGTAGCCAAAGAGATAGAAGTATTAGAAAGGCAAGATTATCCCACTGACTTTAACTAAAAGTCAGTGCCTTAAACTATTGTGCCAAAAAAATTTAAATTTAAAGGTTACCTAAAGTATATTTTATTTAAATATTATTATCAATTTAAGCCATCATAAGCCCACATAACTAAGCATCATTTAGAGGCCTTAGCGGGTGATCAAGGTTGTTTCCTTTCAACAATAAAGCTTATCTCCCATCATATTAATTGCAAAATTTGACTCCCATTATTTAGAAGTTATATCTCCTATTCAAAGTTTGCCTTGATTTTATATCACTCTCACAACTTATACCAAAACAATTCTTTATCTCTAGATACTCTAGGATCCCTTTTCAAACCAAGCCTACTCCTATTTTGAGTCAAGAGATAGAAAACTCACTTCAATCTACAATTGCACCAATCACCATGCTCTGCAATTAAGACCTCCATAACATACTCTATATTAACTCTTACTCTTGCCTAACTTAAATAGCTCTTTTCATATGTAACTTTTTTCATAGCTTATCCATTTTGTGGTTTGAATTCAAGATGTGGGATTAGTTCTTATGTCTTATGAATAGTCATGTAACTTTTAGGTGTCCCTTATGAATAGCTCTTTTAGTATGGAGTGTCATATGACTTGTCATTGATGAATAATGATTTCGAAATATATAAAAGGAGAGGACCTTTAGATTGAAGGGCATTGATCCATAACATAGTTTTCTAAGGCTTCTACTTTAGCAACCCTCTTGTAAAGCTATATACATAAATTTGATATTGTAACTGGTATTAGAGCCTCGCATGAGCTTTGATCCAATATTTGTAAATTATTGCATTAAAAAACCTAAACATGAAAGTTAGTGAAAACACATTTTATTTGACTATTATCACTAATTTTTGCCTTCAAAAACTTAAGCCATCTATGATCTAATACTGTAACAACTTAATTTTGATTTACATTGTTTGTGTAAGTGCTACACCATTGTTTTTCTTCTAATACATTTTTGTTTAGATGTCTTAAAAGCTAATTGCATATGGTCCCACCTTCGGCATTGTAGTTGTTGCATCCAACACCAATCTACACACTTCTGTGACATATCGAGAAGGTATACAAAACAAAATCCTTAGAATAAGATTTTTGAGGTAAGGAATAAACAAACCGTGGATCTATCCAAGCAACATTTAATAATCTATGCGGTATTATAAAGCCAAAGACAGATCGGATCTAGAGTCAATCAATCACAATTAGTCCCCTGTTACTATTTATAAGATAAGAAGTAATAGTAGGAATGACATGATTTGAATCTTTGACATCTTGTACACAAAACATATGTTATCAAGACGCATGACATCTTTTTTTCATTAGTCAAGTGTCATGATTAATTCTTGATTCTTTTTGGTTAGTTGTCAACTAATTATTACAGTTCAAAGCAACTTGGTGAGTATTTCTTTTATTATACTTCAATTTGGCTGTAAAAGAATTAATCAAACATAAATATAAGAATATCAAAAAATTATACATGGTTTGAGTAAGCATTTTCTCTTAATGCAACACAATAATTTAATCACTAATTAAAGATTTTAAATAAGGAGTCACCAAATAATTTTTTCCATTTTAAAACCCCATATTAATAAATCATATAGATGAATAATAATTTAAAAAATTAGCATTTTATCTTTTTCTTCATTTTGTTTACATAACTAATGATATACAAGATGTACATGTCTTCAAAATAGTGTCTCAAACTTCATCCAAAGATCTTGTATATGAAAGAATGTATATAAAATCAAATTTCTATGTTAAAAAAAATCCTTAAGATCAATTTAAATTTTTTTTTAAAAAAAGGTTATATAATTTTTAAATTAAGTCTTTGAGTCTTATGACATATGTAGAATAAATTTGAAATGTGAAAATTTGGAAAGAAGTGGAATATAGATAATAAACAGAAAATATTTATAAATGGCAAAACAAAACTCGCAAGTTCTGATTAAAAATGTCCAAAAATCTTGAAATGGGAGCAAATTGAGTCTTAAAATATATAAGGAATCCCAACTGTAAAGTCCGAGAGAAACGTGACGACCAGAAACGCAGATGCCAACTCCCCGTATATACCAAAAGAAACAGCCAATCCTCCTTTGGCTTGCCCATACCTCGTAACGAAGATAAGCATTACTCGGAGTATACAGACAAACTCCACCTCTCTTCTCTCTCTCGAGCTCTAATTTCCATTTTCCGAGTCTAAACCCTAACGAACTCTCTCTTGCTCACTCTCTCTATCGCTCGCTCGCTTTCTTTCTGGAGCGTTCTAGTTGTAGATCTCGCTGTCTAGGCAGTTGCCGATCGTCACTCCGTTGAGCGGTTCGAGGTTCCGATCATCGCTATGGGTAATACTATCGTATACGTGAGCTCGATCTTTGTTTCTGTGGTTGTTGTGATGGTTTTGACATCTGTGTGATATCGTTATCAAATCTGTGTTTCGTTTTTCTCTTGACGGCAACGTTTCCGGTTGTTTTGGTTGTGATGTGTTTGGTGGATTGCAGCTAGCGAGAACCCGTTCAAGAGCATATTGAAGACGCTTGAGAAACCAGGCGGTGGTGAATTCGGGAAGTACTACAGCTTGCCAGCGCTCAACGATCCTAGAATTGGTTAGTAGTTGCGAGTTTCTACTGATTTCTGCTGGTTGCTGTGAAGTTGGCGTGAAGTCTATAAAGAAGAAATGAGATTTTCGAAAAAGAGATGTTATGTTTTATATTATTCTTAGGCCTTGATCCATCGTGCTAACACTATTAAAAGGTTTGTTTTCTTATTTCTCAATAATGAAATAGGAAAAGACCTTAGGAAAGTTCTTGACGTTGATCAAAGAATGGAATTGATTATCTAACTTCTCGTGCAGAGTGGATCAGATAGAAATGACTACGTTAATATGCAAACTTAACAGACGTTATTGCTGATATATAACTGCTCAAAATAGTGCGGCAGAAATGAGAGTTTTGATCAACCGTTAAATCTCAGAAATTTATTTTACTTTTGTGTTATATTGGTTTACTTGGCAAGATGTACTATAACAAATCTTAATCTTTATTACAATTGGCTGCGCTTGTATGCTGCATATTTTTTCTGCAAGTGGCACTTGTTGATTCTGATTTTTGTGTTGATGGTGGTGGTGATATTTGTGCTGCAGATAAACTTCCCTACGCTATCAGGATACTTCTTGAATCGGCAATTCGTAACTGTGATGAGTTTCAGGTTAAGAGCAAGGATGTTGAGAAGATCATTGATTGGGAGAACACCTCTCCAAAACAGGTGGAGATCCCATTCAAGCCTGCCAGAGTACTTCTCCAGGTCAGCACTTGTGTAGATGTTCGATCTTGCTGTCTGAGATTTTCTTGACTTTTATCTGTGGAAGTTTAAAATGATTGTGATATATCTCTCTTTCTCAGGATTTCACTGGAGTGCCTGCTGTTGTTGATCTTGCTTGCATGCGAGATGCTATGAACAGGCTTGGTGGAGATTCTGATAAAATCAATCCTCTGGTTAGTTACGCATGGATAGTTTTAGATTGGCATCTTAGTTCTCTGTTTGTTTAGCATTTGCTGTTTCTTTTTTTTTTTTCCCCTGGTTTTGATTCTCTTGGAAATGGAAATTTGATTGTAATAAATGCAGGTTCCTGTTGATCTTGTCATTGATCACTCAGTCCAGGTTGATGTGGCAAGATCAGAAAATGCAGTGCAGGCAAATATGGAACTTGAGTTCCAACGCAACAAAGAAAGGTTTGGTTTTCTCAAATGGGGATCAAATGCATTTCATAACATGCTTGTTGTTCCTCCTGGATCAGGGATAGTGCACCAGGTATTGCATAATATGAAAAATGCATTTTTACACTGCTTTTTATTTATGCCTCCTGTGGTGTTTTGATCTCTTGTGTCTGTGAAGACCAGCTTGGTTTGTGTTTATTCATGAGAGTCTGATTACCCGTTTGAATGAGGTTTGTGATGTTGATTTACAGGTCAATCTAGAATACCTTGGAAGGGTTGTGTTCAACACAAATGGCTTGCTTTACCCTGATAGTGTTGTTGGAACAGATTCGCATACAACTATGATAGATGGACTGGGTGTTGCTGGATGGGGAGTTGGTGGGATAGAAGCAGAAGCAGCAATGCTTGGCCAGGTAAAATTGTTTGCTACAGAATGTGGCAACTAGTAATTGAGATAAGAGAATGGGATAGCTCTTTAATCAATTACTTAACTCTTACTAATGCATTACTCGCTGCTTTAGGAGGTTGTTGACATTTTCACTGCCTTTATTGAGACAAGCAAAGTATACATGTTTATATTTAAATGTGTTCCTTGAATTCTGTTTTAACCTATGCTTCTGAAGTTTCTTTTCAAGAAAAGTTTCATTTTTACTTTTAGAAGTGATTCTTCTCAGCAAATGCTTATTTTACTTTTCTTTTTCATTTGTGTGCAGCCCATGAGCATGGTTCTGCCCGGTGTGGTGGGGTTTAAATTAATTGGAAAACTGAGAGACGGTGTGACAGCCACAGACCTGGTTTTGACGGTAACTCAAATGCTACGGAAGCATGGAGTAGTTGGCAAGTTTGTGGAGTTCTATGGTAAGCCCATCAATATAATGACGTGTTGTCTTTTTTACTAGTCCATAATAACACTAGATGTTGATATTTTCTCTGTTATGTAGGGGAAGGCATGAGCGAACTTTCATTGGCTGACCGTGCCACTATTGCCAACATGTCTCCTGAATATGGTGCAACCATGGGTTTCTTTCCTGTTGATCATGTCACACTGCAGTATCTGAAACTGACTGGCAGAACCGATGACACTGTAAGCCATTATTTAACAATTCAGTTGTGTTGAATTGTGTTCTTTTCTCCCAACATAAACTTAGTTGTGAAATTTTCATGCAGATTGCCATGATAGAATCCTATTTGCGTGCTAATAATATGTTTGTGGACTACAGTGAGGTAAGTTATACATACATCTCATGTAAATGCTACATTCATAAAACGTGAGTGAGATATCTGTTCTGATTGTTAACCTCTACCTACAGCCCCAAGTTGAAAGAGTTTACTCCTCATATCTAGAGCTTCACCTTGAAGATGTTGAACCCTGCGTCTCTGGTCCAAAGAGGTGTGTTTTCTTATAGATGTTCTAGCTGTCATTTAGACACTTAAACTGAACTCTTGTATTTTCAATCTTCCATAATGTGCCTCTCAGAATCCGATTCTCTGCAGGCCACATGATCGGGTTCCATTGAAAGAGATGAAAGCTGATTGGCATGCATGCCTGGATAATAGAGTTGGTTTTAAGGTGAGACTTGCAAACTTAAAGGGAAATTGCGGTTGTTTCTGCATTGGTTGAGAATCATGTAGCTGTTCAAGGCTGAATAGGACCAGTCAAATGTTATTCCAGAATGTTGTTGCTGCACTGCCAAACGTTGAACAGGGGTAGTAAAAATATAAACATTACATTCAGCATTGATGCACGATTTAATATTATTTCCATTGCTTCAAGTTAAAAAAAAATATAAATGAACAAAATCCTTTATTCCAAAGCTTATATTAAATAGGGGAACAGTATATTACTGAGAGGGGATAAATTAAGGCGTCCAACAGTAACCTGATGATGAGCTTGATTGAAACAATTACAGTTTCCTAAGTGGGGGTTGAGGCTATCATGGAAACTATGACGTCTGACTGAAAATGGTTCATGATATCTCCAGTCTTGCTGCAGAAGAGGTTTAAAATTGTGATATATAAGAGAGTAGCAACCAGGCAGTGCTTGCTGTTAATAATTTCTTTCCTTAGTGTTGTACTTTTGACTTAATGTTTCTCTGTATGTTCGTGTGCGTTTTCATGTGTGCACATGCACTTGCCCTTCTTCTTATTTCTTCTGCCTGCGATCAATTATGTACTCATATTTTGCACTTCTTTTTGAGTGAGTTACCACAGGACTAGTCTAGTTCTAAAAGTCCAAGCTGTTAATTAATATTACAGATCATAGTCCTCACTCTTCTCTTTGCACTTACCTCTTTCATGGTGTAACAGGGTTTTGCTGTACCAAAGGAATCTCAAAATAAGATTGCAGAGTTTACATTTCATGGGACCTCAGCACAGCTTAGGCATGGGGATGTTGTTATAGCTGCTATCACTAGTTGCACAAACACCTCAAATCCTAGTGTAATGCTTGGAGCTGCACTGGTTGCAAAGAAAGCTTGTGAACTTGGGTTGGAGGTTAGATATCTCTGTTTTCTTATGTCTCTTCATTTATTTTTGTAATAATTGTCCCAATAAGTAATAAGCAAAAGAAGTATGCAGACTCCACCAAGAAGATCTGTCTCTAGATATAACATGATGTTTGCTGTTAATAAGGTTTGTGCTAGATGAATTGCAATTGAGTGAGCTTTGCTAAAGGACCATATAACCATTCTCACTACCATGCGACTGATGATGTTCATGAACTATTGGTTTCATTCCAAGTCATTGTTCTATCTTGTACAGGAACTTTTGTGTGTCAGATATATTTTGAGAAATTGTTGTGAGGAAATATTATTAGGATTTAAATGTACGCTTTCTTAATATGAATCGGCTCAACTTACATTTGGGGATATCTTTTATCAGGTGAAGCCATGGATTAAGACCAGTCTTGCTCCAGGTTCTGGTGTGGTAACCAAATACTTGAAGACAAGGTACTTTTCAGGGATCTAAAATATTATAGACATAACACATGCATGCACTTGTCCAATTCCTGAGTCATGTTGTGCCTGCAGTGGCTTGCAGAAGTACTTGAATCACCTAGGATTTAATATAGTTGGGTATGGTTGTACAACCTGCATTGGGAATTCAGGAGATCTCGATGAGGCTGTGGCATCAGCAATTTCGGAGAATGGTGGGTATTCTCTTGTGGTTGGTGCTTTTTAGAATGCTCTTTGCCAGTTCTCGAAGTTTCTGATATTTTGCATATTTCCAGATATTGTAGCTGCAGCTGTGTTATCTGGTAATAGGAATTTTGAGGGCCGTGTGCATCCTTTGACAAGAGCTAACTATCTTGCTTCTCCTCCCCTTGTCGTTGCCTATGCTCTTGCTGGGACGGTATGTTGCTTTTATCTTTGCAAAAACATGCACTTTGGAAGTATATCTCTCATTTGAGGACATTGGTGCAGGTAGATATTGACTTTGAAACGGAACCAATTGGGTTGGGGAAAGATGGAAAGAAGATATTTTTCAGGGACATTTGGCCATCCAATGAAGAAGTAGCAAATGTGAGCTTTTGAACCTGCTTAAGTACAACATATGCTTTCTGATTAGATGGTTTCACAGATTCTCATTTTTGTTCCTTCTGTGCTCCTTTAGGTTGTACAATCAAGTGTGCTGCCTGATATGTTTAGGGCTACGTATGAAGCAATCACCAAGGGAAATCCTATGTGGAATCACTTATCTGTTCCCTCTGGCACTCTTTATTCCTGGGACCCAACATCAACATACATTCATGAACCCCCCTATTTTAAGGACATGAGCATGTCTCCTCCAGGGCCTCATGGAGTGAAGAATGCTTACTGCTTGCTCAACTTTGGTGATAGCATTACAACTGACCACATCTCACCAGCTGGTAGCATCCACAAAGACAGTCCTGCAGCTAGATACCTTCTGGAACGCGGGGTTGATAGGAGAGACTTCAACTCTTATGGAAGTCGGCGTGGTAACGATGAGATTATGGCAAGGGGCACTTTTGCCAATATCCGCATTGTCAACAAACTATTGCAAGGAGAAGTTGGACCAAAAACCATCCATATTCCCACTGGCGAGAAGCTATCTGTATTTGACGTTGCCACGGTACCTTCCTCTGAACCCTGTTGGTTTTAGCAGTAGTAAGAATATACTAGCCTTAGATGCATCAATTAGTGTGGAATGGACATAAAACAATTAAACTATCCGAGGTCTATTCTAAGGTGTATATGGTTCATTGTACAGTTTTCTATGCGCAGGATAATGCTTTTAACCCCCCTGCAGGTCGCTATAGATCTCCAGTATCAGAAACTGCTTTAATTTGATAATCATGATTGTTAGCTCCATGTGTTTGTGAACTTGTCTGCTTGAGTTTTTACATAGTGAAGATCCTTCCAGAAGAATCCAGAAACATATGCGTTGATTCTTTGATTTCATTAATTAACAGAGGTACAAGAGCGAGGGGCATGATACCATTATTTTGGCTGGTGCTGAGTATGGAAGTGGAAGTTCTCGTGATTGGGCAGCCAAGGGGCCAATGCTACTGGTACACTCTTGAGAGCATTTCATTCCTTTCAACTTCCCCTTCTTAGCGGGGCCTTTTGTCTAATGGCTTCAATGATAATTGATTCCAGGGTGTGAAAGCGGTCATAGCAAAGAGCTTTGAGCGTATTCATCGCAGTAATCTGGTGGGCATGGGTGTCCTTCCTCTATGTTTTAAGGCTGGGGAGGATGCTGAGACTCTGGGACTGACTGGTCATGAACGATACAGCATTGATCTTCCAAGCAGTGTGAGTCAAATTAGACCTGGTCAAGATGTTGCGGTCGTGACAGACAGCGGCAAGTCATTCACCTGTACCTTAAGATTTGACACAGAGGTAACAAATCAGACCTAGGTTTTTCTCCTTCTAAGCATATTCTTAATCCCTGTTTAAAGCTGGTTGCTTAAAATTTTCCCTTCAAAAGATAAAGGTTATGGTACTCAATGCAGGTGGAACTGGCTTATTTTGATCATGGAGGCATTTTACAATATGTCATCCGAAATTTGATCAATGCAAAACATTGAATCAGCCAGAGGCAGAATCAGCAAGACAGGTTGATGGCTCCATGCATCTTTCCAATTTTTCCGCTGTCCAAATAATTCATGAGTAGCGAAACACAAAACATTATTTCAGTTTTGAAGCACACCCCAGCTTTAACTACAAAATAAATTGATGGAACTGGTGGATATAGCGTGTATATCCTGGTGTTTACATGATTGTATCACATACAATAGTTTTCAATATTGCCAATCAACCCAGTGTTCATCTTCTTAATTTTCCTCATATTTTATTATTCGAGTTAGGATGCCACAATTTGGTCTTTGTGGAATCAAGCTCGAAATATCTTATTGTTTCAAATTATTGATCATGGTGTCACAGTTACAATAAGGGCAAGTAGCAATTTTGTATACAAAGCAAAATGATAATTTTATAGTCAAATTTCCCCTCAATTATTTATAAGCATGAAGACCTTTGAGAGACTATTTATATATATATTATTTGAACTATCAAAGTTACCAATAAGGTAAAACCATTGAAAAATGAAATTTTTCTGTATATGAAAATCTCAAATAGGAAGCAAAATTACTACAATCATATTTATAAAAATGGCCAAAGAGTTTTTCTTTTATGAGGATTTCAAAATGTAAAATCTTACATCCGGTGATGCAAAGAAATTCAGCAATGACTAACTAGGTTAGAGTTCCCCATTAATATCAGCGCTGACACAATATGATTTTATTTTGTTTTTTAATAATTGCATAAATAATGCTTTGGTATGAAATTTGAGATCAATATATTTTAAGATATTTAAAATAATGCTTACTTTCAATGCTAGGGAACCCATGGCTTAGTGATGTTCCTCAAGCCAAACTTTGACCAGTATTAAAAAATAATATTTTTCCGATGCACCTAGTATTAAATCTAATGCTAAGATATTAAGTATTAAATTTAAAATTGAGATATTTCAAATAACATCTATTTCCAACTAAGTCAGGCATTTGTCCACTAAGTTATCCTATTCATGGTTTATACCACCTCTGCAATCAACATCTTTCATTGTAGAGACAATTTGCCTATCTTCTCCACTAATTCACATCCCCTTCTAGAACCTTCCACACCATCCCCACTTAACTCTACCGCTGCTCCAAAGACAGAGAAGAGTAGACTCGCAAGGTTCATCGCAAATGATTCTTGCCTAAAGACAATTTGGCTTCTATCTTTCTGAAGACACTGATATGTTGTGCAAGATTCAGGACGTCAATATCACCCTGGCATCTTCCAATTAAATCATAGGTGCATACATGTACCAGAGAGAGATGAATAGCGCGGGCATATATTGATTAGAAAAAGATCTCTAGCCGTAGTAGGGGCAAATCTCTTGTCATCAACGATATAAATACAAACGGAGATCTCATTCTTTATCTTTCGGTGAATTAGCTACAAAGAGAAACGTTATCTTTTATTATGATGATGGTCATTAATAGAAAGGACTAAAAAAATGAGAAAAGGAGCAGTGCTACAACAGAATCTATGGCAGTAAGGTAAGGAGCTCCGTATAGAAGGCAACGTATAAGACTTCAAGCCCGGCCATTTTGGAGTTCTTGATCAGACGTACGGAATACAACAATGAGCTGCGAACTCATTTAAACCTGCCCAACAAGACGAGCAATCAGCTTTAAAAGTAATCTTGCCTGAGCAATTTCAAGTTCAAGAAGGTAACACAAAAATATTAAAAGTAAGAAATAAATTGGACAAGAGATGGTTAGTTCAACTGATAACTTCATTTACCTAAGATTGCAGCTCTCAGATTGCTGGCAGCGAAATCTCACCAATCTAACCCAACTATATGTGTATGTGTGTGTGTGTGTGTGTGTGTGTGTGTGTGTGTGTGTGTGTGTGTGTGTGTGTGTGTGTGTACACACACGCACACTACTGTTTGCACTAACCACTCAGTTCCAGCAGTACTTAAATTCTACGAATTGAAGTCAGACTTCTCTTAATTTTATAAACCGATTTTGTGTTTTCGGAATCCGTACATCTTAGATAGTGGTTTGCGAAATCCATGTTTTGAAAAAATAGCAACCGCCAAGGTCTTTACCGTTCATAAACCAGACAACCTTCAAAACATGATAGTTTCAATCACGGAAGGAAATTGACATAAATCGTAGTTAAACAAGATAGTAAGGAGATCTTGATAGATGGTGCAATGACTTATTAGCTTTATAATGCAGCGCTCAATATCTAGATATTTTCTACAACATATTTGTGTCTAGACAAAACATGGGACCTCGTATGCACTCTAACAACCATGTATTT
Source organism: Casuarina cunninghamiana (assembly GCA_028551485.1). Taxonomy (NCBI): domain Eukaryota; kingdom Viridiplantae; phylum Streptophyta; class Magnoliopsida; order Fagales; family Casuarinaceae; genus Casuarina; species Casuarina cunninghamiana. The sequence continues at coordinate 865,533 of CM052368.1, read as the reverse complement.
GATAAATACACTAATCATTTCTGAATCATCTACTCTGGGTATGCATAATTACCTTCTACTCAGTAGATCAAACTTTGTACTCACTCACTCGCATCCACTTAGTAGCTGACCACTTGTTCCCGTTAATCACAGGACAACCACCTGAATAAAACAGAAGAATTGAATTTATCACTAGTAATTTTATGGTGAATTGCATATTGTGAATCGCGTAGCTCAAAATGACTCAGCTAAGAAGATTTTGTTTAGGAATTGCAGCAGTACACACAAGAGACATGTCCCAATAAATAATCATATAATATTAATCTGGAAACGACTGGAAACTGAAATAGGTGCTTTCAACATCTTAATGATTAATGATGATAACCAACCATGCAAACTTGATGGATCTAGAGTGGCATCGGGCTTCATGCTCCAGAAAAGAAGAGCATCACCCCTCTTTGGCTTAACAGAAAGCCCCTTTTTTGCACAATCAGACAGCTCGTTCCACCAAGGTACAGAGCTGATATTCCCCTTGGCCGCAGGAAACACTGTCTCACCGCCTTCTTCAACATCTGAGCTGTAACATCATGAAAAAGGAAAGCTTACTGAAAGAGAATACTGGTGCCTTCAACAAAACAAATGCATCAGATTCAAGAGAACTTATAAGGAAAAAATATTCGTCACTTACAGATACATAAGAAGTGTAGCCATTCGCTGACCCCCATTTTTAGTATTGAACTCATCAAGGAAGTAGTCAAAGTGAGGCTCATATTTTTGTCCAACTTCATAGTGGAGAACTTGAATTCCTTCCCCATTCTCTGTTTATCAACAGATTACCAATTATATAACAAGAAATGACAGATACCACCAAAAGCCACATCTTCGTTCCATTCTATTCTTTCATTCTTCCAAAGAATTAATCAAGGATGAAAATTAACAGGAAAAAAAATATTAAGCGCATAGACTTTTCTTCAATTGCAGAGAGAGTTCTCGTATCCATTTGAATCTTTCTCATCTTGAGATAGAAATATATATATATTAAAAAAATTTATTCCTGAATCTCTTACTATCCAGGAGACAAATCAGAAGCTAAATTCTTGCGTGGAAAATGGTAATGCTAACAGACAAATAATAAGAAAACTCAAATTAATGGATGTCGGTGCCAGTGGACAACAAACTACACTGAAAGAAAATAAGTACTTCAAAAAAGTGACACCGAGAAAAATTTATTCTAGCCTTTACACTAAAATAAACTAACTAAAACCTCCATTTTGATGTTGGTAAAAAATATCAAAAACAAAGAAGCACAGGAGACCACGAACTACTTACCAACAGGTATAAAGGCGAAATCAGCAATCCTCTTCTCAATATTCCTAATAGTTTTATCACGTCCTCTTGCCAGAAATGTACCAGAGCTTGTTCGAACCCTGCTTATAAAGGAAAGGAATGAAAAGGAATGAAAAAGAATGAAAAGAAGGGCAAAAACTTCCAGTTTTGAGAAGAGCACGGAAAGAATTGCAAACCTGCTATCTTTACTTTTTCCAGTTTCACTATCAACAACAGTTGACTTTTGCATGTGAGGCTTCGCAAGACTGATAAGATACTCACATTCGTCCTTGGTCTGCCCAAATAGTTAACAATGTTAATCACTACCAAACTTTATGCCACACCAGATCACAACTATTCATCAGATAAAACAAATCAGAAATACCTACAATCCATCCAACATCAGAAGACAAAAGAAAATTAAAAAAATATAATTGTCCACTTTCATACCACATAATGAAATCCAAATGAAGAAGCATTGCTCCAGTAAAACCTATACCATTGTTCCACCAAAGGATGTTTATTTCATCCACAATCTTTCCCTTCTTGAAGGGCCAAGCATATTCAGAACAATTTTTGACTTCACTGCTAAACTATGATTTTTGTTCTTTCTTTTCATTCTCAGTATATCAAGCGCATACTCAGAATAGATTTCAACTCACAGGAAGATGCATAGGAATTTAGAAATTTAGCAATAGTTGCTTAATTCATCTTATTTATTAACATGCAGAAAAATTTAGCAACACTGTGGTAAATAAAAGGAAGCTCACCAAGAAATTGTGATAAACAAAAGCTCTAGGCTCCCACGAGATCACCTTCAATCTTTCCCTTCTTGAAGGGCCAAGCATATTCAGAACAATTTTTGACTTCACTGCTAAACTATGATTTTTGTTCTTTCTTTTCATTCTCAGTATATCAAGCGCATACTCAGAATAGATTTCAACTCACAGGAAGATGCATAGGAATTTAGAAATTTAGCAATAGTTGCTTAATTCATCTTATTTATTAACATGCAGAAAAATTTAGCAACACTGTGGTAAATAAAAGGAAGCTCACCAAGAAATTGTGATAAACAAAAGCTCTAGGCTCCCACGAGATCACCTTCAATCTTTCCCTTCTTGAAGGGCCAAGCATATTCAGAACAATTTTTGACTTCACTGCTAAACTATGATTTTTGTTCTTTCTTTTCATTCTCAGTATATCAAGCGCATACTCAGAATAGATTTCAACTCACAGGAAGATGCATAGGAATTTAGAAATTTAGCAATAGTTGCTTAATTCATCTTATTTATTAACATGCAGAAAAATTTAGCAACACTGTGGTAAATAAAAGGAAGCTCACCAAGAAATTGTGATAAACAAAAGCTCTAGGCTCCCACGAGATCACCTTCAATCTTTCCCTTCTTGAAGGGCCAAGCATATTCAGAACAATTTTTGACTTCACTGCTAAACTATGATTTTTGTTCTTTCTTTTCATTCTCAGTATATCAAGCGCATACTCAGAATAGATTTCAACTCACAGGAAGATGCATAGGAATTTAGAAATTTAGCAATAGTTGCTTAATTCATCTTATTTATTAACATGCAGAAAAATTTAGCAACACTGTGGTAAATAAAAGGAAGCTCACCAAGAAATTGTGATAAACAAAAGCTCTAGGCTCCCACGAGATCACCTTCAATCTTTCCCTTCTTGAAGGGCCAAGCATATTCAGAACAATTTTTGACTTCACTGCTAAACTATGATTTTTGTTCTTTCTTTTCATTCTCAGTATATCAAGCGCATACTCAGAATAGATTTCAACTCACAGGAAGATGCATAGGAATTTAGAAATTTAGCAATAGTTGCTTAATTCATCTTATTTATTAACATGCAGAAAAATTTAGCAACACTGTGGTAAATAAAAGGAAGCTCACCAAGAAATTGTGATAAACAAAAGCTCTAGGCTCCCACGAGATCACCTTCAATCTTTCCCTTCTTGAAGGGCCAAGCATATTCAGAACAATTTTTGACTTCACTGCTAAACTATGATTTTTGTTCTTTCTTTTCATTCTCAGTATATCAAGCGCATACTCAGAATAGATTTCAACTCACAGGAAGATGCATAGGAATTTAGAAATTTAGCAATAGTTGCTTAATTCATCTTATTTATTAACATGCAGAAAAATTTAGCAACACTGTGGTAAATAAAAGGAAGCTCACCAAGAAATTGTGATAAACAAAAGCTCTAGGCTCCCACGAGATCACCTCCACCCATTGCTCCCCTGCTCCCTCATCTCCATCACTTCTACCAAAAAAAAACCAAACCAATCACAATGATTCCCCCAAAAAGATCCTAAAAAATGACATAAATCCAAAACCACAAACCTGTGGACAGTTGTATGCACAATGGAGCTGAGATCGATGGCCTTCCGCGACTCGCCACCGGGAGAGCTAGGAATCGAGAGGATTCCGAGCGCGAGGAGGATCAGGATGACGAAGGAGAACATGATGAGCATGGCGAAAACCAGCGTCGAAGACGACGATTTCCGCGGCGGTAGACGCGAGTACCTCGGCTTCGCCATTGTCGTAACGCTCAGACAATTCAATGCAGTCGAATCCAAAAAAAAACCGTAAAGATCAACCGAATCGAAGACAACGAAGAAGAAGAAGCGCAAGCAAGATCTGAAACAGAGCAAATGAACCGAGCTTTTATTCCAAGCCTCAGCGCTGATTGAAAAGTCTATGCGTCTGTGACACAGAAATGGCAGCATAGGCAGGGGTACGCTTTGTAATTACGAAGCACCTCGTTTGAACAAAATAGTATTAAAGTAACTGCATTCAATGCTTTACCCTTTTTGACTAACCAAGCCAAAAAAAGTAATAAACTTGATTTTACAAATTAGTTTTTTTTTTACTGTATTTCTAGTTAGAATTGTGTGTTGTGAAAATTGGATTAAGTATATTTTAAAAATTTAAGGAGAAATAAATTTTAGGAAATTTTATTGAGGGAGGAAAAGGTTCAAACTCAACTATCAAACTACCATGCTTCCTACAATAAGAATAACATTAAATTAATCTAATATTTGATATTATGTTGAAATATTTAAATAATAATAATATAATATTCATTATTATTTTTTAAAGCAAATTAATACATTAGATGCATCTTAATAATATCATTTTGACTTTAAACAACCTCTTGTGGCGGTGACGAACTTGAGAATATTAAATTCCATTACAGACCATAGTTTTGGATTAGAACAACGAAAGGGTCAAGTGGATTCTTGGGGACTCGGTCCTGTTCCTTCTCTCATTTTCCCTATCTTCTTTCCACTATTGGACAGCACATGGGCTGACTATGCTTCCTATGAATTTTGTGTTATTAAATGTATCCAAAGCCTGATAACTTCCTGTATCCAAAGTTAAACATTGTAAGAACAAGCAAGGGGCTTTTAAGAATGTATTTTGAAGATTTGGGAATGTGGGTGTTCTTCATGCCATGCTGAACGCAATTTCTGAGACAACTGTGGTTTTTGGCATGTTACAGTGGATTGGTATGTTGAAGGAGAGAGATTCAAACAAGCAGAACAGCAATGCTTTGACTGTTTGATCAGCAAATTGATTATGAGTTTGGTTTCCTATATCTTTTTGAAGCATGTTTTCATATATTTTTTTTAAATAAAAACCAGTTACTTTTTTATAAGTGGACCTTAAGAAAGTAATTAGCTTTTTAAAATAATATTAAAGTTAAATTTAAGGCACAATAATTCTTTAATCAGTGGATAAAAAAGAATCATACCCAAAAAAAATAGTATACGAAAAAATAGTTTTCCTCACAATAAGTTAATTGTTTCTACTCAAATTTGAAGCAGACAAGAAAAATGCCATCATGATATTACAACATTCAAAACAAAAGGATAACATTAGAAATGATGTATGTCTTGCATTATTTCAATCTTATTAAAATATAATTTATATTGAAAAAATGATCATTTTTATTATCAAGGGATTTTAAGGAGATAATGATGATTCTCATTACAAGATTTTCTTGGGTTTTCTATGATCAAATCATGATGCGAAAGAAGGGGAAAATGTCTTGCAACTTTTCATGATTTGACACAAGGAAACCAGGGACTGATTTTTACAATAACATCCAATTCAATTCTTTGGGATTCATCTAGAACCGTACAAAGATGCATAACCATTGAAAGAGAACAAAACTACAAGCTTAACACACACATCATGCACAAACAGACAATGCTTATTGATTACACAATAAATACAATAGGTTGAAGCAGCTCCAATGGTCTAAAACACACCAAGAGAGGTGGGATAGAGGGGAGTTGGCTTGTAAGACAAACAATTGGGGGTGTAAGAGGAGATTTTTCTTCTCGGAGGATCCAAGGACTCGATGGCTGGTTGGTTCAAGTATGCATACTTGCTCTTTGTCCACCTTCAAATGTCAATGCAGAACTTGTCAGAATAGATATATTGCTGCAAGCTGGTTTTCATATACAAAAGATACAAGGTGTCGAACTTAGTATCTAGGTTTTAAATGGCTAATTAACATTGTTAACTTCAACTAAGATCCTCGTAATATGAAACTAGTTTTAACATTGTTCATATTCTCTAGATGGTCACGTATAGGCACGATTAGAATTGAGAAAAGCAACTAACCAGTCCTTTATTCCCACACGAATTTCGTTGTCCGTTTCCTCCTTCTTGCTGCCAGTGGAAGCAGCCGTTCTGTTGCTCTCCTTAGCTTGTCCATCCTCGTCCTTCAAGGAGCCCTCGAAGTGCTTGTAGTCTTCCTCCTATACACCATACACCTTCAACAAGTTAAGAAACTGTAAGCAATTAAAATGTTCGTCTGCTGCAGCCCATCTGCAGGCAGCGTTTCACAGGCGAAGCCAGGAAAGAAAGCCTGACTGCGACTTCCCCACTAAAATCCCCCATAGGTGGGAGCAGAAAATCAATCAATTCATGTTAGGTGGGAGCAGAAAATCAATCAATTCGTGCTATTTGGCGATTATAATCAGTATGTTCACCAGATGTTTGTTTAATTGATGGATGTGATCAGGCAACGAATGAACGAAACATAAGAACTTACCGAAAGATTGCGGGCCCTCAGACGAGCAGCAGACTTGATAGCAGCGAGGAGATGATCTTCTTCCTCAATGCGCTTCTGTCGCCAGAATCTGGCGATCTCCCGGTTTGTCACACTTTCTGTGGCGGTTTTCTTGGCCCAGAACCTTGGAAGTGGCAGTGGCGGAGGAGGCGGTGGAATCGCCTGACTTGTTTTTGCTGTGCCAAAACCCGTTTCCTCCCTTGTTTGCTTCATCCTGGCAAAGCTTTTCTCCAATTCGCAGTTGCTGATTCTCTCAGTTCCGGGAGTGTGGAGTTCACAAAATAATGGGACAAATAGAGTTCAAAGCGAAGACAATACAGCTCCATGGCCAACCCCCACCGTAGAGCTACTGATCCAACCTACCCTTCAAGTATGACCGACAGGTTTAGTTTTCATGCTACATTCATATTTGTATCCACTAGTGTAAATATTATATGATTGAAAACTGCTTATTTTTACTTAAAAAATGACTCAAGAATATGTAAAATTTTCTTCCTTATAAAACAAATTTTTGAATAAAATTTAGACAATATGTAACTTATGTTACCATGTAAAAAAAAAAAAATTTAAAAAATGGTTTTTTTTCCTTTCTAAATTGGTTTTAAGAAAGAGATAAGCTTCTCCTATATAATGTCAGGAGTTAAAGTTTGTGGACCAACACAATATGTGCTATTTGAGTAACAACTTTTGTTTTCGTCAAAGGAAAACAAAAATTAGTACAATCCAATATCTATCAAAAGTTGTCATATTCTATTACAAGTCTTGTTCTCATAAGAGCTTCTCAACCCCTACTAATCTAGTAGCCTACAACATGGATGAGGCTTCTTGGGCAGCTTGCCCCTTCTTCAGGGTTCTCGTGCACACCTTTCTCCTTTACAGTATAATCATTTGAGGCCTTGGAACCATGCACATAATAGGTATCTCCAAGTTGGAGGAGGAGCATGTGAAAAGTGATGTTTCTTGGTATATCAGTTAGTTGCACGTAAAGAGCAAGAGATCAAACTAAAGAACTAATAATTGACTGGTAGTTGCAGCCTGAAATTCTGACAGACAAACTGAGCGGAGGAACAATCCAGAATTCAATGGCAACAACAACTCCCACCTAAAATAATAGGCAGAGAAGGTTTTAGAAACAGATGTTGCCAAGCACAATCTAGACTTACTTTTCTTCAGTCAAATAAATTCTGGACGAAAGGACTCTTTACACATAGACGTGATAAAGACAGCATCCATGAAAACCCATGAAGTCAAGATTCAACAAAAGCCAAAGAGCCTTATTCAACAAATCCAAGAATCCATTGACGGGTCTGCTTGGTTTCTAGACCTTGGATAAGCTTTAATCAGTAAGAACATTTGCACTTCTTCTGATTGTCGAGAGATATCATCTTAATATAGTGAAAAGATGTCTTCTTTTTAGAAACAAATTTTAAAGTAAGAAGAGACTTTTATATTTTAGTCAAAATTATGATGAAGAAAAGTAGTATCTTTGATCTTTCTGACGTTTATAGATGCAGTAAAGATGTAAAAGTCAAGAGCCCTAACAAGTTAGAGTGGCAGCCATTGATTCACAAGTATATCTGCAGCAAAAATCCGAATTGAATTGATGAATAAGGCAAGTAAATTATATTGACAAAGATTTGTACAGGAAAGATGATATAGCAGAAGATTGTGAAAGACCCCAAAGAAACCCGGAACAAAAGTAGAAAACCGCATGAATTACAAGCACTCAAAAGTGCCTTCGGATTCACGATGTGATCTGAAGCGCCTTCGTCTTGAACCTGAACCTCGGAGCTCTGGGAATAACTTGGCTTGGACCCATGTGGAACTGGCCGGTGCTGTTCGTGAGGGGAGGACCATCGTCGTAGACATACCCGACGTGACGCCCGCAGCTGTTGCACTTGATCTTGGTCCTCTTCCTCTGGATTCCCCAGTAATCGACGGTCTCGAAAAAGGGTCTGATCTTGTCCTCCTTCTCGAACCGGAACTTGGAATCGTCGACCCACGAGAAGGAAAGCGTGCCCTTGTTCCCGGCCTCGAAGTAGAAGTCCGGCGGGAAGAGATGGGCCGCGCTGAGATTGAGATCGGTGCCGCACTCCGTGCAGCGGTAGACGGAAGCCATTGATGTATTCGCGATTGTTGCCGGCGACGGGAGATTTTCAAAGACTTTGAGGTATTTATAGTTGTTGTGACGAAGAAATTAAGAATTGTCTGAAACGCGTTGTTGACGAGAGAAACGTAAATTTCACGAAACGCTCAAGAGACGGAAGACCGAGTATTAACATCGATGGTTGCCATTGATGGGATTGGATTAGGAATGGAAACATGCATTATGTAAGCCTTTTGGGTTTTTTATTTTTTATTTTTTGTACTCTTTGCCCTCCGTCTCGGGCTTCTAGGGTACTAAATGGATTGGCTTTAACCTAATAAGACTTAGGTCCAAGTTAGAAGTAAAAATATGGGATTAGCTTTGCTTTGATACCAAATATTATAATGGACCATTATATTAAAAGCCTTAGAGCTAAAGGTTAATTAATGATTATTTCTTTTGAACAATTGCCAACTAATCTACATGTCTACTAACTTTAATAACTTTGAGTTTTGAGTTGTTAGTTTAATTTAGTCTTCTTGTATTTTATAATAATATTTTAATAAAAATAAGTTTTAGTTTTATAAGTTAAAATATGTCCTTTGTTACATACCACACTTTACCAATATATCAATGTAGAGTGTTTTTTTTTTTTTTATGCATAAAGATGTTTTTCATTTTATAAAAAGTAAAGTAAATCGTTTAACATAATATTGAAGTTCAAAATTTTAGTGAGATATCTCTTTGTTCATAAATTGGATTATTGGGAGAAACATTTATTCATTTTGAAGAGGTAAGTAGATGTGTTGAAAAGATTTAAAAGTGCAATTCAAAAACTAAATCATGAATTAGAAGGTCATCTTTTTATTTAAGTTTTATTTCAAGGATTTTTTTTTCTAACACGAGATTTTTATCTTACATATACTCTTTTGCACACCAAATATCATTTAACTCAATATTACACAAAGTTGAGTAGATTAACTTAATTTTGACACCATATTAGATGGTTTAAAGATTTAATTCAAAAACTAACTCATGAGTTAGAAAATTATTTATTCATTTAAGATTTGCTTTAAAGTGAAGTAAATTCAACCAGATTTTGATATCATATTCTTACAAGTTTTAGTCTAAAAGTTAATTTAAAAGTTAATTTATAAGTTGGAGAGTGTTTTTTCATTTAAGTTTTTTTTATAAGAATACATTTTTTTTTTTATGTAGAACTCTACTCTTGTACATATCTCTATATATAAATGTATTTGCTTATAGTAAAGTTGGTTTAATTGAGAAAATGAACATTCTAATACCTATCGTTATAATAATATCCATATATTAAAATAAAATAGGTAATTGTCAACTATTCAAACAAATTAAAGAGATAACTACACAATCATCTTAATTCAATAATGATGACTAATCATCTCACCAATACACTCGTAATTAATAACAATGCATTATACATATTAACGCAATAGGAACAACAATCAGCAAGATAGGAGTGGCGACACAGAATGTTTTTGTAAGTGTTTTACTATGAAACATGAAAGCACGTAGAAGCACCACGGGCACTCTTGCAAAAAATCGAACTAACGTAAGATTCTATCCTTGCTACTGAAGTTACATTAAAACGCCGCCGTCCTACGCAAACTCGTGTCTGGTTCCGACTTGGATCCTTATCCGAGAAGCAAGCCGGAGGTTGTTTTGGTCTTTTAGATAGAGAGTAAGAGCGCATGTGGTGCACGATAGCATTTCGGAGTTTAGGTGCGCACCCGGTCGGGCTTCCCCTTCTATAAATAGACCCCTAGGGCTTCACCTTCTCTTTGTTTGGAGGCTCTCAGAGTTTCTCTAAGAGCCGAGAGGTTGAGCTGTTGATCTCTCACTCCGTGAAAACTAAACCAAAACGTGTCTAGAGAACCGAAAAACGAAAAATACCGGAACGAGCTAATATTTCCGAAACAGAAAGTGCTTGAGATTTTGAACTTTTCGAGCTCTTCCTCCTCGAGGAGTTAGGGTTTTTCCTAGTCCGATCGCCATGGATATTCGATTTCCATACTCTCCGGCGGAGGTCGCCAAAGTCCGCATGGTTCAGTTCGGCATACTCAGCCCCGACGAGATCGTAATCCTCCACTCTTCTTATTGTTTTCCCATTTCTCTCTTCCATGATTCGGAATCTGTTTTTGACCAGCTGCGGCGAAATTCCGATTGGTTCTCTGCCGTGTGCGTAATTGTTGGAGTTGGAGTTTTTGTGTTTGTAATTTTGGTTTTGAACCAATGGTTCTCGGTGTGCAGAGGCAAATGTCGGTGGTGCAGATTGAGCACAGTGAGACGATGGAGAGGGGGAAGCCGAAGATGGGCGGTTTAAGCGATCCTCGGCTGGGCACTATTGATAGGAAGATGAAGTGCGAGACTTGCACAGCGAACATGGCTGAGTGTCCTGGCCACTTTGGGCACCTGGAGCTCGCCAAGCCAATGTTTCATATCGGGTTTATGAAGACTGTGCTCAGTATCTTGCGCAGTGTTTGCTTCAACTGCTCTAAGATTCTGGCCGACGAGGTACTAAAGCTAGTCGGCATTTGTTTGATTGCACTTATCGAGTTTGGAACTGCCTGTGTATAATTTCGCTTGGACTCCACAAAGTCTTTTGAGTGTTAGTGGCCTGAACCGTGAACTGAAATAACAGGATTCTGAAATTGGACGAACAAAGTAGCTCGAGAGTTTTTGGGGTTCTTGTCCGTCTTTATGTACTAACATGATCAATCCCGAAGTAGGCTTTGTCTGGTTGCTTGAGTTCTAAGCATTTGTAAAAGATTCTAGGTTAAACTTTGGTTGCTTAATAGTTGCACTTTGATTTATTGGTTCTTGGATCAGCTCTGTTTCTGTTTCATTACGAAGTCCCTTTTCTTATTTTTTTTCATTGCTTATGAGAACCATGGCATTAATTCTTAGGTTTCCGGGCATTGATAGCTTATACACTTCTTACTTAACTTCATTCTTGCAGGAAGACCAAAAGTTTAAGCAAGCAATGAAAATAAAGAATCCCAAAAATAGACTAAAAAAGATTTTGGACGCCTGCAAAAACAAGTCCAAATGTGAAGGTGGTGATGAACTTGATGTCCAAGGTCAAGATTCTGAAGAACCAATCAAAAAGAGTCGTGGTGGCTGTGGTGCTCAGCAGCCTAAGCTTACCATTGAAGGCATGAAAATAGTTGCGGAATACAAGACACAAAGGAAGAAAAGTGACGATCAAGAGCAGCTTCCTGAACCTGTGGAAAGAAAACAGACACTCACTGCCGAAAGGGTAAGCAATCTGAGTGCAAGAAAATGCTGCCTTCATTCTAAAGTAGTTGCTAAGCAGTGCTAACATCCTGTTGCGTCGTTGAAGGTTCTTAGTGTTCTGAAGAGAATAAGTGACGAAGACTGCCAACTGTTGGGGTTGAATCCCAAGTTTGCCCGCCCGGACTGGATGATTCTACAAGTTCTTCCAATTCCTCCGCCTCCTGTTAGACCCTCTGTGATGATGGATACCTCCTCCAGGAGTGAGGCAAGTTTCTTTCTCTATTTTCCTCTTAAGTGTCCTGGACGCTTAGGCTTTTTCCATAAATATTAGTAGTTTGTACCAACTTGATTGGTTTATGCTAGGTGCAGCGTTATTGATGTAACTATAACTGCTGTTGGTTATAGTGTATGAAGAGAGGGGAGTGTTAAATCCTTCTTATGTCGGCTCAATTCAGACTTTAAAATCTTTCTTTTTGAGTGCAGGATGATTTGACTCATCAGTTGGCTATGATTATACGACACAATGAGAATCTGAGAAAACAAGAGAGGAACGGGGCACCTGCCCACATCATTTCGGAATTTGCACAGTTGTTGCAATTCCATGTAGCCACATATTTTGACAATGAGTTGCCTGGACAGCCGAGGGTATGACTGCTTAAACATGGGGCATCTCTCCTACATGTTTCATTTTTATGCATCAGCTGATGTTGTTTCTTTGCCATACAGGCTACCCAGAGATCTGGGAGACCTATTAAATCTATTTGTAGTAGGCTTAAGGCAAAGGAAGGTCGAATCAGAGGTAACTTGATGGGAAAGCGTGTGGATTTTTCAGCACGAACAGTTATTACTCCAGATCCAAACATTAACATAGATGAATTGGGGGTGCCCTGGAGTATTGCTTTAAATCTCACATACCCAGAGACTGTTACTCCATATAACATAGAAAGGTCTGGGGTCTTTTAGATATTCTGCTCCTCTTATTCTTTGCTTTTTTAGTTTTTTCCTTCTAGTTGTTAGTGAACTCTTTTCTTATGTAGGTTGAAGGAGCTCGTTGAATATGGGCCACATCCTCCACCTGGCAAAACTGGTGCTAAGTACATCATAAGGGATGATGGACAAAGGCTGGATCTCCGCTACTTGAAGAAAAGTAGCGATCACCATCTGGAGCTTGGATATAAGGCATTGTCTTTTGCTTTAAATGTCTTTAAATTGGTCTCTTCTCTTTTACACCCATCTCAATTTTCATTTTAACGGTTTCAGGTGGAACGGCATTTGAATGATGGGGACTTTATACTCTTCAATCGGCAACCTAGTCTCCATAAGATGTCTATTATGGGGCATAGAATCAAGATTATGCCATACTCAACTTTCCGTCTGAATTTGTCTGTTACATCACCATACAATGCTGATTTTGATGGTGATGAAATGAATATGCATGTTCCTCAGTCATTTGAAACTAGAGCAGAGGTGTTGGAGCTAATGATGGTGCCTAAATGCATTGTTTCTCCTCAAGCAAATAGGCCTGTTATGGGAATAGTCCAGGATACACTTTTAGGGTGCCGTAAAATCACAAAGAGGGATACACTTATATCAAAGGTAAGAGAGATGGATAAATTGGTCATGTTGCTGTGATCTCATCATTTCCCATGCACCTTCTGGGGAATCTAATTGTTGATGGTTTCTGCAGGATGTTTTCATGAACATCTTGATGTGGTGGGAAGATTTTGATGGGAAAATTCCTGCTCCTGCAATCTTGAAGCCAGGGCCATATTGGACTGGAAAACAAGTCTTTAATCTTATCATCCCAAAGCAAATAAATCTTACTCGAACTTCTGCCTGGCACTCAGAGGCAGAGAGTGGATTTATAACTCCAGGGGACACTCAAGTGAGAATAGAAAGGGGGGAGCTACTTGCGGGAACTCTCTGCAAGAAGACACTTGGGACATCTACGGGAAGTCTCATACATGTTATTTGGTATGCTGTTTAAATATATGGTTGTGTGCACGTTTTTAAGTGTACTTGATTTGTTCTAGTGTAAACTTGTAGAATTTTTAATTGATAGCTAAAGTATGACAAGCCAAAATAGCCATCTTTTTTCTTTTGAATTTGATACCAAATACGCTGACTGTGGGAAAGCAGATCACTCTTGAGCAAACTAATGGTTAAATTTTTATCCTTTTATTCTGATGAAACATGATTTTGCTTGGTAATTTGGATTTTTTGATTTCCTCAGTTTACTAGTATTTATATCATGTTTGTGTATCCAGGGAAGAGGTTGGACCAGATGCAGCTCGCAAGTTTCTGGGCCATGTGCAGTGGCTGGTTAATTACTGGCTTTTGCAGAATGGTTTTAGCATTGGGATTGGGGATACAATTGCCGATGCTGCAACAATGGAAGTAATTAATGAGACTATTTCTAAGGCAAAAAATGAAGTGAAAGATCTTATCCGGAAAGCCCAAGCAAGGGAGCTGGAACCTGAGCCTGGACGTACAATGATGGAGTCGTTTGAGAACAAAGTGAACCAGGTCGGGAAAGAAATTCCTTTTCTACAGTTGTCCTTGCTTTGGCTGCTAAATACTAACTGAGATTTATCTTCTGTTTTCAGACACTGAATAAGGCACGTGATGATGCCGGAAGTAGTGCCCAAAAGAGTTTATCTGAGAGTAACAATCTTAAGGCTATGGTTACTGCAGGATCTAAAGGTAGTTTTATCAATATATCCCAGATGACTGCATGTGTGGGGCAGCAGAATGTTGAGGGTAAGCGAATCCCATATGGATTCATTGACAGGACGTTACCCCATTTCACGAAAGATGATTATGGGCCAGAAAGTCGTGGGTTTGTGGAGAATTCATATCTACGTGGACTTACCCCACAAGAGTTTTTTTTCCATGCCATGGGTGGTAGGGAAGGTCTTATTGATACTGCAGTTAAGACTTCTGAAACTGGATACATCCAAAGGCGACTTGTGAAGGCTATGGAAGATATTATGGTAAAATATGATGGGACTGTACGCAATTCTTTGGGAGATGTTATCCAATTTCTATATGGGGAAGATGGAATGGATGCTGTCTGGATAGAACAGCAGAGGCTGGATTCTCTGAAAATGAAAAAATCCGAATTTGAGAGGGTTTTCAAGTATGAGTTTGACGATGAGCACTGGAACCCTGATTATATGATGCCCGAGCACATTGAAGACTTGAAAACCATCAGGGAGTTCCGCAATGTGTTTGATGCCGAAGTTCAAAAACTTGAAGCTGACAGGTTCCAACTTGGAACAGAGATTGCCACCACGGGTGATAATACTTGGCCATTGCCTGTCAATCTTAAGAGGCTTATATGGAATGCACAGAAGATCTTTAAGATTGATCCTCGTAGGCATTCTGACATGCATCCTATGGAAATTGTTGAAGCTGTTGATAAGCTCCAGGAGAGGCTGAAGGTTGTACCGGGTGAGGATTTGTTGAGTGTTGAAGCTCAGAAAAATGCTACACTCTTCTTCAGTATTTTGCTTCGTAGCACTTTTGCCAGTAAGAGGGTGTTGGAGGAATACAAGCTTACTCGTGAAGCATTTGAGTGGGTTATTGGTGAAATAGAGTCGCGCTTCCTGCAGTCACTTGTAGCACCAGGTGAAATGATTGGCTGTGTTGCTGCGCAATCTATTGGCGAGCCTGCTACTCAGATGACCCTAAACACCTTCCACTATGCTGGTGTCAGTGCAAAGAATGTGACTCTTGGTGTTCCCAGGTTGAGGGAAATTATTAATGTGGCTAAGAGGATCAAAACACCATCCCTCTCTGTGTATCTGAAGCCTGAAGTTTGTAAAACTAAGGAGAGGGCAAAGAATGTTCAGTGTGCTTTGGAATACACTACACTACGGAGTGTAACTCAAGCTACTGAGGTATGGTATGATCCGGATCCAATGAGCACAATAATAGAAGAAGATGTTGATTTTGTCAGATCCTATTATGAAATGCCAGATGAAGAAGTTGCACCAGAAAAAATCTCTCCTTGGTTGCTTCGTATAGAGTTGAATCGTGAAATGATGGTTGATAAGAAGTTAAGCATGGCTGACATTGCTGAGAAGATCAACCTTGAATTTGATGATGATTTGACTTGTATTTTCAATGATGACAATGCTGAAAAGCTGATCCTTCGCATACGTATCATGAATGATGAAGCTCCAAAGGGGGAACTGCAAGATGAATCTGCTGAGGATGATGTCTTCCTGAAGAAGATAGAGAGTAACATGTTGACAGAAATGGCTCTTCGAGGTATCCCAGATATCAACAAGGTGTTTATCAAGCAATGTAAGATAAACAAGTTTGAGGAAATTGATGGATTTAAACCAGAACAGGAGTGGATGTTGGATACAGAAGGTGTCAATCTATTGGCTGTTATGTGCCATGAAGATGTTGATGCAAGGAGGACCACAAGCAATCACTTAATTGAAGTTATTGAAGTTCTTGGGATTGAGGCAGTTCGGCGGTCCCTGTTGGATGAATTGCGGGTTGTCATATCTTTTGATGGTTCTTATGTGAATTATCGCCATCTAGCTATCCTGTGTGATACCATGACCTATCGTGGTCATTTAATGGCTATCACCCGTCATGGTATTAACAGAAACGATACTGGACCAATGATGAGATGCTCATTTGAGGAGACAGTGGACATTCTTCTCGACGCTGCAGTATATGCAGAAACAGATCATTTGAGGGGTGTTACAGAAAACATCATGTTAGGTCAGCTTGCGCCAATTGGCACTGGAGACTGTGCCTTGTATCTCAATGATGAGATGCTGAAGAATGCTATCGAACTGCAGCTACCTAGTTATATGGATGGTCTGGATTTTGGCATGACACCTTCCCGCTCTCCAGTTTCAGGGACTCCGTATCATGAGGGCTTGATGTCTCCAAGTTATCTGCTTAGCCCGAATCTCCGTCTTTCACCCATTACAGATGCTCAATTTTCTCCGTATGTTGGTGGAATGGCATTTTCTCCTACATCCTCTCCGGGCTACAGCCCATCATCTCCGGGCTATAGTCCATCATCTCCTGGGTATAGTCCCACATCCCCTGGTTATAGTCCCACCTCCCCAGGGTACAGTCCTACCTCCCCTGGGTACAGCCCAACGTCCCCTACCTACAGTCCTAGTTCTCCTGGGTATAGCCCAACCAGTCCTGCCTATTCTCCTACAAGTCCATCTTACTCACCCACCTCCCCAAGCTACAGCCCCACCTCCCCAAGTTACAGCCCCACCTCCCCAAGCTACAGCCCAACTTCTCCCACTTACAGTCCCACTTCACCAGCGTACAGCCCAACTTCACCAGCGTACAGCCCCACTTCACCAGCATACAGCCCCACTTCCCCATCCTACAGCCCCACGTCACCTTCCTACAGTCCCACTTCTCCTTCTTACAGCCCAACCTCACCTTCCTATAGCCCAACCTCCCCCTCTTACAGCCCCACATCACCATCCTACAGCCCTACCTCACCTGCCTATAGCCCCACGTCTCCAGGGTACAGTCCAACCTCGCCAAGTTACAGTCCAACCTCACCGAGTTATAGTCCAACATCTCCAAGCTACAATCCTCAGTCTGCAAAATACAGTCCTTCACTGGCATACTCGCCAAGCAGTCCAAGACTGTCCCCATCAAGTCCATATAGTCCAACATCTCCCAATTATAGGTACCATGTTATCTGCTGATTGGAGTCATTCTTACTTCCCCAATGTACATTTTCTGCTTGAGGCTTGTATAATATGCTTAAACATGTCATTTTCTGTTGCAGCCCAACATCACCATCATATTCACCAACATCCCCATCATATTCTCCATCAAGCCCAACATACAGTCCTAGCAGGTAAGGTTTCTGTCTTGTCGGCAGCATGTTCTTGGCGTGCTACCTTTCTTTTTGCACCGTTTCTTTCTTTCTGTTTATATTTGGCTTCCTTGGTTAATGGGCTATATGTTTAGCTAGTTACAAAAGTTAATAACTAATAAGCGAGCAGTTGCCCCTGCAGTGGGTGTTTTTCTAGGTTGAGAGAGGGAGAAGAGGTTTGGAGTGTTGTCTTTGGGATGGGCTCTACTTGTTTTGTGCCATTTTTTCTTATACGAAAATTTGAAAGTTGCTTTCAAGTTTGGATCAAGCTTGTGAGTCTTGGGTTACACTGTATGTTTGCTCCAGTTAAAATATGTTTAGTTAATGTTGTGAACCTGGTCAGCTGAAGATATCCAACTACTTCCCCCCTTCCCTTTTGTCTTTATTCTTGCAAATCCTATGAATTCTGGTTTTGTGACAGATTTGACATATATTGCTTTGATTGAATACAATTGTTTTGTAATGACGTTCTCATTCTTCTTCCCTTCTAGTCCGTATAATTCTGGAGTCAGCCCGGACAACCCAAGTTCTCCACCATACAGGTAAGCGGACAAACAACAAAAGTTCTTGAACAGCTCGTTCTGGTTTTCCATGCTAGCACCATATACTTCTTACATCTCTGATTACACTCTCTCTCTCCCTCCTCCCTCCTCCCTCCTCCTGCAGTCCTAGCGCTGGGTACTCACCAAGCCAACCTGGTTACTCTCCATCATCAACCAGCCAATATACTCCACAAACAAGTGACAAAGATGACCGGAGCACTCGATGAGTCCATTTTGCTGATAAATTTCTTGAACAAAAGCTGTGGTCAGATTCTACTCTGAGCTCTCATCTCAATGATGTTTAAGTAAGAGCACGCTCCTCCTATCTGCAGTGCTGAAATGCTCTCTCGTTTTATCTTCCATATGACTTAGGGAGTCGAGTCAATTAAAACTGGGATTGACTTACTGATGTGACTAAGGGATTTTTTCTCCTGTTTTCAGATGGATCTGAGTTTTATGTACACATATTTTAACGTTGAATGTTAGAAGTCATCCAAATGTCAAGTGGACACAAGGTTGAGGAGCTTCATTTGTCGATTTGCAGTTGAGTTGATCTGTTGATGTCATAACAAGGGCCTGCCGACGTGGAAATAACACGAAGCGGTGCTGATATGCACGAATTAACAACCTCGGCCGGATATATCAGCTTGTACTATATTTACTTGTTTTTGATACTCAAATGTATGAAACACTGTGGTGTTCGGTGGAGGAGACCTTTTGGGTAAGGTTGCTAGTTGGGCCTTGTACTGCAGCTCATTGTATGGGTAACAAACCCATTTAACCGTGTCTTTTTTTAGATACAAGAATATTGTATTAGGCCTCAAGGTTTCAATTGATGGGAGATTGTGTAGTTCCACATAAAACAACATAAATAAACGATATTTCCATGTTTAAGGGAAAATAATTCCCTTGCATTTTGGAGCTTTTTATAATATATTTTTTTAGGTAAAAGAGGTTAAGAGTAGAAAGGTATTGGATGTAGGATTAGAGTTTTGGACAGTCAGTGACCAACCATTGGCGGAGATTGACAAAGAATCTGCTATTTGATAGTTCTTATACTCTAAAATTATGATCTTACATAAGTTTAAGTTGAATTTTGTTATGCACATTAACTTTTAACTAAACGTATGATATTTTAATCTAGGGAATTAATTATTAATTATTAATTATATAAGAGTTAATTACTTGTTAAAATAATCTAGTTTGGTTTGGTCTCCGAGCAATTGGCCGTCCAGACACTTTTCGACTAGAGACAAAGATCGTTGAAACTCAATAAGAAAAGAAGTAGGTGGCGCTACTTTCAACTTAAAAGTCACCTTCACCGGCGTTGTCGGTCTCGACCGTCTCTATCAATTGGCCGGCCAGCACTCTTTGTTGCACCAATTGATTTCCACCATCACTACGACAATGTCAAAATCTCATGCCGTCGGGTCCAAAAGCTTGGGTTTCTTCTTATTTATATATGTGGGATTCCTAGAAAAACTCCACTGGGATTCGTTTGATCTCCATGGAGAAACCACCCAAGCCGAGGAACAAGTTCTTGAGGTTTCTGATACCTCATGCTGCATCCGCATCAGCACTCCAAAGCCCCCCCGTTAGCCCCCGAAAATCCCCCGGTCCGTTGATATCAATCATCCCGCCGGAGCTTCGGCGACGGCCAAAGACTGCAAGTTTCGATGCGCGGGAACCCACCTCGCCCAAAGTCTCGTGCATGGGCCAGATCAAGAACGCTAGGAAGATCAAAAGGAAGCCTAAGCGAATTTCTTATCCCAAGAAGGCGGAGGAGGAGAAGAAGAGGCAGGAGACTCCTAAGGTTGATCCTAAGGGGCCAAAGCAAAGTCCTTCTCTGGGGCACATAAAGCAGTTCTCAAGCGCTCGCGGGGCCTTGTCGGACTTTGATTGGAGGACTCACGGCGGCGCGGCGGTGGCGCCGGATCGTCAAGATGGCTATACCTCGAATCCTGACTGAGAAGAAAGACACGAAGCGCACAAAAATCTCGAGTTTATTTTATCTTCTTAAACCAACTTTTAAATTCAAGATTTCTCTAGTACTGTAAATCCTCTTGTGTACAAAACATAAAAGTGATAACTCTTGAATTTTAATTTAAGTTAAACTTCCTAAACTTTTAATACAAAATCAGAGTTTAAGTTGCTTGGTAAAGTTTGATCCTTGTTTGAGTTAAGCAATTCTAGAGGACGCTTGCATGTTGCGCTGATAAAGATTCGACCAGACAACACAATCAACATCTAAGGACTCTTGTATATTCCGACACTGCCCAATCCCACTTTTGCGGTTTAATAGTTATCAGAAGATCTAACACTAAGAAGTTATTAAGAACTAATCCATAAAACGTGTTTGTTTCTTTTGAAAAAGTTGCAAGTACATTTTACATGGAATATACAAATTTCAAAGAAAAGCGAAGAAAATATTCTCGAGCGCCAAAAGCAAAACCCTCCGCTACAAGCAAAGAAGCACCGGAATCCCTCGTCGTGCTTCACGGATTCTTTCCTTTATATCCTGCAATCCTGTACCGTTTCTCGTTCTGTACATTTCCGTTGGGAGAGAGTCGCCGTCGCTGCCATGTCATCGACGGACACGGTGGAGGTTGAAGTGAGGGCTGAGGTTGAGGATGTGGGGGGGTTAACGTGGCTGCACGGGGACCTGGACCTGGAGATCATCCGGGCCTTGAACTTGCCGAACATGGACGTTGTGGTGCACCACGTCCGCCGCTGCTTCACCGCCTGTGACACTATTAAAGTTCCTTGCTTCAAGGCCAAACCCGGCGTTGACGACGAAGACGCTGACGACGACCGGAAGGTCCACCGCGACCGGCAGGTCCTGGCAAGCGACCCGTACGTCAAAGTTGTGGTCCCACACGCCACGTTGGCATGCACGCGTGTCATAAGAAACTCTCCAAACCCTCAGTGGGAAGAGAAGTTCTACATTCCACTGGCACACCAGGTAAATGATTTGGAATTCCAAGTCAAGGATGATGACATTGTCGGTGCCAACGTCATCGGCACGGTCAAGGTCCCCGCCCAGAGAATCGCCGCCGGCGCGCCCATTGATGGCCTCTTCACGGTGCTTGGACCCTACTGCAAGCGGGGCACTAAGCTCCAGCTGAAAATGAAGTTCACGCCGGTCGAGAAAAACCCGTTGTACAGTAAGTGCATAGCGGGCGACCCGGAGCACCAGGGCGTAAGGAACGCGTACTTTCCGTTGAGGAAATGTTGCTCGGTGACGTTGTACCAGGACGCGCACGTGCTGGATAGGATGTTGCCGGAGATCGAACTGGACGGCAGTAAGGTTTACCAGCAGCAGAAGTGCTGGGAGGACATCTGCGTTGCGATCCTGGAGGCGCACCATTTGGTTTACGTCGTGGGATGGTCGATTTACCACAAAGTGAAGCTGGTTCGCGAGTCCACTCTGTCGCTGCCTGATGGGACCTCAACGCTCGGTGATTTGCTCAAGTACAAGTCGCAGGAGGGAGTGCGGGTTCTATTGCTGCTTTGGGACGACGGGACCTCCCGAAGCGAGTACTTTGGATCGGTGCGGACAATGACCTGTATCGCGTAATTTGAATTGGTTAATTTGTGGGGATAAAACAAGAACTGTTAATATTTCAAGAACCCAAATAGTGGAATCATAAACACAATGCTGAAGTCCTACAATTTATGCAAAACACGGATCAGCTTTTATTGATTGTACTGAATTATGTTTTGGTTGTGATAAGCAATCGCATTGATGGCCATGATGTCTTCAATTATGCAATTCAGGTACTTTTTGGTTGTAATTCTAGCTATTAATCTGAACTAGCATTGGTTGCAGAAGGGAGTGATGCAGACGCATGACGAAGAGACCAAGAAGTTTTTCAGCCATTCATCTGTGAAGTGTGTGCTGGCGCCTCGCTATGCTAGTAGTAAGATGGGGTATTTCAAGCAGAAGGTGAGCCCTATTCAATTGTCTAGTAAACATTCTTGCTATAGTTTGTGCAATTGTCTTTTCTTTGTGGGTTGGGGGGTTCTTTATATCGTTTTCAAGATGGTATTCCTCCTTTTTGAGCATGATCAATTAATGGGAATTTTTCTGGTTTAATAACTTTTTACTTATGTTGGGTTTTGTATCCGAGTATTATGTGATAGCATGGAACCATATTAGAATTGTTCTGTAGGTGAAAGCTTTGCATATATCCTGTGTACTCAAGGTATCTCCTCTTTTCCTAAAGATTCATTTCTACTTGTTGAAAAAGGAAAAGGGTTAGTTTTAGGATTGCTTTTATTTTCTTTATTTGAGTTCGATGATGCCATTTGCTTTCCTTGAGATGGATATTTTGCTGAAGTTGCTTGTGTGATGATTCTATATAGGTTGTTGGAAGCTTTTTTACACACCATCAAAAATGTGTTCTTGTGGACACTCAGGCAGGTGTTAATTCTCGAAAGATAACTGCTTTTTTAGGAGGGATTGATCTTTGTGATGGTCGCTATGATACGCCTCAGCATCGACTATTTCGTGATCTTGACACTGTATTTCTGGATGATTTTCATAATCCCACATTTCCTGTAAGTTGTTAGCTTAATGGTTTGTTATCAGCATCTTGTAACGTAGTATACGTCCATTCAGATATCTCTTAACTGTTTTCAAGGTTTTCTCGCATACATGACCATAGCCAAGTTACAAGACCTTGTGTACCTTTTATGATGATCTGCGTATTTTTAATGATGACGTTAGTGCAAGAGACATCTATATTTCTTGGAAAGAAGTCTTGAACAGAACATCCAAAATGGAGGAAATCTTGTTCTCTTCAGCATTTTCCTTGCAATGATTCTACTCATCTTTGTAACATAATGGTTTGCGCTGTACTAATTGGTGCTAGAAATCTTGTGGTCTTGTGATTATAGGATATTGGAAACCCTGGCATATTTAATGGTCTTGAGGAATCTGTGTTGGTGGTTTTCGGTGGGATTCTTGCATTTTTACCCTCCTTTTCTCTTCCTATTCTCATTTATAGTTAGAGATACTACAAAAGCAGTGTTTCTATTAATGAGATTTTCTCTTATTCAGAAAACATTGACAAACAACCTCAATCAGCTTTCTCTAGTACTAGATTCTTAGATGCCACGAGGTTTGAGTTGTAATGGAATTAAAGTTATGCTTGTATAGCATGAAAATTGACTGGCAGCATGAAACAATTTTCTTTAGTGCTAGATTGTTAGATGCCGTGAAGTGTGAGTGTTAAATGACATTTAAGTTATGTTTGTGTGGTATGAACATTGACTAGCAGCATTGATCAATTTTCTCCAGTGCTAGATTCTTAGATGCCATGAAGTGCGAGTTGTATGATATTTAAGTTATATTGGAGGGGCATGTCAACTACTTATATGGGGGCCTCATTCCAAGGATACAATTTTCAGGTGAATAAGTTTTGCGCGGATCTGTTCAGGCCCTGTTATAGACCTTTTGCTGCTCTTTAGAATCGTTGTCAGCTGTCTTTGTATCAATCGTGCATGTCCATACTAGTATGTCTATGAGAATTTTGTTTCTTTTATAATTCTTTCACATAATTCTGCCATAATAAGGTAAGCATTTATCATATGTGAATTCATTTTTCATTGATTACAGTGATTCATATGCTGCATTCTGGTATGTTTCCTTATAAATACTTCTTGCTCAACAGGTAGAAATGCTGTAGCAGTTTTTTCTTTTTGAATGTCCTCATTTTCTTCCCATATTTTGTTCCTCAACTAGGCTGGAACTAAGTTCCCAAGGCAACCATGGCACGACTTGCACTGCAAAGTTGATGGGCCTGCTGCATATGATGTTCTTATCAACTTTGAACAGCGTTGGTTGAAAGCAACTAAATGGAATCAGATTCGACTTTGGCTCAAGAGGGTTTCCCACTCGCAGGATGATTCCTTGATACGAATAGAACGTGTATCTTGGATTCGGAGTCCTCCCCCATATTTTTCAAAGAAGGGTATCACATCTGTTCCGAAAGAGGATACAATGTTACGGGTTTGCAGGGAGGACGATCCTGAAAATTGGCATGTTCAGGTTTTATTTGGAAGTTTCTTGTTGAGTAGAAGCTCTCTTGATTTTATTTATTTTTTGTGGGGTTGGGGAAGGATGGGAGCTCTGAAAGTGCAGGAGCCATGAAGAATTTCCTTAGTTGGTTCACTTATTTGTTCAATCTTGGTGTGTTTATTTTGTCTTTTTCACAGATTTTAAGGTCCATTGACTCAGGTTCAGTGAAAAAATTTCCCAAAAAACCTAGTGATGCTGTCGGCCAGGTTTATATATGATCTACTTTTCAGTTTCTTTTATATGTGCATCTTTATATCCTGTTATTTATGTAGAGACCCTGTTTGCATTAGAAGATATTCTTTGTGTTATGGCTAAGTCATACTTATACATATTTTTGCATGTCAAAAAGTTATTCTCTAATTTCAAATTGACATTTTTCTACTGCAGAACCTGATTCATGCGAAAAGTTTGAGAATAGATAAAAGCATTCAAACAGGATACATCCAGGCAATCAGATCGGCTCAACATTTCATATATATTGAAAATCAGTACTTTATTGGATCATCATATGCATGGTCCTCATATAAAGATGCAGGTCAAGATCATAATTTTCTGTTATTAGTGTTTTACTTGGTTTTCTATGCAATATTGTTTGATTCCCCGGACAACTTTTTTTCCACCCCTAAAGAACCCACACCGAGGAATTTTTATGGAAAGTACTATTTTGAAGATCTCTAAATCTGAGCTATATTCTGGACTCAATCTGTGTTCTTGGTTGATCATAATACATTTAATTCATTTTCTTACATTATTCCTTCTTTTAATTCATCTACACCAAATGAAACAAATGTTGTCAAGATTTGAGACTTATTTAGTAACTGCTACATTCTACTTTATTAACCCATGAAAACAATCTTGTGCTAAATACCAGATATCTTCCTTGTTTGTTGGCAAGAAAACTTCTCAAGTTAATGGGTTTCATGGTGTGGGCAGGAGCTGATAATCTAATCCCAATGGAGTTGGCATTAAAGATTGCTAGTAAAATCAAAGCAAATGAGAGATTTGCAGTGTATGTTGTCATACCAATGTGGCCTGAGGGTGATCCAACTTCTGCAACGATGCAAGAAATTCTCTTTTGGCAGGTAATATCATTATCAGAATGTCTAACAATATGAATGGGAAAGCTTTCGTGTTTTGGAACAGGAAGATAGCCAAAGATTGATAAAGAAGAACCTACGGTTTCAAAAGAAAAAAAATTGCCATTAATTAACTGTTCTTGACCATAATTGGCTTGGACTTATTCACTGATAACAACTCAAGAAGTTATTATGTTATGGACTCCAGTATATTGTGTGTATAATGAGAACAGCATGAACATTATTTACAGGCTAACTTTTGCTAAGTTTCTTCTTTGCAGAGTCAAACAATTCAAATGATGTATGATATAGTAGCAAGGGAATTGCGGCCTGCAGCCTCTGATCCTCAAGAGAACCTCCATCCTCAAGACTACCTCAATTTCTATTGTCTTGGAAAACGGGAAGATTCCATGGAAAGGTTGAGTGATAATGCTGATGAGGTAGTTGTCCGAATGAAAATCTCTTCTGTTTTGTTTAAATCAATCCTAACATTGAGTAAATTCTTGGTTTAACTTCAAGTGCTGAAAGATTATTTTTTTTATCCTTTCCACTGTGAGAATGGATACACTTTTCATTATTTTGCATCCTAACTGTGGTGTTTGTAACATCTTTTGAAGGCTTTCGATCTTTGGATGAAGTTTTACATTTTCAGCATGAGATATTAATCCAACATCAGCAATGGACCATGCTGTAATTATTTTGTCGGCTATGATGAAAGTTAATATTTTTCAGCTGTAGATCTCCTGTTGAGCATTGTTGAGCATCAGCAAAAACTGTGCATCTTTATCTTTGTTATCAACGTGTTAGCAATGCCCATGAAAACCAATGTCTGTTTAAATTTAGACCTAATACAAATTAAAAAACTATTCTTAGCTGGATGATCGGTGACATGATAGAAGTGCATCGTCTGGGGGAATAGTTAACAGGGAGATCCCCCTTCTTACTTTTCTTTTTCACTGTCAATTAATGCAGTGTCTGGTATAGAAAGCACAGGAAGTAAAGGGATGTCCTTAGTTTTTTGGGTCACCCTGGCCTCCCAACACTGCAAATTCACGAGGCAATACTGCCTAGCTGCATTAGGTGCTGTGGATATCTTAATTTCTTAACAAAGATTTATGAAACCTACCCTTTTTAATGTGTCTTTGCAAATATTTCATGGGGCTTCTTATTTTATTTCCACAAGAACAAATGATTGTTTTTCTACAACTTGTGATAATGAAAAGGCTTGGGACATATTTATCTCTATGTTCTATTCCTCATCATGGAGGTATCTTTAGAAATTGTTTGTCATAGTGCTATTTACTTTTATCCAATGTTTAAGTGTGGCATTTAGTGCTTTCTCTTTCAAACTATGATACACTTAGAAGTTCCAGACTTTTGAAATAACTACATCCTTATGCCTGTGTTATCAACTAGAAATGTGGCACTATTTTATATCCTTAAACAAATTAGTTTTTCAGAGTTGGTCATAATCAAAATTTTCTCTCAGGGCTCAGATGCACAAAGGCATAAGCGGTTTATGATTTATGTTCATGCAAAGGGATTGATTATAGACGATGAGTATGTAATAGTCGGGTCTGCCAACATTAACCAAAGATCCATGGCTGGTACAAAGGACACGGAGATAGCTATGGGTGCATATCAACCCCATCACACCAGGGTTACAGGGAAGAAACAACCACGCGGACAGGTTTGTATTTGTTTTCCTTATTCTTCATAACTCTTGATCTTGTGGCTTACTTCTTGGGGCTTTGGGGGACGTTACCCAAAAAGTAACATGAAGTGATGATGCGTTATACATAAGATGCTCTCCCATCCCAACGAAAAGAGAATGTTGCCAAGAATAACAGTAATCACATATTTTCCATTAGATGTTTATCGGACCCAAAACCAAAAAAAAAAAAGAAATGTAGATTCTCTTTTCTTCTTCTCTCTTTTCGTCCCTTTTTTTTTTTTTCCAGTTGGATAGTGCGGTGGGAGAGAAAACATGGTATTTGAGCATCTTAAAGACTAGATATATGTATGGTCTGACCTCCAACTCCATTAGCAGAGGCTGTTGTAAATAACATATTTAACTAGTATAGACTATCTCCTTGTCAAATACAGAGACAAAAGTGCAGAGCTCTCTCATAAACGTCCCGTTGTGTCCCTCTAGATGTGGCTGGTAATGCTGTTTGAAATATATATGCTTGTGCAGGTCTACGGATACAGAATGTCACTGTGGGGTGAGCATCTTGGAATGGATAAGTCTACGGATACATGGTTCAACGAGCCAGAGAGTTTACAATGTGTGAGGAAAGTGAAAGAGATTGCCAGAGAAAACTGGAAAAGATACACAGATGAGAGCTCTACTGAATTGCGGGGGCACCTACTCGAGTATCCTATACAGGTCGGTGCTGATGGGAAGGTCAGCCCCCTGCCTGGATATGAGAATTTCCCAGATGTAGGTGGAAAAGTACTTGGGTCTCCTTCCCCCGCCCTTCCAGATATACTAACTACATAATCTCCTCTGAGTGGTAAGGAAGATTGATAGTGACATGTTTCCTAGCTTTTTAGGTGGTTAAAATGTGAGGGTGGAGTGTGTTTGTAATGCTGCACATATGCATCAACTGTTGATAAGGTTGTAATGTTGTAAACATTTGTTCATGTACATATGCATGTTCTTTTCTTCTCACTTGCAGAGGTTGCTACAATCACTACTAGAAAGTCACCATGTCCAGTGCTTGCCATGTTATCAGATCACAGTTTCCCTCCTTTCGAATTTGGTTTTGACTCTTCCATTTATGTAAATAAGCCATGTTTGTACAGGAAGTGAAAGAAAAGGAAAAACAGAGAAAAGAAGAAAATCTTGCTAAAACTAACAAAGAGATTGCTTCTCTTGTGGACTCAAGGAACTTTTTCTGAACAGCATTAAAATTCAATGTTCTGTTTTTTTTTTTCCGTAAATAATGTGCTGTTCAATCTACCTTCTCCTTCCCAGCACTTCTCCGGCTTCTTTGACAGTGGGAGGTTTTCATTTCTTCTTTCCAAAAGTTTGTTTTCCCATTTGCACTGTTGTTTTACATAGTTTTCAAATCATGAATGGCGAACAAAACTTTAGAGCCCTTAACTTTTTATGGTCTTAAATTGAGAAAGAAATGCTCCCTATTCTACTTCCCTTAGCTTGTTCTGCAGATTCGGCCATGATTGTTCACCAAAACCCGGAGGCTTCTGGATGAAGGATTTCGAGGACAAGAATCAATCCACTTTGTAGTAGGTGGAAAGGACAAAAATTTATGTAAAATTGCATGAAAGATTTTAAGATTAATGCTTGACATAATGTTTAAAAGTTGCAAGTTAATTCACCATCTTTTTCATATCATCCAGCATGTTAGATTCACTAATTAGTGGTGTTGAGAGAAAAAATGGTCATAACAAATGCAAAATAGAAACAAAATATTTTACTTGGTATGGGAAAAAATCGTTATGATCATTAAAAAAAATTGTTATTTTTAAGTTTTTGTAAAAACCAAAAATAAATTTTCTCTTTGATGATTCTCTTATTATTATTATTTTTCTAAACTCACACATTCATGGACCCACTTGGTGTCAAATCCCAATTAAATGATTGGTAGTTCTCGCTAGGTTACAACTAAGTCGGCAAACCTTGTAACAAATTATTCTCTTACTTTTACTTGCTTGATGACCCATTAAATGATAAATACATATTTATGTCTTTTCAGTTGACAATTATTATAAATAATATGAAAGATATACTAATTGTTAAAATTATAATGTTGCCACTTCCTATAAATATATATATATATACACATAAATGGGATTGCAGCAGAATTGGTGTAGATCCTTAAATTTTTTATCATGAGCAATATGAGCTACCAATTGAGCCACTTGCCTATCATTATTCATCAATTACAACTAAGCAAACTAGAAAATTAATTTTTTGGATATCGGAATAATATTATTGCAAATTAAGATGCTCTAAATTTTTATTGTTATCAAAATGAGAAATAAATTTGGAGTCTTTAAACTTTTAGGCAAAATATCTAACTTACCGATGTGGACTCGTGATTAGGAGCAAGAATGATTGCGCTTCTGCTTCCCTAGAACCGACCCCATCTTAGTGATACTCCAACCTATATGTAGCCTCCACGCGTCCCGTAGAAGCTCCAAAATTACCAAAACGGAGGGCGACCTTTAGCAGCTGCTCGGGGGCGTGAAAGCTCAGTGTAGCGAAACCCTAAATCTTTCGATCTTGTTCTCTCTGGTGTTCTTTGTACCAAGGCGATAATGGCAAGCTTCTTTCCTCTCTCTCTTTCTGTGTTTCTTTCGTTTTCGATGTTATTTGATTAGGAACCGTTTTTGATGCCGTACGCGGTTTTTGGTTGTTGTCACAGGCGGATTCCCCGCGCGGAAGGTAAACTCTAAAACTCTTGCCTGAAGCTATGGTGTTTAAAGCTTGTGTTTAAGATATTTCGTTTATGATCGTGGATTTACTTGCTTGCTTGCTTGTTATGTGTAACCTAGGGGCTTGAATTGTAGTTTTTGGATTGTTCTCGATACCCTAGATGTGTGAGCGTATAGCCTCATAATTGGAGATTATGGAACGCTTACACTTTGGATTTTCGAGGCGCGGATTCGTTGTGCTCATTTTATGCTTTTTTACGGGAATTAGTCGTGGCTCTTAGAAGAGGAAGAATCCAATCGCAAAATTTTAGTTTTATAGTTGCTATTTCCACATTGATTTTCAGTAATTGGAAAGTTTATTGAGCCAAACCATAGGACTTGGAAATTTTGGGTTGGCTGATTTGAGTTGAATATATCAGCTTGCACTACTTTCTGGCCCGTGGAAGGAACCTCTTAAACAATACTGGCCTAAAATTTTCGGATGTGACGAGGATGTTTCCGAATATTGCAGTGAAGTCTTTGACATTTGCACCTGACATGCTGTGTTTATAATCATCCATCTTTTTCAATATTTCACTTAGTTTTGTTGTTGGAAGGTGACAATTAAGTCTTTCTACTCTTATTTCTGCATGCTTGGGCAAAAAATATGGGGAAAAAATGGATTGTAGATTGGACGCAGCAATTCTAAATGTAGAAAACGAGAAAGATTTTAGGCATAGAGGATGTTTAATCTTATTAAATTAGCATTGTGGAAATAAGTGGCTTCTCTTTTCAAAACAAGTTAGTTCTTTTTTGATTGGACCTGCATTATTAAGGACTTAAATTCCATTTTTCTTGATTTTCATTTACATACACTAAATGCAACAGGTATTCACGTTCTCCTTCCCCTTGGAGAGCTCAGTCCAGGTCCCGTTCTGGATCTAGACCTAGATCAAGGTCCAGGTCTTGGTCTAAACCTAGGTCTAGATCGAGATCTAGATCCTGGTCGAGGCCAAGGCCCAGATCAGGGTCCAGAAGTCGTGGCAGGTAGGTTTTAAACACCAGCTATGCCTCATTACTATGTCAGGCTTGTAAATTACAATCTATTTGTGACCTCTCTCATGTCTGACTTTGGTGCTCTTCTCATCTATTCATGGTTGGCTGGTGTTTCTTGTTTAGATCGAGGTCCAGAAGTCGTGGCAGGTAGGTTCTAGTGCTATTTATGTATATTTATGTAGTTGTGTGTTTGAGTGTTGGTTTCTGTTTCTAACATGACTTTAGTTCAAGTATTTTTGCATGTCAAATCCTGGTACTGCTTTTAAGTTGCATGAAATGCAAATATTTGAAGACCCCTGGTCTAATCTTTTGAATATGTGGCAGGGGTGAGCCTGTGAACCCTGGGGATACACTTTACGTTACTGGCCTCTCCCAAAGGGTCTCAGAGAGGGACCTTGAAGAGCACTTCTCTAAGGAGGGAAAGGTTGGTTTGTAGTTTGTACTCAAAAAGTTGATGGCACTTATCTTATAACTTTTCCTCAATTAAAGAATGGTGAAAATTGCCTAAATCTTTTTTCTGCATCTGCCCAATTTATATATTGAATTAATTTTTTATCTATATTTGATGCTTGTTTTCCTCCCAACTTCCAGGTAGCTTCCTGTTTTCTTGTGGTGGAGCCTCGTACGCGTATTTCACGAGGTTTTGCTTTTGTTACGATGGAAACTGTTGAGGATGCCAACCGTTGTGTTAAATATCTTAACCAATCGGTTCTTGAAGGTCGATATATAACTGTGGAAAAGGTATTGTGATTGTTCCCTCAGTGGTAAAAAAAAAGCTGACAAGTTTAATTGGTTTTCTATGTTCTTACTATGGAGGTTTTCTGGTTATATTCAGAACACATTGCGTCAGCTATGTTGGCAGCAATCAATCAAAGATGATGAGTTCATCCATGTCAACTTTAGTCAAACAGCTTGATCAGTGGCAAGCTTAAACAGCTTATCAAATGCGTCTGATCAACTTAACATAGCAACTATATTGCCCAACAACTATACAACCTCAGCATTCAATTTCAACTCTCAACTAATCAACGGACAATACCAACAACTTTCTAATGAGGCTTTTATGGTATCTCATACCTGACATCATTTCATGGAGGCTTAGTCTTGCATACCTTGATGTCCTGTTCTTTCTTTCGCAGCCATTTTTCTTATTGAAGGTTTTGTTTTAAAAACCAAAAGAAAAATCTTTTAAAGGCTACAATATGTAAATATGGTTCTCATGGTTTGAGTTGTATTTTATGTGATGCATGATTTTGAAGTTTAATTTGCACCATGGAATTTCAAGAATTGAGGTCGTCTATCTATCTTTCAGTCACGGAGGAAACGAGCGAGAACTCCCACACCAGGACACTACCTTGGGCTGAAAAGTACTAGAGACTATTGTAAGTTTTATTTTACTATTTGTGAGCCTGGATTCTCTCTTTTCCATAAGCTTGAGAATGGATATAGTTGGTGGTTTTAGAGGCAAGATAAAAATATTGACTAATTTGCTCGTTACATTGGCAAAAGCCCATCGCGGTGATCGCGGTGATCGCGGTGATCGCGGTGATCGCGGTGATCGCGGTGATCGCAGTGATCGCGTTGATCGTGGTAGGTATCGTGGACGTGATGACTATGGGTATCGCAGGTCTCCCCGGCGATCACCATATCGAGGGGGTCGTGAGTACTCACCCCATGCTGGAAGATCAAGAAGGGAAAGGTCCAGGTCGCTTCCTTATTCTCCTAGCCCGGAAAGAAAATACATTCGTGGGTCTAGGTGATGCTTTTAGGTTTAGAGACATCCTTCGTGAATCAGTGATGATATTGTAAGGACCTTTGGGTGTTGGCTGATTTACATGTTTGGTTGGAAGGCATATGATGTTTTCCTTGTTTTGGAACTTGTTATAAAGTTGTGTTTCCGCTGAACCCTGGTTGAAGTCCTTGCCTCTTAAGTATTAGGTTTTTTTTTTCTTTTTATTAAATGACTCCAAATGTATGGTTTCTTTTTTTATTATAACGATATTTGATTTGCACTGGACATAGGCCGATTCACATGTTTGGTTGGAAGACAAGTTTTGTTTTCCTTGTTTGCTGCTGACCCTCTTGAAGGTCGTTGCCTCCCCAGAAAGAGGTTTGTTGTCTTCGATTGATGACCTTACATTATAGCTTTACATAAACTTTTTTGGGTAATAAACACGCATCACGTACGCATCCAATATTAAACTTAGAATCAAGAAATTGTAAACAACGTTTGATTCAATTCGTCTTTTCCTAATTGAATAAGTGCTTATATCCCTGTTCTTAATTGAATTAGGAGGTTGATATCCTCAAATTCTTCGCTTAATAATAGTGAAAAAAAAAAAAACAAGTGTGGATAATAGTGCTTGTTGCGTTGCTTAAATTTTATCATGATATATTTTATAAAAAAGTATTTTTTATTAGCCAATTTTAGAATGAAAATAGGCTTTATACGCGTACGGACATGGTTATTTTAACTTTAACAAGAGAACCAATCCATTGTCTCGCAAGCCATGGCTTCCTCGGCGTCTCTTCTGCTACACCTGCAAGTCCCTCCCAAGCTCTTCTCTCCCTTCCCTTCTCATCCGCCTCTGCTGTCCTTCTCCATCCCCAAATCCACCAGTAACTTTCACCGCCAGCTCTTCTCCCACTCTCTCTCTCTTTCCTCCCTCCAAAACGACGACCTCGAGGACCACGCCATTGGTGATTGCCTCGTCTTCGAGGAAGACGCATTCGACGACCCGTCCCTGCGAGAAGATGTCGTCATCGAAAATCCCAGTCCCGGCCCGAAGGCGAACAGACGCAAGCACAAGAAACCCGTCGCGGAAATCGAGCCCGAGAACCTCGTTCCCGACCAGTGGAAAGAAATCCAGGAGGAAATCAATATCACCAAAAAGGAGCGGCGCAGGATCGCCCAGCAGTTGGAGTTCGGCAGCAGAGTGGAGAAGAAGAAGAAGGGTTACGAGCCCATTAGGAATGTGAACGTGAAGGAGTTCTTGGAGTATAAACAAGCAAAGTTGGCGCAGCTGAAGCCGCTCGTGCTTGATATCCCCTCGAGGTTTCCGGTGAAGGAAGAGGCGCGTGGTGAGGAAGAGGAAGGAGATGATTTGAGCGCGTCTGTCCAACGAGTGGCGCCAAAGAACCCCAGGTGGGCGGTGTACGGTAGGGGCTTGGAGGACGTGACGGAGTTCTTCAATAGTGGAAATTACGAGCCTGGTGAAAATCAAGACCCTGAAGGTATAACTTCTCTATGCTTTTATGTATTCATTGTGATAAGTCATGGAGATTGTAAGGCAGGTGGAGGCAGAGTGGGGATAGCTTTTGGAAATGGCTAACCTTTTGGGGTTTCTGCTCGGAAGGAACCATTTTGTATCAGATGAAAGTTCATCGTATTGGGGTGTCTGGATTTTGTGCATATTACCCTTTCTTTTCCAGTTTTCTTGGTCCGATTGTGTGTATTTCGTCCTTCGGTTTGCAGACTCTCACATGCACTGCTCTGTTAAGTTTCTTAGATGGATAAGATTCACGTACTCACTGTTTTTATCTATACTGATCTTTTACACTTGGAATGAACAGGCCGTCGTAAATTGTTCAGCAAAGACGAAAAGTTTCTGTTAAATAGGAAGAAACCTGATCTCGCAGCTGCTACCTCGGTAAGTTTCCCAAGGACCATGATTATTGAACAATGATTCTGTTTCTTTTATGTTTTATTCCGTGCTTGTATGGCTTCTGGTTAAGAAACTTATTGCCGATACTCCAAAGTCTAGGAAGACTTTGGAGTCCAAATGAGTAGCTGTCTAGGTCGTGATGTTTAGATATTGGATGCCTGAAATGGCTTTCTCCACAGACTTCTGTCATCCCCGGTTTGTGCTTAACATTTGAGTGAATCCTTCTCAGGAGAAATGGCTACCTTTGCACGCTCTTGCTGCATCAGGAGAGTTTTACCTCATGGATGCTTTGTTGAAGCATAATGCTGATATCAATGCTGCGGATAAGGTATAGAGAGCAAGCACTTATAATAAGGGGTGGTAAAGTTCTTGGAAGGTCTAGTTTTTGCTTTTATGTTCTTAACCCAGGCCTTCATTATTTCCTTACAGGATGGTTGGACTGCTCTTCACAAAGCAATTATTGGAAAAAAGCAGGCCATTATGAACTATCTGTTGAGAGAGTCAGCTAATCCATTTGTGCTTGATAAAGTGAGTAGAAACTTTACCTGGTTCTTATTAGTTAGCTACAAAATACCAATTCGAGTTTCATTTTCCGACCAATGACAAGTATATTCAATTCAAACGAGTGAACTAGTTGCAAACTTAAATTAGGTGAAGTATACTTTTGCTCCATTGATAGATTTATCTGCTTGGAAGGCACAATATCTTCTGATCATTAGATTATGTTTCTTCTTATTTCACCTTTTCGGCTTTTGGCATTACATAGAGGGATCTCTGCTTCCATCCTCGTTATCATATTGTTGACTTACCCCAGAATGAAAATTTTAGATGGTTCTTGTCTCCATAGAGCATTTCAATGTTCCCATGGAGATGTTGGTCTCTGATGATGCGATCATGTTGGCTTTTTATTTGTTATAAAACAGGATGGGGCCTCTTTGATGCACTATGCGGTTCGAACTGCTTCCAGTCAAGCAATTAAGATTCTTCTGCTATATAACGTTGATATAAATCATCAAGACAACGTATGGCTGATGATTCTTCCTTGTTTTTTATGTCCATTTCTCAATGAGTTCCTATCCTATTCTTACGTTTAGTATTTGTCTAACTCAGGATGGGTGGACGCCATTACATCTTGCCGTTCAAGCCCGGAGAACAGATGTAGTGAGGCTTTTATTGATTAAAGGAGCTGACAAGACATTGAAAAACAAGGTAACACTTAAGTGCTTTAGGCATAAACCTCTAATTTCTGCATTTTGCTTGAGTTCAGATTCTCACATAATAAAATGGCATTTTCACTCGTCCTCTAAAAGCAAAAAATCATGTCTAAATTTTCTGTTCATTATTACAATAATTCATGATTAACAATACTTCATTGTGATAAACCCCTTAACATGATTTTCAAAATAAGTATCATCAAGCTTAATCGGGTATGCTTTCCATGGTATATACCAAAAAAACATAATAGTAAAATTAGGTTTATAATGCAACTCAAAAGCTCAGTGAACATTTTCTATATTTGAATATTACCCAAAGATTATATCTTTCCAATATGAGATTTGCATCTCCAACAGACAACCTTTTTGGTGTGTGAGTAATTTCTTTCTCCCGCTTTCATGGTTGGCTTCAAGTTGATGGTTGAAAGTAACTAGTTTTGTTGATGGGGTGCCTGCCTTCTTTATCTGCGAATAGTTACCCACTTTTTTGATTAGTTGCAATGTTCATCTTTGCCTCAGGATGGTTTAACCCCGCTTCACCTTTGCCTTTATTCTGGTCAAGACACGAAAACATACGAGCTACTTAAGCTGTTGAAACAGCTTCCTAAGCTAAAGTAACTCAACAAAGAACACATCCATTAATGATACAACAGCTCGAGATCGTTAGAGCTCCAATCATCCAGCTGTTTGGTTTCCCCATGCACTACAGGGTCCTATAGAGAATTGGGTGGCACCAGCAAAGATGCATGTGGAGTATGAATTTGAAAGTTGATGGGTATATAATGTAAAGCGGATGTTAATTATTAATTTATTCACATTCTTGAATTTTATTGTAAGAATGAGGAATGAAGTGATGCAAGACTGAACATTTGGCTTGATGTCATTGCCGGAGTCTTCACTTTGGAAATTACACTTCCAGGTCGGCGTGTTTTGATAATCTACATTCTTTGAACATTTAATCAAATGTATGATTTACATCTACATTTAAGGGATCACACTCCCAACGTTGAAGCTGTACACACTATACTCTTGAAGCCTTAATTCCTCAAGACGTACCTGAGATTTTTTGTATTCCTACACAGAAAAGATATG
The DNA here is from genome assembly GCA_028551485.1 of Casuarina cunninghamiana. Classification (NCBI taxonomy): domain Eukaryota; kingdom Viridiplantae; phylum Streptophyta; class Magnoliopsida; order Fagales; family Casuarinaceae; genus Casuarina; species Casuarina cunninghamiana. The sequence continues at coordinate 828,770 of CM052368.1, read as the reverse complement.
CCAAAAAGACTGACGACGCATCTTTCTTCAACATAGGCTTATCTGCCACCAATAAAAAATGTTTATGGGACCATCTCTCACCAAGGGACAAGCCACCATCACGATTAAATGCTCGATGACCCAAGAGGATACCTTCGAAATTGTTAATGTTAATGTGGTGACTCGCGAAACTTAAATAGTTTGTCCCGCCACATAGCTGCAGGAACCAGTCATCAATAAGAGGCACGTAAATTCTTTTGTCAAAAGCAGACCTACATTTTAACGGATCACATGCAAACTAAAAATGTGGTCATGAAAAGAGATGGGCTATGTTCTAATATACCTGCATCTTTGTACCTTTCTTCTTTGACTGCCAATATCATACTGTTCAGCAAACCAAGTTCCTCAGATAGCATATCTCGACCATCTCCAGCACTGGAAAGATATAACTCGAACTTAGAAATACAATAATAAAAGATGATACGATATGAGACCTCAAGTACTGCACTCAATACCTGTCAAGAGAGACATCATAAGTAGACTTAGTGTTACGCCTTCCGCCTGTACCATAACCAATTCTAATAGCATCTGTCAAGACAATTTGTCTACTTACAAATATTGGTGCCTGCAAAAAGCAAATTTCAAACAAGATCAACAGCTGCTCGAAAGAAACATTGTTACAGTACCCATTGATTTCACTAGTACATCGTTGCAAAGCCAGACATCTCTACAGATGCGTGTGTACTGCTCCACCAAGCACATAATATAATTCTCCACTGTAATCAAGGAAACTTTAAAGGTCTCAAACTGCAGAGCCTGCCTTTTATTTTTCTGTAAAAGATAAATTGTTGCACACACAATACCAATGTATTGAAAATATATACCTTGCATCTATTTGCCACGTTTATGGCATCCGAGGGACGGGCGTCCACACTTAGAATGTCATTTTTCCCCGGCTGCAAATGATAAAATCCTTGTTGTAACAAAAAACTTAAACCTCTCGTGCAATGAAAACAACCAAGACAAATTATTCACCAACGTATAACCACCTTACTAAAATATAGCCTGGAGAAATAAGTATTGATCACTCTTTCTGTAATTCTCACCATAGTGACCTGAAATCAGAGGGGAAAAAAGAAACAGAAAAACTTAGAACAACTGAATAGATTTATACAGCATTTTCGATGTAAAAGAAAATAACTTAATAAAACAGAAGGCGCAGTGCTACCTAGACAGAAATTGAGGAAAAAACTTGCAGTCCTCTCTATCTTTACTAACACATACAGAAGGTAGTTTAAGTATTTTTCAATGATATGGAATGCAAATGAAGCAACTAAATCACTGAAATTAATGCAATATAATCCTTATTACTGTAATTAAGTCATTAGAAAATTAGCTTCATACTTCATGCTCTAGTTTCTCCACAAGATTTCTGACGAACTGATATTGATCTGGGTAATTCTGCAGAAAGTATCAAATATGAGGACTGAATATTGATATTAACATAATGAAACAACAAATGAAGAAAGGGATAGAGAAAGAACCCCATTCGTATCTTCAATTTCTGATTGTAAGAGATTTTGAACAGCAGAGTCCCCTGCAGTAGCAGACATTTAAGATTTCTCTATTCAGATATGTTCAGAAATCACAATCATAATAACAGAAGACACGATGCTGATTACGTTTGAAGTTCATCTTTATACCTACAATAATCGGTAGCAGAAAATCTCCATCACAGGAAATCTTAAGAAAGATTGTAGGGCTCTGAAAGCGATGAAAAAGATCCTCTCCAATGAAACCAACACGAGTTTGGGGTTGTTTTCCTTGGACTGAAAAGGGAGTTAATTGACCAGGCCAGGGCCTCCAGTTCCTCTCTTTTAGAAATCCTTGCTTCCTCAGACGATAATGCATGAATGTTTCTGCACTAAATCGGCCTCATGAGAAAAGCAATGGCTATACAGATACATGGATGGACCAAGTAAATGTCAAACTTTTAGTTGCTCAAGTCATAAAATAGGGATGTATAGATTTTTTAGCGTAATTCTACATTGAAATTCCTAAAATCGGAATCATCTTAACGTTTATCACTCACAGACCATCCTTAGATTTGCTTTAAGTCATTGTATATCACTAAATTGCATCTAACCACTTGATTCAGAATACTTGAAAAAGTTCAAGAATCCAATGATGGAGTTAACTCACAAAATATAAAAGGATCCTTACCGAATTCGGCCTACTGAAATCAAAATACTAAACATCGTATTTATTCACTTATAATTAGCAAACCGACTTCGGCCTTTCAGTCGGCCATTAAAACGCACCGCCAGAGATAAGCTCCGCATTCGAAGTAAAGCAACATATTTCTAAACATCATCAAACAAAGTACACTATCAAATCCACCACAAAATGCGATACCGATTAGACTTCCAAGAACGTTTCTTATAATCAAATAGTACCAAAAAACTTCGGAAACATCGAAATCTAAACAAGCGCCAAAATTCGAGTAGCAATATGAGAGATTAGGACCTGGAAGGAGGAGCGAAGCTTCCAGAAACTCGTGGCTGTCATCATCACCAGCATTGCCGTATTCGCGGCCGAAATCTCCGGTTCCGCGGGAAGACTGGCAACAAACGACGCGGATCGGGCGGGGCCTACGACACCGTCCGGCCCCGAGATCAAACCGAATCGAGCCGGCGGTCGAGCTCGAACGGCTCGCATTTATTTCATCCCTCGAGTTCCCGATCCTCGAGACTGTCCGCAAGCAAATCCTCGCGCCAAGCATCACCGGCAACGTGAAGTACAAAGCACCACCCGAAGAAAAATCAAGCCGAGAAGCACCAATGAGAACTCAGAAGCGAGGACACGGCAAGCAAATGCCTACAAGGCCTTTTTATATAATAATGTGAAAGATCATCAACTGGAGATCTCAATGATTTAGTTATTGTTATTTAATATCCCAAGAGAATAAGTATAATAATATGCCTACTTTAGATATGTTACTAACTGACATGGCTACCAATGTTTATCTGTAATGATGTGTTGAATTTAATTATCCATAAAGCTCGTGAACTTATCTATCCCAAATATTTCTCTATTAAATTTAAGGAACATGTTCTCTATCATCACCCTTTTGTGTATTAAAAAGGAAACTTAAAACTAAAACCTTTTATTCTCCGTATAATTGTCTCAAAAAATACAAGGAAGATGTTCTTTATCATCACACTTCTGTGTATGAAAAGAATTTCAGAACCTAAATTTTTTATTATCCATATAATTGGTAGTAGACGTAATATTTTTGGTATATTTTTACTAGTTTAAAGGAAATGAGTGAATCTTTGAAAATAGTATTGAAATTTAAATTAAAGTGCAATACTAAGTATGGAAAAATTAAATCAACTAGTGTATAAAAAATTGAAAGCAGTTAATTCAGTCTCCTTGATTAAGTAACTTAGGACCCAACACCAACAATGTTAAATTACCCTGGAGTGCCCTTAATTGTTGAAGATGGTCAAGCATTTATGGAGTTGGTAGCCATCTTAGGGCACCGTATGGTGAAACGAAATAACACATTATTAGTAGAACTATTCATTGAATGGTCGGAGCCTCCAACAGTGATCCCGCATGGGAGATGGCGGACTACATTAGACACTACTTTCCTTCATTTTTTGTGAACTATTGAGGACAAGGATTTGAAAAGGGAAAGGTACAATAAGAGGCCCAAGGATCAATGAAGGACTCAAGCCCACTTGAGAAATTAAGTAGTTTTGGTGGAATGTTTAAAACTTAGTTGATGTAGAAATCTAAAATTTAGTTGTATTGAAAATTCAAAATCCACTTGTACTGGGTAAGAAATTAGGAGTCCACTTTTTATTTAGAATATATTTTTACTGTTTTCACTAATTAAAAGGAAATGAGTTAATCTTCATAAATAGTATTGAAATCTAAATTGAAGTTTAATATTTATTACTTAATATTTATCATTCTTATATTGGGTTTTTATATTTTTTTTAACATTTGGACCAAATGGTCAGCCATTATTTTCAATATTTGACACAATATCTTTTTTAGTATATCTTATCTTAAAAGGTGTGAAGTATTTTTTAAAGGAAAATGCAAGGTTTCTTCCAACTACGAGTTCTAAAAAGTTCCCTCAGTAGAAGTTGCATGCTTTAAAAGATAGAATTTATTAAGGAAAAATCGTAAGAAAAAATGAAGGAAAAAAAAAAACTATCTTAGTATGTCAACAAATGTTAGTCAAAAGAATGGGAGATGCTTGATGTTTTGGAACAATAATAAAGTCTAAAGTTTATAAAAACACTTAAATTTCAGAATATAAAGTGTTAAACTGAAGACCTAAATCTTCAAAAATTAATACTTAATTATTGAATTACTGACTGTCATAAATTTATAAGAACCATGTAGATAATAAAATTTAAATGAAATATGCTAAAACTAGTTTTCTTAAATGATTGAGGCAATAACATAAATACTATTACCAGGAAAGATATACGAAGAACTTTTATTAATGATAAAAAGATTCAAAATATGTCACAATTGTCTCCATGTTCTCCGCCGAAGACACCATTTCTTATCAACATGCAATAGATACAAGTTGCAGCAACGAGCATTACCACGTTCCTTGAAACGAGATTCTTTAAACCCACTGAAGTTTTGAAGCAAATTCAGACGTTCCCTAGACAGAGGGAAGGTATTCGCGGCTTTATACTAAAACGAAGAGTTTTCGACAGTTTCTCGCCGTCTCCCCAGAGTGCGTAGGCCTCCTCGCCGTGCGCAGCGTCGTCGCCGCTCTCGAGGCCTTCTTCGTTCATCCTAAGCCTGACGAAGCGGCCAATTATAATGCAAATCAGGCTCGTCATGACGGCATTCCACACGGTGATGAATGCAGCTCCGGCCAACTGATAGCCTATTTGCCTGAAGCCACCTCCGACTCCATCGGAAAAGCTGTATATTAAACCTGGACCGTACGTCGTGTCTTTTCCGTACATCAGCTTCAGGAGGTTGGGCTTCGCAAAGATGCCGGAGAGGAGTCCTCCGAGGGTGCCGGCCACCGCATGCGTGTGGAAGACACCGAGTGTGTCGTCCACACTCTGGAAGAACGCCGATTTCCGGTGCAAGACCATCATGGTATACCATGGTATCGAACCAGATAGGATTCCCATGAGAAGAGCTGCCCATGGAAACACAATTCCTGTCCTCACGCAAAATAAACTCTCTCAAGAAACCATATACACGTGAACAAAACTAAATATATAATTCTTTTTTTTGTTTTCGTGGTTTTTTCATTTTTTTATTATTCAAAAACTATTAAAAATAAAGATAGGAACACATACAAAATACTTGAAGAGATGAAACCTAAGATACCGCATTGAAACATGAACTCTAATATCAAATTAGGCAAAGCTATGAGTTTTTGAAAACAAAACAGAATCTCGTTGATTTTCCTCCTTGTAGATTATACGTTTGACTCGCTATGACAGTTTATATGTTTTTTACAAGTTATTTGACTTGTGAAGTGTCCTACTTAAGTTGTCAAAACTTGTATTGTCGAAGGTTACAACATCTCATTTTATTGTAAACAGCGAAGACAACCTTTTTTGTTCGGAAATACATGAGGTTTTTGCCACTCTAGGAAGAGCAAGTTTAAGAGGCAACCTGCTCCGGGTGTGATGCAAACGAGGCCAGTAATCGTCCCCTGCACTGCACCAATCACAGAGCTTTTCTTGTACACGATCATGTCCATGGAAACCCAGACCAAGAGGCTAGTGGCAGTGCAGAGATGGGTGTTGATGATGGCCAGAGACGCGATTCCGCCGGCCGAGAATGGAGACCCACCGTTGAAACCCGTCCACCCCAACCACAGAAATCCTGCACCTCCCAACATGTTCATTATGTTGTTCGGAGGAAAGTGTTGCCTGTCGTGCGAGTGTCTAGGCCCTACCTGCAGACATGAAATCAGAATACCAGCATGTTGATAAGAACATATGCCCAAACTCATACTTTATTTACATTGCAGCAGCTTAGTTAACCAAGTGTAGCTTAGGGTGGCGGTTTTCCTTTCCTTTTTGTTTAGTCTTCATTTGAATATCATTATTGACTTAAACTCTCGTAAGCCTAAGTGCACTACAATCAAGGACCTTAACAAAAACCTAAACTCCGATCAAGGATGATAAAAAGTAAAGATTTACCCAGTAAGCAGCAGTGAAACCAGCTACCCCAGATGAAAGATGAATGACAAAACCTCCAGCATAATCAATTACATATCTTTTAAGAAACCCATTGCCCCAAATAGTGAAGGCACCAACTGTGTAAGACAAAGTGAGCCACAATGGCACAAACAACATCCAAGCGTAGAAGTTCATCCTCCCCAGCAGAGAACCAGCAAGTAGCACGACAGTAATGGCAGCAAAAGCGAACTGGAAATACACAAAGTCAGCCGTCGGCAGGTAGACTTCCCCAGATTGGGCTAAGAGAAAGCTTTGGGACAGAGCCCCATTGGGCTTCCCTACTATCGGAGCGAGCCTGGTTCCGAAGGACATGTGGTGAGCCCAGAGGACCCAACAGATGAGGACCGCCGCGAAGGCGTAGAGTGCCATGAAGGCCGAGTTCACAGCCCATTTCTTCTTCACCATGCCGCCGTAGAGCATGACGAGCCCCGGAACACTCTGCAGGGCGACCAATGTCGCCGCTGTTAGTTGCCATGCATTGTCGCCTTTGTTATTCCAGCCCGGAGATTCTTCGCTGGGCCGCAGCTCCAGCGGAAGACCTTGGAAGATGCTATAATTCATTAACGGAGACAGAGAAAGAGACAGACAGATAGAGAAGATTGTTTGGAAATTTTGGGCTAAATTGAAGAGTACTACAATATAAAGAGTGGGAGAGTTTGGAGTTTTCCGGGATTTTCTTGGTAAACTCGCCGGTTGTGCGAATCATCGCCGTAACCCAACATTCTTCGCTGTCCCAATTGACGGATATGTAGATTCTTTCAATTACTCAGCAGGGATATCAAATTTGTACGCGATTCGAGTGCCGTGGAACCTACGTGCTTGGACCCCTAATGAATTCTTTTTTGTTTGATATTATTTCAATCAAATGCCACTTGGAGCTGGAAAAATATGTACTCCCCTTCTTCAAGATATCATAGATGAATAATGTAATATATTCATCTATGATACTATTACTGTGCTGACTGTCTTAAAATGTAGAAAAATATATTTGATAAAAATATTTTTTACAAGTAATTGAGTGTTATATTTGAGACTTGAGCTCTAATATCATTTTAAAAAAAGCCATGTTTCTCTTAAAATCGTTTTCTATGAAATAAAAACATATTTGCATATAAAAAACCTTAAATTAAGATATAAATTATATTAAATACTTATTTATACTATTTTCATTATGCTTACTTATCTTAAGACTAAATAATTATATCATAAAAACACTTAATCTACAAATAATAGAGTGTTGCATTCAAAACATGTTATAATACTATGTTAATAAAAGTTTGATCTCATTTTTAAAATCAGATTTTAAGAGTGTATAATACCCATACAGATATATATATATAAACTAATATATTACTAATGTAAGATACATCATAGGTCAATAACTCAATAATTCACTATTTGCCACTTAAAACTTAAGTCTTAAGTTTGATATTCATAATTTAAAATTTAATTTACCTAAAAAAAATATAAAATACTTATTCATAACATTTCCAATATTGTATTTATTATGATGACTACTATCTAAAAGCAACTATGTACCGGGCTAAAATACTTGCGTATTTCCAACCTTTTATTGGTTTGAAGCATCGCTCGTGCTAACCCACGCGGGATTTTCAACTAAGCACCATGAGGTGCGCGTACGTTTGTGTTTAGCATAATTCAATGTTTTGAAAGCTCCTTCTAGTGGACAGGAATCCCCATGAATCCATGTTTCACTTGCTCCCGACTTCCCTTTTCTAAACATATTTTTAGCGAATCGACAAGCTGGAGCCAGAAACAGTAGGCCATACGTCTCTCTTGGATTCCACTAAAGAAAGATTCAAGTTTACAAACGGTGGACGTAAAAAGAACTTTTTTAACTAAACATTATAATCTAAATTTTAAAGACAAAATCTCAAATATAAAACTTGTTGGATATGTGGTTGTCCAACAACAATTGTGTAAGTGTAAGCACCATCCACCCATCGCCAGTTAATTTTAGGATAGTCCTTACAGGGTATCAAAAAGGATTGGTGCTCCTTATGCCTTGTCCTCCTTGGCATTAGCCACTAATCCCTGCTAGTGTTAGCTTATACGTGAGGGAGAGTATTGGAGAGGTGGTTGTCCCACATCTATTATGTAAGCATAGGCACCATCACTCATTGCCAATACCATATTGAAGTGTTGTGGGCTTAACATTCTCAAAAAGTTAGCTCAATGAAAGTCCTTGCTCACAATATTTATAAACTTATATGAAGGCTAACACAAGCAATGCATATAAACAAATAATCTCACAACTGTGGTTTGCACAGTAGATAACAAAGTGAAGGTTCATTCCCATTTGATGCTACACTAAGATGTTGTGGGCCTTTTTATTTTCATAACTCAATAAGAAGTCCTAACCCACAACATTTATATACTCAATGGCTCATCATTTTGCTACCAACATGCAACAATACTCACCTGTCACATTCCTCCTAAGGTGCAAGATGACATAAGTTCCGTACGTGGATGAATAATCTCACAACTAATGTAAAAAGATAATAAAGCGGAGGTCCATCCCCTAACTTTGATACTAATATTAGAGTTTTAAGAGCCTATGCATTTCTAAAAAATTAGTTCAATAAAAAGTTCTTACCCACAATACTTATAAATTTAAGGGTTTATCCTCGTGCCATTAATATGGAAGAACACTTAACATTTAACAAAAACTTACAATTCACATTAGTTACAATAAGACATTTTAAAATTGTATTATCAAAGTTACTCTAAATCTTATTTATACATTTAAATCAACTTTTATATAAAAGTATGCTTCTTAAATACCCTTGATACATCCAATTGTCGGGAATCATCCTACGATTCCGTTGTCTCACAAAAGGATACTCATTTATGCGGCTAAGAGTGAGTTCAAGATGCGAAAGCCTTGGGTTTTAGATGTTTTCTATGGAGGTGAGCGAACAAGAAGAAAAATTGTTACGTTGAAACCTTTTATATTAAGAAAAATGTCATGTTATTTTAAAATAGAAAAATATCTTTTAAATGCTTTTGATACGTCCAATTGTCGGGTTTATGATTTGCTGTCTTGCAAAGGAACAAAAGATACTCATTTATGCGGCGACTATTACAAGTGAGTTCAGGATCCGGAGGCCTCTGATTTTGATGTTGTCTACGAAGGATTAGCCAACAAGGAAGAAAACAAAGGTGGTCACTTTACTTTTATTAAAGGAAAATCGTTTTCTCGTAATATTGAATAATAAAATCAGTCGTGTTCGGAAAGAACAGCCGTAGACACTGCCACGGAAGTAATGGACATTTCGAGAATAAAAGCATGAAAGTAAAGTTGTTTGTATGCATTTAGTGTCCCCGAACAGCCACATTTCCAAGAAAAATGAAGAAAGAACCGCCGTTGACAGAACTATCACTCTTTAATTTTTGGCTGCAGTGGTGCAGCTGTTCCTCCTACGGCAAAGCACAGCTTTTTGTTTGAACGCAGTTATTAAGAAAATGAATTCTAGCATTTAAAAGAGTACTGAGTTAGCTTTTTAAGTTGAACGCACGAGGCTTCTATAGTAATTGTGTGCAGTATGAAAGTTTTACGTTTAAATTATAATATCTTATAGTGAAATTTACATAAAAGAAGTGTCCTTTAAATTTTTGAGTTAGCTTTTAAGTTTAAATTTTAGGCTTTTTAATAGTAATATCAAAACGTAGGTTGATTATGTTCTATTTCCTATAATCTCGAACTTAGTAATGTTCAATGTGTGAAAGGATGATACAAGAGGAAAATTTTATATTAAAAGATAAGATCTTTGTGATAAAATTTAAATTAAAAAAAGGCTTTTAAATCTTTAAGTTAACTTTCAAATTAGGTTTTTACACCTTCTAATAATAAATGTGTAAAGATTAAAAAAACATCTTACAAACAAAAAGATGTTACACTTAAACAAGAGTTTTTTTTTTTTTGGATAATATTTCAAAAGGATTGAGCATTCCTTAAAACTAATCATTAAAAAGATGATTAATCCATTTTCAATACAATCTCTCATCCAAAGCATATGAGAATCATACACTGATCTGATTTGAATGTTGTACTTAAACTTAAATTTATTTTGATACTATACCAAAAGTCCAGTCTTTTCTTAAGACAATCGCAAGAGAAGACTTATGGATATTTTCAATATGAGATCTCATCTTGAAAGTGTGAAACTCATACAAGGATTTGGAAGTCTAATAATTCGTTAAAACCATTTATTAAAAGTTGGGATACCCCATATAGAAGCAACACGAGACTCCATTCATTTCCAAGAATTTTACGAGAGCAATATTGAGTTATATGCTGGATTTTACATGGAAAGAGAATTGAAAGCTCAGCAACCAGATATAGGGAGAGAAAAATCAGGATGATTAGAAAGGAGTAATAAAGGCTTGTCATAAATACAAGCACTTTGCAGACGACCCCTCAGGCATATCTAGTGCAGGGTAAAGAAAAGCATGCGTGGAGAAGGAATTTATTACTTGCCATATTTATGCCAACAAAGTAGCATCACCACACATCTCCTAGCAATGTAAAGCCTGGATCTCTGCTCCTTCACCCCCGCCAAACAGCCATGCCTCTCTGAGCACGCAGCAGAGCCTTCATATCCTTCTCTTTGCCTCGCTTGCCGCGACGTGCATTGACCCATTTACATCAACTTCTCCAAAAGTCATCCGCTTCTCAGACGATATATATTTATATCGGACACCCGACCCAGGTAGTCGGACAAAGCCAGGAACCACGAGAGCAACCCAGAAACGATTCCCTGGTGGGTTTTGGCTTCCTTGGACGACAGAGCAGGACTTCGTCCGTAGGATTCTTTCTCGTTTGTCATTTGTCATGAGCGGTTGGTCCACAGTCGCACGGTCCTAACAAGATCGTGACCATTGGCTGCGTTCTTCTGGTCCACGTTTCGTGATCTCGTTGGTTCACACGTAGGGACTTCGTTTCTTAGGGTTGGCGTAGTCTTTTGGTAACTGATTTATTTTTTTCTAAAAATATAACGAAAACCACTGATTAGCTGGAATTGATCGACTCCAGCACTATTCCACGTTGGATGACACTAGTTTGTGTACAAAAGCTGACGATACTCGCAACCGTTATATCATCCCAACAAAGTCACTTAATCCTTATAAATTAGCACAAAATAATGCATATTTTGTACAAAATAGTATGAATAATGTTAACAATATGTTAAGAAAAGTTCCAATGATATACCTTGTATATAACAAATGTCTTATTTCTCCAAGTTAGCTTTTAGATCATATATGAATTGTGTAATATGACATTCTTTAGAGCTTGTAAGTTTAGAGTTTATAGAGCAAAAGTGACATCAATAAGATGGTTTCAGTCTAACTATTTTAATAAGGATGTAGATGTCTAATCTTATATTGCTTAAAAAAAAAAGCTTAATAATTGAAGCTTTTAAACTTACGTACTTAGAAAGAAGAGTCTTATCGTAAATGGGTCTATGGAGGGAAAACATACAAGTGCTGTCCGTGATGCATCCTGATCGTGGAGAATATATCTCTGTAGAGATTAGGTACAGCAGATATAATAGAAAAAGCAATAGACAAGAATGGGGTGGCTCCAAACTAGGCAGTGGTGCATCACAGCTTGTACCCCTTCATTTCGGTAGTTCAGAATTGATAGAACGGGGACGCGTTTCTAAATCCTATAATTGAGGTTTTATAAGATTTCAATCATTGAGGACTTTTTAAGATTCCGGCCGAATACGCGTTAGCCGACTGCTCCTCATTTGCTTCAAGCTTTTGTTTACTACTCCCGGTGAAGTCAGGCTCAAGTAGGTGTCTCGCGGTAGCCATCTTGTCAACCTGACGGTGTAAAAGGAAGGATATGGATCGTGACATTCTCACAAGCATATGGTAGAGTAGACTCCTAAATTTGTTGATCTAAAGTGTGTGGCCTCCGTATATTATGCAACGTTAGGTTCAAGATAGTATAAAATAGAATAAATTTAACTTTTAAAATATTTAAATATCAAATCTAAGAGTTACTTTCTTTATTTAAACTTTGCCACAAAAAATCATGTTAGTCCATATACTAGAATGCTATGTCAATACGATTTTAAGCAGCAAATTTGTTAAACATTAACATAATACCATAATAAAAGTTAAGAAAATAGCACCTCTCATACATGACAGGTGATATATTACCGAAGTATTGGCTACGGTGAGATATAAGGCAAACAATCTAGAAAGTGTCCAAATTGTTTAATTATAAAGCATATCACAACTATCTCGCACAATTAAAACTTATACAGGCCGCTCCTCCCGTTGGATTCAAGCATTGCGAGCGTCTCAGCAGGTGGAGCCAATTGGGTTTAACATTTGTAGCTTCTCACGGGTTTCATGCCTATTAATGTTCCTGCCTGTCTGCTCCACGGAGAGATTCCCTCATTAATGGCGACGCTCTTTTGGTTCGGTAGGAGAGCAAGCATCACGATCATGGATGATCCCTGTGTTGGGGCAGAGATCTTGGTTTGTGGCCTCACCTACCCTTTTCACCGAGCACCCATTCAACACCAGAAGGACACTTTCCCCCCCTGTTGATATAAATGGTAAGAAGTTTTTTCAATGATAGTAAAGGCTATTGTAGACTTTCCCTCTGTTTTACAGCTTGGGCGCCTGCAGAAGAAGCTCTTCTGGTCTGGCATCGTGGAGGGAATTGGATGGAGGGAGAACTGCGGATTTAAATGCTCCGGACCGGCTTCCTGCTTTGGTAGTCGCGGTCTTTAATGCTCATGCAGGGCCCCTCGCCCCTCTTAAATTCCACCCGGACATTCCCACCTCTCCTCCCGCACCGATAAAAGCCTCCCTCCCCTCTTTCTTTATCAGGTATCTCATTGTCTTCTTCAACCTAGCTTCTGCCTTCTCTAAGCATGAAGCTTTTCCGGCATGTTTCCGACGAAGAAAGCTACGTGAAACGGTCACTTCGATATTGGCCTGGTTCACTCAGACAAAACAATGGAGCGCCATTTCTTGTTTTGATTGAGCCGTGCCAATATCCGAGTGCCCTTTCATTTCGACGCTCGACGCCGGGAAGACGGGTCGGAACGGTTTGTTATCTCCGGCGATGAATTCTTTTTACAGCTTTCCTTTTTAACCCTCTAAGCTTTTCGCGCAGGGAAGTTGCTACTGGAAAGCGGACATCCCGGAAGCCGGAAAAGCTCAGGCAGGAACTGGGGAGTCTGCAACTCGGGAAGTTTGTTCTCTGATCTGAGGTCTTTGGAATTTTCTTCGTTGTCGCATAATAGTACTAGCACTGAGCCATGACTAGTTTGCTGGCATGAAACTCGATTTGTTCTTCTGATGGATCTTACCAGAAAAAGGAGGAAGATATTAATCATTATTCAGTTGACCTTTGATCCGAGTGTTATTTAACGGATTAAGTTGGTAATTGGTTTAAAATATGATTAAAATAATATCCATGCTATACAAGTATATTAATTTGGTGCTTTTCTTCTTCTATCTTCTAAAAACTAACAAAATTTATATCACGTGTGACAAGCTATATATTGAAATATCATATGAACTTGAAATATGATGATAATGGTAACAAAGTATCATGGGCGTGCTCTAGAAAGATTTTAGGTGGATTTAAACTATTTTATTTCTTCTACCATTTTTAGTTTGATACATGTAACAAATTTTTACTAGCCTTAAACAACTTTTAATAAATTTTGTTAGATGTTTGGATGGCAGATAAATATAAGTATGAAATCGATGAATTTCTAAGATGTAAGCATCGATTTTTTTTATTTTTTTATTTTAAGACATATATATGTGTGTATGTGTATTTCTTTTTTTGGAAATATTCCTTGTATGGAGAGGCAAATGGATCACAAAAGACATTGGGCCAAAAGCTGTAATGCATACACTTCACTTGTTATTGGAAATATTATATAAATCAGACTGTGTTACCAGCCAATAAATATGATCAGGATCACATCCTTGTCATTGCCGTGGCAGCTGTGGATAAGATGGTGTTATTTATCTTCCTTAATTAATTAGATGAAGCAACTTGATATACTATGCAGCAATGATAACCCACTATTTCTTGGCACCTTGAAGGATTGCTTGCTCTAATTAGACTGAAATATTTAAGTGCAACTAGATTTTTTTTTTTATAGTGTTTTTGGGTAAGATAAGATAGTTATCAATTATGTTAAAAACGTCATTGAGCAACAAATACATATAAAATAAACACTATAAAACACAATGATTTGAATGGTTCGGATAAACTATTTCTCTATCATTAAAAATGATATGATAAAAGTGTTTGAGAATCTAAGAATTTTTTTATAAATATAATTATCTTTTCTAATATAGTACTATAGCCCATATTCAAGGGGCATTAGTACTCCAAACTTATAGCTCACATTAGTTACAAAGAACCATGTTAAAAATAGAGTGGCAAAAGTTTCCTATTATCTAGTTCTATTTTGAAAATCTTTTTTTGTAGTAAGTAATATTAGACTTTTTTTACAAGTGACAATCTATTAATATTCTTTAAAGCTTCAGACCATAGGTGATAGACAGAAACTTCAATATATATATATATATTATTAAATAGGGATAAAATCTTGTCCACTTTTATTGATCACAAAAAATAGGATTAAAAACCATACCTGTTCCAAAAGTATAATGAAATTATTATATCCTTCAACCCTTGAAAAATGGTGTACAAAATTAAAACATAGCAAAAATCTATGACCATTATAAGGCCCATTACAACAAATACAAAATGATAAAACATTTCTTAACCCTTAAACAAACAAGACCTAAGCCTTATCAAATTTAAGTGAGGATATATAAAATTATGATTTTGCATCTACCATTAACAAATTAGTACTTTCAATGTGTTTGATTACCGGGAAAAAAAATGTTGAAAGTTATTACATGTTGCATATATGGAAACATCTATTGTGCCTGCCATAAATGTTGTTGTCCTTTTTAATCAATCCTTTTGAAGTTTTGACATATTTGCTTAACTTATCCTTCTTCCGTATGAAACATTGACTATATAAAGCAAAAAAGGATACAACTCCAAATGACACACTGCATACCAAGTTTCTTGTTTTCAATCATGAGGCATCCACCTAACCTAACACCTAAAGGTTGGCCTGTCCTAATCAAAAAACATTCGAACATGATTAAGTGTTAGAAAACACCTATGATTAAGATTTATCTATAAGTGAGCGAATAACTTATTTGAATTTGGGTAAATTTGCTAGTAATTCAGCAAAGCTACTAGGGGGCCTAAAGCCTCATTTATTTGAAAAGTTTCAAATTCAACATCTATTTCTCGCATTCTTTTAATGATTAGAAAAGAAATATTTGGGAGACCCAATTAAATATAAAAATTGATACTATTTTTAACACATTTAAAATTGATTATTATAAACTCCTTGCTTGGCGTGGAGAAATGTTCACATGCCATAAAACGGCGGCAGTTTTCCGCCGAAACGACAGTTTCCATCTGCTGTGACACTTCACAAGGCCCAAAGCGGCTTTGAAGAATTTTTCTGTGTTTATCCAATCGAAGAAAGTCGTAAACTAAGATGAGTCAATCCCTGTTGGCCCGGGGGATGACGTGGACAGTTCTGGAGGAGAGAACCATAAGAGATTCCTGCTCTCTGCTTTTCAGCTTCAACTTTGTCCACTTTCTTTCCCCTCTCTGCTCGTCCCACAGGATTCGATCAAAACCATGAGCGATTACTCTTCGTTGCTTCGGTGGGCGGGTGAATCTCTGTTCGATTCGTTTCCTCTCGCTTTTCATTGATCCGTGCTTTTTCAATGGCTATTCCGGAAGACAACGAGAGCTGCGGTAGTAGGCCCGCCGAGACGTTGCAGTCGCATGCTCCTCGGCCGCAGAATCAGAAGCTGGAGGTGTACAACGAGGTGCTTCGTCGAATTCATGAATCGAATCCCGAGGAGGCGAACCTGCTCGACTTCGATGGCTTGCTCTGGCACCATTTCGATCGTCTTCCTGCTCGGTACTTGTCACTCTACCCCTAGCTTTCGAGCTTTGCTCGCTCGCCAGTTTTTTCGTCTGTTTAATCTAATTGTGTTTGAAGGTGATTGTTTGTTGCTCAGAGAGGACTAAGAAACGTAAAGAGAATATAGTTAGGATCTTACTACTGTACGAGATTCCTTGGTTTTTATTCCTTTTGATTATTATTATTCTTAATTATAGTTTTTTGCATTCTATTGTGACGGATGTTATAAGTTAGGAGAAGAAAGTTGAGAATAAGAGAAGCCAAACAGGAATTTTAGTTGAGGTTTCAATTTTTTTATTTGATATTCATTCTGGTGACTGTTCTATGAAGTTCTGTTTGCAAGCAAATATGGTTTTGGGGAATTAGTTCAAGAAATCATCATTCAACTTGTGATTCTTGTCTTGATTTTAATTCTTTTAAAACCTTTTACTTTCTGAATTAGAGTCTTGATTGCCTTGTCAGAGCTAACGCGTTTGAAGTGGTCATTGTTAATGTATAGATATGCATTGGATGTAAATGTGGAGAGGGCAGAGGATGTCCTAACTCATAAGAGATTGTTAGAATTGGCAGAAGATCCTACTAATCGGCCCGCATTTGATGTACGGCTTGTGCAGGTATACATATTCAAATTACTATTTTTCCCTCTGTTTTTTATTGTATAAGTTAGTCCATTTACTAGTTGACTTCGTCTATCCTTTGACAGCAACTTACCTGACGCTTCCTGTGAGACTTTATTCCGCTTCTGGTAAATCAAAAGGCAATCATGTAGGAATGAAAATAAACACGATGTTACAAATTAGAAACAGAATTTGGTTTATGGCATAATTTTGGTCATTGGTATTTGTTCTTACCAAGAATCATTTGTTAATCTTTGCCTCCGAACTAAATAGCTGAGTGTTCAAAAATTGAACTCAACTTGTAATCCTTTTCTGCTTGTTTTTATAATAAATATTTTGGTCGTTAGGTGTTTTACGTAGTGTTTACTATATCATGCGCGTTGATGTTTATAGAAACCCTGCCAAAATAGTATTACTTTGTGTAATTGAAGACCCCTGACTTACTGGAGTTGTGCTTCATCTTGCAAATCCCACCGTCTGCACCTTGATAAATGTTTCTACTTCTGTTTGCCTACAGTCAATATTGTTGTTTGTAGCACAGAAGGACCATGTTCCTTATCATATCCAAAAATGTTGGGAAAAAAAAAAGGAAAAGAAAAAGAAAAATATAAAGTCTTGGAGGTGAAGAATGTTTAACGAACTTAATTAGTCTGGAAAGATTCTATAGCTCCTAATTGCTTCGTTTTTTGTGACTCTCTACTTTAATGCAGGTTTATCCTGTTGCAAGCGGAAATTCTGTTGATTTTGTTCAGTCAGATTCTTCAATAAAAGAAGACGCTCAAAGTTCTTTTAGTAAACCTAGTAGGCAGGGGTACGGCTCATTTGATGTTTACCTGTGTTATTGTACTTTCCATTCTTCTTCAATGCTCAATAACATGTCACTACTGAGTTTTGGGTTCTTTGTTCTTCAACCTCAGGTACTTGTAATACTTCATTAAATGATGCTGTTACCTCTCTATCTCTGTATGTCTTTCAGGATCCATCCACCACCCACCTTTGGTTCATCTCCCAATCTCGAGTCACTGGCACGGCAAGGAAATGTATATTGTGCTGAAGATGGAGGTAGTGCCATGAGTGTGACGCCATCCTCTTCTCGGTAAGAAGTTCAAGATTTCAATGCTATCTAGAGGAGTTAGTCCTTCTTTAATTGAGTACAATAACATTGAGATTTATTTAATCCAGCTCAAAATGTTGCTTATATTTTAGATAACATCGGTAATGTATGCCTGTTGTGTTTGTATAAGTAATGTGCATGATATTCACTGAGAGTTCTGAAGGAGGATATAATTTATAAGTTTAATGTGGTAGTTATGAATTTCTAAGAATATATTGGTGTTGTTTCTTTGTTATCTTATGGATGCAGAATCCTTGTAGTTTTAAGCCTCTCTCACTTGACCAATTTTCATAATTTGTTATATCTTTTGTGGTCCCTCCTTAAAATCGGCTATTGGGGTTTTCATATCTTTTCTTGGGCTGATTTAATGCATCATGTCATTGTTTTCATTTCTGCATGGTTTTAATTATCAGTTGCTAGTCTTGCAGGCCTATGCATGAGATCACATTTGCAACGGCTGACAAACCTAAACTTCTCAACCAGGTGCCAACCCACATGCATGGATTGTAGCATAATGTGTTTTAATATGATTGCTGGAATGAAATGGTTTCATGGTATCCTTCCTCTCTCTCTGCCCCAACTAATTGATGGTAAAATTGTTTAATTTCCCAGTTAACCTTATTGCTATCTGAGATTGGGCTGAATATTCGAGAAGCTCATGCTTTTTCCACTGTTGATGGGTTCTCTCTAGATGTCTTTGTTGTTGATGGTTGGCATTATGAGGTATGGTCTAGTCTTGTGCATAACGAATCTGATTTTGCGTATGTTAGTTACCTGACAAAGCTAACATGTTTGCTACTGTGGCATTGGCATTTTTATATCATTGTTGCTGGTTATGATAATTGATTTCTTTGTAACCCTTTGCCTTTTGAAATATTATGTATGCATTGCATGTTGGTCTGCCATATTGAGTAGCATGTGATTGCCAACCTTTGGAACTTTATCTGTCACTTATTATTCTACACGGCTTATGTGTCATGAGACTTCTTTTCATTCTTCATTAAAATTTAAATAGTTTGGCAGATCATTGTCTTTATTTTTATCCTTTTTTCTTTGGGCTTCAGGGTCAAGATAATTGAGCTCAGAAAATCATTGTTGGGAGTTAATTTATCTGAAGGAATAGTTTAAGTTATGGCTTCGATGAGTATCAAAAGAAATGAGTAAAATGCCTTCCCAATTTGTTTCTAATATGTTCTTCATCTTACTCCCATCATTCATCTTATATTTTTCTCCTTTTACATTTGATTAGTTAGATACGAATTTTTATTTTCTTTTGCTTATACTTGTAACATATATACCATTGAATTTGCCCAGCATTCATCAACTTCTTCAAAATTTTCGTTATGGTTTATGTTTGATTACAATCTTATTATTGATGTGTCTTCATGAAACTTAAGAAACTTTGTTTAGGGGTCTCTTTCAAGAACCTGCAGAACAAGCTTGTTGCCTTATATTCAATCTTTTCAAATCTCTTATATTTTATATTCCCTTCCTGTTCAATCTTGTCAGATCTTTTTTCTTTTTTTTTTTGCCAAAAATAAGAAAATTTGTTTTGACATAATATTTTTAGGATGAACATGAGAAAAGCATCATTCAGCATACTTGATGTAACCTGCAATAGTACTAAGACATGGCTTCAGAACCGCTGACCTAGAAGTATTTGCCTTCTAGATGTTTTTTCTTTCATTTTTGCTTTTGGGGTTTGGTATATACTTTATTTGACTTCATTTGGAATCAATATCAACTTCTAATATGTTTGTAGAACCTGATTGTTTAAATATTCTTGGTAGTGCAACTATTATTCATTTGTTTGCAATATGTTTAGTTTTTGTTCTTTTCGGTCTGTTGTAAAGTATTTCATATTGAAGAAAATGTCTCTCTTCTTGATCTAATTTGAATATGTTTGAGTATTTCACAAGCATCTTGGTTGGTACCTTCCAATAATCAGAATGACACACTTGATATTTAGTTTTTATATCTCTATAATTTGACATGTTTTCACATGTAAAATTAGGAAAGTGAGGAGCTTAAAAATAAATTGGAAAATGAAATTTCCCTATCTAAGGTAATGTCCCCCATACTCTTACTTTTGTTATCTTTTGCTTTCCCTACTTCAAGAGATTCCTGTCAATATGTTGGTATCATTCTGTAGAATTTAGTTTGTGTAATCATCCTTCAATGGTGTTATCTGTAGGAGCAATATTGGTCCAAAGAGCTTTCAGTTTCTTCTATAGGCGAGCACAAGCCAACAATGACGGAAACTGTTCCTAATTCTGTGGAAATACCGACTGATGGGACTGATGTCTGGGAAATTGATGCAAGGCATCTGAAATTTGGTGGCAAAGTTGGATCTGGGTCATTTGGTGATCTGTGAGTTATCAGTTTGCAACCAGTGTTCGATTGTGTTTTGGTCTTCTGCTGATCTTTCTTCCACCTCCAAATGATTCTTAGGTACAAAGGCACATATTTTAGTCAGGAAGTAGCTATCAAGGTCCTAAAGCCTGAGCGTATCAACAAGGAGATGCTGGGAGAGTTTTCCCAGGAAGTTTATATATTGAGGTTGGTTTATACTGGCCTATAATTTCAAGTGGCACAACATGCCTTTTCAAATATATTCTTTAAGCTTTAGGATGTGACTTGTCCTACTTGAAGCTCTCTGTCTCTGTCTCTCTCTCTCTCTCTCTCTCTCCGCTTCCCTCCCTTCCTCGCCCAAGTAAAGGTAGCACACGTTCAGTTATAAAATTGCCTGTTAGTCTAATTATGTGTGTTTGTTGTAGAAAAACTGAGCTTTTGAATATTGTTGTATTCTATAGTTGTTGTTCCATTTCACTGCACAGTATATGACTTGCCTTTTCTTATTTTTTTGGGAGTTAGTTTTGGTCACTGCATTCATCTCTCTATTGACAGTTCTTGTAATGAGTTGTGTTAGTTTGCAGGAAAGTTCGTCACAAGAATGTTGTGCAGTTCATCGGCGCATGTACAAAAAATCCAAACCTGTGCATTGTCACTGGTAAATCCACAAGAATCGTTAATGTAGATGGTGCTGTGTTCTCAAGTTTCTTGTTTATCACCTGTGGAGCTCATGGTTAATGCTATTAATTGGTGCTCACTGTGTTTTTATGAAGTTGTACAGGAAAACACCTATTCTTTTGTCATAAGATGTATCATATATCTTTGGCTGGCTTGTCCAATTTACTAATTTTAGCTTTGTTTATGTTTTTGCGTTATCAGAATTTATGTCTAGAGGAAGTGTTTATGATTTTCTGCATAAACAGAGGGGTGTGTTTAAGCTTCCATCTCTACTCAAAGTAGCAATTGATATTTCCAAGGGAATGAATTATTTGCACCAAAATAATATAATCCACAGAGACCTCAAGACTGCCAATCTTCTGATGGATGAAAACGAAGTAAGAATATTTCACGAATCTGCAATGAGTGATTTAGTCTGTTCATTAGCATCAATTTCTCTTTTACGTGATGGACATCTATTTTTCTCTTCTCCCACATTATTGGGTTCTGAAACTTACTTGAATTTCCTTCAATTAGTAATGAGAAAAAATAAAATTATTCCTTAAAAAAATGTGGAAAGATTCTTTATTTGTTTTTCTCAAATTGTAGATCGTTGTGCACAGGTTGTTAAGGTTGCTGATTTTGGGGTTGCCAGAGTGCAGGCCCAGTCTGGAGTAATGACAGCTGAAACTGGAACGTATCGTTGGATGGCTCCTGAGGTGTGCGTCTTTTCAATTGTCAACTTTCTTTGTTTGTATTCTTCAACATTCCTCCAAAATGCAATCATCAATGTGGATACCCTTCTACATTTTGTCTCTCTGTTAATATTTACTTTGCTCCTTTTTGTTTTGTTATTTCAACCATCCACGGTAAAATTACATAGCTAGAATCTCTTCCCGGCCTTGTCAATTTAGCTTAGCCCTATCATGTGATTCATTCTTTCGTTGATAGTCTGGCTGCATGATTAACTTACAGTTTACAAAATTGTATTGCTTGCTGTCCGCATTGGTTTGGTAACGCTCTTTATATGTGGGTGAAGGTCATTGAACATAAAGCATACGATCACAAGGCAGACGTTTTCAGCTTTGGGATAGTACTTTGGGAGCTTCTAACCGGAGAAGTAAGTCCTCTAGCTTTTCCCGGACCCGCAGATTTCTCATCCATGAAGGAACCTCTTGTTTTGGTTACTCATTTAACAATTTATTATTGATTCATGATGGCATAAACTTATCAGTTTTTAACCGTCTATTTTTTATGATCAGCTCCCATACTCCCAATTAACCCCGCTACAAGCTGCAGTTGGCGTTGTGCAAAAGGTATTCCCTCTTTACATTTTAAGATAAGTTCTACCGCAAACACTCGCTCTTTTGGATGTTAAAAACTTCGTTAACTAATATGGGTTATCAGGGTTTACGGCCTACAATCCCAAGAGACACTAACCGAAGACTCGCTGAACTGCTTGAGAGGTGCTGGCAGCAAGATGCAGCTCAAAGACCCGAATTCTCTGAAATTTTAGAAATCCTTCAGCTCATAGCTGATGAGGTAACATATAACCTAATCCGTTCCATTAGTTATTTATCCTACAAGAAGCTGTCTTAAAGATTAGCTTGTCAAACCTTTCTAAGCGGCTTGATGTGTTGCAGCTGGTGCGGAATGACGGAGTAGATCGACGCAAGGAAAGATCTAGTGGCTTCTTTTCAGCACTCAGACGAGGCCATCATTAAAAATCTGAGTTAAGTGCTTTGTGCATGATCGTACTGTGTAGATCATTTCGATGACGTAGAGCTCTCTTAATAAGTACTTTGCGCAGTAGTCAACAAGATAGAGATTTTGTCTTATGAATTGACAGCTAACTGTTCTGTTTATCCTTACTCGATGGACTTTGTTGAATATGGTCTATATCCTACATTGGGTTAAATTTTGTCTTAATATTTTCTTTATATAAAAGAATAGTTGTCTTCTTTACAATCATCTTTATTGTGGATAAGTGCATGATTTAGTTAAAAGTAAGTGCTTTTTAGAATCTCTTGATTCCAATTTTGACACGGAGTTCTCAAGTTGAAAACAAAACTCTTAATTAGAGATAATATCATAATTCAGGTTCAAATATAATACTCTCATGATTGGGATGAAGAGGTGTTGAAAATGGTACATATGATATATTTATTTAAATTTTACTCCGATGTTCTCTTTGTATAAAAAATAATAAATTTTTGCAGGAGAAAAAATGGGCTAAACCCCACTTTTTAACGATTTGCATTTTTCAGTAATTAAATGCTTGTGAAAAAATAACAGTACAATAATTAGACACACGAGGCAAAATAGAAGGTCTATACTACGCCGTCCCGAATCTATCACAACCATACAAAGAGAGTCTTCGTAAAACCCGTCAAGATGCGACGACGCTTAATCACCGATAAGTAGCTGCCGTCCTCGAACCCGGACCTGCAACCGTGCCAGTGCATGCATGCAATTCTGCGCTATACGAGCCTGTCTCCTGACGCTCGCCCCACGAACCACCGCCTGCAGCTTCACCAGACCCTTGAGCGCCGCGTACGCCCGTCTTGCCTGTCAAATTTTTGAACACAACCAAACTTAAAGGAATCATTAAGTTATCACATTGTCGGCCAATATCATCATAATTCTTTTACTAGGAAATGGTTTGGATGAAGTACAAGATGTCCCCTGAAAACTGCTTGGATCTTGATGGCCGCAGCATCTTCTCCGGACAAGGATCCTTTCTTCGCAGATGGCGGCGTTGATGGAAACTCATCGTCGGCGCTTCCGAAGTCGGCGGTTTCCTCCGTTGCGAATGCTTCGTCGGTGGAAATTCTCGCGCAAGGGTTGGTCACGGGAATCATGATATCTCTATGAGATTTCTTTCGGAGCTTTCTTCGGACCGCGTCGAACCAATTCCGGGACCTTCGCGGCGTCCTCCGACGGTGTTCATTCCTTCTAGAGCTCGACACCAGGCCCTTCAGCGATCGGAACGCTCGTCTTGCCTGCCAAAGATCATGTTTGTTCACATACTAGAAAAGTTTGGAACTAAATTCAAAGGGTTGGATGAAGTACGCGATGGCCCCGGAAAAACGCCTGGATCTTGGTGGCTGCGACGTGTTTGGTTAAGTCTTCATGTGGAGATGATGGGGTTGATGAAGCTGGACCATAGGCGTCTTTACACTTGATGGTTGCTTCTTTAACAAGTGGTTCTTCGGTGGAGCTGCTTCGACCGGCGTTGGAACGAGGAGAAATCGTACCTTTCGTAGACCTCCAACGAAACCTTCTCCCGAAGCGATTTTTCGGCGTTTCCTTCCTTTTCTTCTTGGAGCTCGTTTCAGTCTTCTCACGCGCTCCGGACGTCCGTCTTAACTGTTCAAGTTTGAAGTCGTCGGAACAGAGAAGTATCAGTGTCAGGCTGTATGGATTTCAAGGAATTGTAAATGAAAAGAAGAACTACCAGATGGCCGCTGAAAATTGCTTGGATTTTGATGGCGGCTATATGTTCTGTGGTTGAGTGTTTCTTCTCCGATGGCATTGTTGGTGAAGCCACACCGTCGGTGTTTGCAGGGTCGACTCTTTCTTTGTCGAGTTCTTCATTTTTTGGGTTACTTCTGGCAGCAGCATCTTCTTTGGTAAGTTCTTTCTTCTCGGATGAAGCCTTACCATTGACGTTTACAACATTGGCTGTGTCTTCCTTTGTTCCTGATGATGGTGTTGGCGAAGCTGTTTCAATTGGGGCTTCAGTATCGTCTCTTTCTCCTTCAGCAATTGCTTCTTCAGAGGACCTGCTTGGGATGCTGCTATCAGGGGACAGAACACTCCTACGAGATCTTCGGCGGAGGAGTCCATTAAAGCATTTCTGAGGCTTTCCCGTTCTTTTCTTTTCGGAGCTTGTTGAAATGGCGTCACCAGCTCGAAATCTTTCGCTTACCTGTTTGATTAGAGTTGCATTATCGCATTCAAAAGCACTGCAACGGATTGGAAAGAATACAAGATGGCGCCTGAAAAATGCTCGGATCTTTACCTCTGCCGTTATCTTCTCCGAAGAGAGTGTTGATGAACCCTCACCAATGACGTTTACAAGATTGGTTGGTTCTTCGGTTGTTTCTTCAGGTTTTGTTGATGAAGCTGTTTCATTGGGTCCTTGAATACTGATGCTTTCTTCTTCAGTAGAATTGCTTGGAATGTCGCCATAGGGAGAAAGAACGGCTCTATGAGGTCTTCGACGGAGTACATTAAAGCAATTCTGAGGCGTTGCTGTCCTTTTCTTTTTGGAGGTTTTCTTTTCTCTTACCTGTTTAAGTTGATTAGTCGTTATCCATGGAAAAAGAATGATATCTTGAACTTCAAAACAAAACAGTTCAAAATCTGAGATCCTTACCACTGCTGAATCTTCCCTGGTCATTTCTGTTTTTGGGGATGACGATGAAGATCTAACACGAGGATCTTCAGATGGCACTGTTGATGAAGCAGCACAACTGGCGTCTGCAAAGTTGACTGTTTCTTTGGTGGGTTTTTCATTTCTTTCGCCACTTCTGGCTGCAGTATCTTCTTTGGTAAAGTCTTTCTTCTCCGATGACAGTGT
This sequence comes from Casuarina cunninghamiana, assembly GCA_028551485.1. NCBI lineage: Eukaryota > Viridiplantae > Streptophyta > Magnoliopsida > Fagales > Casuarinaceae > Casuarina > Casuarina cunninghamiana. The sequence goes on along the minus strand of CM052368.1, from coordinate 803,184 downwards.
TGATGAAGCCTCACCATTGACGTCTACAAAGCAAGCTGTTTCTTGTGTCATTTCTTCATTTTGTGCTGATGATGTTTCGTCTTTAGTGTTGCCGTTGGGATGCAGAATCTCTCTATGAGATCTTCTGCGAATTACATTAAAGCAATTCATAGACTTTCCCCTTCTTTTCTTCTTGGAGCTTGTTGAAATGATGTCATCCGTTCGACATGTTTCGGTTACCTGTTTAAGTCAAAATGATCCGAACCCAACAGAGATCATCTGTCAGATCACATTGAAAAAGAATGAAATCTTGAACTTCAACGCAATGCAGTTTAAAATCTGGGATCTTTACCGCTGCAGAATCTTCTTTAGTCATTTCTGTCTTGGGGGATGATACCGCACCATTAGCGTTTGCAAAGTTGACTGTTTCTTTGGCGAGTTCTTCATCTCTTTCGTTACTTTTGGCTGCAGTATCTTCTATGGGAGAGTCTTTCTTCTCCAATGACCGTGTTGATGAAACCTCAGCATTGAAAGCTACATAAAAGGCTGTTTCTTCGGTCGTTTCCTCATTTTTTGCTGATGAGGTTGTTGATGAAGCTGTTTTCTTCTTGGAGCTTGCTGCAATGCTGTTACCTGTTCGAAGTGTTTCGCTCACCTGTTTTTAAGTCAAAACAAAAGCAATGAAATCTTGAACTTCGAAACAAAACTGCTTAAAATTTCGGATCCTTACCGCTGCTGAATCTTCACTGATCATTTCTGTCTTGGGGGATGACGATGAAGCTGTAAGGCTAGGGTCTTTGGATGGCCCTGTTGATGAAGCCGCACCATTGGCGTCTGCAAAGTTGACTGTTTTTTTGGTGGGTGGTTCATTTACTTCGTCACTTCTGGCTGCAGTATCTTCTTTGGAAAACTCTTTCATCTCCGATGGCAGTGTTGATGAAGCCTCGCCGTTGACGTCCACAAAACAAGCTGTTTCTTCGGCTGCTTCTTCATTTTTTGCTGATGATATTGTTGATGAAGCTGTTTTAATGGGGCCTTCAATATCGATGCTTTCTTCTTTAGCAACTTCTTCAGTGGAATTGCTTGGAGCGTCGCCATTAGGATACAGAATCTCTTTATGAGATCTTCTGCGCAGTATATTGAAGCAATTCATAGACTTACTCCGTCTTTTCTTCTTGGAGCTTGTTGAAATGCTGTCATCTATTGGAAATGTTTTGCTTATCTATTCAAATGAAAACGATCCGGGCCCAAGAAGAACTACTGTCAGATCAATCAACATCACATTGAAGAAGAATGAAATCTCGAACTTCAGAAAAATACAGTTAGAAATCTCGGATCTTTACCGCTGCAGAATCTTCTGTGGTCGTTTCTGTCTCCGGCGACAACGTTGTTAATGGAACTGTCCCACTAGGTTCTTCATAGGAGCTGATTTCTTCGCTAACATTCGCTTCTTCAATGGAAATGCTTTCTGTATTCTTGGTATGAGAAGATTTGCGAAGCTTTCTTTGAACTATTTTGAAGCAATTCTCAGACTTTCCCAGCCGTTCAGTTCTAGGGCCTCTACGAGCTCGAAACGCCCGTCTTACCTGCAAGTTTCCAGATGATCAGAGCTCAAAAGAATTACAAAACCCAATTCGTTTAAACGCAAATGTGAGACGGAGAAATACGAGGTAGCCTCTGAGAAATGCTTGGATCTTAACGGCTGCAACATCCCGCTTGGTTAGATCCTTCTTCCCGGACGGTACCGGCACCGGCAAAGCTGAGGACTCTTCTTCAAAACTGACCGACTTGCCGTGGGGATGAACATAGTCTGGGTGAGACGACCGGTGGAGCTTTCTCCGGACGACGTCGATCCATTTCTTCGACAACGCCATCGTTGAATCTCGTAGCTACTCTGCTGAAGAGATTGCTTGATTTAATATGTTTCTCACTCAAGAACTCGGAAAGTGGTTGCTTGCAGGTAGTACAAATGCGCACCATGTTTGATATTGTATGACGGAAGAACGTGGCAGGATGAACCTCTCTACCAACAAGTTCTACACCGGCCGAGGATCCAGACTGGGCCAAAGATCCTCAGAAAGAAAAAAAATGTAATGTCTTCCGGCCAGAATAATGAAAAGAAATAGAAGAAAACCAGTGGAAGCGCTGTTCTTGAAGTTTGTGGGCTGTTGATATGTATATTCAAGTAGCCGGCAGGATAGAATAATGTAGGGTTCATAAGGTTGAGACTCCCGTCGTAGCTGTTCATATCCCATTTGTTGGGTGGGTCAGATGGGAAGAGGACTCTTTTCAATCACTCCCAACAACTTAGAGAAAGAGTTAAAGGATTTATTCAACAATTACACTACGTAATAATATTTTCGATATGCAGAGAAATAATTCTAATATAAAATTACATGCCAATGGTTTGAAGCAGTTTTACATTGCTAAGAAATGGTCTCATGGTGAAGTTTAAATATAATAAGTGTTTTTCTTCTCTTGACTTAACTTTTGAGTTGAATATAAACTTTGTAGCATGACATTAGGGTTATTTCCACAAACTTGAGGTTTAGACCATGCGGTTCTTAGCTAAACCTAAGTCAACCTCATCTAAGGTATAGATAGGGGTTTCTTTTAAAGGAGGTTAGGAAGATAGAAGAAGATCAACATCAAAAGGGAAGGAACAAGAAGGTTTTCATTCCGCAAAAGAGTGTTATACTAGGGATATTAGACATTCTCCTACAACCTTCTCTTGAACAAACCTCTTGGTCAATGCCCCTGCGGAGGTTGTTCAAAAAGGGCCCCGAGAGCCACTAACGGTCACTTGTCACCTCCTCAAGGTGGTTGTTTGAATTTGAGATCAACGGTCGCTCAAACTTTATGCAGCCAACCCAACAAGTAATTGTCATTTATAAGAGACAAGATTCAAAAAGACATTATCAAGATAAAATGAATAAGAACTATGAAGTAGGTTACAAATATTTCCACCAAAGCCCTTTATCAAGACAACACATATATCTATTAAACAAGCACGATATTTTTGACATTTATAAGCTACTAGCTTGTGAGGGAGTTATTTGAAAGTATAAAGGCTGAACCCAAAAACTAGCTTTAGAGTTGCTACATACTTGATATGGAACATTCATCTTACAGAGACACCCCCACATGCCAAGTGACTTCAGATTCAAGGTCATATGGGGTGGATCCTATTTAACATGAACTTTAATATCATATTAGAAGGTTCAAATGCTCAACCCAAAAGCTAGCTCAAGAGTTAGGATGAAACTTCATTCATTTAAGCTTCACTACAAGGGATTGTATACTTAATGTGAGACTTTGGGTCTACACACATACTCATGCATGTTTAGGAACACTAGGCTCAAGGTTGCATAAGGTGAAACATATTCAACATAGACTCTAATACCATGTTAGAATGTCCAAAAGCATACCTCGAAACTAGCTCAACGGTTAGAGGAACACTTCCTTCAAGTCAGAATTACCACAAGAAATCACATACTTTGTGTGAAACTTTTGTCTTGTACACACACCCATGTATATCAAGTGACATTAAGCTTAAGGTTGTACTAGGTAAAGAAAATTCAAGCTAAACTCTGATATTGTGTTAGAAGACCTAAAGATCTAATCCAAAAGCTAGCTCACAGGTCAAAGCTTAGGATTTATTTCACTTAGTGTAACCTTGAGTCTAGTCACTTAACGTGTAAGGGCATTTGCACAAAGTGGAAGTCTCACATAAAGTATGTGATCTCTTATAGTGAAGTTTAAATGAAACATCCCTCTAACTTTTGAGCTTGATTTTGGATTTAATCTTTGGGTTGGATCTTTGGATCTTTTGATCAAAGTGTTAGCGATATGTATGTATATTTCTCAATTATTCCTTGATTGATACCCCAGTTAGGTGTGTGATTGCTATAATCAAGTTATAACTAGGACTTTGTATGTACAATTAGTTTCTACTTAACTTTAAACCTAAAATATGTTTGACATGTGGGAAAATGTTAAAAACAAAAGTCCTATGTAAGAAAGAATTGATCATTGAGTAGCGATTTGATGTAAAAATTGTCCCTCCAACTTATGAACTAGTTTTTGAGTTTGGCTTTAAGCTTATTTCTTATGAATATAAGATTTTTGAAAATTGTTTATATCGTTTTATTTGGTGAATTGTTATAATAATCAAAATGTGAATCATTGGATAAAAAAAATTCTCTAACAACTTTATAGTGCATGATAATTACACAAATTTTTATGTTCTTTTATAATTATTGTTTTTGTGTTGTCATATGATTTGCCTTATTCTTTTAACAATTAATATCAGAACTTGGTTTGCATCCTAACAAATAATATCAACACCTTATAGCTGCCTGACAACTTGTAATTTTCAATAATTGATATTAAGACCTTGTAACCTCTTAATAATCGGTATAAGAATCTTCATTTCTGTCTTTGGGGATGAAGGGGCACCATTAGCGCTTGAAAAGTCGAATGTTTCTTTGGCGAGTTCTTCATCTCCTTCGTTAATTCTAGCTGCAGTATCTTCTTTGTGAGAGTCTTTCTTCTCCCATGATAGTGTTGATGAAATCTCACCGTTGACATCTACAACGCAAGCTGCTTCTATGCCTGTTTCTTCATTGTTTGCTGACGATGTTGAAGAAGCTGTTTTAATAGGGTCTTCAACATTGATGCTTTCTTCTTTAGCAACCGCTTCTCTAGTGGAATTGCTTCGAGTGTTGCCATTGGGATACGGAATCTGTCTGTGAGATCTTCTGCGAATTATTGTAAAGCAATTCATAGACTTTCCCCTAATTTTCTTCTTGGAGCTTGTTGCATTGCCGTCACCTGTTCGAAATTTTTCTCTCACCTGTTTTTAAGCCAAAACGATCCGGACCCAAGAAGGAACCACAGTCAGATAAGTCATTATCACATAGAAAAAGAATGAAACCTTGAACTTCAGAAAAATGCTGTTAAAAATCTCGGATCTTTACCACTGCAGAATCTTCTCTGGTCGTTGCTGTCTTAGGGGATGACGATGAAGCTGCAAAGTTATTATCTTCGGATGGCCCTGTCGATGAAGCCGCACCATTGGCGCTTGCAAAGTTGACCGTTTCTTTGGCGAGTTCTTCATCTCTTTCGTCACTTCCGGCTGCAGTATCTTCTTTGGTAGACTCTTTCTTCTCGGACGACAGTGTTGATGAAACCTCACCATTGACATCTACACAGCATGCTGTTTCTTCGGTTGTTTCTTCATTTTTGGCTGATGATGTTGTTGATGAAGCTGTTTAATGGGGTCTTCAATATCGATATTCTCTTCTTTAGCAATTGCTTTTTCAGTTGAATTGCTTGGAATGTTGCCGTTGGGATAGAGAATCTGTCTGTGAGATCTTCTGCGAATTACAGTAAAGCAATTCATGGACTTTCCACTTCTTTTCTTCTTGGAGCTTGTTGAAATGCTGTCATCTGTTCGAAATGTTTGGCTTATCTGTTTAAATCAAAACAATCCGAACAAGAAAGAACCACTGTCAGATTAGCCATTATCACATTGTAAAATAATGAAATTTCAGATCTTTACCGCTGCAGAACCTTCTCCTGTCGTTTCTGGCTCCGGCGACGACAACGTTAATGGAACTGTCCCACTAGGTTCTTCATGGAAGCTGCTTTCTTCGTTAACATCAGCTTCTTCAATGGAAATGCTTTCTCTATTCTTAGTGTGAGATGATTTGCGAAGCTTTCTTTGAACTATTTTGAAGAGATTCTCAGACTTTCCCAGCCGTTCAGTTCTAGGGCCTCTAAGAGCTCGAAATGCCCGTCTTACCTGTAAAGTTTCCGGATGATAAGAACTCAAAAGAATTACAAAACCCAATTCGTTTGAACACAAATGTGAGACAGGGAAATACAAAGTAGCCTCTGAGAAATGCTTGGATCTTAACGGCTGCAACATTTCGCTTGGTTAAATCCTTCTTCCCGGACGGTACCGGCGCCGGCAAAGCTGCAGGCTCTTCTTCAAAACTGACCGACTTTCTGTGGGGATGAACGTTGTCTGGGTGAGACGGCGGGTGGAGCTTTCACAGGACGACGTCGATCCATTTCTTCGACATCGCCATCGTTGAATCTCGTAGCTACTCTGCTGAAGAGCTTGCTTGGTTTAATATGTTTCCCACTCAAGAACTCAGAAAGTGGTTGCTTGCAGGTAGTACAAATGCGCACCATGTTTGCTTTTCTATGACGGAAGAACGTGGCCGGAGGAATCTCTCTGCTGCAACAAGTTCTACACAGGGCAAAAGATCCTCAGAAAGAATGAAAATGTAGGTTCTTCCGGCCAGAATAAAAAGCTGTTCCTGAAGGTTGTGGGATGTTGATATGAATAGTCAATCAGGCCCCAGGATAGAATAATGTAGGATTGCTGTGGTTGAAGCTCTCATCATAGCTGTCCATCCCCCATTTGCTGGTTGGGTCAAGAGGGAAGAGGATTCTAACCCCCGACAACTTGGTGAAAGAGTTGAAAGAATTATTCCACAATTACACTAAGTAATAATATTTTGGTTAAGAAGTGGAATAATTGTCGTAAAAAATTTACGTGATTGACAAAAAGAAATTTTTGTGTTTATATGTTGATAGTTTGGAATACTTTTAAATTGCTAAGAAATAACCTTGTAGTGAAGTTTAAATGTAATAAATGTCTCTTTCTCATGATTTAGCTTTTGGGTAAATATGGACTTGTACTGTGGTATGAGAGCAATGCCTTCCTTAGCATCCTTATTGATGGGGTAAACTTAGAGTTTTATAGTCTAGATAAGCCATTATGGTGAGAGGATATGTTGATAGTGTAAAGTAGCCTAGCACTATTAAAAAATGGTCTTATGATTAAGGGTAAATGTATAACAAGCATCTTATTTCCTTAAGCTAGCTTTAGAGTCATATATAAACTTTATAACATTATAGAATGGTAACTCACCAATCAGATTTATGGTTTTCTTTTCAAATATAAATAGCCAAGACACCCGGAATTGATAAAAGATGACAATACTCTTATGTATAATATTATGATTTAGTCATTACTCCTAAAATTGACTTCAAAAATAACAAATATTTGTTGGAGAAAATAAGATTTTTGACTACACAAATTTTCCTCGTGAGAAGAAAATTTTGGTTAATTTGCATTTGGGAGACACAGAAGTTAAGAATCAAAAGCCTCAAAAGGAAGTAATATCTCCATAAAAATCAGCACGTAACAGGGGATTTCCTCTTCCTTTCATTTAAAGCATAAAAAAACATAGAAAATGCTATCATGCCTTTGTTTCTCTTCTTCTCCCCCTCCATCTGTGATGTGGACAGTCATGATCTCGGGAATTCCACTCCATAAGTGGCCTCAACGTTTAGAAAAAGAAGTTGAGGGTTCGTACTCATGATCTAAGCAGTAACGCTGGCATGAAGAATATATAATTGAAAACTTGGTTCAATCCTGCAGGCCAAAGCAGGGCTGAAAATTCAGTCAGGACATCTTTATATACAGAACAGATCCTTTACAAAGTAGACGAATTTATTCATCTATGACTATTGGGTTGATACAGATCATAGAGGGCCTTCCCTTTTCTTATTCAATTTGTCAGTACACATGAAGACAAATATCAAGAGAATACCAACAATTGCTGGGATCTCCTTTGCTATAACATTTGGTAAACTTATTCTGCAAGTCTCCTCTGCTCTTCCTGAGTTCTAATATATCAGTAGGTGAGCATTTGTGAACAACTGCACCTCACATTTCCGTTGGAAGTCCATTCTGTGTCCAAGCAGCATACCCACCAGCTATGTCTGTGATGCCAGTAAAACCCTGCGGCATACGGTGAAGTTCTTATCAGCTTTGATCAATACTTCAACCACAAAAATTTGCAGAACAAACGCCATTCTCAGATGTATGTTTCAAAGACCAAGTACTGCATTATTGCTTAACTAGAAGATGTCAAAGGGAAGAAAAGGTCATATGCTCTCTAGAAGCAAAGCCGACCGACTTGAATATCACATTCATGACAACCAATTCGTTGAGGCAAGAAACTGCAGAATATTGATGCGATGGAACTTAAAAACAAACAGTGAAATTTAAAATAATTTAGCATTCATGACACGGCTTAACGTTAGAAAGCTCATTTCCTCCTTAAATCAACTAATAAGAGAATAACAATTTGATATATATATATATAAAAGATACTAAAATAAGATTCAAGTAACATAGACTAAATGCCATTTTAGCCTTATTGTGAAGACATAAGAGGATCTAATTCACAGTTGAAGAGATGTTGCACTTGAACTTATTTTAATACTACATCACAAAGTTTATTTCTTCCCTAAAATTGATTCCTAAGAAAGAGAGTAATTTTTGTCATATATATAAAAGATACCAAGACAAGATTTAAGCATTGTAGGGCATACTTGGCTTTCGACACCTAAGACACTATTCAGCTTTCAATAAAAAGGAACTTAAATATGTTTCCCCGTATTAAGATTTCAGTACATCAACCCCAGAATACGACCATTTGGAGTAAATTTTAACACTAGAAAGAATTTGAAAACAGCAGATCGTTTTTCTTGCTCTGTTCACTTTTTTGATTGGTAGAGTTAGCCGACTCTTCAAGCAAGAAGAAAACCACCCGTGACTTGTGCCTTAAAAGAAAAGGAAATTTTACTATATACATCATGATTGGAAAGCAACGTGAATCCTGCATAAAATACCCAACAATATAAACAAGCATTGAAGATTTACATGACTTGAGCCAAATAATTCATACATACATGAAAACGCAATTTACTCTCTATTTTAGGATTTCACAAACCAAGAAACCATCAAAGAATTTCCCTTCTAGTGCCTCTTACACTTCAATTTTTGTAATGGCTTATCAAATAATACACGCACAACTAGAATTTTCAAAGCCTTATATTTAAGGTATCATGAGTGAAGTCCTAACTTATGTACAAAATTATAATTTTAGTCCTAATTTCGACTCTATAATTAACCTATAAGAGCTTCCTTTTGCCGTACCTTCCAGAAATAATTAGGTAACATATGACTCAAAAAATATGCTCCTGACACCGATATTTCAACTATATATAATTGTTATTTTCCAAACCCCAGCAGCAGAAATAGTCGCTTATGAATTAAATTAGAGCTTGATGTGCTTACAGCAGCTAATAGATCAGTGGCAGCCATGAGCGACCTCTTCCCGAGCTGGCAACCCTGTAAAGCCAGGACATTTATCAAACACTTGAAACGGCTAAAAACAAGAGACAAATTCCACTTTCAGGCCACCAGGAGACGAAAAAGAATTTTTGGAACAGAGACTTACAACAATAATTTCATCATCTTTTCCAAAATGTGCTGATACTTCTGCCACAAATTTGGGGTTCTTTGTCATTCCTGCAGATGTCCAGAAATAAAATTACAGAAGAAGAATTACTCTTCGGAAAAAGAAGATGCAGAAACAGTAGCATAATCCTGAAACCTCTAATCTATTCGTAGCAGGAGATTAAATTTTTTCTAGGACCAGAAATGATAGAAAGAAACCTGATCCAACTCTGTACATGTAAGGGACGTTAACAGCCCCCGTGGCATGTCCTGCACTGAATTCTTCCGGAGTCCTACAAGACCATAGAACACCAGGCATGACACAGATCAATCAACACAAGTATTTCAAGATTTTCTCTTGTCTATAAACTAGGATGAATTAAAGCCAACCTAACGTCCAAGTATCTATGTCCGGCTTGAAGTAGCTCGTGCGCCACCCTGACTGGCACCGACGTCGGAACACCGGCGGTCTCCAAGTTCCCCCTCGAAGCAGACTTCGGACTTCTTGAGTAGTCCCACGAAGGAGTTACATTAGAGAATCGCACCAAAAAACTCAAAGAGCAATACAAAATGCTGCCTTTATTTGCCAAACCATCATAATTATACACATTCACCCGTACCTGAAGTTTGAAACTTTTCGCTTGCTACCAATCCCACATCGCTGCGGATTCGCCGTTACCGACAATAAACACCTACACGCAATAAACTTTCAACCATATCCACAAAAAACACAGAGAGATTGAGAGTAAAGTGACAGAAAAATCAAATCCACAAACAAATGAAACACCTTTGATTGAGATTCACAGAACGAACAACTGGTGAAAGTGAAAACCCAGTAAAGCAAGCAGAGGAAACAAACGACTTGACCACCATTTTCTCTTGATTTCCAAGAAGTGCGGTTGTATCGTCTTCTACCTTGTACTCCGCCTCTGAAATTTGCACGGTTATGGTGGTTAAGATGATTATTTAACGGGTGCATCAGGGAAGGGCGTGATTGCCACGCCAGCTCTCCGCTGTCCGATAAAATCCGAAAGGGATCAGCATGTCTGCAATTGTGTCACGTTGGCACACAATCAAAGGTTTGCATGGATAAGTTTGAACCTTTTTTACCTCGGAAAGCGTGTCCATTTTCATATTTGGATTGAGCACCTTAAATATATGTTAGAACATCATCCCACTTAGTTTATCAACTTCCAGCATTCATATATTTGGTTGATTATAATTTTTGAATAATATTGTCCCGGATGGACCTAAGCCTTTATTACAATAATTTCTGCTTGACTTTGGTTGTGAAATGTGTTCAATATGTAAGAAAATGTAAAAGATGAAAATTTTATATGAGAAAGAAATAATTATTCATCTAAAATTTAATAAATTTTGTACTTATTATAATTATTTATTTGTGTGGTATGATTTATCTTATTTTCTTAAAATTGATATTAGAATTTGGATACAGCACAACAACTAAAATTGAAACTTGTATTTGTCTAATTATTGATGTGAAAACCTTGTAACCTCTTAAGAATTGATATCAGAGATCTGTTTTATTAGTTAAAATAATTACTCTTCAAATATTCAGAAAAAAGAAAAATTCAAGATCTGATCAAAATCTCAACAATAAATCATGAATCTCGTACCATATCAGAATGCACACCACACACTGCCATATCAGCCTTCCATGGTAGATTCCATGTACACGTGGCGACCCCGACCCCACCGAGCAGTTTGGGCTTGTGATTACAGGGGCCCATGGGTTTCCTTAAAGACCATTGGGCTTGGAGTTGACCCGACGCAATAAACCCGAGTTATGACCAGCTCTCAATCGAATCCGAGCTTCAACTTCAGCAATGGCGAGCTTGGTGAGCTTATCATCCCCTCCGTTCTTCTCTCAGAAATGTCTGCCTCGTTCCGTTTCGTGTCACTGCCAAGGCAGACTTGATTTTGCAAAGAGCGGTTGGGGTTCCCGGAGACTGCTGGTGCTTCCGGCAAAGTGCTTGTCGTCGGGGCCTGGCGGTCAAGATGCCGAATCGGAGGCTGAAACGACGTTTTCGAGCGATTCCGCGTACAAATGGTGTGCGGCGCTTGGAGGGATAGGGTTCGCTGAGACGACTTACTTGACGTACCTTAAGCTCACGAACTCCGATGTCTTTTGCCCGATCGGTGGGGGCAGTTGCAGCGACATCCTCAACAGCGATTACGCCGTTGTTTTTGGTATTTTCTTTGTCATTTCGACTAAACGGTTTGGTTTGGTGAAAGATAGGTAATCGATTATATGGTATAACCGGTCCGAAGAAATTGAAAGTTAGTTTTAGTTCATGTATAAGAGTGCATGGTAAGGCAAGAGATTTATCTTATTTTTGCATAAAGAAAGCATTTTGGTGTGGGACTGAAAGCATATTGATGGAGTATAGAATTGTAAAACATAAGAGAACTATAACGTTTTTGTGGCAATTAGGGAGCAGTTAAGTGTATTATTCGTCTCATATTAAAAGAGTATATTTTGGGCCCTTATGTTCCTTGATTGTTACTCCTGAGCTTGTAATATATCTCTGTTCGTAAGTAATCTTTCTTTAGTTATTTGGTTAAAGCTTGAATTTGGTGGTAAGACTCTTTAGTCGTTTCCTGTTTTATATGAAGGAAATGTTTAACTTGACTGGAAAGTTGCATGTGAATTACATTGCAGGGTATATGTTTGATAGAGGGTTTCAATCCTTTTGATTTTCCAGGTTTTCCTCTTCCATTGATAGGAATGGTTGCATATGGATTAGTAGCGACCCTTGGTCTACAGTTGACAAGAAAGAACCTTCCTTTTGGAATCGATGAATCTAACGGTCGTTTAATTCTACTTGGAAGCACCACCTCCATGGCAGCTGCCAGTGCATACTTTTTGTACATCCTAGGAACAAAATTTTCAGGAGCGTCATGCTCATACTGTCTAGCTTCAGCTTTGTTGTCCTTCAGCTTATTTTTCATCTCTTTGAAGGTGTGTCTTTGTACATCTTTTTATTTTTTTCTTTCTTGTTAATTAATTGTTGAAATTGTTGTTGTTAGTTCAAAAGGATAATATGTTTCTGGGGGTTGTTTTGTAGGAATACGGGTTGCAAGAAATACAAAAGGTGATTGGTGTACAGCTTTGTATTGCTAGCTTGGTATTCGTGGCCCTAAATAGCTCATACGGTGCTTCTCAACCGGTCTCCTCAAGGTGATGATTTCAGTTTACTAAGGGCATCTTTTTTTGTTTCATGAGCATGTTCTGTTGACTTCATATTCCATCTGTCTCCATTTTTTTCCCCTCTTTGTGAAACATGAGTGGAAGTTATCATTCTCGGAGCTTCATTTGACTTTCTTTGTACTCATTTACTTCTTCAACACCATCTACCCATCTTTTATTCTTGACTCTTTTTTTTCTTTCCCTGTTTATGAGATGTCAAGGATACCAGGCTTTTTTTGACAAAAGGCAAAACTGTTCCTTCAGAGTAGCTGTTCTAGGTAGATTTATACCCACGGCCCAATTGCCAAGATTATGCTTCATTACATTGTTAAATTAGACGTAGTTGTACATTGGCACACATGTAGAATCATCATTGTGACAAGCATGATGGATTCTTCAGCCAATGCTTACTCAAGTTAATGAACAGACCTTTATGTCTTATCACTTTGGGGACCCTCATACTGGTAACTCAAATTTTCTAGGTACTGCAAAGAAAGATATGATGTAAAGGATCCAGATAGCTGATTCCAATATTTTGGAGTGTGCTTGGTTGAGTTGTGGAACAAAACTGATGTATTGATTCAACAGAAAGCATTTAACAGCTTATGTTTAGAGTGGAGAATAAATGGCAATAAAATATGAATAGGCTTCTATCTTGTTCTTTTACTATAATTTTATGTCTGTTTCTGTAGCCCCGCCAACCCCCCTAAACCGGCGGCCTCCCTCTCCTTTTTTATTTTGTCTAGGGTGAGGGATGGGGTAAGCAAGGTAATTGGTTTCACTCTTGCTTACAGAGATGTTTGCCTGCTGTAATTTCTTTCGCTTGTCATCTCAATTTGCCTATGGATTGGTTAACACTTAATTACTCGGTTGGACATTTGATTGGTCAACTGCACTAAACTATTGCTCTTTACCTGTTTCTGTCTAAACTAGCAGCCTCGCTGAACTTGACCTGCCATACTTCACAACTGAGATCACAACAACATCAAGTCCTTTTGCTATTTCTCTTGCAAATCATCTGCGTTCTATAGGAGCTAAGATGTATGGAGCTTTCTGGTGTTCACATTGTGTAGAACAAAAACAGGTACATTTACCTTAACACCATTCTGTTTTCTTGAGAAAAAAAAGAAGAATAAGGTGGAAATGTTGGATATTGGTGATAATTATATTGAAAATAAGACGGTTTCTTCTTCAGCCTCTCTGCTGGTTTATCCACAATTAGGAAAGTAATTTTAGGAAAAGGATATAGATCATTGTATTTGGTGTTAAAGAACCTCCAGACTCTACAAATTCCGTGAAGGCTAAATGAACCTGTGCATGCTGCATATGGGACATTGACTGCTGTAAAGAAAAATGAAACCAAAAAAGAAAATGAAGAATCAAATATTCCTTTGGGAGACTGTAATTTTAGATTGTGTAAGAACCTAGATCTGTACTACTTTATTAGTGCATGTCTTTTGCTCTCTCCTACTAACTACTATCAGTATCCTTAATCGCTGCTGGATACTTGTCCATCAACAAAGCCACATGGGCTTGAGTATATTTCATTGAGTTGAAATACCACTGTTAGGCGAGGATACTTGTGTGGGCCGTTTTAGTTTAATGGAAAAGGAACTGGCTTTTTGTCCTATTTTAGGGAAAAACTAGGACTATGTTTACAGAAACAGTACCCATCATCGTGGATTTTATCAGCATGCCTCTTGCTTTTAGTGGCAACAGGTCAGCATTAATTTACTATTTTCTTCGCGGCTTTTATCCAGAAATTTGGACAAGAGGCAGCAAAGCTGTTGGACTATGTGGAATGCTTCCCTGACGGATACAGGAAAGGAACCAAAATGATAAAGGCATGTACAGACGCTGGAATTGACGGTTTTCCAATGTGGCAGATAAACGGTCAGGTGAGGAAGCTTGTTCTTGCTGTTAGTTGATTCATTGGTCTTTAAGAAGAGTTCCTTAACCATATATGGTGTCCCTCTAAAAGTGGCTTTTACCTGGAGATAATTTCTTTGGCGTAGTAGATTTGATTCTCAGTTTCCGAAGATTCCTTTACTGGTTATGTTTCTAGACTAAGTGATATAGCTTCCCGCTTTCTAAGCTATAACTTCAAATGATATGTCATCCATCACCCAATGAGACCAGTGCTCTTTCTTGTTTTTCTTGATCACCTAATAATTTGTGGGGTGCTTAAAACGTATGTTCTTTGCAGGCCTTGAGCGGAGAACAAGAATTGTCAGCGCTGGCAGAGGCATCTGGTTTTCAGTTCACTGATTCAAGTGATTCTACTTCTGATTAGATGTGGTTGTTTCGTAGCACATGTACAGCGTATAGATCCCTTCTTTGTCCCTTACTAACTATACCAATTTCCTCTATTGATTACGCCCTTGAGGGCGTGAGATTGTACGCCAAATTTTCTTCTGTAAGCTCTCTTACAAGTTCTGTACAAAAGGTATCAGTGGGAAGGAAAGGTGTTTGAGAACATGCCCTTAAGTTCGAAAATTCTGTACGTACTCAAACCAATGAAAATGGCCTTAGAGAATTATCTAGTATTCCTATCAACTTCCGGTTAAACCTTAGAACCAAATCTTCAATCATAATCCAGCAATGAACGAAGGGTCCGATCACTTCTGGTTAAGCTTAGTACCACATCTTTAATCACAAGCCAATAATGAATGAAAGGTCCAATAATTGTCAGTTGGTAGCCGAGTAGAAATTCTACTCTTTATTGTCACGGGTTTGGGTTTTTATTTTAAAAGGTCAATCCAACATTAGAAATAGGTAAACTTTCTTATATTATTAAATTATTCCATTTGCCTGCTAAAGAATGAAATCCATTACAAACGTTAGAGACTTCCCCCAACCTTAATGCCCTCTATATGGTATAAGAAACGTTAGGCCTCGAATAAAAAGTTAACCGAGCTTGAGTAATTCCAGACCTCCACTAAACGTATCTGCCTTTCCCCTCAGCACAAATTACAGCATTTTAATCTACCATTGTACCGCTATCGGTCGTCATAAACACTTACGAAGCACCTTAAAAATTTGGCATATCATTGTAGAGCTTTGCCCCGTAGGGAGCCCTTCCAGAAATTCTCGAAGGCCTGGGCCAAACCCAGGCCTAAGAGGGGGTTTGGAAATAGTTTTCAACCAGCAATAGACGCGCCTCGGTTAGAACCTCACTAGCTGCGTCATTGCCCCAAGCGCAAAGATGATTTACCTAGTAAGCTTGGCGTTGATTTTATATCTAACCGGGCCTCACGTCGTCGGCTTTGCTTCCCGTGTGGGACTCTGTGGACTCAATACCGAGGCAGTTGCCTCTCAAGCCCTTGCTTTTATATCTCCTCAAAATTGCAGCGAAAATATAAGTATGAAGAACATCAAGTCGTAAACAAAGTATGTGTGAATTGTCTTGGTAAAATTAAGATGAAATGACCGAAAAAATATACAAAATAAGAGCATAAAAGTGCGTATAAAGTGGTGAATTTGTTGGTAAAAAATAATACATGACCATGAGATACTTACATACAATTACTCAAACCACATATAAAAAGATAATAATCTCTTACATTTACAAAATACTAATTCACTCAAACCATATTATTAATAACAATATAATAATAAAATTTAAAAAAATCTCTTACTTTGAGTAAATTTTTTGATAAAATTATATTTTTTAATATGAAATCTAAGTTAAGGTTTAAAATTTGACATTTTTCACATATAAAATCTCATCTTGAAGTAATTTGCAATAAGATATGTATTTCGTATGAAATCTACAGTTTATACTAAACAAAAAGTACTAAAAATGTTATAATAAAAAATTACATTATTTATATTTTATAATATATTTTTTATTAAAATAACCTTTTATCATTTATTGATGACAAAATATGACCAGATTCTACAATTTAAGACATGTAGAGAATATCATAACACATGTTCAAGGCTTCAAACAAAAGTCTCGTGTGCTCTAATATTACATATTTGTGCACACTAAAGATTATCTATATATTTTTATTATTTATTTCATCATTGTATTCCATGGATATGTAAAATTTATTATTACGGTCTTGTGACGCATAAAACTTAACTAAGTACACTTCAATCTTAAAGAAACACTAGTACATGTGGCGCATGTATCATGGTCGAAAATGAACCAAAGATATGGATCGTGTTATCAACAAACCCGTCATTCCCGGCGTTCGGGTCGGACTCTCCACACCGAACAACAGTCCAAAAGGAAATATGCTTCGGATATTTCCCCCGCGACAGCCAATATATTTTGCCTCCAAATCAATAATCACTCTGTCCTGCCCTCCATCAATGATTTGCTCACCACAATGCCACTCTTCTTCTCCTTCCCCAATCCAATTTCCCTGAAATAACCAAATTGCAGAGCAGGGAACAACAAAAATGTGTTCTCACGTTTCCCGATCCGAACCAGGGCGGCTCATAGAAAAGCTCGAGATCTTCAAGATCAGCGGCAGAGACAAGCGCCAACGTAAGGTCCTCCGCATCGTCGGAAGGTTCTTCTCCGGTAACTATCCGTTTTTTAAAACTAATTTTGATTTTCTTGAGAGGTTTGATCTGGACGCGTGTGTGTTTGGTTTTCGTCAGCTCGGAGTTTTAGTGTCGATGCGGTGAAGAAGTATTTGGAGGAGCGGGTGTACCCGGAGCTGGAGAAACGGCCATTTTCGGTGGTGTACGTGCACACCGGCGTGCAAAGACGCGAGAATTTTCCGGGGATTTCTGCCCTGCGATCAATCTACGAGGGAGTTCCGGCAGGCGTCAGGGAGAATCTGGATACCGTGTATTTTGTCCATTCGGACCTGCAGGCCAGGCTCTTCTTCGCCACCTTCGGACGCCTTCTCTTCGGCGGAGGGTAATAACTAACATATCAACTGCTTCCAACCAACTAAAAGCCAGTACTAACAAATCTACCTTGACATTTTATTATTAGCATAGTAGTTTTTTTAAAAGAAAATTATACTAATATATTAAAAATAGCTCTAACTAAGAATTAGTTGTTAACTGAGCATATTTTTTTATTTGTAATATTTTGGTATAATATTTTTTTTATATACGAGTGTCTCTTTAAATAGAAGGAAATAATTGAATCTTCTAGCATTTTTGTAATTAATGAACTTTTATTAATTGTTATAGTTTAAGATTGGATAATGTAAACAAAGGAAAAAGATTGGAATGGAATGTAATTCACTTGAAATGTAATGGATTAGGCTCTTAATAGGATGTTAACAATTGAGTCCTAATAGTACGGTCGTGATGGTATTGATTGTGTGTGTACAAGAGTAGGCTGTATGGGAAGCTAAGGTACGTGAGCAGGCTTAATCTGCTATGGGAGCACGTGAGGAGGAACGAGATAGAGATTCCGGAGTTCGTGTACGATCATGATGAAGATCTGGAGGACCGTCCGATGATGGACTATGGGTTGGAGAGTGATCACCCGAGATTCAACAGTGCAGCGGCCGTCGATACTCCTGTGTCTATGTTCTACTCCATGAGGTGTATCTCATAGGATAATATAATACAATAAACAGGGTCTTTTAATTTTTTTTTTTTTTTTTTTGGGATCATGGACTTATTTGTCAATATAATGAAGAAACGAGGGTCCAAATTCTATGGTATTATATACGAAATTTGTGAATAAGAAAAATATAATCAAAGTTCTAAATTATGTATTAACTTTGACAATTATGTAATATTTAGAATTCTAAGATTTGAGTCTTCACCTTCTTGCCCCCTTTATCTCTTCATCTCAAATCCCTATGTGGGAAAAAAAAAAGGTGCCTACTGAATGATGTTTTCTCCTTTCCTTTTTATTTTTTCAATTCTTTTTAAGATTCAGGCCCATCAAGGAATCAGGAATTGAACCTTGGTTGGACTTACCAATTAAAGGGTTGGTCTTCCACTAAGCCAAGGGATTCCCCTTTATGCTTTCTCATTTATTTTAATTACTAATCAATATACTCAAGACAATAAATATTTTAAGTGCAAGGTCCCCTATCCTAAGTAAATAAAAATAATATATATATGTTAAAAAATAAATAAATTGCATTTAAAATCTTTGTGAATTTTGGTATTCAATTGATTATCTTCGATTGTTTAAAAACTACCATGAATCTTGTATTTAAAATTTCTGTGAATTCTTTTTTATTTTTATTTTATCTTTGTCATTTTTAAGAAAAATAAATAAAATTAAAAAATAATATTTTTTTGTGTACATAACTATAGGCTCGTGTATACCTTTTTTTTTTTTTTTTTTGTTAATAATTTGTTTGACACTTACACATACAAGAAAAGAAAGAGGAATTGATTCGGTTAAATTCCCTAGTCAAAGGGTTAGTTTCCCACTAAGCCAGGGAATTTTCTTTGACCAATTAATATAAGACAATAAACATTTTAAGTGCAAGGTTCCTTATATATATATGTTATAAATAAATTGTATTTAAAATCTTTGTCAATTCTGGTATTAAATTGATTAAAATCTTCTATTGTTTAAAAACTACAGCGAATCTTGTATTTAAAATTTTTGTCATTTTTTTTTTACCTCTGTCATTTTCTGAAAAAAATAAATAAAATTAAGAAATGATATTTCTGTGTACAGAACTGTTCGTCCTCGGCATTTGTCTCATTTTTCTCTTAGAAGCCCTTTCAACCTCACTCCCAGTCCGGTGGAAGTTCATAGGCTTGTATCGTCGCCACAATACCGGAGCCCGATCTTGCCGCAACTTCTTTGAATTCAAAGATAAGATAGTTAAGATTTGAAAGGTGATTTCCAAAAATCCATTCAATCACTATTTTTTTCCGGTTTGTTTAACACTCACCCACACGGGAGGGGAAGGGGACTTGAACCTCTGACCGGCACACGGGAGGGGGAGGGGAAGGGGAATTAAACCCCTGAGCGGTTGGATTCGGGATTCCCCTTTCTGCTTTCTTCTTTATTTCACAATTGTTAGTTTCAGTATTTTCTAATCCTTTCAAGTCTGCCATTTAGTTTGACTGTAGATTTACTGATTTCAAGTCCTTCTATTGTTCGTTGGTTCGATTTCTTTGCTAGAAATGTTTTCATGTCGATAGATTCTTGAAACCAGCAAGGATTTTTACTCCAGAATACTCTATTCTTGACTTTCTCCTCTTGGTTCATTTGCTGCCCGATTCCTTACTATGATTAAGTGTTTAATACGTTGCGCTTTCGTGATTACCCATTTGAAGATTGTCAATATATTTGGCAGAAATATGGTTTTCCTGTGCTGGGTTCGGCCGTCTCCTGAAGAACAGAAGGCCTGCATCTACAAGTACATAACGTTTTAGTTTGACTTAAAGTTCCCTTTTTTGCCAACATAATTGAGATCTTTGGTTGTGAAATTATGTTATCTGAACTTAATATGAAACAAGGTCAGGCACTTTCAACTATGACGCTAAATTTAGAGGAGCTACTGCTAAGCCACTGTCTCGCCTTCAAGAGGACAAGGAGCTTTCAAAAGATGGTTTCTTCCTAAACCATGCTCGTACATTAGTTGGTTCAGGCCTTGAAAATTACGAAAAGGGAAAGAGTGCTCTCCAGACTTGGAGGTGTGTGGATTTTATGTTGAATATAGAGAAACTTCAAATAATGAGGTTGCTGATCCTTATTTTTGGGTTAAATCTGATAACTGCAGGCATTTTGGACTGAATTGGGCATTTGTTGATTCCAAGACACCAATTCAGAGTGGAGTCAAGTTCTGTGTTTGTGTCAAGGAGTTTCTGCCATGGCTTATGATGCCTCTTCAGGTCGTATATGTAAATGAGAAGAGAAAGGCTAACAAGGCCGTGGCTTCTTTTGGATTTGGAAGCGGTACCCTTCAAGGTCACCTCCTGGTTAGTGCTTTTTAACTTGCTAATCATATTTTGTAGCTACGAAACTTGGCTTTTCTTGTACACTTCCATTTTGTTCATTTTATAGAAAATAAAGATCAGGGCTTAGGTTGGAACATGCTGTATGTTCTTAGTTGTGGAGTT
Organism: Casuarina cunninghamiana; assembly: GCA_028551485.1. NCBI lineage: Eukaryota > Viridiplantae > Streptophyta > Magnoliopsida > Fagales > Casuarinaceae > Casuarina > Casuarina cunninghamiana. The sequence goes on along the minus strand of CM052368.1, from coordinate 782,650 downwards.
AATTTAGAGATAATGACAAAAATATAATTTTATCAATGAGGGTTTCTCTAAGTTATCTATAAGTATATGAGATGGAAAACCTATGTACATGAAAATCAACCTATCTCTGAAGTGAAATTCTTTGGCGGCTTCTATGTATATGAGATCCCCATAATGCTAGACTGCTGTCTTTTGCAAATATAAGGATTGGATCATTCTAAACCAAATTTTTTTTTTGGGATTCTTGTATTTATTTGTGTAAATCTCTAAATATATATGTGATAATTTGGTCAAAAGCACTCGTAGTTGTTTTATGCTGTTCACAACTCTATGGACTCTACGATTAAACAAGGATAAACACCTTGGAATTTTGATCATCCTAACATGCCAATGGGGGGATCTACTGCAACTAATATATTTTCTGGTAGTTTTTTTATTCGTAAAACATGGCATATCCTAAGAAATGGAGAATCTCCTTGCTGATTGCTTAAATTTGTTACACTCTTACTGACTCTTAACATTTGGATTCCAATTTTGCTGGAAAGCAGGCTGGTGAAGAGCGTTTCTCAATCGAGTTGGACGAGAACAACCAAGTGTGGTATGAAATCGTTTCCTTCTCAAAACCTGCTCACTTTTTGTCACTCCTCGGATACCCTTATGTAATGCTAAGGCAAAAGTATTTTGCTCATCGATCTACAGATGCAGTTCTAAGAAAATTGAATGATTCTTAATGATGACATGAACACAATTGTAAATTCCAATTTGACAAAGGCTTCAAGCCTACTTTGGATTAATTTTCCAGCATACTATGATATGATATTGTGTTGCATACATAATACCTAAAATCTCTTCCTAGAAGAACCCAGATTACGTCCGAGCCAGGATGGGGGAGGCCAAAATACGTGAGGATAGTCGGGGCAATTCACTACCTTGCGATGATTCTCCAAGTAGAAGATATCGATGTTGTTTCCATCGGTGTAGTAAATGCAGTTCCCGGAGCAACCGAGTTCTGGAGCTGAAACAGAGAAGGAACAGCTTTTCCCCAGAAAAAATATCCGATCACCCAAGTTCTTCATCATAATCCAAGTACCCGAGTCTCGGTTCAGCTTATAAACTTCGAAATTCACGGTCCTTGGATGAACAAAAAGTCCAAAGACATGACTCATATATTCCTCATCTTGCTGCCTCCTCCGGCCACCAGCAATATTTCTGTCGAGAACATAAAGTTCCCCACATGACTCCACCAAATGCTTCCGGCCAATGGAGCCACCTAATTGAAGGGAAACCGGTGTCAACTTCAGGGATGAACATAGAACCCTTGATACTTTTCCCAAACGATCAACAACGTGCACTTGGTCCCTGTATACAATTATGTCATCAAAACTAGAGTTCTTTTCATCTGCAAGGGTGGTCCATTTTTCATCTCCCGATCTTGCAAATCTCAGCTTTCCATCATCATATAAAGTGAAGACCATACAGTCTTTAACAGGAGTACGGCAAGTGTTGGGATGCAACACTACTTTACTCACGCTGCGAAAGGGCGCTGGATTAAAATATTCAAGCCAGTATGCTTTGCTTACCTCGATCACTCGAAAATCCAAGAGGTTTATCACCTTTGGAAACGACTTCGGCCAATGCCCTATACGGAGGCCGGAAAGTGGGTTCCAGAAGCGTACTCTTCCAGGTTGTATTTCTTTCACCTTAATCAACCAACAGTGAGAAGAAGATGCTGAAGGTTGTGGATTCTGGTGCGGAGGTTCGAGACGATAGATCGTACGCTGTGAGAGAAAGACGTACTTTCCACCCCTGTTCGGGTGAGGAAAACGGAGACGTAACCAGGGAGGTATCTCCGGCGAGGGAAGGATAGAGGATCGCCATGAAGCGCAGACGCTACGGAATCGGAGAATATCGATATGGGAGAGGAGCTTTTCTCCGATGATCGGCAAGAGTTCCTCCGGGAGATCGGACCAGTCGACTACTTCCTTACGCATAGCTTTGATGGGTTGACTAGCAGGAGAAGACTTATGAAGAACAGTATGATGTACTTCCGTTTGGCCGAATCTCTGTCCGGTTTGGATTGGGTTTGTGTGCTATTTATAAGTGCATTCTTTACATCTTATAAATTAATTTTAAACAAGAAACCGATTTTGTTTGTATTCATATTCATTATGAATTTCATCTCATAATAGTTGTATTTGAACAAATTGTCACCTTTTTTCATAAAACGATTTAAAATAAAAAGGAAGCATAAATGTTTTGGCTAAAATAAAAGAGGGACTCAAGTAGAGGTTAATATTATTATAACTTTGACTCAATTAAAATTAGATATTGTTTAAGATATCTTATTTTCAAATTTGACACCGAATGTGCATGGGTGTGCCTGTTTATAGAAAAACAATAGAAAATATTAATATTATGAGCGTGTTTATAGAAAAAAAAAATTAATATTTTGACTTCAACAAGTGTTATTAAGCTCAACAATTTCTTTCACATTATAAAGTAAAAGTATCTCCAAGTTAAAATTGCTTTTAAGAAGAAAATTATCTTCTAACATGATATCAAATTTAAGTTGGATATATAAAATCTAGGATTGATAGTGATATATAAGCAAACATATTATCCATCAACGAAAAAAATTAGCCTATATTGACTGTGAGAAAATATATTAAAATTAATGTGGTCTCTATTACATTACTTAAATTCAGCGTAGAAATCCTTTTTAAATTAAAAACACACTATTTTTACAAGTCAACTTCAGAAGAGAAATAAAGTTTGTAATGTTAAGTAATAAATCAAACATCTAGTAGTTACGAAAATAAAAGTAAAACAAGGGAACAAAGTAAGTTTAAGGGCATATTTTTCACATTGTCTAGAATCCACCTAAAAATATTTTTCATATCTTTTATATTTTTTTCCATCTCCTTAAACTTATTTAGATGGGAATGCTGGTCCGTCAAACATCGGACTTTCCACAGAATTCTAGCTCGAGTGGATTTATAGTAAATTTAACTTGTCATCCATTGTTAATTTTCCTACCACCCAACTTAAATAATTGAACTACGAGAATATAATCATGCTAAAAGGCCTTAAGAATCGAATTAAAATAAACAAACAGGATTATATCTCCGATTGAGACGTTTTCTTTTAGCCTTAAAACTATACATCTCTATAAACTAAGTATCACAGACGAATTAAAAATACCTACAGGCTATTAGATAACTTGCTCAAACGTGAATTCTACTAAACATATTGAGACTCACTTTCAATATACATAAACATTAGAGTTTTATTTCCTACATTAATGGTTTGTAGAGCTAAAACATGCTGGAGCACCACAGAAAGGCGGAGGATGATACATTGAAGATCCTAAATCGTCAATCCAGCGATCCTTCAGATGAAAAATACGACTTTCCTGTTGATCAAGAAAGTAAATGCAATTCTCCTTACACCCAACAACTCCTTGAGCAGTAATAGAGAAAGAACGATCAGTACCCAAAACGAATGCTTGATCATCCAAGCTTTTCATCAAATTCCATTTACCCCATTCTTCATCTAGCTTATACACTTTGAAATCAATTGTAACTGCCCTGGAATAACGGCGGATTCTAGGATTATAGTTTTCCATGTATCTATCAATAACATACAAAGATCCACGGGACTCCAGCAAATGCTTTTGATTACCCAATCCACAGAGGGGAGGCGAAAATGGTACTAATCTCAAGGATGAACTTTCGATCCATGAAACAGTTCCCAATCTATCAACAGCATAAAACTGGCCCTTGTAAACAATAATATCATCGTACTCAGAGTTTTGCTCTACAGGAGTCAATTTTTCATCCCCATATCTTGAGAAAGCTAATTTTCCCTCATGGAGTATCAAGACGGCCGCCGACTCATCTGCATCGGACCAGGCTGAACTTGGGGACATCACTACTTTGGTCAACCAAGTAACAGAACGATCACTAAGCATGGGGTTTCTTTCAGTTTCTGATCTGGGTAGAATGATAATTTGATTTCTGAGCGTATAGGCTTTACCTAATTCGACGATGGAAAAGTTCAACAAGTTCAAAGTCGTAAGGGGGAGAGGGGAGAACCTGAACCTGTGATTGGAGAGTGGATCGAAAAGCTGCAATTTTCCTGGATTTGACTCCTCGACCTTAATCAACCAAGCCTTGTTGCGAGAGGAAGATGAAGCTGGAAAAGGATCCGGCTGTTTAAGAAGATAGAGAGTGCTTTCGCAGAGATAATAATTCGGCCCCCGTAACGCCGACGCAGAACCGAATACGGTGCCGGGGTGTGGGAATTTGCGAGGAAAGCGAGGAGAGTGAGCGATGGTCGGAGGGATGGAGGAGCGCCAGAAAGAACAAACACTCCGAAATCGGAGAACATCGATCCTCGCATCGAGGCTTTTGCCGATCATCGGCAAAAGTTCCCTTGGAATATTTGACCAGTCAACCTCCCTCTCATCCATTTCTGCTCGCTTGACTGACTTCGGCTCTGAACCAACAACGTTAAAGTGAAGTGAAGCTTCCCAGGAAAAGCATAAAATCTATAACAGTTTGTCCCTTCTATTGACTTTTCCCTTTTGTTTTTTTTTTTTTTTTTTCCCCAAAGAAAGAAAAGCCGTTCTTAAGTTATCTCCCCCTTTCTTCATTGATTGCTAATTCTAGATTTTCTAATCTTTGCAAGTCTCCCATTATCTGAGCAGAAGGCCCAACCTTCAACATACGAAAGTTCAAAACCCTCCTCTCAGATCTCTTTTAAGACATGCAGGCCCAACTGGGGTTCCAATCGGGCGAAAGGTCTTGGCTCTCAGTCATTAGTCTGCAAATTAGAACAATGCTCCGATTTAATAGTGATCTACTCTGAATCTCTTCAGGAAGCATATGAATAGTGGACATGGCTGAGGTACTTTGCTTCTCTTTGTCACTTTCTTTTGTCTCAGCTTTGTTTTTAAACTTTTATGACTTTCTTTCACTCAATGTTGCTCTTGCAATAAGTGTTTTGAAAGTAGAAAATAGTTGATGTTGATTACAGCTCTCTTTGTCTCTCTCGGATTACGTAATTTTCTTTTTCTCTCATTTAATAGCCATTCAAGAGTCAAGGGAATAAATCGAAATAATTTGAAAAAAAAAATTAAAACAACCAATAGGTGTCGATCTGAATTAGATTCTTTCATTCTCTTTTCCTTTGGGAGGATAGGAAGATTTTGGTCACATTCAAAAGTGGTTTGAACACATAAACCCAATTATGATCAGAAACCAATTTCAATTCATTACAAGACTTGAGAATTGTGAATAGATCTTCTCAAGATTTTCTGCTCTAGATGGCGTTATATGAAAAAGTTAAAGCAGCAATAGTGCCAAAAATAATCTGGCTTCTCCAACTACTCTAACCAGCATTTAGTAGTTATTAGTTAAAAAAAAAAAATGTAAAAGCTAAAAAAATGTTTGAAATTAAAAAGGGCCCTACTAATGATGCATAAACTTTCCTATGAAAGTTAAGCTTCTTTAGATGTAGATGTTCTTTTTAGTTCTATTGCAAGAGAACTATGGTCATTTCTTTTTTTCTCTCTTCTTTTCAAAATCTGGAAATTGTATTATGCCATTTAGTGTTCAACCAAAAAAGGCAATGCCCTATCCAAAGATGAGGAAGACAAGGAAGAATAAACCTTTACTTGACTTGTCAGCTACGTCCTGCTTGGTCCCCCAGAGGGGTGGAGGTCCTCTTTTCTTTTGTGCACCAATCCGTACTTACTAGGATAGATTCTCTTGGTCACATGTTATATTAGTGACATAGGGGAATCCTATAATTGCTTCTAATATGAACTCTTTGCTTGCTTTGTAAGCCATTAGTCAGGATAGGTGTTTCATTTCTCGTTGCCTATGAAAAGCTTAAATTAGCAAGCTATTGAGGCCATAGTTTCATGTTGAGCCGCACTATAATTAGCCAAATGGCCTTTTGTTTCACCTTGTTTTGATAAAGCACATTTTCTTTAGAAAAAAGTTAAATTCAACTTTATGTGCTGTAATTGAATCACGCAAGATTAAGAGGTTGGTCGTTCTCTAAAGATGAGTCATTATTTTATGTAATATTTGTATACCAACCAAAGTTATTATGAAATGTTATCTCTGATTATCAAACAAGAGGTAAGCTTAAAGTGACTTGTATGATTTTTGGGTTCCAACATGACTTTGGGTTCAATTGAGGAGAGAATAGGAAAAACCCTTCAAGAATTTATTCAATATTTATATGGTTCTAGAGATTTTGACAAAATTAGCTATTAATTTTCTTCTTTATTTTTAAAGAAATAAGGGCAAAATCTGCACATTTTATTAATAAAAATAAAGCTGGACTGAAAAGTTATACTTTACGAAGATACAAAAGATCAAGTATAAACTTAATCTTCTGTTGAGATTACATATCAAACTCAAACGTGACAATACTTGGCATGAAGCCAAAAATGCTTATGTCATTTCACGGATCTGCACTAAGCATGTTTATTCTCTTCCTCTTTTGCTAGATATTTAGAAGAGCTTATTCATTGACAGAGAAACTACGAAACAGCTGGTGGAATTTACTTTCAGTTTTCAAGCATATATAAAGCACTGAAATTCATAGGTGTCAAATATGGCGGGAAACCAGTAAGTAGAAAAGATGATGCAGCATATGCAGCTGATGCTGTGGGATGGAACTGATCCCAGAACAAGAAGTCCTCGCGGTTTGTACATAGATTGGCAGACGGCTCGCATCGGGTTGTAGCATTGAACCTTCCTTTTCCGCAGCAAGCTTGTTGAAGTTCCGTGGCTTCTGCAAAATTTGCATCAATGGGAAAACTATCAGATGCTGACGCTCTTCCCTTTCCTATTCCTGCTTGTAATTGTCTATGAATTTGAGCACATATGTTACTAGAAAATTACTTTTCCCTTATAATAGTTTGTTAAAAAGAAGCAGGCAGCCCGTGTAGAAGAAGGATATTAAGCCAAAATATTCACAATGTGGAATGCTCGTTTATATGGTTTTCAACCATTATAAACTATTGAGTTTGGTCATTAAGAAAAAGATGCCATAAAGATTATATTAGGTTAAGATATTGGCTAATATAATATTGACTAATATTTTTAAGATGAACATATACAAGCCATCATTTGATAAATTTCAGATTGGTTTGAGAGTGAAAACTTACGAGTAGGCAAAGAGCCGTTAATTACAGCATTCGTGAGGTCAAATGCGTTTGCAAGCGAGTAATTCATTGCTGGGTACTCTGAGCTTAAGTTTTGCAGGAGACTATCTAGTTTAGTATAGAACACTTGAGCACAATCATTCAACGCCTCCATGCATCCTCCACTCTTATTCCAAGTACGTTGGTACGGGCAGCACCCGAGTGATGGCACACTGATTATGGCAAGTTTTGCCGCTCCAAGGTCCAAAAGATTCTGTTCCTCGCAAAAAGATAAAAAAAAATATGAGATGAAGAAAGAAGAAGAGGAGGAAGATTTCGAGATTTCCCATATGGGGTGTAAAGTTAAGAAAACTTCTGCTCTATAGTTCATTAAAAAGACACAAGTATATCATCAAGTTAGTAATTTAGTGGTTAGTTATCAATTATCCAAATCTTAAGTCATAAATTCCGTACCCCATATCTCCAAAATTTCTAACATTTGAGATTTAAAAACAAAGAAAAATTTGATCACTTAAGAGGAAGAAGACAAAGAACAGCCACATACCCTCAAATGGGTACTATAATTGCCCATTAAAGAAGTCATGAAGTCTTGATTGCAGCCTTGAGCGTAGTCATGGGCGAAGGAGTCAAAAATGTCGTTGCTTCCGACGCTGAAGAGGAAAAACGACTTGTGAATCTTTGTGTCGGCATCTGCACCCAGTATGAATGAGAGATTGCTTCGAACGGTTGCGAATTGTTGGACCTGTTCCCCCATCGGAACAACCTTTGTCTAGTGTGCAACAAGTAACAAGTACAGAAGGTTATTTTGCAGGCATAACTTGATTGGAAAAGGGAGTTCGTAAGAAATTTAAAGTTGCAATAAGAGAATATGCGAATAATTTACATAATGAACAAGTTATATTATGATACTTGCATTATACTTTAAAAAATGATGATTACATGTGCTAAAACTAATTGTTGTATAATGTTTTGATTTGGTATTCTTATTGTATGTAAGGGTATTTTTCCTTTTTAACAATCAGTTTTAAGAAAAAATATGAGCTTTTTGGCTGTGCAAAAGCTTACATGGTTATAAACTTGGATTAAAAGTGCTTAAAGTAATTTATGTTGATCTTAATAATATAGAAACTCTGCAATATTAAAATAACAGGATTCATATTGGATTAAGGAAAATCCTCAAATCTATCTCAAACAATTTCTTAGAAATTTCCATCTCTTAACAAAGCCTGTTGGAATCTAGCAACAAACATATTGTTATCTGATTGTGACTTGCATATTCTTCCAAATATAAACTCAAGTAGTAGCATTCAAGGGCTCTATCACATGGAAGGATAGGATTCAAGCCTCTCCTCTCTTAATAAATCTCTAAAATTTCCCATCCCATCCCCGATTAAAAAAAGAAAAGAAAAAAAAGGGTAGTAATCGCACAATTTCATATAGGAAAATTAGAAAATTTAAGATAAAAAATGGAAAAGGGATAACTCATGCACTACACAGACAAGTAAGCCTACTGTGGTTAACGTGTTTTCTGAAACTCTAAAGATCAAGAAAGAGGGAGCTTACATATTCTTTTTTTCCGGTATCGTCAAGAATTCCGGCTCCTCCCGAGGCGAAGTTAAGGCCCCTGAAGTTTTTGACGCTCTTAAGATAATGCATATTGTTGAAAATAATGTGGAGGAAAGCTGGCGGGCTCTCTCTCAAGTTCATGTATTGGGCTGAAACATCATTAAGTAAAAAGAGTAAGATATAGAGAACAAAACAGGCAATGAATAAAATCTCTTGCCAGTCATGGTGTATACAAGACGGTTTTGTTTGAACTACTTTAAATCTTCTGTATTGGGTAGCTTTCCATTCTATTTATGTGTATACAGAAGTATAAACAGTAACCAAAGTAGCCATGAGGATTATGGGTACTTATAGTCTCTTACCGATGAAATCAGCAGTGTTATAACCATTGCTGAACCTTCCAGTGGGGGCAGGACCTCGATAATCCACACCATAAGGAGGCATATCAACTCTGGCTGTATTCTCAGGTATGAAATTGTTTGTCCCAATATCAAGGGTCGAGTCTCCAAATATGAAAACAGCTGGGGGCACAGGATTGGAAACATGCAAGCTAGCCATTGTCAGAGTGATGAGAAGGAAAAGGGAGAATGAAAAGAATGTCTTGGCCATGACTGGTGTTGGGACCAGTCTTGTCAAGCCCTCTTCTGTGTTTAAACTTTATTGTCTCTAAGATGCTTAAAGCACTGCATATTTATAAATGCAAAGGGTATCAAAGGCAGCAAATCATTGATATAGCTGTCCAGGGAATCACCAATAGCTACAAAATTACAGCTTGTACGAGGCGTATAAGAAGACAAAAGGTTGACTTACTCGGCCGGCTGATCAAGTCTGGAGATTCTACAATGATATCGTGGTTACATCTATCCAGCTTACAAACTGTGTTTTAAGTCGTATATGTGTTCTCTTTTTCATGAAAGACGTCAGTTTTAGGAAAGAAATACGAGCTTCTTTTAACATTGTGGTAAAGTTTGTTTCAAAAACACCATCTATATGTTTTGGATGAAAGATAATATATTTTCTGTATTAGTTAAAACTTTAATTAGTATTTTTTAAAAAAATAGAAGACATATCCTCTTACTTATAAATAAGTTTTTATTTTTTTATAAATAATGTATGCCCTCAAAATTAAACACCTAAGTATAAAATCGTAGACTAAGAGGTCTCAGGCCTACTAAATTACTACTGAACCAATAAATTATCGACAATTTATAAACAAAAAGTTTCATCCATATTATAAATAAATTTTAAGAAAGAAATATCAACTTTCTTAATAAGCTTTAACATTTTTTACCTTCTTTCATGTAATAGTTTTTTCCCTTTTCCTCAAAATAAATTCTCTTCTTTGTCGGATCTTATTCATCTAAAAACAAAAATAGCAGTTCTGTTTTAAGTGGAAAATAACGACATAGGCGAAATTTCTTTTGCCATTTGTCGCGCAAACACTAGCATCCACTAAAACCAAAACAAAAAAACTTTGTTTTTCATGGAGTTTTTCCCATCCCAAGCTCCGTAATATTCATAAACAAGGAGTTATAGGTAGTGTATGTTGATTTGACCTTTTTTCTCACTTTCTTATTTCCAGGATCCAGGAGTATATGCCAGCATTCTTGATGTAGTCACCTGCCTGAAGTGAATACCTATATTTTCTGTCTCTCCCTCAAAGGTAAGCCCCCCAGACGACGAACAGACCCAGTCGCTTCCAACACTCCAGAGCCTTCTCAGAATAATGCAGATTGGTCTAACACTCTCTAGAGCCTTCTCTAGTTGCTTCTCGTGATGAAATTAGGTTATTCTTGAAATTTGGTTTTAATATCATCTTAGTTTTAATATTATCTTTGTAATTTTTCGTTTAAGATGAACATTAAATCATCTTAAACAAATATTTATTATATTATAACTGCAAGTATGCCTTTAAACTTTTATATTATTTTATTTTTAGATAAATTAATTCACATATTTAAATAAATAAATAATTAATTAAAAAATTAAAAAATTGTTTATATACATACATACATACATATATATATATATATTTATATATATTATACGTATAAATGTACAAAGTGAACTTCAGTTTTTTTAAGTTGTAAACTGAATTCCATCTTACCGAATCGAATTCATCCAACCTTCTATCATTTACATCTGTCGAAGTTCACGATGCAACAAAAACAGTGAGTCTTCTATGCAATTTTAGTTTACCAACGAAGCTGCAGTTGGCGAGAGGAGGAAGCATACAGTTGTCCTGAATAAACAAGTCATGAAATCTGCAATAGACTAGAAGCATCAGACAACGGCCACATGGATTCTTAGTCCATGTCAAATTTCTTGTTGTAGGAGGAAGTGTTGGGTGCAGGACATTGGCCATGAGAAGCTGTAAAGGGGTCGCTGGCAGTAGGAAAATGCAAGGGAAATAGTTCGAAAGGGAGGTCCTCTTTGGAAAAGATTTAATGAATGGAAATATATATTTCTTTATGGAGAGGCGTAAGCTCTCTCTCCTTCAGGATTTGTGATTCATCACATTTGAGCCAAATTCAACTTCATCATCACTCCATGTTCATCTGATGGCCCGGAAACATCCCTAAGGATAGGAGTGTTACATTATCGTGTTATTTTATCTCTCATTGTCTAAGAACAGATAAAGTGGGAGTGGGATGAACCATGCTTAGGATTCAATAACAATGGGTTCAACTATTGAGATATGATGTGTATTTTGTTTTATTTCATTTTATTTATAAATACATGAATTTATTTATCTAAGAATGATAGAATATAAAGATATAGAAGCATATCTTAGTATTAGAGGCTCATCTAAAAAAAATTAAGTTTGAAATCCTTTAACTATAATATAATAAAACATTCACAAGAGAGTTTAATATTTTTAAATAGAATATTAGCAAGATTGATATTTTTACAACAACTTTATTTTAAAAATATTTAAGATTTTTTTAAAATCATATACAATATATACAAACTAAGAAATAAAATTTAAGAAGATTCATAATTAAATATTTTCCTTTAGTTATTTTAATCATTCATTGTAATTTAGGTGTATTTTATATTGCTAATATTCTTAGTTTTTTCTATTAAATTGTTCTTCTATCTTACAAGTAGGTTTTAAAAGAAATAGTGCTCATTCTAACGTAATATTAGAATCCAAGTTCCAAGGGAGACAGTTATTTATCCATGATTGAGTAGGTCCCCAAGGAAGTATTGCTCCACTCTTGGGTTGTATTAAAATCCAGTGTATATCTCATATTATCAATATATTAACATGTTATGCTCCATATATATAGTTTAAAGAAAGTTGACATTTTAACATTAAATTATGAAAGAAAGTTTTAAATTTTTTTTTTTCACATTTTTGATGTAGTATGAAAAATGCGAACTCTTCAAGACTTGTTTCCCTTTCTTTATTTGATCATGAAGATCTTGAGCGAGGTAGGATAGGTGATAGAAAAACATACAAGGGCTGGAGTTCCCAACCCAATGCCCTAAGAGCTTACACATTGAAGATTACAGAACGCTTCAAACTTACCTCAGAGAAGAAAATATGAAGCGAATGGTGTATATATTTCTATATATCAAGCTTATATAGTTGACCGAAATTTACTGGCGTCAAAAATGGTTGTTGTGCATTAAATAGAAAGTAAGCTGCGAGTTGAGAAGCTGATTCCGTGGGATGGAACAGATCCCAAAACAAGTATTCATCGCGATTTGGGCATATATTGGCAGACGGCACACATTGGCTTTCTCCATTGAATTTTCCTTTTCCGCAACAAGCATGTTGGAGCTCCTCGAATGCTGCAGAATTTGCATCAATAGGAAAACTATCAGATATTCATCCAATAGTTTCTAAGGGTGACGGCAAGCCATCCGTTTGAGAACTTTCTAATTTGTTTGTACTAAGAATTGTCCTTTTTTTCATGAAAGGAATTTAGCACATGCAATGATATTAATAATTGAAGGTAGGCAAAGTGCCAAATCTTTTAAGAAATATAATGAGTTGGGCATAAAATCTGCCTCACTCAAATATTGATAATTGAAGGTAAGTATAAAATTTGACCCACTCAAAGATTAGAAAAAAGCATAGTCTATCTCAAAATTATCAATAAAGAAAAATATATGAAAAACATAGAAATTGAAGAAATGAGATAAAAGGTCCCATCAATATTAAAAATGATATAGAATATTTTTTATGCTATTTAAATCTTGTTTGAGAATACATTTAAAATAAGATACATATATTTTCCTTACAAAAAATTTTAAAAAGGAAATCAGTTTTCTAAATATAGCATTAGAATTAAAGTACAGGAGATAACACCCTTATTTACAAAAGGGATGTGTCACTTTATAATGAAGCTTCTAGCTCATATTAGCTATGATAGGGTATGTTGTAAATGATGTTAAAATTATTTTAGATTGCATTTCCTTCTTACAATATCAATTTCCTAGTAGTTTGAGAGTGGACACTTACGACATGGCAAAGAGCCATTAATGACAAGATGCATCATTTCATATGAGTTTGCAAGTGAGTACTTCATTGCTGGGTGATCTAAGCTTAAGTTTTGCAAAAGGCCTTTCAGTTCTTCGTAGAAAAATCGGGCACATGCATTCACTGCCTCCATGCACCCACCACTTTCATTCAAAGAGCGTTGCTGTGGGCAGCACCCAAGTGATGGCACACTTATTATGCCGAATTTTACTGCTCCAAGGTCCAAAAGATTCTGTACTTGGCCAATGGAAAGGCAACATATGAGATAAAAAGTAAACTAAAGAACAAAGGGACATAAATTTTCAAAAAAGAAGATAAAAATTTACCCATCTAGGTATAGATTTTAGAGAGAGAGAGAGAGAGAGAGAGAGAGAGAGAGAGAGAGAGTAAGCCATAATGTTTGATCTACTCGAAACTTAAAATTATTGCTTCCTTATCACTTAGAAGGAGGAGGCAAAGTAGGTAGACACATACCTTCAAATGAGTTCTGTAAGTACTCATTAAGGAAGTCATAAAGTCTTGTCCGCAGTTGTGATTAGGGTCAATGATAAAATTTTCCAAGATGTCATTGCTACCAGGGTTGATGAGAAAAAAAGACCTGCGAATCATATTGTTTGCATTTCCACCCAATGCTTCTGAGAGATAGCTTCGAACAATTGTAAATTGTTGGATTTGTTCCCACATAGGAATAACCTTTTTCTATTGTACAACATAGAGCAATTATGGAAAAGTATCTTGTTAGGCATTTTGTGAATTTGGCTGGAAAAAACAAGTTCATTGATTTCTTCCAACATTTGTGGGTGGACAAAATATTAACACAGAGTGACACAAGTTTCATATTGTCTAAATATTATTTAAAAGTTTTCTTTATGAAAAAAAAAAATTCTTACTCTTGAATAGACTTCTAGATAAAAGTATAACTTTTAACAATATAGATACATGAGCATCTGCATACATGTAGAAATCTTTACAAGATTTTAATTAGATAATGAGTACATTAGGGTACATGGTTAAAGTAGCTTCTAATCTCGTTTCTTTGCTTAAGAAAGAAAAGTCTTTTTTTTTTTAAAATTGAATTGACTTGTAATATGACTGAGTTTTCTCACATCATATGCAATGAATTCTCGTTATCAAATTAGTTTGATAATTTGGTCAAAAGAAAAAAGAAGAAACAAGCAAGACTGGTTCTGGCTTTTCTAAGACTCTAAAGATTAAGAAAGAGGGAGCTTACAAATCGAAGCTGTCCAGTGGTGTCAAGAACTCCGGATCCTCCCGAGGCGAAGTTAACGCCCCTGAAGTTCTCGATGCTCCTGAGATAATCCATATCGTTGTAACGAATGTAGAGGAAAGGCGGCGGGCTCTCCGTCATGTTCATCTGCTGGACTACTGCATCAGCAGTGTTATAGCCATTGCAGTACCTTCCAGTTGGGGCGGGACCTCGGTAATCAACGCCATTGAAAGGCACGTCAGCCTTCGACCCTGTCTCTGGTATGAAATTGTTTGTTCCAACATCCAAAACCGAGTCCCCAAATATGAAAACCACTGGGTTGAGAGGCTGGGAAGCATGCAAGCCAACCATCGTCCGAGTCATGACAACGAAGAAGAAGAGGGAAGCTAATGTCTCGGCCATGGCCTGGGAAAGGCTCAGTCTTCTTTGGTCTTCCTCACGTTCTAATCTTCGTTATCTGCTAACATGCTTAAGCACTGCTTATAAAGCAGAGTCTCAGAAGAAAAATATGCAGCAAATCATTTTCTTTGAAGGCATATAAGAACAAAAGAGTTAGACTGTGAGGTTTATTATCCAAGTTAAAGATTGTGTTTCACGTTTCAATGTATTAAATATTGTTTTGGTTTCTTTTTTTCGGTATAGAACAGTCCCTTCCATATTCTCTTTCTATATCCTAAAAATAAAAATAAATTTTAAGCATTGAATTGTGAATGATAAAAAATTCCACGTGTTCCACATTGTTTATATGTTGTTATGATATCTTTAATATATGATGAAATAATCTTTCTTATTACAGAAACTTTTAAAGAGAAAATTTACTTTTTTGGATGATATTAGAATTTAAATTCAAATGTAAACATTTACTAATATGACTTGTTGAAAACAATGTATGTCCTACATCACTAATATAAAAAATGAAAATTTCCTAATATGATATGTTGAAAATAATATATGTATCATATTACTTAAATCTTGTTATGATGGTTTTTATACGTCAACTTCATATATATTTTAACCAACTATTTCATAAATATTTTGTTAATATTTTGTTCTTACTTATTTAAATTGTACAATATATGCTTATAGATTGCAACACTTATTTCAAGAACCCACTTCCTCTAAGGTGATTAAATTTTTATACACGCAATCTTTTTTATTTTATTTCATTCATGTTTAATCAACTCTTTCTTTCACATCTATCTATGTTTTATTATTACTTATTAAAATTGCTTAACGTGACCACATCGATTGTGCCGGACACTAAACTTTCAAAGTGTCACTTTCCTCAAGATCAAATGAGATTCAACCATTTAAAATGCAATCGTTTTCGGTTTTGTACATGTTTAACCAACTTTTTCGTTTATATTTGATCTATAACTTGTTCTGTCTTATACATTTTATCTAAATTTTGCTGTTACTTATCGAAATTGCACAACCTGAGCATATTGATTGCTCCAAACACTTGCTTTCAAAAAGTCACTTCCCCCAAGATCAAATGATATAAAGTCATTTAAAATGCAATTATTTTCGATTTTATACATGTTTAACTAATTTTTCCTTACGTATTTTTATCTACATTTGTTATCACTCATTGAAATTGCACAATTTGAGCATATCCATCAAGGCAATTAAATCATTAAAAGTGCAACCATTTTTAATGACTTGCATGTCTCATCAACTCTTTCTTGCGTATTTTATCTAAGTTTTGCTATTACTTATTGAAACTAAACAAAAGGGGCATACTGATTGCACCAAACACTTATTTTCAAAAAGTAACTTCCCCCGTATCTATTTAAATAGTCATTCAAGATGCAATCATCTTCGATTTTGTACATTTTTAACCAACTCTTTGTTACATATTTTATTTGTATTTTACTATTACTTAATGTACTCATTGTGCCAAGTCCAATATTTTTAGTACTAAACGTTAAGTAACATATGTATATATATATAAAGCAAAGTCCAATATTTTATGTAGTAAGTGAACCTTAATAAGAACCAACTTTGTACTCCTTTTAAGTAAAAGTATTTTCTTCTCTTATAAATCGTTTAAAAAAAATGATCTTTCTAAAATAATATTAAAATTTAAGTTTCAAGTAAGACATTTGTTTACGCTTGAATTGAGTAAATCTCTTAAGAAATATCTTCCAACTTGAGACAGAGGTGCATATTGAAATATGGTATATATTTCACATTCGTAGTATGCTATCACGTTGCATTCTTTGTTAGTAAATGTTTTGCTCTCTTACAATCCAAACTTAAAAGGAAGAAGTCGGCCTTCTAACATAAACATGAAAGAAACTTTTCAATTTTTATTTTTATTTTCATGATATAGTATGTAAGTACAAACCTTTCAAGATATTTTTTTTAAAAAATTTGATCTATTTTATAATAAAGATTTCCAATAAGGTAGTATAGGTGATAAAAGCCATACATGGCTGGAGTCCCCCGCCCAATGCCCTCAAGGGGCTTTTATTCCACAATTAATATGCTCTAAACAGTTTATTCTCTTCGTTTTTACTAGATACATAAAAAAAGCCTTCACATAAGATTATTGGACTCCTCATACTTAACTCAGACGATAAAATATGAAGCAAATGGTAGATATGTTTCTAGTTGCCAAGCTTGTAAAGTTCACTAAAATTCATTGGCGTCAGAAGTGGCGGTGCTTCAGCAAATAGAAAAGCAGCTGCGAGTTGAGAAGCGCATTCTGTCGGATGGAACACATCCCAGAACAAGTGTTCAAAGCGGTATGGGCATAGATTGGCAGATGGCACGCATCGGCTTTCTCCATTGAACTTTCCTTTTCCACAACAAGCTCGTTGGTGCTCCTTGAATACTGCAAAATTTGTATCACACAAAAACTATCAAATACTGATGTTGTTCTATTAATTTTATTATTAGGGCTCCATCCTTTTTTTGAAAAGCCAATCTTATAAGGAAGGTTTACCCCTATTTTATAAGTTCTCATTTTTTGTTTCTATACCTGATATGTGAGTATTCCAACATTTTCCTGTCACATATCAAGTTTTCAGTCAAGAAAGTTTACCCACATTTTTTTTTCTATCCTAATTCATTAGTTTTTGGTCTAATTTTATTGGGCTTATACTACTATTAATTTTATTCTTAGGACTCTTCCATTTCTTAAAAAGCAGTCTTATAAAGAAGGTTTATCCCTGCCTGTTAAGTTCTTATTTTTTTGTTTTCTATACCCAATGTAGGATGCTCTAACATGTTCATTTATTTGCTCTTCTTGAGACTGCAAGCCATCTGTTTGACAATTTTTTTGTATTGAAAATAGTGTAGAGAGTTTCCTATAGCACTTAAATTTTAAGAAACTTTTTTACAATGAAATACATATCTTATCCTTTTAAGCAGAAATAAATTTCCTCAATATAAAACTGAAGCCAAAGTTTAGAAGATAATACACCCTCCTAAAAAAGAAAAAAAGAAAAAAAAGTTATGAAGAATATTTTAAACGCTCTAAATTCTACTTGAGATATTTTTTAAAAAATAAAAGACATTTCTTATTTTAAGTCAACTTACAAGGAAAAAAAAAAAGGTTTCTTAACATTTTGGGAGTGAATACTTACGAGGTCTAGTGCCGTTAACGAGACCATGCACGAGGTCATATAAATTCGCAAGTGAGTACTTCATTGCCGGGTATTCTAAGCTCAAGTTCTGCAAGAGGCCTTCTAGTTCGCTGTAGAACAATTGGGCACACGCATTCATTGCGTCCATGCACCCACCACTCTCATTCAAAGAACGTTGTTGTGGGGAGCACCCAAGTGCTGGCACACTTATTATGCCAAATTTTTCTGCTCCAAGGTCCAAAAGATTCTGTCCTTGGCCAAAAGGAACATAAAATATGACATAAAAAGCGGATTAAAGAAAAAAAAAGTAGGAAGTTGATCCAATTCCAATTCTCCTTTATAAATGTGTCTTCTTGAGAGATTTAGATAGACGCACGACAAAGATATGCATAATAAATTCACACATAATAAGTACAAATTGTTAAAAAGTTTATTATTTAACTAAAAAATTGAAAAAATTTATTATCATATAAAAAAATATCTTAATATATTTTTTAGTAATGTAAAACTTATCCCTCACATTTTAATATACCCACTTACCATAATGGTCAAATTATCATACCATTATGATACTACATTACATAAGTTCAAATCAATGCGAACCTACATAAGCAATAAGGATGGTCATGTCTTTAATACCATGTTAATAGGTTCGTTATCCAATTTAAAGACAACTCAAGAATTAGTGAAACTCATTATCTTATAAGCTAGTATTTTAATATATTATTTAACAATATATTATGGTTTGAACAAAATCATTCTTACATTTGTAAAAATGTTTTATACATCAAGGACTTGGTATAAAGAAGAAATTCAATGACACCTATTTCTCTTTGATCACTACAATAACCAATTAAATAACACACAACACACGAATGATCACTTAGGAGGAGAAGAAAAAGCAAGCAGCCACGTACCTTCATATGAGTGCTGTAATTACTCATTACAGAAGTCATAAAGTCCTGTCCGCAGGTATGATTACCGTTAATGAGAAAATTTTCCAAGATGTCATTGCTTCCGGTGCTGATAAGAAAAAAAGATCTGCGAATCATAGAGCTGACATCTCCACCTAACACATCCGAGAGATTGCTTCGGACGGTTGCAAACTGTTCGATCTGTTTCTCTAAAGGAACAACCTTCCTCTGTTGTGCAATATGCAACAATTATAGAAATGTATTATGTTAGGCATACCGAGAATTTGATTGAAAAAGATAAAAGTTCCTGAGAAATTTAAGCTTTTTGGCGTGATTAAGGTTATTTTAATCTCACATTATTTCTTTCAACATTGATTATGGACAAAATCTTAAATGTTAAAGTATTTGTATCAATAGAAATGTTTAAAATAAAGTACACTCATGTATTTTTTTTTACATTAAATTTGATTAGTACAAACTTACTTTTTTATCAAAAGAAAAAAGAAAGGTAAACATACTACTAATAATGGATTTTCTAAAACTCTAAAGCTGGAGAAAGAGGAAGCTTACGAATCGTAGTTTTCCGGTGTTGTGAAGAACTCCGGATCCCCCGGAGGCGAAGTTAACGCCCCTGAAGTTCTCGACTCTCTTGAGATAATGTATATCGTCATAAAGAACATAGAGGAAAGGCGGCGGGCTCTCCGTCATGTTCATTAGCTGGGCTAATGAATCAGCTGTGTTGTAGCCATTGCTGAACCTTCCAGTCGGGAGAGGACCTCGATAATCAACGCCATGGAAAGGCGCATCGGCCTTCGACCCTGTCTCCGGTATGAAATTGTTTGTCCCAACGTCTAAACTCGAGTCCCCGAATATGAAAACAGCTGGGTCCTGAGGCTGGGAAGAATGCAAGCCAACCATCGCCAGAGTCATGATGAGGAAGGACAGCGAAGCTAATGTCTTGGCCATGGCCTGGGAAAGGATGCGTCTTGTTTAGTCTCCTTCTCAGTCTGATCTTCGTTATCTGCTCTCATGCATGGGTGAAGTATTTAAGCACAAAGGTGTCAGAAGAAACAAGAACAACATATCCTTTCTATTTTTGCGGCATGTAAGAACAAATAGTTGAATTGTGAAGCGGATAGACCAAGTTTCAGACCCTGTTTCACGTTTCAATGTACGTACGTTGTCCTGGTTTCTTTCGTTTTCACAAGTTAGTTTTAAATAAGAAATTAATGTTTTAATACAAATACCCAATTTATACAAATTTAACATCTTGAAACATGAAAATTTAGAGACTTGGGGCCTAAATAATTGAAGCCTTTTTGCTTGAAGAATGCCCATCTAAACAAAAAGGAGAAGATGAAGTTCATAAAAGCAATAAATAAGTCCCTTGTTCTTGCAATTTGTAAATTGCTTATCTTGTGCTCACTTTTCTGTCTTTTTCTTTTCTTGGTTCCTGTAGTATATACCATTTCCTAAGTGGGTAATACACATTCCTTGATATATTCAGCAACTAGAATGGGTATCCAACTTCCGTGTTACTCTTTAAAAAGAGCCAGTCCTTGGTCTTTCGACTCTTCTTGTGTCTTGAGATGCTGTCATGCCAACCAAAAGAGGCAATCCTTAGTCTCTTGACTCTTCTAATGTCTGAGATGCGAACGCCATATTACCTCCCTAGCATAATCCATATTGATTGCACCAAACACATAGTTTCAAAAGATCACTTCTCCCAAGATCAAATAGGATACAATCATTAGAAATGCATGTTTCGACCAACTCTTTTATTGAGCCACATTAACTATTCCAGGATCTAAGTTTGTTTTCGCTGGTCCTTTGTTGTACATGTTATGATTATTTTATTCTTTTATTGGTTGGCTTATATAAAAAATGGTTCTTAGTCTCATTGTAATTATTCTTTCGAAAACTATAAGTAAAACAGCCAAAGCCTTTAGGCATCTCCAATCTTGGTATTTTGTTGTTTGTCGCTTCTCCCAAAGTGATACTGTTAACACACAGCTATCTTACCAAACTTGTTGCCATATTAAGCCCACAATTTTGGCTTAATATCCTTGTAATTAGTGTACATATTTTAGCTTTCCTTATTAGTTTAGGTCTTTCTCCCTATATATGTAATACAAGAATACTTGTAAATTGGCATAACAATATATAATTATTCCGCTCACTCAAAAGTTTTATCTCCACATTCACCTTTTCTTACAAATACAATCATTGAAAATGCAATCATATTATGTATATATAAGATAAGATAGCTTGGTACATTTACAGGCCTTTGTTAAGGTAAAGATGTAAGTAATAAGTCTCATATTATTAAGGAAGTTATTAAAAATTATGCTTATAAAATAATAGATTCTATCACCTTTTTTAAGTTGATTTTTGAATTAAATAATGAGCCTCTTAATATAATATTAAAGCTTAAGATTTTCCTTAGCATCCTTATAAGCTCCTATATGCTAAGTCCAAACATTATTCACGTAATAAAATACTATAATAGTTTAATAATTTTACCATTATCATAAGAGAACATGTTAAGATATGGTCAGTAAGTCTTAAATTGATATGTTATTAAAAATCTTAATTGAAAGATAACAAATTCCATTACTTCTTGAGTTGATTTTTAGATTAAATGATAAACATTTTAATAGTTAAAAAAGTCGTTAAGAAATAAAGAAAATTAAACATATAATAATGATATAAGATTAAAATATTTATAGTATTAGATAATAGTTATTTTCAATATATTTCTTCACTCCAAATTTAGGAAAATCAGTTAGTTCATAATTAATAGAAATATCAATTAAGATAGTTACAAATAATATGTTGTTTCAACAAGACTAAGATATTGATAATAAAAGACAACTTTTATTTTCAATATATTTTTT
Organism: Casuarina cunninghamiana; assembly: GCA_028551485.1. Classification (NCBI taxonomy): domain Eukaryota; kingdom Viridiplantae; phylum Streptophyta; class Magnoliopsida; order Fagales; family Casuarinaceae; genus Casuarina; species Casuarina cunninghamiana. Next base: position 760,798 of record CM052368.1, on the reverse strand, counting down.
CGTTCCAAACATAAAAGAAATTATAAAAACTCATTTTACAAGTTATATGGAGATAAGATGAAGATAACTACAAATCAATAGGGTACTTCAATCATACTAAGATACAAATTACGACTGAAATGCCTGATAAAGAGAAGAAAAATTGCTTCCCATGTCGCAATCAGGGACTATGCAGAAATGGGGTCATTCTTGAAGCTGACGACCAATCTTTGAACCACATATTCAACGACAAAGTTAGGTGATTAGGACGTAAAAGATTGACTACATTGAACTAGGGGTTGGACCATGGACGTCGGGCGACCAGTCGGTGGTAACTAACATCTAGTGGTCCGTCGCCCCTCAGTAGATCATGCCCTTAAGTAATCAGGTCCCTAAATCTTGTCAAATGTCTGGTCATCTAAACCAGGGACACTTGGACACAGATTATTAGTTGAACCACTAATCTCCATTGAAAGTGCCGTCCTACCCGTCTTCGAGCTTCATAGCAGCCCATCTGTTTTTCTTGCTTCTAGAATGCTTCTTGTTGCTTCACTCTGTAAACCCGTGCGAAGTAAAAAAATAAATAAGGGTTGAATTTCATCACTTAAAATCTTAATTAAGAAATATAGATATTTTGTTGTCATTAAAAGATAATCAAATCAAGATATTAATGATATATATTTGCATTTCCTGCTAATTATAGTTTTACTTTTCATTTCTTCACTTGTAAGCCTTGTGGATTAGGCAAACCTAATAGTTGAATGGTTGAGCTATTAGCTTATGATCTTAATGTCCTCGGTTTGAATCTTCTTATCTATTTTTCCTACTAAAATAAAGGGTTATGTGCATAGAAAATGAAGTTTAATTTGCTTGAATGTATACTTGTTAATGTGTTTTGATCATCTAAAATGTGAAAGTCATAGATGATATTAGAAAATAATTTAAATTCCTCTTTTAAAAGCATTTATATATCATAGATATATTTGAACACATAAAAAATCTAAGTTAAAATATTGATAAAATGAGAAAAGCCACTACTTTTTATATGCCCATTTACTCAAGCATGGAAATCATAAGCTCTCAATCTACAAGTAATGATAACAATTGAAGGGATAAACTCACAAAGACTGAATTTATACATATTTTTAATCTTTGATATCATATTAGAAAACATTAATTTCATATGATAAGAATGTGTGAAAATATAAGGAAAAGGGCCAAAATATAGACAACATAAGAGAATAAATATTTTTAAAATTTATAAACAAAAAAAATCAAAATATTTTAATGCTAGTAAAAAATAATTTCACTTTAATTATGATTTAAGTAAAAAAAAATTACTAACAAGCTCATGGCTCAATCGACAATCTATGTTAATTGAAACTAAAAGTTTTAATTTCGACACCTAATTCTTTTACAGTCATTTGTTATTAATTAGTTAATTCAAGTAATGAGTTAGAGAAGAGTTTGCATGAGATCTAGGGTTTTAAGGTTTGACAACCCATGTGTATGAATTGATTGTTTGTATTATAACAAAAAAAAAAAGTTTGTAAAAAAAAATAGAAAATGAAGAAAAAGTCTGAGTTATAGGTGAATGGGGAAGCGAATCAATGGGCCGGATCGGGTGGAGTAGGTAAAATACGTAGTAGACCAACAACGAATTTCGGCGCCGGATGGGCTGCTTCGGCATTGATTCTACGTTATGTAAGAGCCATGGACCTACAGATGAGCATTGAATTCAGTCTCTCGCCCCCCGTCTCTCCAATCTTCTCGTTACCGGAGTGGTAATCGCGTTGTCCGTTTGGGTTCGTTCCCGTAGTCTCTTTCGACGAAGCTTTTGCTTGAAACGGAGAGAATTTTATCGGCAGAAGAGAGGGGTCACTTTGCGTTTCAGATGTCGCTTGCTTTCGTCTCTTGATGACGATCGAAGGGATATTCCGGCCTATCCGTGAAACGTGGGATCGAGCTATGGAGCCATGTTTCCGTCTCGTTCCTTGTCTTTCTGATCCAGGTACGTTGGCTCTCGATTCTGTATTTTGCAGCTGGGGAAAAGCTGGGGAAGTGCAAAGAAAATGATTTGTTGATTTCTTATGTTTTAAGATATCGTGTTTTGTCTTTTCTTTTAAATACCGTTATATGATTCTGGCGAGCGAAATAGTCTTATAGAATTTTCGCAAGCATGGGTTAACGATCATGAATATGGCGCCAAGTTCTCCCCCTCCCCTTGCCCTCATTTTCAGTGAGAATAAGAGCAATGTGTAGAATTTGTTGTGGGTTCAATGATTTTGATGTTTGGGAGGTGGCATTTCAGCTCGCAGGGCTTCCTTGGGTCTGAAATTAGCGTTGGTGGCACTGCATCTGGTGTATGCTGGCATTCTCTTTCTTTTTGATGGAGATTTGATAGAAAAGACGAAAAAAGAGCCATGGTATGTTAAGGTCTCCTCCTTGCATAATTTGGAACACTTTGGTTGCAGACTTCTTTAGTTCGTGTCCATGCTAATACTTGTCATAATGTGCTCGCGAGTACATGCTTGTTTGATTGAACTGGAACAGGCCTGAAATACTCTTACTAAATGTAACACATTAAATGTAGTAAGTACCGTGTGGCAGCACTGGGAGCTGCGCTGCATGTTAATTATCTAATGAGCGACGTACGGATTTTGTATTTTCAATCATGAAATTAGAATCTCATATTTTGTGTCTTCAACCTTATGGTAGCCATTGTGGGCATCATAGGAAGCTTGGGGCTGCTGGGCTGTTGTCGGGAATTAGTAATTGTTGGGAGGTTTCAAGCATGGAACTTTTGGTAATTTTTGAAAATTTAGCATTATTGGTTAAATCAAAGATATTTGTTCAAAATTGTACAAGCAAAATGTTGGTGCACAAGTGAAGGAATTGTTGTTTTACTATTTTATTTCCAGTCCAGATGCATATCTCATCTGTGGTGTCCATTAACATCAGGTTAACGAGAGAAATCTGTCTTGTATAAATGAAACCCCGGCTTTGTAGTGTCTTATACCAAAATTTGATCTTTCTCGACCACCACATGGGAGATGTTATTGAGTGGTTTCTCTTGAATACAAGTTGGAAGAAATGTTATAGTATCTAGTGAATTTACTTTTTGGGCTTGTACTTGTATCATAGCCTAAAAGCATTGACAACCAGGATGTGATGTTAACATTTAGCAGATAGGCTATACAATACTTCTAGGCAGGTCCTTTGGAGAATGCGTACATTGCTCACAGGACTAACCCAGTTATGTGATTTTAACATTGCCTTTTCTAAAAAAATAGTCTTCTTCAAGCCTTGGCCAAAAGTGAACTCGTACAAAACAAATAACAAGATGATTAGTCATTAGGTTTGAAATGGTTTATAATGATTGATCTCATTTCCTAGAGTTTCCTAATAGTTTCTTTGTTTTTCAGGTATACCGCATTATATTTGTTGTTGTTTTTCGCTACTCTGGTTCAGTACTTTATTACCTCCAGTTCTTCTCCTGGGTAAATATCCACACTACATTATTGCTTCAGGACTAAGATTCTGGCTTGTAATCAGGATTCCTTTTTCTTTTTCAATCTAACAAGATTCCTTTTTCTTTTTCTATTTTTATGTTTTAGCTATGTCATTGACGCAATGAGAGCTGTTAATGAGCAAAATGCATTGTTTCAAAAGGCATCAGCAGTCTCAAAGTAAGCAATGATTTGAAATTTTATTTAGAGGCTTACCATCAAAAGTTAGGGACTTAAAATAATTGAATTTTACATCAATATCATCTTATTCATTGTACTTTTGTAATGTTTAAGCAAAGACAACCTGCTTCAAGCAAAAATGGAAGCTTGGTTATAACCGTGGATGGGAAACAGATGGGGAGAAATGTTGTAGGAAGTAACACAACCCCATGGTCAAAGCTGGTTATGGAGATGTACCTCCCTGGAACATCTGCTAGGTTAGCAACTTGTATGGTTTCTGATGAATTATCTATTGGTGATACTTTTCCAAAACATTCATTTCATAGAAGCATATTTTTTCACGATAAAAGCATTATTAGAGCATGAAAGGGACAAATGTTATTCTAATTCCTATGTACTTTTAGTTCTCAACTTGCAATCTTGCATATGAAAAGTGTAACCTTTGTCCTCTGCTTCATTTGAATATGAATCTGTTGGAATAAATGAAGATACGGAAAAACTCACTTGCTTAACAAATTTTAAAATAAAATTTCTTTATATTAAAAAATTAGTTAATGACTGCTTACTCTTGGCTCTTGCAGAACTTGGACTTGCACCTACTGTAATGTTGAGCAGGTAGTACAATCATGTTTACATCTTGATTTTTCACTCGGTAGGGCTTAAATTAAGATCTCTTTGTTCTAGTATGCATGTTTTTCAAAAAATGCTGCATCTGCGTCCTGGTGTTGAAGGTCTCTTTTTTGTGTTCTCTGGCTTGGAGAGAGTTCCCAAACAATTGCTTGGTGGCAAACTATAGATGGGTCCCATCTTGCACCAAATGATCATTATTGATAGACTAGGTTAAACCTTAATGCCATCAGACTTCCAACACAATTGTATTTAACAGTAAAAGATTCTACAGAATGTTTTTCTCTTCTAAATACATCAAGATTCAATTTTTCCCCCCCTTTTATTCTGCTTCTTCTTTCTATCTTTAAATGGATGAAGTCAAGAACTTAAGACAAAAATCAGAAAGGAATTCTGGGGATATCAGAAGCTATTACACCACCCTTCTTCTTCAAATGGTTACTAAAATGGACGAGTAAATTTTCTTACTAGCAAACATTTGTGTTTATTAGTCTGCTCTATGTCCATGTAATATAGCTTTTGGTGATTATTTATCTTGATTGTGGGATATATGCAGCCTCCACGGGCAAAACATTGTCATGACTGCGACAAATGTGTTCTTCAATTTGATCATCACTGTGTTTGGCTTGGGACATGCATTGGTCAGGGTAATCATTGTCGATTTTGGTAAGTTTATGACTTTGTAATTTGTAACTTGCAAATAACCCATATTATTGCTGATCTGGTCTTGATAACATATGACCAGTAATTAGCCCTTGCTGAAGAGTTTTGTCTGGTCTTTAATAGTAGTCCTTCTGTCACTAATCCATATTAATGTTGGCCTCGATATGCTAATATATGGTTCTTTTAATATGAATATAGAAATGCACCTATATAGATGCTAATCTTTTTGTCTTTGGACTCGAGTGTTTTGAATCCAGTACAAGAATAATTAGATACTCTTTAAAACTAAAATTTCTCTTTTCATTTATTTATTATACTTTGTTAAGTTAAAAAGCACATTCAGTGAGATATAAATAAATGACTTCACCTTCCACCTTGTGCATCCAAGAGGAGGAACTATCATTATAGCTAAAGCTGATTGGCTAAATTTCAACGTAACTAGAGTTTCTTACTGTTTACCATCTGATTGCGCTTGGATGGCTATGCTTGTTCATAGTTTTAGAGTTGATTTTAAAGAAAAGAAAATTCCTGCCGAATTCACTAATTTGTGGGAAGTTGAAAAATAGACTGAGTTGTATCCTACATAGGGCTCTATCCTTTATCCTTTCTAAGAATAATTATAGATTATGTCAACACTTCACTCATTTTTGTTTATATGTATATCCAATGTATATCCTGGCTGAGAATCTCTCTTTTTTATCACAAAACCGTAGGTGGTACATTTGTGAAGAGACAGCATTGTGCCTCTGGACTGGCATTTTGTACATTGCATATCTGAAGGCTAATATATCAAAAGCTTGGTATGCATCATTCTCAGGTTCTTCTTGTTTCATGAAAAAGTTTCAATTTCTTTTGCCATGCTTGGCGTTTAGATCTTGATGGAGTATGTTTGCACTGGGCATTTTACTTTATACCTACTATCAAGGTGGTGCTCTATTTCCATCACTGCCAATAAAATGGTTGGAAGTCGAAAAATAGACAGTGAATTATAACACTGTTGGTCCCGGTACCATATATGGGTTAACTTTAGTTCTCTCGAGTTTTTGGGTTGTACTGAATCTGAAAGTGGATCCTCAATGATATTATTTTCAGGTGGAAGGATGCAATCATAATACTGCTTTTGATTGCTTTGTCGATCTCTATTATCTTTCTGCTTCTCCTACTGCTATTTCATAGGTAAGAGTTGTGTTCGTATCCTAACATAGTTTTTTTCTGCATCAGATTTCTTATATTCATGACTTTGCCTCCTGTGTCTGCCTATAGTCCAATTATTATTATTTTTTATTTTTTTAAAAAAAGTTCTCTAAGCTTTCTCCTCTTTGCTTCAGACCAACTTTGTGCACCTAGATGCTTTCATATATTTACTGTTACCTATAGTCTTTTTGTAATTAGTGATGTTAACAAGAAAATTGATCTTATCCTTTTTTATTTTGTAAATTTTACTTATCGAATGTTATGAGATGGTTACTTAAAGTTGTTAGGCCATCTAATAAGAATTTATCCAGTGGCAAAGAGGAGATATGTCCTGATCAAAGTAATCTTGGCATGGGATTCAGAACATTGAGGAAACCAGCTTACCTAGGATAATTCATAAATTGTGTATTCTCTTTGAGGAGTTAACTTAGGAATTAGAGACCAAGGAAAAGCTTCCTTCCGTGTCCCCCTTGTAGTTTTCAAAGTCAATGAACTCATGCAAACCATTAATAACCAAGCATGAGTAAGGTCCTGAAGTTGGTAGAGGTATCATTTTTGAAATGGATACAGCGTTGGATAGTGCAACTTCTGGATACCTAGATAAGTGTACATGTGTGAATATGCTTCTGTGGCCTTTTGACGGCAATATATTATATATATTGAGTAGCTAAATGAGATTTGTGATATTAGCCGTCTACAGTGATCAGGTATCTTAAGTATTGTGGTTTTGGACTTTGTTTTGTTGCAGTTATCTTATTCTGACAAATCAGACTACCTATGAACTAGTGAGACGAAGAAGAATTCCCTATCTGAGGTTGGTTTATCCCTAAACGTTTTCATTTCATAATGTTTGTTTGCAGATCTGTTTCTTCCAAGATAAGTGAAGCAACTTTGTTCTGCTATCCATGTCTTTAAATGCTAGAACATGCTGTGAAAAGAAAGAGGAGGACAATTAGACAGTGGAACAATCTCTTTGTTAAAAATTACCTGGATCAAGCTGATATATTCTACCAAATATGTGGTTACTGGGTGGAGAACCACAGGGGAAAAAAAAGGAACCGAAAAAAAAAAAAATGGGAAAAAGAAGAAGTACCATTGAAGCACATTTTCAATCTGTTAGCTGGTTCATTTGACACTGTTAATATGCAGGGGAATTCCTGAAAGAGTGTACCCTTTTAGCAAAGGAATCTGCAGAAATGTGTACAGCTTCTGCTGGGCTCGAAGCAGCATATACAGTATGGAACGGATCCCCCCTCCCCAGGAAGTGCAAGAGAAGTTAAGGCCCTACACATGCTTGGATGTTGTAACCTGCCGTTGTTGCTGACCTTGTCCAAGTGCACACTTGCTCATTTGTTTCCTCCAAATTCATTGAGCTGAGAAGAGGGACACCTGCATCTCCATTTATTTCTGTTTGCTAAATGTTTGTTCTGAAGCTGTTTGTTGGTTTTTAGGCATGTGTTAGATATTCGTTCTCGTGTAACTTTGTGAATCGGGGTTTCTTTCTATCTGTTTTGTACACCTCACGCGTGTGCGAAAGTTGGTAATCATGTTGATTGTTGTGGAGTGCAATTGAACATACAAGAAGTTCTCCTCATGATTAAATTTGAGAGAAGAAAAACAGCCTTATGTGAAGTCTAAAATTTATTAAAGTGGACCAACTCTTTGTTAACTGGACTCTAGTCAGGACCCAATTGTCTTCCACATGTTCCAACACAAAAGCGGAAGTCTAACTTGTAGATCGAAAATGGATGTTTACTATTAATCTTTGAAATGTCAAGCACAGTAACTTGGGTATTGTTAGGCATATGGTCAAATTTAGGAATGAGGACAAAATGATCTCAATCTTAAGTATGTGTTTGTAATTTGGCAGGTAGTTTTGTTAGAAAGAAGAGAACCTCTCAGCAATGCTGTGCTGCAAATAACTCACCGAGCAAAGCATACATAACCACGAGTACCATTCACATCTTCATAAAATAGTGACTTATATACTAATTCACAGACAGACATATCAGTTCAAGCTACAACTGCCGAATGCAACCAGAGTCCAGATTTTAAACCGCCATGGAAAACCAGTTGGAATGCTTACTAAGCCCGCAAAACCAGATGGGCATTCCACAAAACACCACAAAAAAACATTTGTACAATCATGTTACTGCTCTCAGTTCCTGCAGAACTGCTTCAACGCTTTTCAAATACCACAAACAACAGTCAAGAAGCAGATGGAGATTGCAGGATTCACGACTGCTTAGCCGCTGCGAAGCACTTGTTCAGGAATCTATGCAGCTCCGATGAATATTGGGGAAAGTCCAGTAATGGTCAACATGTGGGGAAGTTTCGAAGTTGAAGGACCTCACCTTTCTTCCCATCCTCCTCTTTTCATCAATAAATGACTCTGAATTCTGAAAAGGAATGACTTTGTCAGCTGTACTATAGAAGTAAATCTGAGGGCAGTTTTGTTGGCTTTTTGAGAGGATGGTATAGAACTTTGCTACCCTCCTGCCAAACAGGTACAAATTAATCTGTCAAAATTACAACTATTATTTAGAACAGCCAATTACTTATCTTCCAGTATCAAGTAGATTAGTAACTAATCGTACATACACAGGATACTTATCGTTCCACCTGCGGCATTTTCAATGTAAATGAGAAAAGCTTCTCTAGCAGTGATAGAACCATTGATTCAACAGCTGAAGTTTGATTTTTCTTGCTTCTTTGACATGCTAACTTCACTCTTTAATTCATTCTGTTCCCCAGCCTCAACTGCAGGGAGTGCTGCAGAGCTGCCTTTCTTCAACAGAGAGGCAGCAAAACCTGTTGTCCCCCACCTTTCATGTTTAAGACAAGTTTTTGTCTAATATCCTCTTGGTTAACAAAGGGGGATGATACCAATGTCCTTAAGCAGAATACTTATCCGCAAGCAGGGATTTCAAAACCACAAATTCATGGCCAGAATAATCTGAGATGGTCCATAAGTGTTATGTTCACTTAAAGTAGCAAACATGGTGAAAGAAGTCGAAGATAAAGAAGCAGTCTAGTACCTACGAAGAGAGTAGATCCAAACAAGTATTTGGAGATCATAGGAGACCCATATGAGCATTTGCAGCTCCAATCTTTAGTTCTCGTATGAAAATCAAGTTATCGGTCCTGGTATAAAATTCCAACCCCACTCACATTAAAGGTGGTACTGACAAGTATTTGAAGTTTCAAGGATTGGAAGAAATGGTAACTCCAAAAAAATAACTTGTAAAAACAGATTTTCTCCTCTCTTGAAGAAAAACTGGGCTCATCCAAGGCAGCTCCCAAACCAGACCAGGTGATCAGGTATGGTTCACAGCCTGTGTTAACTCGGACAATTCGATGTGCTTAAATTCACTTGGTTATTATCTAAGCATGTTCCTGCTGTAATGGAAGAGTTCAAAAGAGAGAGAGAAAAACCTTGAGATCAAGCGGGTCTATCCTGAGGATTCAAATATGGACACTTCAACCTTCCAAGCAAGCTCCTTTTAGCCATGAAATTATTAAGAATCAAACTGCAGCCTAAAATCTCTTGGTCTTAAGTTCAACATCTGACTTTATAAGTTTGGGTACATACATTAAAAAAAAAAACAAATAAATAAAAGAGAGAGATATTGTCATATAACTTTGTGAATCGAAGATTCGGGGGTTTCTTTCCATCGGTTTGTACACTTCCCGTGGGTACGAAAGTTGGTAATCATGTTGATTGTCATGAAGTGCAATTGAACTGCCAACAAGATCTCGTGACTAAAATTAAGGGATGAAAGACAGATCTTATTTGCCCAAGTCTAAAGTTTATTAAAGTGGATCAGCTCTCTGTTAAAATTGCACTCTAGTCAGGACCCATTTATGTTACACGTGTTAATGTTTGTCAATAGACCAGTCAGCACAAAAGCTCACATGTCTAACTTTTAGAAAATGAATCTTTACTATTAGCCTTAGAAATGTTAGACATAGTAACAACGGATATTCTTAGGCATATAGTCAAAATTAGGAATGAGGACAAAATGATCTTAATCTTGAAGTATGTGTTTGTCATTTGGCAGGTCCTTATTGTGACTGGAGTGAAAATTTTGTTAGCAAGAAGACATCCTTGTAGCGGTTCTTTAGTATATGATGGTTCTAAATTAGTGATAAAATTGTTATCTATTTTTGTGTTTTTTTTGTTTTTAGATAAAAGGGAATGAGATTGGGGTGTCTTGAACTCTAGCTTTTTAGGTTGGGATTTTCTTCCGAGCTCCTTAAAATTCAATGTTATTTTTGTAGTTATGTATGTATTTATTGTACATTGCCACCCTTATAATCTCCCAGGAACTAATAAAATAATCCTGTTAATATCTCCCAATTGTATTCTTCTTCTTTAGAAGTATAAACAAAAGTAATGATAACAAGTAAACATGTCCAAAAAGATACATTTTTCCATTTCTTTCAATGTCATTATCTATTCCCCTGAAATCGAGAAAAGAACATTTAGGAATCTGCAACATCAGACCAAATTGTTGTCGGGTGTGGTCACTAGTCAATCATTAATTTGGGATGTACTATCTTCAACCTTGGTGTGCTCAGCCTAGCAGCAAATGTTGAATTCTTAAGAGGAATTGCAGGTTGAATTCATGACACGAAGCAGGAGGCTTCTAGTTTTGGGTCCCTCGGGACTAAAGCAGTCCAGTCCCTACAATGAATGAAAGTCGTTGCTGCTAAGCTCATGCTGTTGTGGCACAAATCAATTTTTTTCATGCCAATTGTTAAGAGAATATGTACTTGTTAAGGAAATAAGTGGATGTTGCAACAAATATATACATAAGAAACATAAAGGATATTGAAAATTTTATGTTATTTAGGATAAATTAATCATTAAGTTTATGAAACAACATTTTACTTGGTTTTCACATACCAAGTAATCAATTTTCTTATATTGATTATTGTCATAATTCATTAAACAACTTAAACCAGCAATTATTGACTGGCCTGTGGTTTAGTTGGCAGCCTATTCTATTTGGGGCCAAAATGTCTCAAGAAGACAACTAAAGTAGAGTAAATAATCAAGAAACAAAGTTATAGGCGTCTAATCTTAAGATTCTAATCCAAATTTCCTTACCCCTTTTACCTATTGAAAAAAAGAGTGACACTGAGAGGACAGAGAGGCAGAGTCTAGGTGAATTTGTAATTAAATCTTATATTGCACACTCCAGAGAATTCTCTGTTGTCAACCACAATATTACTACAAGAAAAATAGACAAAAAGTGAAGTTGTATTATCGTTTCTATCAAGGAATGCAACACAACAGTAGTCTACAATTACATACAAAATCATCCCAGAACAAAGAAAAAGAGAACCAGAATAGCTGGCTTCACCTTAACTCGATCATCTACATGATTTCAGTAAGCTTATAACTACTGAGGATTGAAGAAACTGATTTTCAGACCAGTCTGAATCAGAACATAGAGCCCTGCAGCAGTCAAAGCGCAGCTCAGAATCATGCCGAAGACCCCCAGCACCCAGTTAAGCCACCACATTCCGCCGTACTTCTTGGGCTTCTTAGCTTTCAGCCACATGAAGCAAGGGTACGCCAAGGTCACCGGCAGCGCTATTCCTCCAATCAAACCAGCGAGACTGCCCACAAACGGCGTCGCCACGGCCCCGAAGAAGACGCCGTAGCCGAAGAAGGTTCTGAAAAATGCACGAAGCCACCATGGGCACGGCTTCTTCTTTCTGATGGTGTACTGGGATTCCATGTCGTCGAACACCTGCATGCCGTAGATTTGGAACGAGCTTGCTGCGTTTATTATGATGAACATGGCAGTAAGACCCAGCACGCCCTTCGACACATCTTCTGAATGGTACTGGAAGAAGGCTGTTTGGAGTCCTCCATTTGCAGGGATCTGTCAGAAAGAAAAGCTTTTCTGTTTAGAATCGTTCAGAATGTTATAGCAAGTTGTTTCTGCTTCTGATGGCGATCATATACCTGTTGGCCATAAGCCCAGTAGCCACCGATTGCGAGAGGATACAAGCATGCAGCTATGAGTGTGTAGGAGCCCTTGACTCCTCTCCACATTGGTACCCGCGAGGGATGCTTCTCATCTGAAGGCATGGTCGCCTGCAAGAAAAGCGTTGAAATTCAACATTCAGCTTTTGAATATGGACGTCTTTCGATACAGTAAAATATTGATGCAAAGCCAGTGGCCGACATATTATTTTAATGCCTATCTTCTTTGACTGATGCAATGTGATCAAAGAAGTTTACGTGCTTCTTGTTTATTTTTCTATTCTTGTCCACATTTCCTGTTCTTTTGTTCTCATAGTCAACATCAAACAGTTAAAGAGGGATGGAAAAACCCAAAAAAAAAAAAAAAAGGTAGAAGATAAGAGAAAGTGGGATGTGAGAAATGGCCTAAGGGTCTTTGCTGTAAAAAGCTGAGTTAAGAGTTGGTGAATTCATTTAATTGTGAGTTTAAACTCATTCATTGATGTGAAAAATAATTATATACACTTCAACATGCCATCTTCATTAGGTTGGTCTAACTTCTAGACTAGCTAACATGGACTCGGGCTAATAAAAGTATTATGAAACAACTTGAACTATAACACCATATTAAAGAACTTATTATTAAATTTAAAAACCAACTTAGGTGTTGATAGAACTTCTTTTGTTTAATCAAGATTTTTAACTCATGACTAAGGTGTGTAATATTTTAGGATTCATAATTCATATGAATAAGATTATTCATATGAAAGGACTATGCTTTGAGTTAGACGTTTTCCATTTGGTTTACTATTTTTCAAGAAAATATTGAGAGCATAAATAAGATTGAAGTACCATGTACCTGAATTTCGAGGATAAGATTGTGGCCCCTAAAAGCAAAAGCAATGATCCCAAGTGCATTAAGCACATCAAAAGTATGATCAATCCAGTTGCTACCCCTCAGTGTATCGTAGGATACGCCAGGGAGCCGGCCCTCCGCCACGGATACAACCCAGATTAGTGTGCAATACCCCACCGCCGTGATGGCGCCGATCAATGACACGCCGGCTATTGAGTTCAAGTTTGGGAGCTGGGAAAGTATTACGGCGGCGGTTGTGAACACAACGTACCATTCCACGGTGGTCAGCGGGTTGGAGCATGTCGGCCCGCATACAATCTGGTAGAACTGCTTACAAGTTGAACCACCGATGATGATCAGCGCCACGCATGTTCCACCGGAGAGATACACAATCGGGAATACAGTTAGCAGCTTTCCGACCCTGCTTCCTGTAAATTTCATGGCAGAAGGACGAGTTAGTAAAACATCCAGCCTTATGATCCGGCAGAATGGGAAACAGAAGAATCGTCAATGATTCAAGAAGATTTTATCATACCAAAGGTAGCAAAGGAGAGTTGCAGGTATCGACTGTAACGCATCCCAGTTTCGACGGATTCATGGAGCTGGACGAGCAGCCAGAGGGTGTAGAGTTGCCATACAAAGGCAAGAGACAGACAAATTATCCCCCATGTCCTGCAGATCGTTGTAAAACATCGTTGAAGACCATTTAACTCAGAAGCGAAATCAGAGTTGAAGATGAGAGTTTTCAGCGGCTTACCAGCCAAGAACGGTGAAGGCCACCGGAAGCACAAGAGCCTGGATTCCGATCCCGGAACAGAGAGTATGAAAAGCAGCGTAGAATTTGTTCCCATTTCGTGACTCAGTGATCGGAAGCCATGCGTCCTGCGGGTCAAGCTTCGTCATCCTCAGAGCCTTCCTCATCGGACTTCCAAGAGGAGTGATGAACCTCGGAGTCAAGGACAGTCTCGGGGTTCTCGGCGTCCTCGGTGTTTTGGGAGTCTTGCTTCTTCCCGCCACGCCGTTCTCCGGATGAAGAAGCGGCGATCTCGAAAGAGACGGTGAGTGGAACTGAGAGGGTGGACATGACACCGGCGGCGTTTGAACCGCCGGAGGCGTAGGCGCAACTGATCCTCCTCTCGGCGTTAATGGAGCGGACCGTATTTCATTGTGATCAGCCATTTTCACCACTCTAGTTCTTCTTCCACGATGCACTCACCCTCTTAAGTCTTGCACAAAACTCTCAGAACTCAGCAGGCTTTATATAGTGGAGGATTTTACGTAGAAACGGAAGCAAGTTGGTGAAATAGTAAAGGCAACGTGGTTGTCGGACAACCGTGGCTGCTGTAGTTGAATTATTATCTAAACTACAAGACAAATCAAGCCCATTATGGCGGTGGGCTTAGTCAACTAAATACTCCGTAAGGTGAAGGGAGGGCCACAGGGGTCCTCACCTAATCCTAGAAACTCCGTTTTCAGTTTCCAAAGGTGTGCGCTTTCTCTTAGAAGAAGGATGTGGACAATTCGTCAAAAGAGGTGTTCGGAGGACTTCAAAGCCAGTCAGGTGTCAGCCATTGGAAGATGGGGCCAAGAAGAGAAATATCATGGTTCAAAGATGATACACTTATCCTTATAAGTCAATTTTAGAAAATAGAATATTCCCTCCAACTTTTGTTAATCAAGACTTATATATTCAAATATGGTATCAAATTCAGGTTATGTCATTTTAGTAAAAATGAATGTAGAACACTTTTCCTGATGTTTTTAATATATCTTATTGCAACCAATTATAAGTTGTAGTTTTTCGTTCTAGGAATGATACATACCTTCCACACATGGAGGTATATACCTCTTAAATATAGGCTTTAATATTATTTTAAAAGGTTTACTTTCGTAGTCAACATGTTCATATATAATAAGCACAATAAGCTTAAATATTGACAATGAAAATTACAAATTAAATGTTGGTTGTAATACACCATAAATATACACAAGATTCAACAATTTGAAGTACGAGTTATCTTTTTCAAACGACGTGTGGAATTTATGCTAATGAACGTGTTGAAAATTATTTCTTACATTACTTGAATATTGTTATAATAATAATAATAATGAAATATCATTGTCCTTTTTTAAGTTAACTTCAAGAATGACAAATGTTTTCCAGCATCCGAAGGTGGGCCAAGGAAGAAAAACATCATGGTTAACTTCAAAGGCTATGTACTCCGTTGTCAGCCAGTCTATTGTCCGACATTGGAAGCTGGGGAAAGGGAGAAAAATCATGGCTAATTTCAATAGCGATGAAATGGTTTTATGACTAATAGACCTTTCCATTTGAAATTTCAAGATTGCAGCTTTGAAATATCTAGGAACTGGGCGTCAAGAGGATGTACCTATCATCAGGACGT
Source organism: Casuarina cunninghamiana (assembly GCA_028551485.1). Classification (NCBI taxonomy): domain Eukaryota; kingdom Viridiplantae; phylum Streptophyta; class Magnoliopsida; order Fagales; family Casuarinaceae; genus Casuarina; species Casuarina cunninghamiana. The sequence continues at coordinate 745,405 of CM052368.1, read as the reverse complement.
CAGCCTAGTGAAAATGATGCCTTGTCCTAACAACATAGCACCAATCAACCACGAAAATATACTGTACAATTGCTTAGTCAAAGTGGAAGACTCTTGTAACTAGATATGTTATTTATTTCATTTTCTCTTCTTGAATTTTCTTAACACCGCTTTTTAACAGTTTAATAGTTAAAAAATGCTATGGGTTGTTGGGTTCAACACTATGATTATACATTGACTATTTTGGATGTTTGAATTCAATCAAAGTGATTCCAACATGTGGGCTTGAAGACCAAACGGACTTTCAGTTTTATAAGAAACAAATGAACGAATTTGCATTTCTGTAGCAGTAAAGTTTGACAAAATGGCATTCCACTTCCATCTGAGGACAGCAGTACAAGTTTGATCATTCTTGCATGAGTTATTTAGCAACAATATCGTAGAAAACACGGGAAGATCATATATGTATGAACTATTAAAGCCAAAAACAGTAATACCCCCAAGCAGTCTGTAGCTTATGTTTTTGATTTGCGATACTTCAGTGCTTCAAACCGAGCTGAAAGTGCGTCATAATCAGGCAATTTGGGATGAACAAGAGCTGAATCTTGTTTATTGTGACTAGAAGGAATTCCTGGTGGAGATCTGTCAGGTGGTAGAAAAGTGCCACTGGGAGGTTCTTCCACCTCAATTTCTTCATCACAGTCTGACTCATCAAACTTTATATCTGAATGCCCAGATGCTGCAGTGTGGCTGTGCCTCCTATCAACCTTTCCAAAGCTCTGAGACTCATTGACCCTGCCTGAAGGAGCCCTTAGCTGATCCACATTCTGTGAGTTAACTGGGGGACGGTAAGTAGAGTTGACAGGAAGAGTTTGAAATCCATGGCTTGAAGCATTCAACTCATTGTCAAGAATGGATGGTTGATTGGCTTGATTGAAGTCTCTGTTGGCTATGTAGGCGGCAGCTTGTGCAGCAGCAATTGCTTTCTGGGCAGATTCTGCAGCAGCTTGAGCAGCTGACGTTGTTTCCTCAAAATGCATATTACCACTTTCTCCGCCATGTGTTGATCTATAGAAAACCAGAAGAGACTCTCAGAAATGAAAAACCAGTTCTTAAATTTAAGTCATTTATGGTTGATCAAAGGCGAATGAATTGAATGACTTACAGGTTAGGCTTCTTTAGCTCAGAAGGCTGTGCAGGTCCAGGCTTCACAGGAAAGCTGGAAGCACTGACGAAAGTCCGCGGTCCTTCCTATTAAGTGTGGTAAAAGCAAGATTTTAGACAAACAGTTATTAAAGGTTTTGTATGTGTTGGCTGTAGGTAAGAGAGAAAGGAACACACTATACGCTCTTCTGGGGGCTTGAGAAGCTCCATCTCAGATTCTGAAGTATCCCATTCAATTTGGTACTCCTTTGCTATTTCCTTCATGACTTTCAACTTTACTTCACCAGAAGGGGTTCGAACAGAGAGTTTATCGATTAACTACAATGGTTTTTGAAAAAAAAAAAAAAAACAATAATGTTATAACAGTGTATAGCATCAGAGTTGAGAAAAGATAACTGTTATGATTTACTGGTAAGGTACGATGAGCCAACATAAGAGATCTTATTGCTATATAAAATACTTAACCGGGAAGATGGTAATTACCATGCGGTTTACACCACAATTAGGTCGCAGGTTAGTTGCAGCAGATACAAAATCTTTCCCATATTTCTTCTCAAAAATATCCCTAATTGCCGCAAGTTCTGGAAGTTCCGAGCACCTTGGAGAAGCAAATATTAAGCTAGCAATCCCTTCTTTCAGATCTGCTGGGCATTCTCTGGAACAATTGGACATGGATCAGAATGGCATGTTATTGATGCTAACAAAAAAATAAAGATTTTTCATTTATTTCACCTTTGCTTAGCAATGATCGAAAGTCTGGACACAATTAATTCACAGAATAGTTCAATGAACTCATTTGCAGCCAGCACATTCTGTTCTCTGATAACATGCTCAACCTACAAAAATAACAAAAAAATGAGCCCTGCTGCAGTGAAATTTATTTATATCACCATAAAAAGTCTACGCATGTTGCCTGTGAGGTGGAAGGAGGTCTTTCCAAATCAGAATTGAGGAAGGGTTCCTAAACTTCAATAACATGAAATTTTAAAAGCAGAACCATCTGGATAGAAGGTCCACAAATACAGGATCCTCTCACTCATAAAAATAGCAGCCAGGCATCTGCATTTAGTGAGCCCTTACGGTTTTCTCAAAACCAGTTTATTTTTGATAACTTATGGAGGGACACCGAGTTTAGAATTTTGGTATCTACCGTGAAAAGACTGATCCAAGGAAAGTGACAGAGAAGAAGCCCTTTTCCCTCCATGAACTCAGGATAGCATGAAATTTTCATAACAAGAGATATAGAAAGGGGAAAAAACATGTCCATCATGTGCATCGGGGAATCGATTAGGGAAAAAAAAACCCAAAAATAAGAACAAACAAACAGTTATTTGAACTGGAACTGCAAGGTTGAGGTGTTAATAAGAACCAGTTCGTGTCACTTAAAGCATAACAACAAATCAACTGTGTCAACTTCCATACAAGCTTCCTATGGTTGAAGAGATACCAAGGCATAAACTTTATTAAATTTTTCCATATAAATGATAGAATCCCTTATGCTTTGGGGGGAAAAGAATTATTTTGTAGATGTATAAGAAGCAAGAGGGAATGAATGACTTTGATTTTCCCAAAGGTAGACTTAATACATACTTAAGCTTTCACAATATACAAATTAAAGAAATTAGCTTGTGGAATGAAAAGACTCTCTTTCGTTCAATTTGAAGATCAAATCTATTTATGCATTTGAATTAGAGTAAGTCCATCTCCTTCCCATCACTTCCGTTGTCTCTGTTTTTCAACATGCTGATCTTAGAAATGGATAAAAATGGCAGCAAATATAATGAAATTCTAAAACACCCATAGAAAAGTAATGAAATATACTGTGCTTCACTTAGTTCCTCAGCAGCTATTTTCTGTAATTTTGTTAAAATAAGGAAATGGTCTCTCTGATCTCATTGGAGTTCCCATACTAAATGGAGTCATCAGCAAAGGTTGTGGGGCCTCGATGAATATCTGCTTTTAAACACCACCAACTAATTCAAACCTATGGTCCAAACACCACAAAATATTGACCCAACAGTCCAAACTAGACCATAAAAAGAACCCCAACTGCTTGCCATTTCTTCTCTCTTGATAGTTAAAGGAAAAAAAATTTCATTGTACTGCACATTTTCATCTTCAGCATGCACAAACTATGTTACTGATAGTAGCCTTATGGGAATCTAGTCCCACCCACTAAAGAAATCCAGAAGAAGGAAGTCTGTAACTTTGGTCCATGAGATTCGGCTTGTTTCATTTGTAAGATCAGTTTCAAACCCAGAATAAAATGTCGATTGACAAACACCATCATGTAACATCAATGCCAATACAGCATCTTCGATAAACAAGATTCTACTAAACCCAAAGCCAAAACAACATCAAATCCTACTCCAGTGAAGAAAACTCAAAACACATTACACGCTAATCACCGCATATAAGACAATTTCTCTTCTTTCATTCCGAAGTTAATCTCGAAACCCAAAACAGACATTTTAAGATGGGAAAATTACCCGGATGCGAGCAGTGGCATCTTGACCAGACTGCAGAAGCAGAGCAATGTCTCGCCTCATCTGCCTAACCACCACCTGCCGCTTGTTCCTCAGTAGCTTTATTCTAGCCACCGCCATCTTCGCCGCTGTCTTGCTGTTGTACACACCCCAAATTCATTCCCATATTCATTCCGGAGAAAAGGGAAAACACTAATCAATGATCAGACCTCTAAAGCCTAAACAATTAGTTCATCAAGGTCTCGTATATACAGAACAAAAACCACAAGACCCAGAACCAATCCTCCAAAAAACATTAATTTCCTACAGATTTTGTCAGCAACCCAGAAAAGAAGAGAGCAAAAAGGGGGAGAAAGGCGTACCATTTGGAAGAGAGTTGAAACCTAAACAAAGCAGGTCATTTCCCATAGAATAGAAACCATAAATTCATTCTCATTTTTATTCCGGAGAAAATTGAAATGCTACTTCATGATTAGACATCGAAAGCCTAAACAAGTAGCTCATCAATGACTCGCATTTACAGAACAAAAACCACAAGACCCAGAATCAATCCTCTTAAAAACATTAATTTCCTACAGAATTTGTTAGCAACCGGAAAAGAAGAGTGAAAGATGTACCATTTCGAAGAGCTGAAGCCACGGCGGAAGATAGAGAGGCCGAGCTTCATGAGATTCTTGGCTTGGGTCGTGGCAACACTAGCCACCGTCATGGCGGAGGAATGAGTGTAAGAGACAGAGACAGAGAGAGAAAGCAGTGATGTAGTGATGTTTTTCTTTAACCCTTCTCGGAGAATGCAACGGTCGCCTGAGCTGGAAAGTTCATCTTTTTGGTTCTCGATCTGGTGGGCCCACTGAGTGCACCGACTCCGTTGATTAAGGCTGATTTTCTAAGATTATTGGCAGATCGTGTGGCCCGCGTGGGGGGAACACATAGCCGTTGGGAGATTTGACGCTTAAGCAGGAGCGCAGGATTTGATATGATCGAGCCGGCTGGATCCTATGTCCCATAACCTCAAAAGTTGCCAAGGAGCACCGACGTGATTTTCTTCTTTTCCCTGTGCTTCTCTTTTCCTTCAAGTTTCTCTTAGTTGATCATGCTCTTTTACACATTAATTACTAAGTCATAATAAGAAATTAGGAGATGTATATTAAAAGTTACGAGAATTTAATTTATTATATTTAAACCTTATATTTTGATACATGTTAAAAAAATTTATATTTTTTCAAAAATTTCAAAAATTATCTGACCAAATTCCTATACCCTCAAAGATTTAATTGCTTGTTCATAATCCATGACCAATATATATATGCTTGAAATTTCCTTCTTGATATGAAGCTATGGAGGCCAAAAGGTGTCTGTGGATGGTGATGGAAGTTGGCAGGTTAAGGCCTCCCAACGGGTAAATATGCTCAAATATGGATGTTAAGAAGAGAGTTTGAAGCAGTAGTATTAAACTTTATATTTGTGGTTACAATCAACGGATCGAATGATATAAACTTGCTGTTGGAGATCACCTGCTGAGAGATAATACTTAGGAGGACAACTCTTGTTTGGATCAAGTGCCTAAACAAGCTCTCCAGACCCTACTTAAGGCCTTCCAGGCAAACCCCCAAAGCTTCCAATCTAATCTGCGAGGATTTGATCTTCTGGGTCTCCATTTCTTCGCTTGAATTCTGCATCAGGAGGTTGCCGACTACAATATCACGCTTTTGCAATTCATTCACGTTCCCTCCTAAGTCTTCGCCGGCCAGGGCTCCTTTCTTTACCCGTCTGGAAACCATGGACCACCTGCTTGGCCTTGGTTTCAGTAGAGGAACGGAAAGGAACAGCAGCAGCGACTTGAAGGTTGACATGGTAATCCAAATTGTCTCCGTAAGAACTGTGGCCACCGCCGTGACGTGATCATCCAGATCCCACATCAGGGAAGCTCCGAATTGGCTGTGCATTGGCTTCAGGGATGCCAGAGACTTAGCAATCTCCTTCTTCATCTCTCTTCTGGAAGAAATGTAAACACTGACAACGTTTTCGATGCTTAAATCACCAACCTTCCTCCGGCGAAGCGCCGATTGAAGTTCCCGGATTGTTCCCTGCATTGCCAGAATAGCATCCCTGGTTTTGCCACAGACCACGCGGTATCTTAACGATGTTGAGTCCCACATCGGCACCAAGTGTGGGAAACGACCTGTATATACGAGGGGGCTCCACGTGCCGCAACCTACGGGTTTTAGTATGGAATGGGCCTATTGAACATGGTATCAGAGCGGGCAACTACCTTGGGCCTTATAGCCTATGGGTTTTAGTGTGGAATGGACCTCTTCAGCAAACGAACCTTCCAACAATTCGTTGGTCCATTTCTGGTGTTGATGTTGAGCGAAAGCTTGTTGCGTCAAAGGTAGATTGAGAAGATCCTGTATGCGTTTATACAACTCATTCAGAAGCAATAGACTGGAGCATATAGTTTCTACCTTCGATGATGAACACGACGCCTCCCTCAATTTAAGCCTGTTTTGCTCTTCCTGGACTTTCGCTGTTCTGGGATGAGATTTTGTTGGCAGACTGATGGATCGAACACCATAGCGATTAGATGGCTTGGAGGAGAAGGCAGCCATGGCTGCTCTCTTCATCGCTGAAAAGTACAACGTAAGATAGATTTATGGAGTCCATGATCATCATAACGTAAGATAGACTGATGCTTGAATTTGTCGCTCATCAGAAGAAGATGGTATAAAATTAGGCCTGATTCGTGGCTCTCCCTTTAATCTGAGGTGCCTTTTAAGGGGCGATTGTAGAACTATTTAATATTTTTAATATGTTATCAAAGTTATGAAACTCCTTTCTTAATATAATTCTTTCCACATCTTTTATTTGTCACTTATTCAACTAGTGAAATTAATTTTATTATGAGTAAGAAGTGTGTTGAGAGCAATTAGGTTTATCCCACATCAAAATGAGAAGCTATAAATATGTGCCTTATAAGTGGTGACTCCTTATTTTTCAAAGATGTCTTTTAAGAGTGATTATGAAATTACTTAATACTTTCAATATCTACTTTTGTAAGAATTTTCGAAAAATGTTCTCTCTCGGTTTTGGCGACTGGTGGAAGGTTTTGATACGGACAGCATATACGAACCCATTGGCTCGCCACTGAGATATTTCTCAACCATCGATAAGGGGCTACTTAGTGGTTGGATACGTGGACTTACTATTGATTCGCGGTCTTTACAGGAAGCAGAAGACGCTCTCGTAAATCCGTCCACGGCAGATACAAACCCAGATTGTGACCGTCTCGGTTTTTGGCGACCCGTCGCCAATCAATAGTAAGTCCACGTATCCAACCACTAAGTAGCCCCTTATCGCCAAAAACCGAGACGGTCACAATCTGGGTTTGTATCTGCCGTGGACGGATTTACGAGAGCGTCTTCTGCTTCCTGTAAAGACCGCGAATCAATAGTAAGTCCACGTATCCAACCACTAAGTAGCCCCTTATCGATGGTTGAGAAGCTATCGGACCTCAAATCACACGAGACTCTCCTATAAAACTTAACATGTTTTGCCTGCTTAGAGCTAAGCAAATAATCTCTCAGAAACTCTTTTGCTGAAATGTCCGGCGACACCAACAACACTCCCGCCATAGCTGAAACTAGCACCCAGGCTTCTCAGGAGACCCGAGAAGGGCCGGAGAGGATGCTGCGAGCAACTCTGGAGTTGCTTCGTGAGGATGGTGTTACTCGCTTCGAGTTCGCATTGCGTTACCGCCCAATTCCAGGAATTGAATGTAAGGCTTACGTGCAAGCAGCTATGAATGGATCATTCCGCTATGGCATCTCTCTGAGTTTTGGTGAGTAAGCGGAAGCTTTTGCTATTGAAGTTCACAATTTATTGAAACAGTTATGTACCATGACGGACCATACGCATGTTCTGTTGCTAAAACGGGCTTCTTATTTTTATTTCTTTTTTTTTTTTTTTGGATTTTCATTTTCAATGTATTTGGGTAAGTATTTGGTAAAATCTATGTGTTTGGTTGTTGTGTTAACACCATGTTTATTTTGTACTTTTTGTTAACTTTTTTTTAATAAAATATTTGTGAAAAGCTACATATTTGATCAATTCAATCTCTTCTGGTAGTTGGAGTTTTGATTTTATTCTTGTTAAATCGATTGACAATTAGATCTCCACAATATAAATGGATTGATCTATAATTTAGATAGTTCTGAAAAAATGGGTCCATGTAGAATATGCTCAAAGATCCCTGTTAGGAACAGAGCAAATCTTAGGAACAGAGTGGATTTCTTCTTGCGAGAACTGAACTTGTTTCAGGCATCTCTTGGATAGTAAGTTATTGGTCTATAAAGGAGAGGACTGGGAAGAAGACGTTGTGGTTGAGAAGTAGAGTTTGGAGGCGAGAAGCAAAGAGATAGGTCGTCTATGTAGGTTGCATGGCTGGTGATCTGTGTTCAACGAAAGAAACTGAATGTGGACCAAGTGAGTTTGAAGGAGAGAGGGTTGGACTTCATGAATGAGAGGAAGAGGGGGAGTTGGAGAGATACAGAGGGCTGTTGAAGTGAGAGAATGACACTTCCCTCTTTGCCAAAGTTCATATGGAAACCATAAGAGACATTTTTAGACGGTAAAATTACCCGGATGCGAGTAGTGCCATCTCGACCAGACTGTAAAAGCAAAGCAATGCCTCGCCTCATCTGCTTAACCACCGCTTTGTCCCTTGTTCCTCAGCAAGCGGAAGGTTTTGTTATGGAAATTAACCATTTCTGGAAACTTTTATGTATTCTTGATAGACCATACGTATGTTTTGATCAAGATGCAGAGTGTTTGCAGCAGACCTGCTTCTCATTTTTATTTCTCTTTTTGGATTTGCGTTTGAAATAAATATTTACTACTACTATTTATGGTTTCTCTTCTGATAAATATAACCAGTGAGTTCCCGACAAGGTCTAAATATCGGTTGTTGTGTTAATACTATATTTAGGGTGTACTTTTTCTTAGTCTTTTTTTTTTTATTTTTTTTATTTATAAAATAGTTGTGAAATGCTACAGATTTGATCTATTCACTCCACATTTAGATCTTGCAAGTTCGATGGTTCAGTTGAATCTAATTCTTATAATTTGTTGCTTGTTTGAATGATCTATAATTTAGATAGTTTTATAAAATGGATACATGAATGCCGTAGGTTTTATGGATGGTGGTGAGAGTTGCCAGGTTGGGGCAGGGGAGGTTGAACATGTTGGAACAGAATAAATTGGACCCAACAGGTAAAAATATGCCCAAATTTGCATGTTGGAACAGAATAAATTGGACCCAACAGATAAAAATATGCTCAAATACGCATGCTAGGAACAGAGTTCGAAGCGGAGTGGATTTCTCGGTAGAACAGGATTTGTTAATCTACATTTCATGGCGGTGTATTGAAATGTCTCTTTGATAGTGCGTGAGTTATTGGTCCATGAGGGGGAGGACTGGGAAGAAGAGGTTGCAGTTGAGAAGTAATGTATTGGAGGTGTGAAGCAAAGAGATTGGTCGTCCAAATAGGCTGCAGGGCTGGTGCTCTGTTTTCAATGTGAGAAACAGGGTGTGGACTGAGTGTGTTTAAAGGAGAGAGGGGTGGACTTCATGAGTCAGAGGAGGAGAGCGGTGAATTGCTAGAGTCAGAGGCGGAGCTGGAGAGAGGGTTTGAGAGACAGAGGAACGACTGGTTCCTCTTTGACAGAGGCTCAGCCATTTGTGTTTTACTTACTCTTGCAGAAATAAAGAGACAGATATAGTAGTATGGTTCTTGGATATAAAGTAAAAAATCTGCCTTTATTGTTTTCCTTCCCCGGCTTATATAGACTCTGGAAGCGTTATAAACGGTTGATACAGCAAAGTTCTTTAACTGCTAGTACTCCGAGTACAGACTCAACTCCAGGCTAGCAACGTTCAGCTATCTACTTTCCGTGTAGCAAATTCAAAGCTTGGCCATCAAAACTGCTTTCTACGCTATTATATATACAGATACAACGTTTTTAACTAAAAATTTGCTTCCTTCTGTGTTTGTTCTACGGCTGTGCATGTGTGTTGCGGCTTCTGTGTAACTTCCTGTTTCTACGGGTGCAATACTGTTGGAGATCACTTACTCTAACAACAGTTAGGAGGACAAACCTTGTGGCGATAAAGTGCCTAAACAAGCTCTCCAGACCCTACTAAAGGGCTTACAGGCAAACGTCCAAAGCTTTCAATCTAATCTGAAGGGATTTGATCTTCTGGGTCTCGATTTCTTTGCTTGAATTCTGCATCAGGAGGTTGCCAACTGCAATATCAACGCTTTCCAATTCATTCACCTTCTCCACTTGATCCTCGCCGGCCAGGGCTCCTTTCTGAAACAGTCTGGGAACCATGGACCACCTGCTCGGCCTGGTTTCAGCACAGGAACGGAAAGGAACAGCAGCAGCGAGTTGAAGATTGACATGGTAATCCAGCTTGTCTCCATATGAACTCTGTCCACCGCCGTGAGGTGATCGTCCAGATCCCACATCAGGGAAGCTCCGAATTGGTTGTGCATCGGCTTCAGGGATGCCAGAGACTTAGCAATCTCCTTCATTTCTGTTCTAGGCGAAATGTAAACACTGACATATGCTTAAATCGTCGACCTTTCTCCGGCGAAGCGCCGATTGAGGTTTCCGGATTGTTCCCTGCATTGGCAGAATAGAATCACTGGTTTTGCCTCAGACATCCACGTATCTTAACGACCTTTCCAACAATTCGTTGATCCATTTCTGATGTTGATGTTGAGCGAGAGCTTGTTGCGTCAATGGCAGATTGAGAAGATCCTGTATGGGTTTATACAACCCATTCAGAAGCAATAGACCGGAGCATATAATTTCTAACTTCGATGATGAACTCGACGCCTCCCATGATTTAAACCTGTTTAGCTCTTCCTCAACTTTTCCTGTGCTGGGATGAGATTTTGTTGGCAGACTGATGGATCGAACGCCATAATGTTTAGATGCCTTTGAGAAGGCGGCGGCCATGGCTGCCCCTTTTTTTTTTTTTTTTTTTAATCGTGGAGATTCTGTACAACGTAATTCAGATTGAGGGAGTCCAGTGATCAATCATACCAAATCTTTCAGAGAACAATGGGAATCTACCTAATTTCTATTAAAAAAAAATAGAGTGATTATCTTACTAGTCTTTATGCTACTTATTTTTTTTTTCTCAGATGCTCATATTTCTAAATGATAAATTCGAAGAAAAATAATTAGAACTTTTTTCATATGGCATTACAATCTAGATGCCAGTTTAGCACCTCATGATGAACTGGATTACTATGATTTCACCCTATTGCTTCATTAATTATAAACTAATTTTTTATGATATCTAGATAAGAAAATGTGCTAAAAATAATTACTGCCTCATATTGTCAATGTTTTGAATCGATTATCTTCTTTATGGGTTCAAATGTCCCTTTCTATTAGTAATTGATGTTTAAGGTAAGAAGTTACTTCTCCCAACGATTTCAAGTGTGATCCATCTTAAAGTCAAGCAAAGCTTCATTTTTTTAGTTCAAACACCATGGTACCCTTTGGGTCATTATGTAAAATAAAGTAGTGGTACACCGAGTTTACTAAGACACTATTTGTAACAAGATATTGTCAATAATATTATTGCTATGTTTTATTAACCAAACAAAAACAAACAAGATATATTGTCCATAAAAGTCACCATATAGCTTAAAGTAAGTTTTGAGTTTACCAATACACTATTTGTAGCAAGATATTGTCAATAATATCATTGCTATGCTTTATTAACCAAACAAAATAATAGTGCGCTCACCATTCTACTTATTGTATTGATGATTATCTCATTATAGAAGATAATCTTTCTGCCATTTTAAACCACAAAAGATATTTTGTATCCAAGTTTTCATTGGAAAGAACCTGTGCAACTAATTTATTGGTATCGAGATAGCTCATTCATGAGAAGGTATATGCCTTGTGGAGTCAAAAGATTTCTATTACTGCTATGAAATTGAACTTAAAGTTAACTACTCTTGAATGTGATGTTAGGGTTCCTAATAGATAGGATGATTTGCTTCTTAATGATCTAGTTCATTTTCTACAGGATGATTGGAAGATTTATGAATTTAACTACCACTAAACCAAACATCAACTTTGCTATCAGGCATCTCAATCAATTTACTTATGTTATGAAAAGATCACACACGGACACACTTACAAAACTATTGAGGTACATTAAAGGCTCTCACGGACTTGACCTCTTTCTCTCACCATTAACCACATTAGAGTTGTATGCATTTTGTGGCTTTAATTGAAGAAAATATCAAAAAAATGAAGAATAATAGAAACGTTTAGATTATTCTCATATTATTCAAATATTATTTTCAGCCAGATTCAAGCAATTATGTTATAACAGTTACGATTAGCTTATACCAACCCATGTGAAAAGCATAAGAAAGCAAAACGCTCAAAATGGGGAGACCCCATGGGGGCGTGATGATTTTCAACTCAATCATTAATTACAAAGACCTCTCATATCTACACTTATAATCAAGAGATATTAGGTAATGCCCAATCTTAATTGAGTCAAATATTTGTTGACTTTAAAAATTTATTGTTACATCATCATCCAAAAGTTTTAAAATTAATTCAAAAACAAATTTACGAATTAATGCGATAATTTTATGTTAAAAACCTTTAATTTTTTATTTTTTTTGCTGTTTTATACATTGATATGACGGCCTGCATGTTTTTGAGTTTTTAAGAGAATATACTGAGAGATTCTGGGCTATAGTTTCATGGAAGACAATTTCAGTCAACAATGATGTTACGTATGGGCCATGCTAATTTCTGTTTTATTGTTCCAATTTAGGAAAATTTCTTGCAACATTATTGGGTGAACCTCTCTGTACTTTTCAGTGACAAGGGCCACATTCATTATGCAGTTTTTTCCTTGGGGATGTCCTCTAGTGAAAAGTGTGGGATGTTTCCCTGGAAGGTCCTCAAAAAAGATATAATACGCGTGTGACGGATGTGGAATGTTACGCGACCGGTAGCCCAGCATCTCTCTCTATATATCTCCCTCCTTTCCATGGCAATACAAACATCCTTAACTTCACCCTCAAGCGAGTCAAAATGAAGGCTGCATATCTTGCAGTGTGTACTCTGCTGGTGCTGCTCCTAAATGTGGCAGTAACATCCAACCCAACGCAGCTGAGCCCATGTGTGAGCGCCATCACATCTTCAGGTCCACCAAAGCTGTGTTTGTCAAAGGATTCTGAGGAGACTCGAGGAGGGTCGGAGAGGAAGCTGCGAGCAACTCTGGAGGTGCTTCGTGAAGATGGTGCTACTCGTTTCAAGTTTGCACTACGTTTCCGCCCAATTCGAGGAGTTGAATGCAAGGCTTACATGCAAGCAGCTACGAATGGATCATTCCGCTACGGTATCTCTCTGAGTTTTGGTGAGTAAGAGGAAGGTTTTGCTATTGAAATTGACAATCTATAGAAAAACTTCGTGTATTCTTGACGGACCATACGTTTGTTTTGGTCGAGATGCAGTGTTTGTGGCAGAACTGCTTCTTATTTTTATTTCTTTTTATGGATTTGCGTTTGAGATAAATATTTGGTACTATTTATGGTTTCTCTCCTGATAAATATAACCAGAGAATATGTGGAATTAATAATTACAAAGGACCTGCTAAGCGAGTTCCCGGTACGATATAAACATTTGTTGTTGTGTTAATACTATATTTAGTGTGTACTTTTTGTTTAATTTTTATAAATATTTGTGAAATGCTACAAATTTGATCAATTCATTGCACATTTAGATCTTGCAAGTTCGATGGTTCAGTTGAATCCAGTTCTTATACTTTATTGCTTGTTTGAATGATCTATAATTGAGATAATTTTATAAAGTGGATACATGAATGCCGAAAGTTTTGTGGTTGGTGGTGAGAGTTGTCAGGAGGTAGGGGCAAGGGAAGTTGAACATATTGGATCAGAACAAATTGGACCCAACAGGTAAAAATATGCTCAAATATTCATGTTAGGAACACAGTTTGAACCGGAGTGGATTTCTTGGTAGAACTGAATTTGTAAATCTAAGTTTCATGGCAGATGTATATTTGTACATTTCGATTCAAGTACAAAAAAGAACTTATGGAAAGGCGAACAACCTATACAGATCCTTCAATATGTGGCTATAATCAACGAATTTGACGATAGAAATGTGATGTCTCTTAGATAGTGTGCGAGTTATTGGTCACTTCGAAATGATTCTTATATCTTTGGCTCTCTTCGAAATGATTCTATCAACACCTTTTTCCTCACTAAAACTTAACGTGGTTGTCCAGTCGTAGCATCTTCGACAACTGTGCTGGACATGGCTGAGGAGATCAACACTGGCGCCACCAATGGAACTGCCTCCCAGGCTTCTCAGGAGACTCGAGAAGAGCAGGAGAAGAGGCTGCGAGCAACTCTGGCAGTGATCCATGAGGATGGCATTACTCTCTTCGAGTTCGCACTCCGTTGCTGCCCAATCCCAGGAATTGAATGTAAGGCTTACGTGCAAGCAGGTATGAATGGATCACTCCGCTACGGCATCACTGGGAGTTCTGGTGAGTAAGCGGAAGGTTTTGCTATTGAAATTGATAATTTCTTGAAACTTTTATGTATTCTTGTCGGACCATATGTATGTTTTGGTCAAGATGCAGAGTGTTTGTGCCAGACCCACTTCTTATTTTCATTTCTTATTATGGATTTGCGTTTGAGATAAATATTTGGTACTATTTATGGTTTATCTTCTGATAAATAATATAACTAGAGAATATTGAGAATTAACAAATATAAAGGACCTCCTGAGTGAGTTCTGGGCAACCTATAAATATTGATTGTTATGTTAACACTATATTTAGTGTATACGTTTTGTTTTAAGTTTTTTTAATTATAAAATATTTGTGAAATGCTTCAAATTTGATCGATTCACTGCACATTCAGATCTTGCAAGTTTGATGATTCAGTTGAATCCAATTCTTATAGTTTGTTGCTTGTTTGAATGATCTATAATTTAGATAGTTTTGTAAAAAGGATATATGAATTCCGAAAGGGTAGTGAACGGTGGTGAGTGTTGCCAAGAGGTTGGGCCAGGGAGGTTGAACATGTGGGAGACAGAGGAACGACTGGTTCCTTTTTGACAGAGGCTCAGCCCTTCGTGTTTTACCCATTCGCGCAGAAATAAAGAGAGATAAAATACTACGATTCTTGAGCATAAATTTCTGCATTTGTTGTTTTCCTCCCCTGCTTATATAGACCCCGAAACCGTTATAAACGGTTGATACAGCAACGTTCTTTAACGCTTATTATTCTATGTACAGACCCAACTTTGTCTAAATTTTGTAGTTGTGAGAGTTGAAAAGTGGTTTTTTTTTTTTTTAGCTTTCTCTATCTAAAGATTGTTGATATATTTAAAAAAAAATTCTACACTTCTCTATAATGCAAGAATGTTGTATTAATTGTTTCAAGAAAAATATTGTTAGGATTGGTGAAATAATTAGGTTAAAATCATTGATTTCTATGTAATTATAGAAATTATGAATTATCCTCTTGTTGTAATAAATTTTTCTAACAATATTCAGTTAGAATTTTATCCTTTTGCAATAGTAGATTTTCTTAATAGTATTTAATTTAGATTCTTTTAGTATTAGTTTATAAATAAAAAGAGGCATAGAAAAATCTAGTGGACAAACAAAAAGAGTCCCCTTGAGGGCTAGTTATTGGAAAGAAACTTTTAAGGGCTAATTGTTAGAAGGAACTTGATTCTCATAGATGAGATAATCAATGAGATAATTATTTGATGAAAAAAAAAATGAAAAATTTAACGAAAAGAGACTAGAAGGAAATCACTTTTATTTGCTTTATTTGAGTGTTTGCATTCTTATGCGCTATTTGTTTGATCCATACATAAGTGGTGCAATCTTGTTGAATTTATGCAATAACTAGTATCAAATACACTAGATTTCCCACCACAATGTTGGTTCTCACGGCTTGGCATGTGTCTTGCGGCTTGTGGGTGAGTTCCTGTTTAGACGTGTGAAATACGCGTGGTGGCTGCCCCATGTATCAGTAAATTTCATGTTGGAGATCACCTACTCTCACAATAGTTAGGAGGACCAAACTCTGTTTGGATCAAGTGCCTATACAAGCTCTCCAGACCTGCTCAAGGCATTCTAGGCAAACGTCCAAAGCTTCCAATCTAGTACGCGAGGATTTGATCTTCTGGTCTCCATTTTTTTTCGCTTGAATTCTGCATCAGGTGCCGACTGCAATATCAACGCTTTCCAACTCCTTCACGTTCTCCCCTTGGTCTTTGCCGGCCAGGGCTCCTTTCTGAATCAGCCTAGAAACCATGGACCGCCTGCTCGGCCTTGGTTTCAGCAGCGAGTTAAAGGTTGACATGGTAATCCAGCTTGTCTCCATAAGAACTCTGTGAGGTGATCATCTCCATCAGGGAAGCGCCGAATTGGCTGTGCATCGGCTTCAGGGATGCCACAGAATTAGCAATCTCCTTCTTCATCTCTCTTCTGGACAAAATGTAACCACTGACGACGCTTTCGATGCTCAAATCAACGACTATTCTCCGGCTAAGCGCCAAAAATTTCTAGGAAACTTCTGGGACTGCTTCTTAGACACTGTTTCTTAAAGAGTTTCTCAGGACGAGGAGACCTCCTCTTGGACGCAAATCCTGCGGCACTGCTACCATGAAAATCGGGAAACACCTCGCGGGTGCAGGCAGTCAACCCCCGTGAGCAGCACAAGAAAGCAAAACACACAAAAGAGGAAACCCCCGGGGATGATGATCTGCTATTCATAATTGCAGTCAGTTAGACGTCTCCGATCTACACTTACATATCCCGCAACAAAGCGAACTGTATTGGGCTAATAATATTTATAAGGCCCAAATATCTCTAACCCATTAAAAAAATTGACCTCTCGTACAATATCATTCTTTTTTATTTTTTTTGTTTAAAAATTTATTGCCACATTATTATTATTATAAAGTTTAAAATCCAACTCACAAACTAATTTATGAATTAGGACAATAATTTTTTCAAAAACCTTTTTAATGTTCATTTGTGTTGTGTACTAATACAACAATTCAAATTTTCTAGAGAATATACCACCAAGAGGTTTTAGAGCATAGTTTCATAGAAGTAACTTCAGTCAACAGTGTCGGTTGTGTTTCTGACTCCATGGGTTTGGTGCATAGGTCCCGAGTATTTGTTCATCGGTTTACTTACATGCACATGTTAAATAATAATATCAATTTGAGAGATAGGATTCTCGTGTAATATATAATTATAATATGTCACTTTAACTTACGACATAATTTTGATTTTCTTATTTAATATCAGAACTTACAATGAAATTTACTCCAAACCTTATTCAATCTAAATATGCTATGTGAGTTGACTATTAAACTATATAATCCCATCAAATAGATCAAATCATTAGGTAATGTTTAAATATGATTTTTTTAAAAAAAAATTTATAAACTAGTTTTTTGGTTAAACTTTGGGCCTTTTAATAATAAATTAGCAAGAACCTCTCACTTAAATAGGATCAACTTAATTATGTATGCACATGCTTACTTTTTATATATATGTTTTGAGTAGCTTGCAAAGAAAACACTCTAATAGTTTCATCAAAGGAAATCTAATTTACTTAATTCCCAAGTGTTTTTTCACAAAGAGAGAAAAATAACTATTAGTTTCTTACAAGGAAACCAGAATCTAATCATTTAAAAATCACAAATACTTCTTCAAAGGATACTATTTTTTTCACATATTCTCTAATTACTTAAAAATTACTTAGTCTTTTCACAAATTCCAAAATTTATTTGACCAATCAGTTAACTTCAACTGCTCTATCACCAAGCGTCATAGAGTTAAATTTCCTTTTCTTAATCCATGACCAATATCCGCTTGAAATTTCCTTCTTCATATGCATCCAATAAGTTATCTGTTGGTGGTGAAACTTGGCGGGTTAGGGCTTCCCAAATGTTGTTTGAATTTCTCAGCTGTTTTGTTGTTTAGAGGATATGAGAAAGAAATAGGAATGAATTGGACCCATTGGGTAAATATGCTCAAATATGCATATTAATAACAGAATTTGAAGAATAGATTTTCTGGTAGAATTAAACTTTCTAATGCATTATCTTTGAAAAATATAAATATGCATTTTTCATTTATCTCACCTTTGCTTTGCAATGATCGAAAGCTGGACACAATTAATTCACAAAATGGTTCAATGAACTCATTTGTGGCCAGCACATCCTGTTCTCTCATAACATGGTCAACCTACAAAAATAGCAAAAAATAAGCCTTGCTGTAGTCAAATTTATTTATATCACTATCAAAAGTCTATGCATGTCGCCAATCATTATTTGCAAACATCCACAAAGATGAATCAAAACCTTTGCCAGCTAAGATGGAAGGAGGTCTTTACAAATCAGAATTGAAGGAGGGTTCCTAACCTTCAATAACATGAAATTTTAAAAGCAGAACCATCTGAATAGAAGGTCCATAAATACAAAATCCTCTCATTGATAAAAATAGCTGCTAGGCATCTTCATTTAGTGAGCCCTTATGGTTTTCTCAAAACCATTTCATTTGCAATAACTTATGGAGGGACACCGAGTTTAGAATTTTAGTCTCTACTTTGAAAAGACTGATCCAAGTTTTAAAGTGGCAGAGAAGAAGCCTTTTTCCCTCCATGAACTCAGGATAGCATGAAATTTTCATAACAAGAGATATAGAAAGGGAAAACCATGTCCGTCATATACATTTGGGAATTCATTAGAAAAAAACCCCAAAAGAAGGTCAAGAGAGCAGTTATTTGAACTGGAAATGCAGAGGTGAGGTGTCAATTGTAACCAATACATGTCACTTAAAGCACAACAACAAATCAACCGTGTCAACTTCCAGACAAGCTTCCTATGGTAGCAAAGATTTCAAGACATATGCTTTATTACACTTTTCCATATAAATGATAGAATCCGTTATGCTTTGAGGGGAAAAGAAATTACTTTGTAAATGTATAAGAGAGGCAAGAGGGAATAAATGACTTTGATTATCCCAAAGGTAGACTTAAGACATATTTAAGCTTTCACAATATATGAATTAAAGAAATTTGATGATCAAATCAACTTATGCATTTGAATTAGAGTAAGTCCATCTCCTTTCTACCATTCCCGGTGTCTCTGTTTTCTTACATGCTGATCTTAGAAATGCATACAAATGGCAGCAAATATAATGAAATTCTAAAACACCCATAGAAAAGGAATGAAATATACTGTGCTTCACTTAGTTCCTCAGCAGCTATGTTCTGTAATTTTGTTAATATAAGGAGGAAATGGTCACTCTGATCACATTAAACTTCCCACACTAAGTGGAGTCAGCAAAGATAGTGAGGGCTCAATGAATATTTACTTTTAAACACCACCAACTAATTCGAACCTAAAGTCCAAACACCGCAAAATATTGACCCAACAGCCGAAAATAGACCATAAAAGGAAGCCCAACTGCTTGCCATTCCTTCCCTTTTGATGGTTAAAGGACAAAATGTTTCACTGTATTGCACATTTTCACCTTCAGCATGCACAAACTATGTTACTGATAATAGCCTTAAGGGAATCTAATCATAAGAAAACATCTATTCCCACCCACTAAAGAAATCCAGAAGGAAATCTGTAACGTTGGTCCATAAGATTTGGTTTGTTTCTTTCGTATACCAGTTTCTAACCCAGAATAAAATGTCGATTGACAAATGCCAATACAGCTATGATAAACAAGATTATACTAAACCCAAAGCCAAAACAACATCAAATCCTACTCCAATGAAGAAAACGCAAAACACGTTACACGCTAATCTCGGCATATAAGACAATTTCTCTTCTTTCATTCCATAGTTCATCTCGAAACCCAAAGCAGATATTTTTAGATGGTAAAATTACCCGGATGCGAGCAGTGGCATCTTGACCAGACTGCAGAAGCAAAGCAATGTCTCGCCTCATCTGCTTAACCAGCACCTGCCTCTTGTTCCTCAGTAGCTTTATTCTAGCCCCCGCCATCGTCGCCCGCCGTCTTGCTGTTGTACACAACCCAAATTCATTTCCCATTTTCATGCCGGAGAAAAAAGGAAAATACTAATCAGTGATCAGATATCTAAAGCCTAAAGAAGTATTTCATCAAGGTCTCGTATATACAGAGCTAAAACCACAAGACCCAGTGCCCATCCTCGAAAAAACATTAATTTCCCACAGATTATGTCAGCAACCCAGAAAAGAAGAGAAAAAGAACGAGAAAGATGTCCCATTTAGAAGAGAGTTGTAACCTAAACAAGTAGCTCACTTCCCACAGAATAAAAACCACAAATTCATTTGCCAATTTTATTCCGGAGAAAATGGAAATGCAACTTAATGATTAGGCATCTAAAGCCTAAACGAGTAGCTCATCAAGGTCTCCCATTTACAGAACAAAAACCACAAAACCCAGAATCAATCCTCGAAAAAACATTAATTTCCTACAGATTTTGTTAGCAACCCAGAAAAGAAGAGAGAAAGATGAACCATTTCGAAGAGCTGAAGCCACAGCGGAAGATAGAGAGGCAGAACTTCATGAGATTCTTGGCTTGGGTCGTGGCAACACTAGCCACCGTCACGGCGGAGTAAGGAGTATAAGAGACGGACACAGAGAGAGAAAGCAGTGCTGTTTTTCTTTAACCCTTCTCGGAGAATGCAAACGGTCGCCCGTTGGAAAGTTCATGTTTTTGGTTCTCGATCTGGTGGGCCCACTGAGTGCACCGACTCCGTTGATTAAGGCTGATTTTCTAAGATTATTGGCAGATCGTGTGGCCCGCGTGGGGGTAACATATAGCCGTTGGGAGATTTGACGCTTAAGCAGGAGCGCAGGATTTGATATGAACGACCCGGCAGGATCCTGTTGTCCCATAACCTCAAAAGTTGCCAAGAAGCACCGACGTGCTTTTCTTCTTTTCCCTGTGCTTCTCTTTTCCTTCAAGTTTCTCTTAGTTGTTCAGGCTCTTTTACACATTAATTACTAAGTCATAATAAGAAATTCGGAGATATATAGTAAAAATTACGAGAATTTAATTTATTATATTTAAACCTTATATTTTGATACATGTTAAAAAAAATTATATTTTTTCAAAAATTTCAAAAATTATATGACCAAATTCCTATAGCCTCAAAGATTTAATTGCTTGTTCATAATCCATGACCAATATATGCTTGAAATTTCTTTCTTGATATGAAGCTATGAAGGCCAAAAGGCGTCTGTGGATGGTGATGGAAGTTGGCAGGTTAAGGCCTCCCAACGGGTAAATATGCTCAAATATGGATGTTAAGAACAGAGTTTGAAGCAGTAGGATTAAACTTTATATTTGTGGTTTCAATCAACGGATCGGATGATATAAACTTGCTGTTGGAGATCACCTGCTGAGAGATAATACTTAGGAGGACAAGTCTTGTTTGGATCAAGTGCTTAAACAAGCTCTCCAGACCCTACTTAAGGCCTTCCAGGCAAACCTCCAAAGCTTCCAATCTAATCTGCGAGAATTTGATCTTCTGGGTCTCCATTTCTTCGCTTGAATTCTGTATCAGGAGGTTGCCGACTATAATACCACGCTTTTGCTATTCATTGACGTTCCCTCCTAGGTCTTCGCCGGCCAGCGCTCCTTTCTGGACCCGTCTGGAAACCATGGACCACCTGCTTGGCCTTGGTTTCAGCACAGGAACGGAAAGGAACAGCAGCAGCGACTTGAAGGTACATGGTAATCCAGCTTGTCTCCGTAAGAACTCAGGCCACCGCCGTGAGGTGATCATCCAGATCCCACATCAGGGAAGCTCTGAATTGGCTGTGCATCGGCTTCAAGGATGACAGAGACTTAGCAATCTCCTTCTTCATCTCTCTTCTTGATCGTCCTGATCCCACCTCGCTTAGAATACAAGTGGACTCCCGGCCTGCGTTTCAGGCCCTAGGGAGGTTTAAGAGGGTTTTCTGGTTCTGTTTCTCTCTCGAAGTGGCTTTAACCCCCCTAGGGTAAAAACCACAACATTTTAAAATTAACCCAACCAATCAAATGCCTTTATCTCGTCCGTTTTGTCGAATAAGGCCAGCGCGTGAGCCACTGTAATTCCTGAAATCATACAATTAAATGATACGGTATCAATTCTGCTGATTATTTGCGGACTAGGGTATAAATGATACGAATGTAAATCTCCTAGGCTAATTTACTATTGCAAAAAGCCCATTAGAGACTATTTTGCCACTTAGTTTAGGTTAGCTTTGAAATATAAAAGCATGGGTATAATTTCACTGTCAGAAGCATATTTTTATTTAGTTATGATTTAATTTATATTAGTTATATTTTAAAGGACTAAAAAGTATCTTCTAAGATGCTTTTACTTCTTTGTACACTTTCCAAACAAGCTGTGGTGGAGCCCGTGAACCCAAAAAAGTAACCTACAAAATCCAAACATTTCATCCTGTCATGCTAAATCTGATGGCCAGCGAATGTTCTTGTGGGCAGAAAAACGGAAGATACTAATGGGCCCGTCAACTAATCAACGGGCCGTTATTAGGCTAAGCTAACAAACTATGAAATGAGCCCAACATCACACATATTTCAACACTTCTGGACGAAATGTAAACACTGACAACTCTTTTGATGCTTAAATCACCAACCTTCCTCCGGCGAAACGCCGATTGAAGTTCCCGGATCGTTCCCTGCATTGACAGAATAGAATCCCTGGTTTTTCCACACATCCACGTATCTTAACGAACCTTCCAAAACTTCGTTGATCCATTTCTGGTGTTGATGTTGAGCGAGAGCTTGTTGCGTCAATGGCAGATTGAGAAAATCCTATATGCATTTATACAACTCATTCAGAAGCAATAGACTGGAGCATATAGTTTCTACCTTCGATGATGAACACGACGCCTCCCTCAATTTAAGCCTGTTTAGCTCTTCCTGGACCTTCGTTGTGCTGGGATGAGATTTTGTTGGCAAGACTGATGGATCGAACACCATAGCGATTAGATGGCTTGGAGGAGAAGGCAGCCATGGCTGCTCACTTCATCGCTGAAAAGTACAACGTAAGATAGATTTATGGAGTCCATGAATTTGTCGCTCATCAAAAGAAGGTAGACTGATGCTTGAATTTGTCGCTCATCAAAAGAAGATGGTATAAAATTAGGCCTAATTGGTGGCTCTCCCTTTCATCTGAGGTGCCTTTTAAGAAGTGATTATAGAACTATTTAATATTTTTAATATGTTATCAAAGTTATGAAACTCCCTTCTTAATGTAATTCTTTTCATATCTTTTATTTGTCACTTATTCACTAGTGAAATTAATTTTATTATGAGTAGGAAGTATGTTGAGAATATTTATAATTTTATTATAAGACTTATGCCTTATAAGTGATGACTCTCCGTTTTTCAAAGATGTTTTTTAAAAATAAGTATGAAATTATTTAATATTTTCAATATCTACCTTTATAAGAATGTTCGAAAAAATGTTCTCTCTCAGTTTTGGCGACTGGTAGAAGGTTTTGACACGGACAGCATATACGAACCCATTTGCCCGCCACTGAGATATTTCTCAACCATCGATAAGGGGCTACTTAGTGGTTGGATACGAGGACTTACTATTGATTCGCGGTCTTTACAGGAAGCAGAAGACACTCTCATAAATCCGTCCACAGCAGATACAAAGCCTGATTGATGGCTCTAAGAACTT
The DNA here is from genome assembly GCA_028551485.1 of Casuarina cunninghamiana. Taxonomy (NCBI): domain Eukaryota; kingdom Viridiplantae; phylum Streptophyta; class Magnoliopsida; order Fagales; family Casuarinaceae; genus Casuarina; species Casuarina cunninghamiana. Next base: position 721,952 of record CM052368.1, on the reverse strand, counting down.
TTTACAAATTGCAAAAGTTCTTAGAACCATCAATCAGGCTTTGTATCTGCTGTGGACAGATTTATGAGAGTGTCTTCTGCTTCCTGTAAAGACCGCGAATCAATAGTCCTCGTATCCAACCACTAAGTAGCCCCTTATCGATGGTTGAAAAATATCGGATCTAAAATCACATGAGACGTTCCTGTAAAACCCACGTACGAGATAAAACCGGCGTAGTTTCTCCCTCCGGTTGTAAGCATTAAAGACTTAGTCTTGTGTTCCCTGCTTAGAGCTAGCAAAGAATCTCTAAGGAAACTCTTCTGCTGAAGTGTCCGGCAACACCAACAACACTCCCGCCACAGCTGAAACTGCCACCCAGGCTTCTCAGGAGACGCGAGAAGGGCCGGAGAGGATGCTGCGAGCAACTCTGGAGTTGCTTCGTGAGGATGGTGTTACTCGCTTCGAGTTCGCATTGCGTTACCGCCCAATTCCAGGAATTGAATGTAAGGCTTACGGGCAAGCAGCTATGAATGGATCATTCCGCTATGGCATCTCTCTAAGTCTTGGGGAGTAAAACCGGAAGGTTTTGCTACTGAAGTTGACAATTTCTAGAAACAGTTATGTATCATGATGGACCATACCCATGTTTTGTTTCAGAACCGGGTTCTTATTTTTATTTCTTTTTTGGATTTTCATTTTCAATGCATTTGGATAAGTATTTGGTATAATCTATGTGTTTGGTTGTTGTGTTAACACCATGTTTATTTTGTACTTTTTGTTAACTTTTCAATCTCTTCTGGTAGTTGGAGTTTTGATTTTATTCTTGTTAAATCGATTGACAATTAGATCTCCACGATACAAATGGATTGATCTATCATTTAGATAGTTCTGAAAAAATGGGTCCATGTAGAATATGCTCAAAGATCCATGTTAGGAACAGAGTGGATTTCTTCTTGCTAGAACTGAACTTGTTTCAGACATCTCTTGGATAGTAAGTTATTGGTCTATAAAGGAGAGGACTGGGAAGAAGACGTTGTGGTTGAGAAGTAGTGTTTGGAGGCGAGAAGCAAAGAGATAGGTCGTCTATGTAGGTTGCATGGCTGGGGATCTGTGTTCAACGAAAGAAACTGAACGTGGACTGAGTGAGTTTGAAGGAGAAAGGGGTGGACTTCATGAGTGAGGGGAAGAGAGGGAGTTGGAGAGATACAGAGGGTTGTTGAAGTGAGAGAATGACACTTTCCTCTTTGCCAACGTTCATATGGAAACCATAAGAGACATTTTTAGACGGTAAAATTACCCGGATGCGAGTAATGCCATCTCGACCAGACTGTAAAAGCAAAGCAATGACTCGCCTCATCTGCTTAACCACCGCTTTGTCCCTTGTTCCTCAGCAAGCGGAAGGTTTTGTTATGGAAATTAAAAATTTGTGGAAACTTTTATGTATTCTTGATGGACCATACGTATGTTTTGATCAAGATGCAGAGTGTTTGCAGTAGACCTGCTTCTCATTTTTATTTCTCTTTTTGGATTTGCGTTTGAAATAAATATTTACTACTACTATTTATGGTTTCTCTTCTGATAAATATAACCAGTGAGTTCCCTGCAAGGTCTAAATATCGGTTGTTGTGTTAATACTATATTTAGTGTGTACTTTTTGTTAGTCTTTTTTTATTTTTTATTTATAAAATAGTTGTGAAATGCTACAGATTTGATCGATTCACTCCACATTTAGATCTTGCAAATTCGATGGTTCAGTTGAATCTAATTCTTATAATTTTTTGCTTGTTTGAATGGTCTATAATTTTGATTATAAAATGGATACATGAATGCCGTAGGTTTTATGGATGGTGGTGAGAGTTGCCAGGGTGGGACAGGGGAGGTTGAACTTGTTTGGAACAGAATAAATTGGATCCAACAGGTAAAAATATGCTCAAATATGCATGTTGGAACAGAATAAATAGGACCCAACAGGTAAAAATATGCTCAAATATGCATGTTAGGAACAGAGTTTGAAGCGGAGTGGATTTTTCGGTAGAACAGGATTTGTTAATCTACGTTTCATGGCGGTGTATTGAAATCTCTCTTTGATAGTGAGTGAGTTATTGGTCCATGAGGGAGAGGACTGGGAAGAAGAGGTTGCAGTTGAGGAGTAATGTATTGGGGGTGTGAAGCAAAGAGATTGGTCGTCCAAATAGGTTTCAGGGCTGGTGCTCTGTTTTCAACGTGAGAAACAGGGTATGGACTGAGTGTGTTTAAAGGAGAGAGGGGTGGACTTCATGAGTCAGAGGCGGAGCTGGAGAGAGGGTTTGAGAGACAGAGGAACGACTGGTTCCTCTTTGACCGAGGCTCAGCCATTTGTGTTTTACTTACTCTTGCAGAAATAAAGAGACAGATGGTAGTATGATTCTTGGATAGAAAGTAAAAAATCTGTCTTTCTTGTTTTCCTTCCCCGCCTTATATAGACTCTGGAACCGTTATAAATGGTTGATACAGCAAAGTTCTTTAACTGCTATTACTCCGAGTACAGACTCAACTTCAGGCTAGCAACGTTCAGCTATCTACTTTCCGTTTACCAAATACAAAACTTGGCCATCAAAACTGCTTTCTACGCTATTATATATACAGACACAGCGTTTTTAACTAAAAACTGCTCTTAATTGTAAAAATTTGCTTCCTTCTGTGTTTGTTCTCACGGCTATGTATGTGTCTTGTGGCTCCTGTGTAACTTCCTGTTTCTACGTGTGTAATACTGTTGGAGATCAGCTACTCTCACAACAGTGCCTTCCAGGAAAACATCCAAGGCTTCCAATCTAATCTGCGAGGATTTGATAGTCTGGGTCTCGATTTCTTCGCTTGAATTCTGCATCAGGAGGTTTCTGACTGCAATATCAACGCTTTCCAATTCATTCACGTTCTCCCCTTGGTCTTTGCCGGCCAGGGCTTCTTTCTGAACCAGTCTGGAAACCATGGACCACCTGCTCGGCCTTGGTTTCAGCACAGGAACGGAAAGGAACAGCAGCAGCGAGTCATAGATTGACATGGTAATCTAGCTTGTCTCCATAAGAACTCCGGCCACCGCCGTGAGGTGATCGTCCAGATCCCACATCAGGGAAGCTCCGAATTGGCTGTGCATCGGCTTCAGGGATGCCAGAGACTTGGCAATCTCCTTCTTCATCTCTCTTCTGGACGAAATGTAAACATTGACAGCGCTTTCGATGCTTAAATCACCGACCTTTCTCCGGCGAAGTGCCGATTGAAGTTTCCGGATTGTTCCCTGCATTGACAGAATAGAATCACTGGTTTTGCCGCAGACATCCACGTATCTTAACGGATCTTCCAACAATTAGTTGATCCGCCTTTGCATGAAACGTCGAAGTTTGTTTATGCTATCAAAATCTATTAAAAACTCCAAGCAATTATGCTATAACAATTACGACGAGTTCATACGAACCCACGTGAAAAACCACGAGAAAGCAAAAACACTCAAAATGAGGAAACCCGTGGGGCATGATGATCTTCAACCCAATCAATTATTTACAAAGACCTCCCGTAACCTACACATACGTCTCGCATTCACTAGCCAAGTAAACAGTATTGGGCAAACAATATTTATATGGCCCAAATATCTCAAACCCATTAAACCTCTCATACAATATCTTTTCTTATTTTTTATTTGATTTTTTAATACATGCGCTCAACCTTATATATCTAAATGTGTAACTTAGAATTAAAAGGTTTTAGGCACCAATATAACAGTTGTTTTTGACTTTTGTAGAGAACATATAGAAAGGTTTAGGAGCATGGTTTCATAGAAGATAATCTCAATGTTGGTTACATATGTTCAAGGCTTCTTATCTCTAATGTATATTTCCAATTTTTTTATCATCAAATTATCAACTAGCCTATCCTGAGGATTTATTCTCTCATATATTAATGTATTACTAATTCATTATTCTTTCTCCTTTTTCCTCCAACTTCATCAGTATATCTCCTTTCAAGGTAGGTATAAAAGCTTAGACATTTGTTCATTATTTTAAATATGAAGATTTCTTTGCTAATAAGATTATCTTGGTTTTTATTTTGCCATCTAGATTGTTGCACTTAAATACAATTAACTCTCAGCCTATTACATTTTGGAAGTGTGGGCCAAATGCTTTCTAACTTCTTATTCTTATTTTTTTCTTTCGCACCTCTTTCTACAAAATTAAAAAAATATTTTTCTTTGACATATTATGTAATCTTATTAATCATTTGAATATAGCAAAATACATTAATAATTTGGGTCAAGTTAATGAATCCCAAGATCACTTTGTCTCATAATACTTATATTATGTACTCCAACATGGGTACAATTAGAGACTTTTACTAATGTTACACTATCATATTTATTATGGTATTCATGGATTAATTGGCTTCTTCATCACTTAAGTTTATGTTTATATCTTATGTTTATATAATTTCAAATAAAAAGGATAACTCACATATTCATTAAAAAAAACAAAATGTTTATGAATAATGTAGTTTTTGAAGATATAACTCTTGAAGTCATTAATGACTCTTGAAGTCATTAATGACTTTTGAAATATAAATTTTATTGTGTTAAATAAATTTCTAAAACAACTAAAAATTGTTTTATTTAGCATACTTGGAGACTTGACGAGACTTTTTATTTATTTATTATAATGTTGTGCATAGTTTCATCAAAGTAGCATTGCTCTTAACAAATTTGTATTGAATACTGGTATATATTAAATTTTACTTACTTAATATGAAAATTTGGGTCAAGTTATTGGGAGAATGCAAAAGCCAACTAAATTTCTGATTTTTGAGATTTGAGATCAGATAGCTTCTCAACCACTGGAGAACAGGGGCAATTTAATTCACAAATTCACGAATTTCAGAATGGTTTTTTTATTTTTATTTTATATGGTGACGCCGTTTACAAACTATTAATTAATAAGTCATTATTGATCACCTATTAATTTAATGGCAAAGTTAATAAGAGTAATATAGTAAACTTGTAGAGATTGGCTTAGGTGGCTTGTCGACTTGGTGTGTAAGGAGATAGTGCTGAAAATTTGCAATGGATTACAAAGAGAGGTGTTGCCAATGTCATTGTAGAATTCAGTAAGCAATCTAGAGTCTGATAAAGAAAATAACTAGATTAAGAGAGAGAAAATATTTATATTTGTAATATCTTAATGAGAAAGAGAAGGGACCAATAAATCTACCAATGATAGTAGAGGAGGGATAGATTGATCCAAACCATTCTAAATATTGTGTTTTTTTTTATTGTATTTGTTGCTTGAGTTGTGCGTTATTAGTATGCAATTAAAGGCTTCCGCCCTAATAGTGTTATGAAAAAATAAAAAAAGTTGTAAAAAGAAATCAGTAAGTTGCCCGTACGTGAATGAATGAGTTTATTTGGTGGGTGAAGTTCTGCAAGAGTGTCTTATGCACTTTACTAATTATAATAAGTATAGAGTTGCTTAGCCAACAAACAATTAGCTTAATGATAAGTTAATAAGAACTATAATTATGAAGTTTGAAGTTCAATACTTTGGACACTGCATGCAATATAGAAGCATCACTGTGTATCATTGGCGCCACCAGGTAAAATAAAAGGTATAAGCTGGACCAAAAACAACTTAAAAAAATAGAGGCATCATTGCGTAAGAGCGCTGTAACACTGGCGTCACTAGATAAAATAGAAGGTATAAAAGTTATAAGCTTGACCAAAAGCAACTTTAAAAAGGTAAAATATAAGGTATAGACGGTATACGCTTGACCAAAAACAACTTAAAAAAAATAGAAACATCACTATGTAAGAACACTGCTCATGCATGCGAAATAGAAGCTGGCGTCACCTGAGGTAAAATAGAAGTATAAGCTTGACTAAAACAACTTAAAAAATGGAAGCATCTCTGAGTTTTTGTTATAGGTCTTGAAGAACGCTACTCGACATGGCCGACGAGACGAACACTGGTATAAGCTTGACCAAAAACAACTTGAAAAAAAAAAAAGAACCATGACTGAGTATTTCTCATAGGTCTTGTAGAACACCTACTCGACATGGCCGACAAGACCAACACTGGTATAAGCTTGACCAAAAACAACTTAAAGAAAAAAAAAAAGAACCATCGCTGAGTTTTTGTCATAGGCCTTGAAGAACGCTACTCGACATGGCCGACGAGACCAACACTGGCGTCACCACTGGAAATGCCTCCCAGGAGACTCGAGAAGGGCAGGAGAGGAGGCTGCGAGCAGCTCTGGAGGTGTTTCTTGAGGACGGTCTCACTTGCTTGGAGTTCGCACTACTTTTCCGTCCAATCCCAGGAATTGAATGCAAGGCTTATGTGCAAGCAGCTATGAATGGATCATTCCGCTACGGCATCTCTCTGAGCTTTGGTGAGTAACCGGAAGGATTTGCTATTGAAATTGACAATTTCTGAAAACTTCTATGTATGCTTGACGGACCATACGTATATTTTGGTCAAGATGGGGGTGTTTGTGGCATACTCCTTATTTTTATTTCTTTTTTTGGATTTTCATTTTACTGTGTTTGGATAAATATTTGGTATAACCTATGACATCTCTTCTGATAATTATAACTGAAGAATGTGGGGAACTAATAAACATAAAGGACCCGCTGAGCGAGTTCCCGGCCAGGGATAAATATTGGTTGTTATGGTAATACAATATCTAGTGTGTACTTTTTGTTAAGGTTTCTTTATTTATTTATAAAATATTTGTGAAATACTATAAATCGATTGATTCACTGCACATTTAGATCTTGCAAGTTCGATGGTTCAGTTGAATATAATTCTTATAATTTGTTGCTTGTTTGAATGATCTATAATTTGGGTAGTTTTATTAAATTGACGCATGAATGCCAAAAGTTTTGTGGATGGTGGTGAGAGTTGCCAGGTTGAGGCAGGGGAGGTTGAACATGTTGGATCAGAATAGATTGGATCCAACAGGTAAATATGCTCAAATATGCATGTTAGGAACATAGTTTGAAGCGGAGTGGATTTATTGGTAGAACAGGATTTGTTAATCTAATTTTCATGGCGAGGTTTTGAAATGTCTCTTTGATAGTGAGCGAGTTATTAGCCTATGAAGGAGAGGACTGGGAAGAAAAGGTTGCGTTTGAGAACTAATGTCTTGGAGGCGTAAAGCATAGAGATTGGTCGTCTAAATAGGTATAAACGGTTGATACAGCAACCTTCTTTAACTGTTATACTCGGAGTACAGACTCAACTCTAGGCCAGCAACCTTCAGCTATCTTCTGTGTGTACAAAATTCAACGCTTGGCCTGCAAAACTGCTTTCTACGCTAAAAACTGCTCATACACACACACACAGTTTTTAACTAAAAACTGCTCAACTGTAAAAATTTGCCTGCTTCTGTCTTGGTTCTCACGGTTGTGTATTGTAATACATGTGATGGCTGCCGCATCTATCAATAAATTTACCGAGACATAATACTTGGGGGGACAAACCTTTGTTTCGATCCTGCTCAAGCCCTTCCAGGCTAACGTTCAAAGCTTCCAATCTAATCTGCGAGGTTTTGATCTTCTGGGTCTCCACTTCTTTACTTGAATTCTGCATCAGGAGGTTGCCCACTGCAATATCAACGTTTTCCAATTCACTCACGTTCTCCCGCTGATCTTTGCCTGCCAGAACTCCTTTCTGAACCACTTTGGAGACCGTGGAGAGATCCTCTCGGACGCAAATCCTGCGGCACTGCTACCATGAAAATTAGGAAACAGCTCGAGAGGGCTGGAGGTAGTCAACCCCCGTGAACAACACAAGAAAGCAAAACACACAAAAGAGGAAACCCCTTGGGGGACGATGATCTACTATTCATAATTGCAGTCAGTTGAGACCTCTCCGATTGGGCTAATAATATTTTTAAGGCCCAAATATCTCAAACCCATTAAAAATATTGACTTTTCGTACAATATCACAATATTTTTTGTGGCTACACTATCATTAAAAAGTTTAAAATCCAACTCACAAACTGATTTGTGAATTAGGACAACACTATTTTTAAAAGCTTTTAAATGTTCATTTGTGTTGTGTACTGATACAACAATTCGAATTTTATAGAGAATATACCAAAGGTTTTGGAGCATAGTTTCATGGAAGCAACTTCAGTCAACAGTGTCGGTTATGTTTCCGGTCCATGGGTTTGGTGCATTGGTCGTGAGTAATTATTCATCGGTTTACTTACATGCACGTGTTAAATAATAGTTTCAATTTGAGAGATAAGATTCTCGTGTAATGTATTATTATAGTATGTCGCTTTAACTTATGACATGATTTTGAATTTGAGTTCAGATTTTCTTATTAACATCAGAACTTATAATGAAATTTACTCCAAACCTTAATCTATGTGGTAAGTGTTGAACAATATAATTTCACCTGATCAAATCATTAGGTAATGTTTAAATATGATTTTTTAAATTTATAAACTAATTTTTCGGTTAAACTTTGAGTCTTTTAATAATAAATTAGCAAGAACCTCTCACCTAAATAGGATCAACTTGATTATGTATGCAAATACTTACTTTTTATACATATGTTGAGTATGTGCATTGTAATATGAAAAAAAAAAAGAAATTTTTTTCACAAATTTCAAAAATTTCAAAATCTTTATAAGCTTTTCACAAAAAAATTAGAATAAGAGAGAGGGAATTGGAAGAGAGAAATAACTAATAGTTTCTTCAAAGAAAACCAGAATCTAATTACTTAAAGAATGGATATATTTTGAATAGTGCATTAAAAACAAATAAAAGAATGATAATTTCTTTATATATATATAGTTAAAAGAAAAAATTACTCATAGTTTCTTCAAAGGATACCAACCTCTAAGTACTTAAAATTACTTAGTCATTTCACAAATTCCAAAATTTACGTCTCTATAAGCTTTCCAAAGAAAGATTAGAATAAACCAAAAAAAAAGAAAAGAAATAACTAATTGTTTCTTCAAAAGAAACCAACCTCTAATTACTTCAAAATTACTTAGTCTTTTCACAAAATTCCAAAAATTATTTGACCAATCAGTTAACTTCAACTGCTCTATCACCAAGCGTCATAGAGCTAAATTTCCTTTTCTTAATCCATGACCAATATACGCTTGAAATTTCCTTCTTCATATGCAACCAAAAAGTTGTCTGTTGGGGGGTGAAACTTGGCGGGTTAGGGCTTCCCACATGTTGTTTGAATTTCTCAGCTCAGTTTTGTTATTTAGAGGAATGAACACTGATATGGTAAATATGCTCAAATATGCATATTAACAATAGAGTATGAAGAGTAGATTTTTTGGTAGTATTAAACTTTCTAATGCATTATCTTTGAAAAATATAAATAAACATTTTTCATTTCTCTCACCTTTGCTTTGCAATGATCGAAAGCTGGACACAGTTAATTCACAAAATAGTTCAATGAACTCATTTGTGGCCAGCACATCCTGTTCTCTCATAACATGCTCAACCTACAAAAATAGCAAAAAATAAGCCCTGCTATAGTCAAATTTATTTATATCACTATCAAAAATCTACGCATGCAAAAAATTGCAAACATCCACAAAGATGAATCAAAACCTTTGCCAGCTAAGATGGAAGGAGGTCTTTACAAATCAGAATTGAAGGAGGGTTCCTGACCTTCAATAACATGAAATTTTAAAAGCAGAACCATCTGAATAGAAGATCCATAAATACAAAATCCTCTCATTGATAAAAATAGCTGCTAGGCATCTTCATTTAGTGAGTCCTTATGGTTTTCTCAAAACCATTTCATTTACGATAACTTATGGAGGGACACCGAGTTTAGAATTTTGGTATCTACTCTGAAAAGACTGATCCAAGCTTTAAAGTGACAGAGAAGAAGCCTTTTTCCCTCCATGAACTCAGGATAGCATGAAATTTTCATAACAAGAGATATAGAAAGGGAAAACCATGTCGGTGATATACATTTGCGGATCCATTAGAAAAAAACCCCAAAAGAAGGTCAAGAGAGCAGTTATTTGAACTGGAAATGCAGAGGTGAGGTGTCAATTGTAACCAGTCCATGTCACTTAAAGCACAACAACAAATCAACCGTGTCAACTTCCAGACAAGCTTCCTATGGTAGCAAAGATTTCAAGGCATATGCTTTATTACACTTTTCCATATAAATGATAGAATCCATTTTGCTTTGAGGGGAAAGGGAATTACTTTGTAAATGTATAAAAAAGGCAAGAGGGAATAAATGACTTTGATTATCCCAAAGGTAGACTTAAGACATATTTAAGCTTTCACAATATATGAATTAAAGAAATTAACTAGTGGAATGAAAGGGCTCTCCGCCATTCAATTTGATGATCAAATCAACTTATGCATTTGAATCAGAGTAAGTTCATCTCCTTTCTACCATTCCCGGTATCTCTGTTTTCTTACATGCTGATCTTAGAAATGCATACAAATGGCAGCAAATACAATGAAATTCTAAAACACCCATAGAAAAGGAATGAAATATACTGTGCTTCACTTAGTTCCTCAGCAGCTATGTTCTGTAATTTTGTTAATATAAGGAGGAAATGGTCACTCTGATCACATTACACTTCCCACACCAAGTGGAGTCAGCAAAGATAGTGGGGGCTCAATGAATATGTACTTTTAAACACCACCAACTAATTCAAACCTACCGTCCAAACACCGCAAAATATTGACCCAACAACCCAAAATAGACCATACAAGGAAGCCCAACTGCTTGCCATTCCTTCCCTTTTGATGGTTAAAGGACAAAATGTTTCACTGTATTGCACATTTCACCTTCAGCATGCATAAACTATGTTACTGATAATGGCCTTAAGGGAATCTAATCATAAGAAAACATCTATTCCCACCCACTAAAGAAATCCAGAAGAAAATCTGTAACGTTCTTCCATAAGATTATACTAACCCAGAATAAAATGTCGATTGACAAATGCCAATACAGCTATGATAAACAAGATTATACTAAACCCAAAGCCAAAACAACATCAAATCCTACCCCAATGAAGAAAACTCAAAACACATTACACGCTATTCTCGGCATATAAGACAATTTCTCTTCTTTCATTCCAAAGTTCATCTCGAAACCCAAAGCAGATATTTTTAGATGGTAAAATTACCCGGATGCGAGCAGTGGCATCTTGACCAGACCGCAGAAGCAAAGCAATGTCTCGCCTCATCTGCTTAACCAGCACCTGCCTCTTGTTCCTCAGTAGCTTTATTCTAGCCACCGCCATCTTCGCCCACCGTCTTGCTGTTGTACACAACCCAAATTCATTTCCCATTTTCATTCCAGAGAAAAAAGGAAAATACTAATCAGTAATCAGATATCTGAAGCCTAAAGAAGTATTTCATCAAGGTCTGGTATATACAGAGCAAAAACCACAAGACCCAGTGCCTATCCTCGAAAAAACATTAATTTCCTACAGATTATGTTAGCAACCCAGAAAAGAGGAGAAAAAGAACGGGAAAGATGTCCCATTTAGAAGAGAGTTGAAACCTAACAAGTAGCTCACTTCCCACAGAATAAAAACCACAAATTCATTTGCCAATTTTATTCCGGAGAAAACGGAAATACTACTTAATGATTAGACATCTAAAGCCTAAACGAGTAGCTCATCAAGGTCTCGCATTTACAGAACAAAAACCACAAGACCCAGAATCAATCGTCGAAAAAACATTAATTTCCTACAGATTTTGTTAGCAACCCAGAAAAGAAGAGAGAAAGATGTACCATTTCGAAGAGCTGAAGCCACAGCGGAAGATAGAGACGTTGAGCTTCATGAGATTCTTGGCTTGGGTCGTTGCAACACTAGCCACCGTCATGGCGGAGCAGGGAGTGGGAGAACAAGCGAGAGACAGAGAAGGCAGTGATGTTTTTCTTTAAACCTTTCTCGGACGAAGCAATAGTCGCCTGAGTTGGAAAGTTCAACTTTTTGGTTCTCGGTCCGGTGGGCCCACTGAGTTCACCGACTCCGCTGATTAAGGCTGATTTTCTAAGCCCTGAAAACATCGTGTGGCCCGCGTGGTGGTGGGGGGGGGGGAAACACATAGCCGTTGGGAGATTTGACGCTTAAGCAGAAGAGCAGGACTTGATATGATCGAGCCGGCATGATCCTGTGTCCCCTAGCCTCAAAAGTTGTCGAGAAGCACCGACTTGCTTTTCTTCTCTTCACCGTGCTTCTCTTTCCCTTCAAGTTTCTCCTTGTAGATGCTCTTATACGTACACATTAATTACCCAGTCATAATTGCCTTTTGGACTCTGGTTAAGTTGTGGACGTAAAAAAGAAATTAGGAGATACATATCTACACTCCTCTTAACATGTCTACAGTCCTCTTAACATCATTTATTATTGGAATTACGACAATTGAGTTATAAGAAATGAAATGTTGAACTTTATCTAACCAAATTCTTAAACCTGATAGAGTTAATTGCCTGTCTTAATCTATGACTATATATGCTTGAAGTTTCCTTCTTAATATGAAGCTATAAAGACCAAAACGTGTCTGTAGATGGTAATAAAGGTTGGCAGGTTGGGGTTCCCAAATGTGAATTTCTTCAGCTTTGTTTTGTTGTTTATAAGATAAGAGAGAAATCAGAATGAATTGGACCTAACGGGTAAATATCCTCAGATATGGATGTTAAGAAGAGAGTTTGAAGCAGTAGGATTAAACTTTCTATAGAAGACAAAACAAAAGGGAACAAAAGAAGAAACAGAGTAGGACCAATGCAAATCAAGTTGCATAGGATGTATATCTTATAGCTATACACTTCGATACAAGTACAAAAAAGAACATAGGGAAAGGTGAACAACCCTATACAAATCCTTCAATTTGTAGTTACAATCAACGGATTTGATGATGTAAATTTGCTGTTGGGGATCACCTGCTGAGAGATAATACTCAGGAGGATAACCCTTGTTTGGATCAAGTGCCTGAACAAGCTTTCCAGACCCTTCTCAAGGCCTTCCAGGGAAACATCCAAGGCCTCCAATCTAATCTGCGAGGATTTGATAGTCTGGGTCTCGATTTCTTCGCTTGAATTCTGCATCAGGAGGTTGCCGACTGCAGTATCAACGCTTTCCAATTCATTCACGTTCTCCCCTTGGTCTTTGCCGGCCAGAGCTCCTTTCTGAACCAGTCTGGAAACCATGGACCACCGGCTCGGCCTTGGTTTCAGCACGGGAACGGAAAGGAACAGCAGCAGCGAGTTGAAGATTGACATGGTAATCCAGCTTGTCTCCATAAGAACTCTGGCCACCGCCGTGAGGTGATCGTCCAGATCCCACATCAGGGAAGCTCCGAATTGGTTGTGCATCGGCTTCAGGGACGCCAGAGACTTAGCGATCTCCTTCTTCATCTCTCTTCTGGACGAAATGTAAACACTGACAACGCTTTCGATGCTTAAATCACCAGCCTTTCTCCGGCGAAGCGCCGATTGAAGTTCCCGGATTGTTCCCTGCATTGACAGAATAGAATCCCTGGTTTTGCCACAGACATCCACGTATCTTAACGAACCTTCCAACAATTCGTTGATCCATTTCTGGTGTTGATGTTGAGCGAGAGCTTGTTGCGTCAATGGCAGATTGAGAAGATCCTGTATGCGTTTATACAACTCATTCAGAAGGAATAGACCGGAGCATATAGTTTCTACCTTCGATGATGAACTCGACGCCTCCCATGATTTAAGCCTGTTTAGCTCTTCCTCAACTTTCGCTGTGCTGGGATGGGATTTTGTGGGCAGACTGATTGATCGAACGCCATAGCGACTAGATGGCTTGGAGGAGAAGGCTGCCATGGTTACTCTCTTCATCGCTGAGAAGTACAGCGTAAGATAGATTTCTGGAGTCCAGTGATCATCATCACCTATTTATACCAAAGCATTTAGGGAAGACAGGGAAGCTTGTAGAATCCAGGGCTCCGTAACTTCTATAAGAAGCAATGAGACTATCTTGTTAAGAAAGCTTCTTATATGCTTTGAGATGCCCATATTCTAAATTCTTATCATTTCTCCAATTTGGGAAAAGAGAATATGTTAAAAATAATTATAATCTCGTTTCATCAATAATTTGATATAATTATACTTTTATATGTTAAAATGTCATATCTTCTAATAATTATTTTAAGGTAAGAAGTTACATCTTCCAACAATTTCCAATGTGATCCATATGGAGGAAGCGTGGGCACCCCTTGCGTGGCTGATGCTGTCACGTATTTAACCAACTAAAGCTTCATTCTTTAGTACAAGCCTCTTGGTGCCATTTGGGTAAGGTTCATTCCTCAATTGGCGGTGTCCGGGTATATTCCATGAGGCTTTTGTCTTTTGCCATGGGCCACCGTCATCTAGTTCAATGTTCATGCAAGTTGGAAACTTGCCATGGAAGAATTTGTCGCCGGCCAAGGTTCTTGGCTATCCACAACCATGGGTTTTTTATATTAGTAAATGAATTGCAGAGTTTAGATAGAGAATGGTTGTTAACATAAGAAAACGTAATTATCATTATTGTATTTCGGTGCACTGGTGGCATGTTTTGTCTCTGTACGTTTTTATGTTTACAACTTGACAATGGAAGATACCGAATTCGTTTGTCACCATTTCCATTCTGAGGTGCATATGACACGTTTAATATTTTAATTGTTAACTATTAATTCTATATTTAGAAAGTAATTTTCAAATATAAGGAAGAATTCGTTGCCAGTTAGTTATCTCAAATGATGAACTGATAGAGACTTAGACCATCAAGTTTGAAATTTGACATTCTGTATATATGCATTATAAAAAAAAATAACCATAGGACAAATTCAATTACAAATCCCAAAAGTTCGTAAGAGAATTTATGTTCTATAAACATGAGAATATTTATCTCTCCTTGGTGTTCTTGGTATTTGTTTATAGGAATACGTGTATTTGTTGCAAAATCTTGTTATCTCGCATCAGCAATGACTTTCAACTTCTTGACTTAGAGTCTAATTCCGTGAGTAACAGAATCTGAGAAGAGTTTGATGCCGTTTATGTCTCGTCTTGAATTCTTGCCTTAGTTGTCTGACTTTATTTTTCTTCTTGTTTTGCACGAAAACTCCAACGGTTTTGAGGCAGGAGTGAAACTGGGACAGGGACAGGATTCTTCCTAGCTGTTACTTTGGAAATCTTAAAAGATTCATACCTGCTAAAATGGTAGGAAATTACTAGTGGAAACTAATCTGGATTTAGTGTTAAAGAAAAAGGGAAATCTTTCAAGAACTTTCTATTCCTACGTTGAAAGTTCCAAGGAGGCAGTTGGCCAACCTTGTAAAGATGACCCACCATTAATAGATTTATTGCGGACAGAAGGAAGACAAAAAGAAAGATAAAGACGTGCTTTTGCACTATTCACGTTCTAAATTTCAACCGGAAGTTCTTTTCCAGCAGCCAGTCTTGATTCGTCTCCCTTTTTGACCATATAAAAGAGTTTTAGCTTGTTATATGAAGCTAAAACATATTGTTAACATCCAAATGTGTGACCCACATTTTGTTAGTTATTGTTTTGGGTTAGTTTGTGCATAGATAGGAAATTATATTTAAAACGTGGTACGTGTAAAATATGGCAAATGCCTAGTTTTGGGCAAGTTGACATATATCTATATGTGTAATAGGGTTATGCAGACCATCAAGTAATAGTAGTGAGAATGATAATGCACATAGATAAAAAACAAACAATAGATTTAAATCATAAGTGATATAAACACTTGTCCCTTAATCTTTAGGTCATTGGAGCTCATCTGATTAAGGAAGCTAACTAGTTTTTGTTGTTGATAGAATATTAAAGTTAGTTCAAAATATCCCCTACAAGGGCCTCCACGGGAGGGCACGTGGCTGAATACTCCTATGCTAAAGATTATTTGGGAGGAAAGATCCACCACAGTGATGAGTGAGAAGGCCCCGTAAGGACTTATAAATGATCCACCATAGTGATGAATGAGGCCCCCATAAGGAATTGGCAGACAATTTTGGGTTTTGTGGCCCATTGGAGTTTGAAAAGACATTATGGACTTTAGTCGCTTTTTTATATTAATTTTCCTCATTTCCTTTGTGTTTAGATTTTTAATTTGAGAGATAGCTTATTAATAAAAAGCCCATGCGGAGGGGGGACTCCTTAGCTTACCACTAAGCCAAGGGGACACCCTTAGTTCTAACTTGCATAATAGCTTCAAGATACGGAAGTAAAAGAAGAATGATCAAGTCTATTATGCCAAAACTCATTGTTATTAATAAAATCAAAATTATAAATACTCTTACTTAGGACTATATAAAGTGTGCAATATAGTTCTTGCCTTTAACTAGTTTGTGGATAGATACGAGGTTTGCTTAAAATGTGGGGCATGTAAAATACGGCAAAAGTACAGTTTGGGGGGTAGTTTGACGTGTTCCAATGTGTAACAAGCCTACGTAATTCATCACGTAATCTTATGGAGATGGATGATGCACATGAATAATAAAAATGTAATATATTTAAATGATAAGTGATATATCACTTGTTCATAAATCTATAATTCATGTAAAATGAGAATTACAAAACTTGCTACAAAATTACAAAAGCCCATATAATCAAGGAAGTAGATGAGTTTTTCTTGCTGATTTGTTGTCAAAGTCAGTCTACCAGATCCTCCAAAAGGGCTTACAAGAAAGGGCATGTAGCTAAATACTTCTAAACTAGGGTTAAGAAGCTGAAAAGATTCAGCATAGTATTGAGTGGGGCCTACATTAGGAATTTCTATACAAGAGAGACCAAACCCAGAGGGTGATAGGTGTTGTTGCGCATTAGTATTTAAGAACACATTATATGTTGTAGGTCCCTTTCTTATTCATTCCCCTTTATTCTTTTGCTCTTGAACTTTCAATTTAGGGGATAATCTACTAGTAGAAAGCAAGCCTCATTTAACGGCTTGCTTTTTACAACGTGAATAAAAGGGCTTCATTGAAATGAGGAAAAATGGTGAGGCCATAAACGAAAACATGTGTCGTTTTTAAACAAGATCCCTATGGAAACCACTTCGCGACCTAAAAGAGCCTATGCAAATTTAAGAATCCATAACTTGCTTTATGGCTTTGAGGTGTTAGAAAAGAAACTTTATAAGATCTGCGTAGACAAATCTAAAACACCGTTTATATGATTTTATTTAGCAAATAAACAGAAGTTAGATAGATAGAAACATACCACTTTTGCGATCTATTCTGATGTTGTCGTAAACCCAATAATGCTCCTTCGAATTCGGGCTTAGGCGAATATCCTCTATTCTTATAAGAATCACTGGCTCGATAAGAGAACCTAGGTTTTGCCTTTTTTGTGAAAAACAACCTTATGAAACCCTAAAAACATTACGAATTTATATGAGCTAGCGGATAAGACCTAGCCTTACCTTATATGCAACCTAATAGGCCCACTCATCATGGCCCTATTCGGTTAGCCACGGCCCACATCAGCTAGTCCATATTTAGAACTCTTATAGACCAACTTAATATAGCCTACTTAAGTAAGCTTAAATAAAAATTAAGCTAACATTCTCCCACTTGGGCTATATTAAATTGAAATTATGCACATTTTTACATTGATCCAGAAACATTTCTTAAATTAAACCAACCATATGAGATCTTAAACTCTGAATCACACCAGTAACTATATTTATTAAGAGATATAGCACCAATCATGACCACAAAATCTTTAATCTCTTAAAACAAATAAATATGGTGATGTGGCAACTATATAACACTTCAACAATTTCTGTATGTGTTATTACTGTTGTCAGTCTAATTCTCTCTCCTTCGATAACAGAATGTCATCAGAGAATTTACTTTATAGTTCCAATGAACCTTTAACATATCTTGCACTGTATAACTCGAGTTAAACTTTATATGTTACAAGATATCCTTATGACTAACTAATTCCAGCCAATGCTTAAGGTAGACTTTTACCTTAAGTTTTTAAAGAGAAGATTATAAGCTCCCACTATACAAAAGCATCCCATGATGCCGCTAAGCCCATGCTATTGACATGTCTTTCATAAACACAAGGGCTTAGACCTTTAGTAAGCGAATCAGCTATCATATCAACTGTACTAATTGACTCTACTGAAATTTCACCTTCCTTAACATTTTCCTTTATGGTTAAGTACTTTATGTTTATATGTTTGGACCCTCCTAAACTTTTGTTATTGTTAATAAACAATACTGTGGCTTTATTATCACAGTATAACTTGATTGGTCTATTAACAAAATCAAAGCCTTGTAATTCTCTTATAAGGTTCTTTAGCCAAACAGCTTGAATGGATGCTCCATAGCATGCCATAAATTTCGAATGCATGGTTAAAGATGTCATCAATGTCTGTTTTGAGCTTTTCCATGAAATAGCTCCTCCTGCCAACATAAACACATATCCTGATGTAGATTTCCAATCATCCTTACATCCAGCAAAATCTGAATCTGTATACCCAACCAGCTCTAGTTTTTTTACATGCCTGTAAGTCATCATACAATCTTTTGTTCTCTTTAAGTACCTTAAGACCTTCTTAACAGCTACCCAATGCTGTTGTCAAGGATTCGATTGATATCTTCCAAGAAGTCCTGTTATAAAAGCTATGTTAGGGCGCGTACAAACTTGAGCATACATAATACTACCAAGCGCACTCACATATGATATATTCCTCATTAAAGCTTTCTCTTCCCCTGTCTCAGGGCATTGATCTTTATTTAATTTATCACTCTTATAGATTGACACCTTGCCTCCTTTACAATCTTCTATGTTATACTGTTCAAGAATTCGACCTATATATGCCTTTTGAGAAAGTCCCAATAAACGCCTAGAACGGTCCCTTTGAATTTCAATCCCTAAAATATAAGTTGCTTCACCGAGATCCTTCATATCAAATTGAGTTGACAATAATTCTTTAGTCTCACGAAGTAATGTTTGACTATTACTCGCAAGCAAAATGTCATCCACATAAAGGATAAGAAATATCGGATTGCTCCCACTAATCTTGGTGTATATACAACGATCTACTCTATTCTCCACAAAACCACATGAAGTGATAAAACTATCAAACCTTATGTACCACTGTCTAGAAGCTTGCTTTAATCCATAAATAGACTTCTTAAGTCTACAAACAAACTTTTCTCCTTCTTTCATTTCAAAACCTTCAGGCTGTTTCATATACACTGTTTCATCTAGTGCTCCATTCAGAAAAGTAGTTTTAATATCCATTTGGTGCAATTTCATATCAAAATAAGCTACTAGAGCCATTACAATTCTAAAGGAATCTTTAGAAGAAACTGGAGAAAAAGTTTCATTATAATCTATTCCTTCTTTCTGTGTGAAACATTTTGCTACTAATCTAGCTTTAAACCTTTCAACTTGATCAGTAGAACTCCTTTTGGTCTTATATACCCATTTACAACCAACAGGTTTACAACCTTCAGGTAACTTAACTAGTTCCCAGACATTATTATGCTTCATCGATTGCATTTCATCTTGCATTGCATCTAACCACAACTTTGCTTGAGAACTCGATATTGCTTATGTATATGTTATTGGATCCTTCATAACTCCTATATCATAATCATGTTCACCCAAATAAACTAAATAATCTGGATGAATTGCAGACATTCTTTCTCTAGTTGATCTTTGAAGTATAGGTTTAGGATTTTGATTCTGCACTTAATGATCCACAACTGGATCTATAACAGATGATGAAGGCTCAGAAGTCCTTACAGTTGGTACTATAGGAATTTCTTGAGGAGGTAAAGAAAACATCACAGACGTGTCTACTTCAACTGCATCCTGAATTAATGAAGGAGTACTTCCATCATTTTCCGCTACATCAAGCTTCAAAAACTTTGCAGTTTGAGACTCTACAATTCTAGTTCCTCCAGATGGGTTATAAAAACGATATCCCTTAGAATGGTCAAGATAAGATACAAAGTAATATCTTGTAGTCCTTGAATTCAACTTACCTAGAGTTGGATTATACAATCTTACTTCTGCAGGACATCCCCAAACTCTTAAATGGTTTAAACTAGTATACGACCAGACCACAACTTAAACGGCGTAAGCGAAACAGCTTTTGTGGGTACTCGATTGAGTATATAAAGAGCTGTTTTCAAAGCTTCTCCCCATAAGAAACCAGGTAAATTGGTTCTACTTACCATACTTCTCACCATATCCATAAGAGTCCTGTTGCATCTTTCAGCTACACCATTTTGTTCAAGACTCCCTGGCATTGTAAATTGAGCAACTATTCCGGAGTCTTCTAAATATTGAGCAAACGGTCCTTTAAGCTGTCCAGCATCGCCATGTTTGCCATAATATTCTCCCCCTCTATATGATCTAACAACTTTGATTATTTTTCCCAACTGTTTTTCGACTTTAGTCTTGAAAATCTTGAATTTATCAAGAGACTCAGACTTTTCCTTAATCAAATACAGGTAACCATAATGGGAAAAATCATCTATAAATGTAATAAAATATACATTTCTGCATAAGGTTGATGTATAGGGTCCACTGATATCAGTGTGTATAATCTCTAAGAGATCATAACTGCGATTTGCAGTCTTTTTCTTTATCTTGACCATTTTGCCTCTACAACAATCAACACATGTTTCTAGATCATCCTTAAGAGGAGGAAGAATGTTAGACTTTATCAATCTATCCACCATTTCTCTAGAAATGTGACCAAGCTTTTTATGCCACAACATGTATGATTGCTCTTTAGGTAAAGACCTTTTGGGAACAACCTTTTCAATATTATAGACATTATAGGGAGATAAACTTAATTGATATAAACCATATGATAAAACACAAGATCCAACTTTATTTGAATTGTAAAACAAAGTAATCATTGAATTCTTTATTTCAAATGCATAACCATCTACGTCTAAAACAGAAACAGAAATTAAATTTCGTCTAAACGACGGTATATAAAAAGTGTTCTTTAATAACATTTGAAAACCAAAATCTAATGTTAAAACAATATCTCCCACAAAGTCTACAGGGACTTTAGCATTATTCCCAACTGTAAGCCATAGTTCATCTTTACTTGGTCTCTGCTTGTTTATGAACCCTTGCTGGCTTGCGCTTTTGAAGCCAAGATTTGTATTTGTTACACTCTTTCTTCATGTGACCTTTCTTCTTACAGAAGAAACAACGATCACTCTCTTTCTTAAAGAGTGTCTTCTTTACGCCACCTTTATGACTAGATGAACTAACATTCTTAGAGGTTGAAGGAATACCTGGATGACTTGGTGCAGCTGCTCTTCTTACTTTCCCCACATTTGAATTGGGAGAATACATTACCATATGCGACCTGTCTCGCTTCAATTTCTCTTTCTCAGCTACTACTTTAGCAATCATATTATTAAAAGACCAGCTCTGCTCCTGATTATTATAGGCAATCTTGATTATTCCAAATTCAGGAGGAAGCGAATTTAGAGCATGGTGGACAACACACGCATCAGGGAGTGCAACATCCAAAGCCTTAAGCTTTGTTTGGTAATCTACCATTCTGATGATGTAATCTCTTACATTACCAGCTCCATCATACCTCATGGCATATAATGCCTGAAGAAGCTGCCCTGTTTCAGCATTTGAAGATACCTCATACCTGTTTTCTACAGCTTCTATAAATGCCTTAGCAGTACCATCCACAAGCAACCCACTCTTAAGATGATCCATGATTGACCTCTTCATGGACAATAAACAAATCCGATTATTCCTTATCCATGATTCAAAAGTTTTCTTTTGCTCTTCAGTACTCTCTACAGTAAGAGCAGCTGGCTGTTCTGTAGTGAAAGTAGAATGAACATCTGCCATCTCCATTGTGAACATAACATCCTCTTTCCATCTTTTAAAGTTCGCACCTGTAAGTGTCTCAATAGTTATCATTTGATTGTTGATAGGAAAAGTGACTGAAAGTGAGCCAATACAACATTAGTAATATACGAGTACTATATTAAATATAATCACATACTTGGAGATTCACAAACTCTATCATGTAATCATCTTTGGGCGGAATACATAACAAATCAATGTAGAATCTCAGAACATTAAAGGCCATGAGAATATTCTAATTTTCATAATCTACCACCTTTGGGTGTATAGACTAATCCAATTAGTCTAAACACATGTATTTCAACTATGCAACTCTTTGTGTTCTAATATATAATCACCTCCTTTGGGAGTATAACTATATACTAAAACGAAAACGTCCCCATCCGAATGAAAAAACTTTTTGAACACAATTAAGTTGTCACTTTGGCAGTCACAACCTAATTGGATCATTCTCATACTGCGAGACAAGCTTTATGTACTCATTAGAATATGAATTAACACTTTAACAGACTCAACTAAATGCATGCTTCAATTACATATACTATAATAGCATAGAAAGTATGTTTATGAACAAACTTAAGCATGATAGAAAATAAACAAAATGTCAACATACATGCTTCAAACTTTAAAGCATCAAAAGAGACTGAAAAGTATATAAAATATATCATATAATATATCAAAATGTTCGTTATTTAAAAATACACATTTTGGTTCAAATCGCACTCAATTTAGACCACCCAAGCGCTCTCACACGCCAGTCAAAGTTACTGGTCAAAATGGTTGACTTTTTTTTTTACTGTTGACTGTTGACTGGGTCGGGTTGACCCGTTGATCGGGTCTGGTTGACTCATTGATCGGGTTGGGTTGACCCCTTGACCGGGTCGGGTCCATGGACCCGAATGGGTCGAACTGGGTTGACCCAAATGGGCCTAACCCGGATGGGCCAGATTGGGTTGACCCAAATGGGCCAAACCTGTGAGCCTGATTGGGCCGAATCAGTGGCCCGATGGGCCGGATTAGGCCGACCCCGATGGGCTGGGTCAGCCCCGATGGGCCAAACTGGGCCAGATTGACCCCGATGGGCTAGGCCAGGCCGGGTCGAGCCAATCCTGATGGGCCAGGCCAGGCCGGGCCAAGCCGATCCTGATGGGCCAGGCCGGCCCGACCCAAACAGGTCAGACCATCCTGACTCGGGTCCAAGCCCGGATGACCCGCGAAGTGGGTCAATCCTTCTATTCGGGTTGAAAATGACCCAAACAGGACCCGAATGAACCGCGAACATTTTCGTTCTCGATTCACAGATTCGTGCAGACTTAGAATGAAATCTGCACCGATTCCGGCACAGATTTGCCTGAAAACTGTAAAAACACGTTATTTTGGCCGATTAAACCACAAAAATGACCAAAATTCGAACAAAAAATGTTAGGTTTCGGGAAAAAACGAAAAATGGACTCAAAAATGCGATTTTGGTGCTAAAATTTTGTGTAGAATGATAGATCGCTCTGCATAGAAGCCGATTGTGGAGAGAAACACCTCAATCGGATCAAAATTTCATCAAATTTTGCCCGATTAAGAGATTTGGGATTTTTGCAATTTGAAAATTTTAAAAATTACAGTTTGAACCCAAACAATCCAAAAATTGTTTCACCAAATCACAAACAACACCCAAATGTTTAACAAATCACATTTTGAACCAAACAGAAAATAAAAACGATTTTTGTAAACTAAATAAAAATCAAAACAAATTTTAAACCTCATCTACCTTGCTCTGATACCACATGTTAGAAAATAAACTTTATAGGATCTGCGTAGACAGATCTAAAACACCGTTTATATGATTTTATTTAGCAAACAAATAGAAGTTGGATAGATAGAAACATACCGCTTTTGTGATCCATTCTGATGTTGTCGTAAACCCAATAATGCTCCTTCAAATTCGGACTTAGGCGAATATTCTCTATTCTCATAAGAATCACTGGCTCGATGAGAGAACCTAGGTTTCGCCTCTTTTGTGAAAAGCAACCTTATGAAACCCTAAGAACATTACGAATTTATATGAGCTAGAGGATAAGACCTAGCCTTACCTTATGTGCAACCCAATAGGCCCACTCATCACGGCCCTATTCGGTTAGCCACGGCCCACATCAGCCAGTCCATATTTAGAACTCTCATGGACCAACTTAATATAGCCCACTTAAGTAAGCTTAAATAAAAAATTAAGCTAACATGAGGTATAGAGGCAAAATTCTTAGAGAAAAAAAATTGCAATGGTACCATATCATAAGATGAGAGGAAAGGAAAAAGCAAACGAAAAAAATGCCAACAAATCGGTAAACTTGTATTGAATTTACAATACAATTCTATGAAGAAGTCTACCATTCTTATTATTATTACTATTATTATTATTATTTGATAACCCATAACCTCTACCAAACTTTATTTGATTGGTTAAATTGGAGTAGCAATCCACCCCAAAACATATTCAAGTTAGTAACAAATGTAGGTGAAGGGATTTGAATCCATGATACTTTTTTTTTTTTTCAATATCTTCCACATAAGTTTTTCATACCATCTTGACTACACTCTAAGGGTTGATATGAAGGATGGCTACCACTTTTTTTTTTTTTTTTGGCTGCCATTATTTATATAGGAATAAATCTACAATTTCTCATATGACAGCTATTAACATAAAAAAAGGAAAATATATACAATAATACGACATATGACTTTGGGAATGTAAATATCTTGCTAACCATTCCAAAAGTATGACATCTTCCATTAACAAATGACTTGGGAATGTAACTATCTTGCTAACCATTCCAAAAGTATGACATCTTCCATTAACAAATGACTTGGGAATGTAACTATCTTGCTAACCATTCCAAAAGTATGACATCTTCCATTAACAACTGACTTGTTGCTCTTTTTCATCTTCTTCTCAAAGCAATTGTAGTTGTTGATGCTAATTTCAATGCTTGAATCTCCCTTTCTCGTTTGGAAAGCAGATTGAAGAGCTCGAACATGTTCCTTAGCTTGTGAGATGACACCCCTTTTAGGGCCTCAAATCTTCAAAAGCCTCCCATTTCCATCGAACAACTTGTTGACCAATTGCCTTTTGTTCTAGATTTGTTGTCCCATAATAGAATTGTTTTTTACAATTAGTCATAAAAAATATATTTTTATATATGAGAATTTTAGGATATTGATAGTATAAGATATATATTTACACTAGTTTTATACGCTCTAAAAGAGATTCATCTCCTTAGAAGGATTACTAAGCCTTTTCCCAAACTTTAAAAATTATCCGATCAAACAGTTAAAGTCAGATACTATATCACTAAGTCTAACAAAGGTTAATTGCCCGTTCTTTGTCCACGACCAGTATAAGATTGAAATTTCCTTCTTGATACGAATCCGTGAAGGGCAAAAGTTGTTTGTAGATGGGGGTGAGAGTTAGCAGGTTGGGGCAGGGGACATTGAATATGTTGTGGCTTCCATAGGTGGAGGCCGTAGCTTTGAACTTCTTCAGCTCTGTTTTGTTGTTTAGAGAATATGACAAAGTGGAATGAATTGGACCCAAGTAGGTAAACATTGCTTGAATACTTATGTTCCGAATTGTGAATGAAGCAGCTTCCCATACGAAATTTGAAATCCAAAGTGATTTACAAAAATAAATATACTTTCAATATGAAGCCCTATAATTTAAAAGAAAAGAAAAAATAGAAAAGATTAGACTTTTTAACAATATGCTATTTGACAATGTATAGATACAAGGAATTGTTGAATATTAACAATTGTATTGATTCTCATGTCAAAATTATTTATGGTTTTTATATCATGATAACACAAACAGAGGACAGCTTAAGCTATTTACTCCTTACAGCCAAACCTACAAGCAAAGAAGGCAACAATCAAATACACAATTTCTTATGGAATGGAAACGCCATTTTTCAACGTCTAAGGAACCTTCTTTAGACTTCATGCCCCATTTGTGTCTCCTCTTATTGGTTGTAAGATCTTATTGAACTGATCATTAATCCCATTTTCAGTATTGTGCACCTCATCTTCACAAAAGAAAAGTCAAATGATCAGAGCAGCGTCTATGGCGGGATAAGAATGGGTCAAGTCTCTAGCAAATGCCACAACAAATAAGAATGGTCTTGGCTGAGCAAATTAGAGACATTTTGGAACGAGCTTGACCCTTTCTCCAGCTTGACCCTTTCTCCACTGGGTCTTCCAAGTCCATGTCAGCTAAAATTAGTGGACAGGAAGCCGTTATATAGTGTATCGAGAAAATTAGTCTAAAACAAATATCTTCATTATGGTCGATCGAGAGAATTAGACTAAAAACAAATATCTTTATCAAGAGTGAATTTAGCTTATAGAGTATCTGAAATTTATGGTTTGAATATTTCTTATTGATGACATAAATTTAGTTTATAGATGTAAGTTTTTGTATTCAATTGCATAAATTTAAGAATTACATTTTAAGTTTTTGTTGATTAAGGATTAGATTTTATAAAATTATTCAAAATAAGCATGTCCTACTTGTATGTCGGGGTGAAAGAATACTGAGAGTGCATATATATTATTGCCCAGTCAAAAATGAGAAATCCGAGACGAAAGCACATGGCCAACCAAAATCAACGAAGACCAACTTTCGTACAGCTTGCATTAAGTTAAACTTGCATCACACTTGCATGGAGTCAACACGTATAGGTCCAACTGATGGGTTCCTGAAGGCATTATAAAAGAAGGCCTCGCACAGAAGTATCTCCTCACTTCCTATTCCTCTTCTTCCTCCTAAACATGGATCTACCCACTTCTTCAAAGTCCGATGCTCCAGTTTCCGTCATTGGCTCTAAGTATTGTGCTTCTTCCCCCTTACAACTTCGGATTGGTAGAAAGGTCGAGAGCACTTCTTCCGATGGCAACTTCGTTGTCACAAACATCAAGGGCAGCGTCGTTTTCAAAGTCCAGGAAAAAGAGTACACCATGCGTGACCGTCGGGTCCTAGTTAATGGTGCAGGAGATCCCATTGTTACCATTCGAAAGAAGGTTCGATATTATTCTTTAAATGCTATTGGTTGATCTTCCCATTTTCGTATATGCTTGTATTTTTGTTTTCTTTGCACGTTTCACATATTGCTGGTTAATTGAAAAAGATAATGTTGTTATGTGTTTCCTCGTCCTGTGAATGCTTATTTTACGAAAATATGTGGCGTTTGTGCAGACTATCAGTGCACATAAGAGATGGAAAGTTTTTAAGGGTGAGGGCGACGAGAAAAGTAATCTACTTTTTACCGTTAGACGATCTTCAATGCTTCGAGAAAAGAACAAGTTACATGTGTTCTTAGCAGAAAACATAAATGAAGATGTTTGCGACTTTAAGGTTGAAAAAAAATCAATCTGAAAACCTGTTGCTCGTCTATCGTGGAGAATCTTCAACAGTACTTGCCGAGGTAGGACTTTCTACCTTTCAGTATTCAATTGATTGAGCATTATTTAGCATGTAAGTGATGATTCACATTATAGAAGTACTTGAAAAGAGAATCTCAAATTAACTTTGTTGCTTGATATGAAATTTACAGATGCATAAGAAGAATACTACTGGAAGTGCCTCCATCAGCAAAGATAATTATGCAGTGACGATTTGTGGAAACATTGATTATGCATTCATCATCTCACTTATTGTGATTTATGATGAGTGTAACGATGGGAGCCAAAATAACTGGCTTCGTCCTTTGGGAAAATTGGGTCTTGATCTCCTGCGAGATTTGGCAATAGGAGTAGCGTCTAATGCTATTATAGATGAACTGTCCGGGAAAGATGAGAACAAGAACGAAGATGAGGAGGGGAATAATGATGAGAACAAGGGTGAAGGTGAGGAGGGTGAAGATGAGCGTTAGTATAACAATAGTTCACTCGGTTCTTTAGAAGAATTTGTATCAACAATGATGATTAAAGTTATTCAAGAGTTATTAAAGAGTCAAATAAGTCAAAGATACTAGACTAAAGGTTAAAATAATCAAGGGTTACTATTATTTACAGCAGGGAGTTGTAATGCAAATCATGGTAATTTTATGTTCCGAAAGGATAGTTCTTCATATTATATGGCAATGCCTTCTTTGTATCACATAGAGAAGATCAAGTCTTTGTGACTGCAATATAATAGTGTCCATTGCAAAATTGCAAGGATATGTTTGAATCATATCTTTTTTCTTTTTTTTTAAAGATCATTTCCCTCAATTAATCTCACGACTAGTACAAATGTTATAATCATAACCATGGGAGCTTTTTTTGTCACTAACATGAATGCCAATGCCCTTTTTCAAAGTCCGTGGATTCTAATTAGAAGAAAACAACAATTTGTGCTCTAAGGAGAATGAAAAGGAATAATGGGCAGTAATTTTAAGCTTTTCAAGTCTCAAAAGATCGATTGCGAAAGCGGTACACCATCACATGTTTATACTAGATGGGCGACCATTCATCATACCAAAGCTCATGATATCTTTTTTGCGTTTTTAGTCAAAGATGGGGTGGGGCAATTTAGGAAATTTATTAGGGGAAGAGGTGGCTTAAATCCCTGCCTCTCATGTGGTAGAGCCACCTAATGTCATTGTGCTGTGAGGGCTTTAACCTCATTACATCTTCATACTTCTTATGAGCAAATTTTACCATGGACTTTATCTAAGTCTTGGTCAGCTACACTAGCCCCAGGAGACGTTCACACCAAAAAGCTAGTTCAACCTTTTTCTTATCTTCTGCTTGACTTGGGAAATTTCCTGCTAAGTCTGAGGAGACCATTAGAGGCTTCACCGATGACCAGGCACTGCTTCCTCCTTCTAGAGACGCTGGGAGCTATGTTCTTTCCTTTGTCCGTCGCTTGCTTATTCACCACATCCCCTTATTCATGCATTATAGCGGTTGGCATGTTTGACACGTCCCCTGCTTTAAAAAGGCTAAGGTGGCTGAGGAAATGTTAAGATGAAGGCCACGATGGCAACTACCAGTCTTCGTGTTGAACACTTCACTAACAGGAGAGGGTAAAACCGTGCTCTCTGGGAAACAGAGCATGCTTTTGGTCACCAACTATCACTTGGGGACTTTGTTCTAAACTATTTTTTATCTCCATCAAAGGATCAACATTATAAGCATTAAGTTTCAATACACAGGATCGTCTAGCCATAATATTTACACCGATACTTCATTCCCCAAAGATTTAAAACCCAACAGATCCTATTAGACTTACTGATATGATATGCTTCTGTTGCATATGAATAAGAAACCTTGAAAAAGGAGATCTTGCTGAGACCTATAACACCTTCGTTCTAAGCAATTTCGATCAAGAAACTGACATCTCTAAGCAAAACTTACTAACAAAATAAGGAGCACAGAAGGTGGGGATCAATAAGAAATATGGAAATCAAAATCAAGGATAAAAAGAATTCACAAACCAGCGGATCTTGAATCAGGTTTAGCCTGATCTTCAATGTCTCAATTGGGTTTTATGATGTTAGATAACTCTTCTATAAAGATCATGTTTCCTGCAAAATGCCATAACAAAAAAGAATGGTCCTGCTTGAGCAAATACAAATATTTTTTAATAAGGTTGACCTTTTCCCATTGGGTTTTCCAATTCCGTGGCGGCTAAAATTAGTGGACAGGAAGCCATTCCGTAGTCTATGGAGAGAACTAGCCTAAAGCAAATATCTTCATTATGGTCTATCGAGAGAATTAGAATAGAAACAAATATGTTCATCAAGAGTGAATTTAGCTTTTAGAGTTTCCGAAAATTATGGTTTGAATATTTCTTATTGGTCACATAAAGTTAGTTTATAGATGTAAGTTTTTTAGGTTTAAAAATTAAATTTTAAGTTTTAGTAGATAAGGATTAAATTTAAAAAACTAATCAAAATATGCATGCCGTCGATATGTTTGCTCATAAAATACACGTTGAGGTTTTGAATTTTGATGTGAAAAGTCTTATTCCCTTCGTTTGATGCCAATGAGCTCTTGTATTTTTAAGTCAAAATACCATACAAACACACTTTTTTGTAAGAAAAACTTCCAAACTCCCGCCCTTAAAACTAATTGTTTAAATAGTGGAACACTTACAGCACATATAAAAGTAATATTAGGTAAGGTATTGACAATATATGACAATGACATTTTTTACCACTTACCAAAGATGGAGAAGTAACAAAAACTTACTCTATAAAAGATGAAGTAATAGGATAAAATCACAAGGTCCTACAATCCATGAACAATGAAGTATAGTCTTTGAATATGAGGTCTAGTACCATATTAGAAATAATTTATGTTTTTTCTTTTAAATTGGTTTAGAATTAGTTGTTAAGAGAATGATAGATCTAAACATATAAAAAGGATATCATATCAAGGTATTGATTATGTGAATCGCTTATATTTTTTATGCTTTTAACAAATGGTACTAAAAGTAATGAAAATAATACGAGGGAAAACTTCTTTATTTAGAAATATAAAATCTTCTTTAGATAGTGTCATTTTAAGTGAAGGGGCATGTAATACAGATATGCTACACTTAGAAAGTTGTTTAGCAAATAGTTTGCTCCCCAAAGAAGGAAGGGGAATTGAATTTACTGAATATTAAATTTTGGAATAAAGTTCTTTTGAGATATATACTTTGGAATCTCATCAACCTTCTAGATGTTTTGTTATAGAGTAAATGGATCTATAGTACAAAATGTAAAAGACTTGAGTAATGCAGCTTGATATCAAAGGTTCAATGACATGGGAGATGGAGAGGTCTTCTTAAGCTAAGGCTTACACTTACTTTGGTTCTTTATAACTCTGCCTATTTTTGCAAAGAAATTTATCAGGATCTTCAACCAATTAATAAAAAAGTGAATTTGTATATTCTAATTTGGACTCATGGCATCTATAAACATAATTTTATTGCTTAGTTAGTTTGTTAAGATCAACTTTCTATAGGAAAAAAAATGGTACAATGGCTTCTTACAATTAACTTATACTGTGATTTTTGTTAATCCCAAGTTGAAAACAAGAGTCTTTTTTTTTTTACTGTTCATGGACAATGATGGTTTAAAAGACTATCCTTACTCAAAATGGAATTCGACACCATATTGGAGGATGGAATGATGAATTACAATGGATGATGAGCAACTAAAGAAAAAGATTTGGTTGCAAAGCTTTTTAAGATATTTTTGTTAACTTGCATTTATTATATATGGCATAACAAAATAGAAGAAGATTTCAAAATAGAATAGTTAACATTCCAATCTTGTTGGCTGAAATAAGGAAAATCCTCCGAGGGAGAGTTTCTTTGTTTCAAAATTTAAAATCATCATATAGAAATGTCATTTTGAGTGAGATTTGGAGGCTTCCAACCTCCATTTTTTCATAATTTTCGTAATTCTTGTAATACTAGTTTTCATAATTCTCATAATTTCATAATTTTTTCATTTTGAGTGAGATTACGTAGCTCCAAATCCAAACCGACAAAGAGTTGTTGAAGAAACTTTTACAACTTATAAAGGAAGCACCATAGAAGATTCGACAAGTCTAATTCTTTATTCATAATGTAATTTGTCATCACCGTGGAATCTTTGTAAAAGATGCTGTATATATTTGTAAAACAAGTTGAATTAGTTTATTTACAAAGAGATATGAATGAGTCCTAAAAACAAGTTGTTAAATGCCTAACCTATCTTATCAGAAAAATCTAATGATATCAGAATGGAGACTATAAGGAAAATTCCTCATTCACATTGTAAGAGGTGAAGAGAGAGACGGAAAATTTACTCGTTTTATGTAAATTAGCCTATATTAATATTATGTCTCAAATACATGCTTATGCAGCATTACTTTGATTTGCCATTGTTATATGTTTACTTTTGTGAAAGCAAACGCAGAGACGGTCAATTAGTGATCGCTTTCACACTAGTTCTTTCATGGCTATTCGTATAATCGTGTACACCCCATCTGTGCAGCAGTAGGTTCCTCGGGAGTCTGCAAGCCGCCGGACTGGATTTAGACTTGGACTGTGTCAACATGGTGAGTGGACTGGCGCATAGACTTTCATTGGTTCATTGGGGAAAATCGGGCAAGTCTAATCGTTTATTCATACAAGCCTCCCCTGCCAGTTGCGGAACCTTGACTGTTGATTTAAATTTATCCACACGAGGTTGAGTGCCGGCTCTAAGAACTTGGCTGGGTTATATGATATTGCCTACAGCACAAGTGGGGGTGAAAAGATATTGAAAGTGAGATAGGACGTCCGCCGTGATCAAGACTTATGTTTAGTGAACATGTCATTTTAAGTATCTTTGTGTGTATATAAGTTATTGTCCAGTTAAAAATGTGAAATCCGAGACGAAAGCACATGGCTAACCAAAATTGACGAAGTCAAACTAGTCCAACTTGCATTAAGTTAAACTTGCATTCAACTTGCATCCAACTTGCATCAAACTTGCATCAAACTTGCATCAAACTTGCACGGAATGAACACGTATAGGTCCAACTGATGGGTTCCTGAAGGCATTATAAAAGAGGCCTCCCACAGAAGTATCTCCCCAATTGCTATTCCTCTTCTTCCTCCTAAACATGGATCTACCAATTCCTACGGTGTCTGATGCTCCTGTTTCCGTCATTGGCCCACAGTATTGTGCTTCTTCTCCGTTACAACTTCAGATTAGTAGAAACGTCCAGAGCACTTGTTCCGACGGCAGCTTCGTTGTGACAGATGTCAACGGCAGTCTCATTTTCAAAGTCCAAGAAAAAGAGTACAGCATGCATGGCCGTCGGGTTCTAGTTGATGGTGCAGGAAACCCCATTGTTACTATTCGAAAGAAGGTCGGAATCGTGTCGCCTAACTTAGATACTATTCTTTAGATGCTATGGGATGATCTTCCCATTTTCACATATTATTTGCTGGCTAATTGAAATAAATGATGTTGTTATGGGTTTCCATGTCCTGTGAATGCTTATTATAAGCGTTTGTGCAGACTATCAGTGCATACAAGAGATGGAAAGTTTTTATGGGTGAAAGCGACGAGAAAAGTGATCTAATTTTTACTGTTAGGCGATCTGCAATGTTTGGAGAAAAGACCAAGTTACATGTGTTCTTGCCAGAAAACAAGGAGGAAGATGTTTGCGACTTTAAGATTGAAAAAAGCCAATCTCAAGACTTGTTGCTTGTCTATCATGGAGAATCTTTCAGAGTACTTGCAGCGGTAGGACTTTCTTTCTTTTGTATTCAACTATTTGAGCATGATTTAACATGTAAGTAGTGCTTGACATTACTTGGAAAGAGAATCTCAAATTAACTATGTTGATTGATATGAAATTTACAGATGCATAAGAAGAACACTACACCAAGTGCTTCAACAAGTGAAGATAATTATGCATTGAAGATTCGTAGAAACACTGATTATGCATTCATAATCACACTTATTGTAATTTATAATGAGTGTAATGAGAAAAAAGGTGAAAATGGGGGCCACGATAGTTGGCTTGTTCCTTTAGGAGAATTCGGTCTTGAGCTTCTTATGGAGATTGGAATATCAGTTGTGTTGGGAGGCTAGGAAAATTGGATCTTGATCTCCTCATAGAGTAGGGAGTTGTAATGCAAAAAATGATGGTTTTATGTTCCAAAGTTACATTGGAAATGATTCATCACATGAGGTTTTTTCTCCTATGGCATTGGAATGCCCCTTTTTTTTTTTTAGAAGATCAGGTCTTTATAACTCCAATATCATAATGTCCATTCTATAAAATGCAAAGATATTCTTGAATCATATCTTTCTCTTTGAACGATCTTTTTCCTCAATCAATTGGTCAACTATTATAAATGTCATAATCATGACCATGATAGCTTTTGTTGTTATAGATTTTTTTTCTGGGAGTGCTATAATCTTAAACAAAAAACTACACATCACTCTAAACCATAACGTAAAGACATAAAACATCACTTCATTAGATATTATGTCATTAAAGGTGACGTAAAACTAGAGATCGTAAGAATTGAAGATGACCTATTTGATATGTTTACAAATCCCTAGATAAAAACAGATTTCACGTATTGACAATAGAGTTAGGCATATGTCGCCGGGCCAATTTTTCACGCTGACCATTATTTTTTATTTATTTTTGTTGTGGCACATTGAGAAGTGAGTAAGGGAGAGCGTGTTGCTTTGGGTCACTCATGTTCCATAAGGTAAAATTGCAAACTCTTTTGGTTCTCTATCTCACTCAGATCACCAAGCATCTTTGTAAGAAGGAGCCCACAATTGCTTTTAGTGCAATAAGTTAGTAGGTTGCTCCTTAGTTGAAATGTAATGTATCACAATAATTTCTTATTGCAATTTCTCCCTTACATAGTGGTAGTCGTCCTCTAATGTGTGTTATTTACTCATGAAAAATTAGTCTCTTTGTTACTTTTTTTGTCACTTCATTATTAGAAAACAAAAAAATAGGTTGCTTGATGTAGAATCCAAAATCTCTAGACAACTTACATTACATGGTATTTTGCTAATGTAAATGAAAGTGAGACAATCAATTGTTTCTTGATCCTCCAAGATATTAGAGAATTCCTAAGCATGAAGCAAAAATTTGCTATAATAAGAAACACAATAAGCCCTCAACTCCAACTTTGATGAGGATGGAAGCATAAGAACAAAACCTAGGCAACCTTTGGTATATCCGATCAATTCATAGTTGCCCTCCATATGGGATGCTTAGGTACATGCATGAATTGATCAAGTAGCAACACTAAAAATATAATGTCAATTTTTATAAGAGTCAAATAAATTAGCATACCAACTAGCATATGGTTGGTTGAAGCATCCTTTAATGGTCATTTTTCCTTTGAACTCAAATCATACTTAATGGTCACTAGTATACTGTTTTGCTCAGTAGGAATCAAAGATAGTTTAAAGCCTATTAAACCTATCTCTAAATTGAACTTCAAGTTGTATTTACATTGACTTAAACAAATTTGTCCTGAGGAGTGAGTAATCTCAATACAAAAAAAAACTTTGATCATCCAAGATTCTTCATAAAGAAGGTGAAATGAAAATACACTTTCAAATCTGAAATGACAATTTAACAATTTGTGATCAAAATATTATTAACATAGATAAGCAAAGTGACAAATGAACTATCCTAGATTTTGGTAAAGAAAGAATAGTCATTGTAAGATTTATGAATAATTGTGAGAAGCATACTGCAACAAGCAAATATGTTCAAGTATAAATATTAGAAATAGATTTAGAAGTAGAGTTGACTTTTGAATAGATTAAACTCTCTCATAATATATTACTTTACATAACAAAAGAAAAGAAAATAAATGAAAAGGAACAGTAGAACAAATGCGAATCAAGTTGCTATAGCACTGTGTGTCTATGCATTTTGATTAACTATACAAAACATAAATTAAAGGATTCGTGACCAGATTTAGAAGGTTAGGGGGGTGGGCGCGGCCGGGCGGGTGGTTAAACCGTGTAGTGGCTTCCAAAGGGGAAGCCGTACCTCAAAATTTCTTCAGCAGTGTACTGTTGTTTAGAAAATTTGACAAATTGGAACGAATTGGACCCCTTTAGGAAATTTGCAATCTAAAGTAATTTACAAGGAGATCCATATTTCCGAAATGAAATCCTTGGTTTAGAAAAAAAGGATAAGATTAGACTTTTTAGCAATATATTGCTAGACATGACAAAAAAGATAAGGAAATAACAGAAGAGGCAGAACAAGTTGAATAGCAACGTGCATCTATACAGTTTGATGGAGTACAGAAAATAAACATTTAGAGAGGGGAACTATCTATAGAAATCCTTCAACACGAATTCGCAGTCGGAGATCACCTATTGGAGACATAATACATAGTAGGATAACTCTTATTTGGATCAAGTGCCTAAACAAGCTCTCCAGGCCCTTCTCAAGGCCTTCCAGGCAAACATCCAAACCTTCCAATCCAATCTGTGAGCATTTGATCTTCTGGGTCTCCATTTCTTTGCTTGATATTTGCATCAGGAGGTTGCCAACTGCAATATCAGCGCTTTCCAATTCATTCACGTTCTCCCGTTGGTCTTTGCTAGCCAGTGCTCCTTTCTCAACCAGTTTGGATACTACGGACCATCTGCTCGGCCTTGGTTTCATCACAGGAACCGAAAGGAATAATAACAGCGAGTGGAAGATGGACATGGTAATCGAGCTTTTCTCCGTAAGAACTCTGACCAACGCCGTGAGGTGATCATCTAGGTCCAAAACCAGGGAAGCTCCAAATTGGTTGTGCATCGGCTTCAAGGATGCCAGAGACTTAGCAATCTCTTTCTTCATCTGTCTTCTGGATGAAATGTAAGCGCTGACAACGCCGCTTAAATTACCCACCTTTCTACGGCGAAGAGCCGATTGAAGTTCCCGAATCGTTCCCTGCATTGACAGAATAGAATCCCTGGTCTTGCAACAGACATCCAGATACCTTACGGTACCTTCTAACAACTCGTTGATCCATTTCTGGTGTTCATGTTGGGCAAGAGCTTGTTGCGTCGATGGAAGATTGAGAAGATCCTGTATGCGTGTATACAACTCATTCAGCAGCAACAGACCGTGGCGTATTTTTTCCACCTTCGATGATGAACTCGACGCCTCCCATGATTTAAGCTTGCTTAGCTCCTCCTCAACTTCAACCGTGCTGGGATGAGATCTTGTTGGCAGGCTGATGGATCGATCGCTTTTGCGATTACATGGAGAAAAGGCAGCCATTGTTGCTCTCTTCATCATTGTAAAGTACGAGGTAAGATGGACTTGGTTAGTCCAATGATCATCATCACCTATTTATACCAAAGAATTTAGAGAAGGTCCAAGCTTAAAGACGAACCTGAGCTCCTTAATTTTTATGAAAAAAGATAAAAGGTTATGTCATTACAGGTATTTTTAATGTTTTAGCTCTTTTAGCTACTAATTCGAATGAAAAGGTTGAATTTTTCTAACATCATATTTATTTATGTTCAAATATAATATCTTATAATGATCTAGATTGTCATGATTACATTTCATCACTCTATCATTTATAAATTAAATTTTCATAATTATAAAAAAAATTAAAATTTGTTATTATCATTCATAGTCAACATAGTATCGTCAAATGTCTTGTTGCTCCTAATAATTAAATCAATTAAGGTAAGAAGTCATCCCTTCACACAACTTCAAATGTGAACCATGTGAGGAATCGTGGGCTCTCTCTTGCGGTGGGTTGTGTTGTCACGTCTTCAGCCAACCAAAGCTTCATTCTTTAATGCCATTTGGATTCGCTTCATTCTTCAATTGGCTGCACCCGGACACACTCCAGGAGCCCTTTGTCCTCAACGATGTATGTGCGTCACTGCTAACCTAAGCTTCTATGGAAGTTGGAATCTTCCATCGAAGAATGTGTCGCCAGCCAAAGTTTTCTGGGTGTCCACAAACTTGGGTCTCTAGGACTCAAGATCTGCTGAGATCCTGCCATGTTAGTTAATAAATTGCAGCGTTATTAACATAAGAAACTGCAACTCATCATTTTCTATTTAGTTGCACGGGTGGCATGTTGTGTCTCTGTACCCCTTTATGTTTACAACCTGCCAACGTAAGATATCAGATTTGCACATGATAATTTCTATCTGAGGCTCATATGACACGTTTAGTACTGAAATCCTTAAGAGCTAAACTTATTTTCTAGAATTATCTACAAATAGAGGTTTACAAAACTTAGATGAAAAAGAAGAAAATAAAAAAATAGTTTTCAAAAACTCAAGTAAGAATCTATAAATAAGAAATATAAAAGCTGAAATTGATAAGACTAAGCTAATGTTCATAAACATAAGAATACTTATCTTCAACCACATAATTGTGTAGGATGAAAGTTTCACACTGAAAATGAAATTTTTTATTATGAAGTTTAAATGAAGGAAAATCTCTACAGTCTTAAGTTAATTTTTAGATTAAGCATTTGAATATTTTAATATGTTATCAAAGCCCATGCTCAATTTACTTCATCCCATATGCTCTTGTCTCGCTATAACTTGGCATGCAAAAACATATGTAAGACAAAAGTCTCGTATCGAAATGTAATCCATTATAAATAAACTTAAATAAAAGACGTGTTCTTTTAACTCTTAAGCTAATTTATTGATTGAATTTTCGGCTTTCTAACAATGTTTTTTTTTTTTCTTTTGCATACATTTATAGGAATTTGTGTGTTTCTTGTAATATTTTGTTATTGATTAGACAGCTAACACGCTCTGAGAGGAGTCAGATGCTGTTACGTCTGTCTTGAATTCTTCTTCTTAGTTGTCTGACATTACTTCCTTTTTGTCTTTTTTCTTTTTTCTTTTCTTTTTTTTTTCTCAGGAAAACTCCGACAGTTTTGAGACAAGGACATGTTCTCCAAGCTGTGCTTCTGAAATCATGGAGGATAAAATGGAGATTGATCTTGCGTAGATCCTTCTAGTGCAAGAACCTTCTATTCCAGCATTGAAACAGCTATAGAAGATGATCCAGCTCCACAGATTTATTGGTCACGGAAGGAAGACAAAAAGAAAGATAAAGCCATGCTTCTGAACTACTCATTTCTTCTAATTCACCCAGAAGTTCTTTTTCAGCAACCATTCTTGGTTTTTCTAGCTTTTTGATCACACAAAAGAGTTTAAGTTGTATCTTTTATCACATTCATTCCAAATGAAGTGACCAGTGGACTGACGAAACGTATGAAAGCATAGCCCTTTTCTTGGAAACCAAACACAGTGCTTTGCTTAGGAAACAGCCAAAAAGAATAAGCTTAATAACCGGCATGAGGAATGGCAGAATCAAGCAAAGATAATTGGGTTTCGAAACTCAACTCTTGTGCACACACGTGTGAACTCATTAATAGCCTATTCTATGTTCCCTTCTGCTTGTTGTATGTGACATCTACAACCTTTTACATGTAAATTAAAAAACTAGGACCATCCTTAGGGGCGAAGAATTGAGACTTTAAGCTTCAATAATGTCAAATTTAATATTTTCAAGAAAGCTGGCCGCCCCCGTTGCCCTATAGTTAAAAATAACACCCTCAAGTCCTTCCCTAATTTTCTACAAAGGATGATCAAAGGCATGATGCTTGTTTAGAAATTATACCCAATAAATTTAGAAGGTAGGGGTTTTTAAATATTTAGTTCTCTTGGTCAAGAATCCTGACCAAGTGACAAAAGGACAAACCAGAATTCAACGCTGCATATTCAAAGAATATTAAATACTCAACGTGTTTGTCTCTAGGATGGTCTTCTAGGGCCACCTCACCTGCTCTATAATTTCATTTAAAAAATAAAAAAACTGTTTATTCATATCCCACCTTGACGAAACGACAGAGATGTGCCAGTAGCATTTTCCTAATTTTCGGGAAAAAAAAATAGACTAAAAAATTATTTTTAAGTTAAATGTGAAGTCAAACCCAAGATTCGGGGTAAAATAGTTCTTTTCATATGTTGGATAAAATCGTCTTTTAACAATTATGTCTATGTGAAAGGAGAATGATCATTAACCAAAAGAATAAAAAATAAAAATAAAAATAAACTAGTAAAAAAGCATGCTGGTTTGAACTTGAGGTTAGAGAACAACATGTGGAATTCAATTTTTCTGTTTGTATTCAATCTATTACACATTGTTACATTTAAATAATTTTCGGATAGGAAAATACTGAATCCTTTAGTACAGCCACTAAAATTTGATGGATTTTCTAGGATTTAGGTAGGAAAATGGCTTCTAGCGCTGCTCTAGTGGGAGATTATGTCTAAAAGAGAGGCTCTTGTTTTGATCAAGCGCCTGTAAAAGCACTCCACACCATTCTCCTGTTCTTCAATGTCGATCCCCAAATCCTCCAGGGTTTTATGGGTGCTTTGGATCTTCTCACATCAAGCCCTTTACTTGAAGTAGCATTTCTGTAAAGGTTACTTAGTGCAGCATCAATAACTTCCATTTCATTCACATTTTCCTGTTTCTCTTAACAGGCGATTACATCTTTGTGCATCTAACTCTTTAAGACTAGGGACCACCTAAGGAAGGAGTGGAAGATGGAAATATTCATTTTATAGACTTCTCTGAGCACTCGGGCCACCGCCGCAAGGGGGTGTCTTAGA
Source organism: Casuarina cunninghamiana (assembly GCA_028551485.1). Taxonomy (NCBI): domain Eukaryota; kingdom Viridiplantae; phylum Streptophyta; class Magnoliopsida; order Fagales; family Casuarinaceae; genus Casuarina; species Casuarina cunninghamiana. Next base: position 681,930 of record CM052368.1, on the reverse strand, counting down.
TAAGATTGGCAATGTCGTCCATCTACTCTCCGTTTGCTTTGGAGCAGTGTTCAACTCTATTACAAGACATGAAGAACGGAAAAAGAAAGAAAAGCTAGCAAGTGAGCTAGCAATTGGGTGAAGTCAGCTGTATTGAATTTGTAACGCAACTCAATGTACAACGCTAACACTCTTTAGATAGGAATAAATTTACAATTCCTCATATGACCGACTATTAACACAAGGAAGAGTAACAGCCAAAATATGTCAACCATGGAACTTTAACTTTGGAAAGGCAAATATATTGTCAACCATTCCAGAATATTGCATCTTCTATTAACACTTCCTCTCAAGTTTTAGATTTGAATAAATCAAATATTTCAAGGTTGGATAGAAGATGCTAACATTATTTTGCAAGGTATTTTTGTTAACAAATATACAAGCTACTTCTTTGTTGAAATGCGGCACATCTCAATAATTCCTTCTTGTACCTTACTATATATGAAATGATAATTAACCTCCACGTACTTAGTCCTTTCTTAAAAGGTGTAATTAACTACTATTTTTTATGTTGTATTATTATTTCAAAATAGATGAACTAGCAGCCTAATGATGATACCAAAATCTCTTAGTAACTACATAATCCAAATTATCTCTCCTATTGTACTTGCCATTACTTTATATTTTGACATAACGTATGACAATAAGATAGCTAATTGCTTCTATCTTTCAAGAAATAAAAGAGTTACTAAGCTTCATGTAGAAAACTATAGCAACATTCTCATCACCTTTCTTATTGTTACCTTGTATAACTTTTTAGGTGCATCCATGAATTAATTAAGAAGTTGTATAAAAATAAAATAAAAAAATGTCAGGTCTCATGAGTGTGAGAAAAGTTAGTCTCTCAACCAATTTATGATATATAGAGAACTCCTCAATTGCGGCTCATGAATCTTCCCTTTCCTTCCTTTGTCATACCCAATAGTTATTAAGCTTTCATGAGAAAAATGGAGTGGACGTAGCACTTTAAATTTAAAATGGTAACTTCATTGTTTCTTGTATGACTTTAACATAAATGACTAAAGTAAAGAAAGAACTCTACTTACTTTGTGAAGAGTGAATAGTGTAGTCATACTAAGATTGACAAAATTCATGTGCAATAAAAGACCTTATGAACTATACATCCCATTAGTAGGAAGCTTGCTTCAGCACATAGAAAAAATTTCACAATTGACATGCCAAATTTCTCCCTAATTACAAAATTTGGGAGGAAACTCTATACAAATTTCTTGAAAGAGATTGCTATGTAAAAAGTATTCTAAACATCCATTTGATTGAGAGGTCAATGATGAACAGTTGCAACTATAACGAACACATGAATAAAGGCATGCTTGGCAATAGAAGAAAATGTGTCTATATAATCAATGTCATTTTGCTGATTATATCACTTAGTCACTAACTTAGTCTTATACTACTAAAGAGTGTCATTGACTATAACATTATACACTCATTTATATCCAGTAGGATATCACTAGGAGCTACAAGCTCCTTAGCCGATTCATTAATCCATTGAAAATCCATGAGAACATATTGATCAATATTAGGTTTGTGAATAAAAGATATTGAGACAACAAAGTGAATGTGATGATAGTTGCGCTCATCAAAGGAATGTATATTGTGATATGGGACAAAGGTAGGCCAAAGAAGGTAATGGTAAAGTACGACATAAGTAGTCTTAGATCTAGATAAGAGGGCCAATTGCACAATTTGAATGACAACATGGATGTAATGAATGTTAAGGCTCAAAGGTCATAAATGAGATAAATGGTGAGTTGTCAGGTGCTGTTATAGGTAAGGTATTTGCGGGCTCAAGTATAAGTATATATAGTACATCGATAGAAGAAATGTGGAAGTATAGGCATTGTCAAACAATAGGATTAGAGCTAATAAAGTGGGCTAACTACTTCAGGTCGTACTCGAAAGTCCTAAGAAAATGGAAACTCGCTTTCATAGAATATGATATCTTTACTTACAAAAATCTCTCAAATGTGCAATCAATAAGGCAATATACTTCCTTTGAATTTTTTTTTTAGAAAAGAGAATAATCCTTGAAAATACAAGGATGTCATAGTGATTGAACTTGTCAAATGCACCCCATGAGATAGCACAATAATAGTATCTAAGAACTTAGAGGTGATATATGATAGGAAGTTATCTAAATAACCTATCATACAAAAATGTTGTAAGTCAATAGATTATGATATAAGTGGCAATAAAAAAAGTGCCACATCTAATAGGTAATGATATTTATGCCAACTACCCCATTTCGTGGTACAATGTAAACACAATAACTCTCTTAGAGTATATAGATGTTTATGATCATTTCACCTAGCTGATTAAGTGAGCAGTAGAAAACCTATATCTAGCTTTGTAGGATGGAAACATATGAAGATAAAGAGAATAGAAAATAGACTAAAAACATAAAAGCCAAAGGAAAAATAGTACAAAACAAGTTTACCCAGTTCAACAGTTTGCCTATATCCATGGGCGAACTAGAGGAATTTGTTCTTATTGCATTCAAGAATATTTGAGTTAAAATCACACTCCATCTACCCAAAACTCAAATACACCATTTCTCACGTTTACAAGGATGAAATCTCAATAAGAGCTTTCGTAATTTTCTGCAAAACTTCAACTCTGTTTATTTTCTTTGTCTACTGTTGTGAAGTCAAGATACGAGCCTTATAGCTCTTGCTTTTCGCCGCCGTTGAGAGAGCATACTGAGGAAGCAATCTGGCATTTCTTCACCTTGAACCACACTCCATGGCAATTCAAGTGGCTGCACATTCAACTGTTTCACTCAAATACCGTTGCGCCAATGTTATTGCAATAGATAGCCCTACAGCTTTCATAAATATTAAGCTGCTTGCATGACGATTGGTGGGACATATTGAGCTGCTTCATATAACGTACGAAGCTTGTGAGTCAAACTTCAACAGAGTACACCTAGACTCAGAACATGCAAGGTACACTCAAAAAGGGGAAAAAAAAAAATCAAGTCTATTATCAGAGCGTTTGGACTTCACGATGATATGAAATTGAGTTTTGACCATGTATTTTTGAAAAACGTTAGCTTTTGAAATCAAGAAGAGAAAAGGTAACATGTGGCATCATGAATTGGTGTTGGGTTCTTGATCCACAATCCATATAAGCTTGAAGCTTGAAATTTCCCTTCTTGGTATGAAGCCATGAAGGGAAAAAGCTATTTGTGGATGGCGACGAGAGTTAGCAGGTTGGGGATAGGGAGGTTGAACATGTTGTGGCTTGCCAAAGATGGATGGCCATGGCTCTACGTCTCTGCAGCTCTGTTATGTTGTTTAAAAAAAAAAGAAATTGGAATGAATTGAACACAACAGGCAAATATGTTCGAGTATACGTATTAAGGATAGAATTTGAAGCAGAACCGACTTTTGGGTAGCATTAAACTCTTTAATAATGTACTGCTACACACGACAAAAGAAGAGGCAGAGCAAAACAAATGCAAATCAAGTGGCATAGCAATGTGTATTTATGCATTTTGATCAACTACAAAAGACAAACATTTGAGGATGGTGATGAGAGTTAGAAGGTTTGGGTACGAGCGGTTGTACATGTAGCGGCAGTAGCTCTAAATTTCATCTCAGTTTTGATTGGATCCATTTACGAAACTTACAAGCCAAAGTGAGTTACGAGGAGATCTACATTTAGAGAGAGAGAGAGAGAGAGAGAGAGAGGGAGAGACTTTTTTAACTACATATTGGTATACATGACACAAAGACAAAAAATAAGGAAATGAAACGAGGGACAAGAACAAATACAGATCAAGTTTCATAGGAAGATGCATCTATACATCTTCATAGAATACAGAAAATAAACATTTAGAGAGGGAAACAGTCTATGCGGATCCTTCAATACGAATTCGAAGTCGGAGATCACTTATTGGAGACATAATACTTAGTAGGATAACTCTTGTTTGGATCAAGTGCCTAAACAAGCTCTCCAGGCCCTTCTCAAGGCCTTCCAGGCAAATATCCAAACCTTCCAATCCAGTCTGTGAGCATTTGATCTTCTGGGTCTCCATTTCTTTGCTTGATATTTGCATCAGGAGGTTGCCAACTGCAATATCAGCGCTTTCCCATTCATTCACGTTCTCCCGTTGGTCTTTGCCAGCCAGTGCTCCTTTCTCAACCAGTTTGGAGACCGTCGACCATCTGCCTGGCCTTGGTTTCATCACGGGAATGGAAAGGAATAACAACAGCGAGTGGAAGATGGACATGGTAATCGAGCTTTTCTCCATAAGAACTCTGAACAACGCCGTGAGGTGATCGTCCAGGTCCAAAATTCTGGAAGCTCCGAATTGGCTTTGCATCGGCTTCAAGGATGCCAGAGACTTAGATATCTCTTTCTTCATCTGTCTTCTGGAGGAAAGGTAAGCGCTGACAGCGCTGCTTAAATCACCGACCTTTCTCCGGCGAAGAGACGATTGAAGTTCCCGAATTGTTCCCTGCATTGACAGAATAGATTCCCTGGTTTTACAACAGACGTCCAGGTACCTTACAGTACCTTCTAACAACTCGTTGATCCATTTCTGGTGTTCATATTGGGCAAGAGCTTGTTGCGTCGATGGAAGATTGAGAAGATCCTGTATGCGTGTATACAACTCATTCAGCAGCAACAGACCGCGGCGCACTTTTTCCACCTTCGATGCTGAACTCGACGCCTCCCATGATTTAAGCTTGTTTAACTCATCCTCAACTTCAACCGTGCTGGGATGAGATCTTGTTGGCAGGCTGATGGATCGCTCGCTTTTGCGATTACATGGAGAAAAGGCAGCCATGGTTGCTCTCTTCATCATTAAAAAGTACGAGGTAAGATAGAATTAGTTAGTCCAATGATCATCATCACCTATTTATAACAAAGCATTTAGAGAAGATGGGGGAAGCTTGAAGAGAAATCTTGAGTTCTCTAATTTTTATAAATAAATAAAGGCTATATTATTAAATCTAATTTAATAAATGGAGATAAAAATAATTATTATCATACGTAGTCAATATATATCATCTTCAGATGTCTTATCGCTCCCAATAATCAAATCAATTAAGGTAAGAAGTCAACCCTTCACTCAATTTCAAATGTGAACCATGTGAGGAAGCGTGGGCTCTTTTGCGTGTGGGATATGTTGTCACGTCTTCAGCCAACCATAGCTTCATTCTTTAGTGCCATTTGGATTCGTTTTATTTTTCAGTTGGCTGAACCCGGACTTATTCCTGAAGCCTTTCGTCCTCAACTATTTACACCGTCACTGCCAACCTAGGCTTCGATGGTTGAATGTTCATGGAAGTTGGAATCTTCCATGAAGGGATGTGTCGCCGGACAAAGTTTTCTAGGTTTCCAAAACGTTGGGTCTCTAGGACTCAAGATCTGTAGAGCTCCTGCCATGCTATTTAATAATTTGATGTGTTATTGACATAAGAAGGTGCAACTTATCGTTATTCTATTTAGGCTCACGGGTGGCATGTTGTGTCTCTGTATCTCTTTATGTTTACAACCCGCCAATGCAAGCTTTCAAATAATGCATGATAATTTCTATGCGAGGTGCATATGACATGTTTAGTGCTGTAATTGTTAATTGTTAATCCTATTTTTTAGGATTATCTTTAATTACGAGGTTTAGAAAACTTAGATGGAGAGGAGAGAAATAGAGAAGTGGTTTTCAACAACTCAAGTAAGAACTACAAAAAAGTACTTCGTTAAAATAAAATAAAAAAGTGCGTAAGACGTGAGCTCAGATTGGATTATACTTTTGTCTTTTAGAGTTGTTGATTAAACAGCTAATTTAATTTGAGAGGAGTTAGATGCCGTTTATGTCTATATCTTGAACTCTTGTTCTTAGTTGTCTCACATTTCTTTCTTTCATTTTCTTCTTTCTTTTCTTTCCTCTATTCTTTTCCCCTTCATAGGAGAACTCTAATGGCTCTGAGGCGGACAAGAACAGGTTCTCCCTTGCTGTTGCTTCTGAAACATGTAGACTGACAACATGTATGAAAGCGTGGCCTTTTCTGGAAACCAAACACAGTGCTTTGCTAGGGAACAGCCAAAGAGAATAAGCTTAATACCCGTCATGAGGAATGGCAGAACCAAGAAAAGATAATTGGGTTTTGAAACTCATCTCTTGTGTACACACGTGAACTCATTACTAGCCTGTTCCATGTTCCCTTCTGCTTGTTACATGTGACATCTCAAACCTCGTACGTCAAAATTTATAATTAAACAGAAACTATGGGTACCTTTTGGGGCAAAGAATTGAGACTTCAAGCCTAAATAATGTCAAATTTCATAGTTTAAAGAAAGCTGGGCCGCCCCTGTTGCCTTATAATTACAAAATGACACTCTCAAATCCTTCATTAATTTTCCACAAATAAAAAAAAGGCTGGATGGCCAAAGGTGTGACGCCTGTTTAGAAATTGTACACAATAAAATTAAAAACTTAGTAATTTTTAAATATTTATTTTTTCTTGGTAATAGCGCATAGAAATAAGTTATCAACTGGTGATGTCAAGAATCCTGACCTGACCTGACCAATGGACAGGACAGAAGGACATACCAAAATTCAATGCTGCTTATTCAATGTAGAATATTTAAAATTCAACGTGTTTGGCTCTAGGATGGTCTTCTGGGACCTCCTTTCCTGCTCTATAATTTCATAAAAAATGTTTATTCATTATCCCACCTTGACGAAATGACAGTGATATGCCAAAATGAGAGTGATGTGCCATTAGCATTTTCCTCATTTCCCGGAATAAAAAATAAACAAACTAAACAAATCATTTTTAGTTAAATGCAAAGTCAAGCCTAAGATTAAGGGTAAAATAATTACTTTGACATGGAGGGTAAAATATTCTTTCAACAATTATATATTGGAGAAAACAGTGTGATTATTAACTAGGAGAAAGTCTGGAATAAGAGTTGTAACAGTACAAATTTGTGAGTGTTCTATTTTCCTTACAAACATATTGAATGTAAATTTTTCTACTATCAAAACAAACACTTTATGAAATTGAAAAAAAGATTATAATCTTCCTTTGAGCAGATAAATCTAATGGATGATGTGTAGTGAAAATGACATGCAAAGAAGTTTATTGGCCTAAAATTTCTAGAGGATTGGGTTTGATAGACATTCATACATGGAATAAGGCAACAGTTGGAAAACTCTTATAGTCTCTTGTGCGTAATAACTCAAACTCTTTATGGGTTAAATGAATGATAACAAAAAATTTGAAGGGAAGAAATGTATTAGAAAGTGAAATGAAATGATCACTAGTTTGGAGTTTTAGGAATATTTTACAAGTAAGAAGTGAACTCACACAACCAGTGATGGGCTCAAAATACACTATTTCCAAAACTTATGGAGTACTAAGAAAGCACATAGAAGACATTGAATGGGCAAGACTTGTATAGAAAAGAGTACCAAAGCATAATTTTATATGTTAAATCATTTTGAAAGGCAAACTATCAACAACAAATCATGTGGCTATATGGAATAGCTTAGTAGACCTACAATGCAACCTTTGCCAACAAGGAGAAGAATCACAAGAACATTTATTTTTTAAATGCAAGTTCACAAATTACATATGGAAGGCTTTATTAGGTATGAATGGATTAACTCGAAGAATTGAACAATGGAGAGCTGAAATATGTTAGATGATCAAGGTTGTCAAGAGTAAGAGTTTTACAACAACCATGCTTAGTATATCTTTCAAGGCCATATTGAATTACATTTAGAAGGAAAGAAAGAGAAGAAGATTCAATGATAAACATTTAGACAATTCAACCAGTATTGCTAAAATCAAGAAGGACATGAAAGAGAAGATTTCATCTACTAAAGGAGTAAAACCTATAAATTGTAATAAATTCTTACAAGAGCTTTGAAATTTTCCAAATGCATTGTTTGAGCTTAAATGATGATGATGTAATTAAACAATTTTGTAATTCTTTATGGTGTTATATAATTCTTGACTTTTCACAAAAAAAAAAAAGTATAAATTTGTGAATAATTCATTATTGTTATGTGAATGTAAAGATAATTTATTTGGAATCACGTAATTCTTGGTATTCTTATGTTTACTTATACGGGTTTGTTTATCACATTAGTTTTTGAATAAATTTCAACTAAGAACAAATAAAAAGAAAAGCATGGTGCTTTGAAGTTGAGGTTAGAAAACAAGATGTGGAATTCAATTTTTCTGTTTGTATTCACTCTATTTCACATTGTTATATTTACATAATTTTTGGATTGGGAAAACTAAATCCTATTAGAAAATCAATATTACCACATTTAAACCATGTCAGCACCAAAGAGGTGGAAGTTCTAAAAAATATAGGTGCATGCAACTCACACGCAACACCACCGAGGCAAGTGACGCACAACATAAAGATGTTCGCATGCATCTCATGCACATTGTCTTCTTCCTCACACCCACACAACAACTAATTAAGCAGCAAGAGCTAGCCAGCAAAATTGTATGTAGTCAGGATCCAGATAGGCTTGTTTGTGATTTGAGTGCTTCTGGTGACTTTTCAACATCATTAGTATATCAAGACCAAAGAGTGAGAAAAGATAAAATGGCTTGGGCTAAGTTTCTGTAGAATAAAGTGGTTCCTCCCAATATTAAATTATTTATGTGGAAGTTAATTCATTATGGCATCCCTATGGAATATAATATGCAAAGAAGAGAAATCCAACTGGCATCTAGGTGTTATTGTTGTGAAAGGGGTGAAAGAAAGACAATGGATTATGTATTTATGCATAATGGATTGGCACAACGGCTTTGGCATACATTCGGCAACATACTTTAGTACATGTTCGTTTTAATTCTATATCTATATCTATATCTATATCTAACCTTGTTTCTTCATGGTATACAAAGGCATTGTAGCACAATCAGAGGAGAGCACTAATAGCTATTTTGGGAGGAGTTATTGCAAAAGGAATTCGATTGGCTCAAAATTCCGCAAAACAAATGAGAAGTGTATGTCTATATTTAAAATTAACAAAGATGTTACGCATTGGATGCTTTAAATATCAACACTAATCCAAGTCAAGGTACAAGTGAGTCTTCTTGATCAAATTTCACTAGCTCTATTAAACATTCCAATGATTCACATTCCATTGAGGCAAGGAATTTGGGTTAATTGGTAACCTCCTCTTATAGGGCAATATAAGCTTAATACGGATGGATCAAGTATCATGGGAAATAATGTTGGTGGGGGAATCCTTCGAGATCATAATGAAGATTTCATAATGGCTTTTTCCATAAAGTTGAATCTTGGCACCAGCATAGAGGCGAAAGCTTATACCTTTTTAGAGGGACTTAAAATATGCCAGGTAATGAGTCAAGTGCCTTAGATTATTGAATCAGATTCATTTTATTTAGTCCATTGTTTGCTTAAAAAATGGAAAACTCATTGGAAATTAGAATATGTCATACGTCAATGCTTCTCTATGATTCCTTCACATGCACTTATGTGTCATGTGCATTGTGAAGGAAATGTGGTAACAGATCATCTCGCTAACTATGGTCACTTCATTTAAAATGTAATAATTTTCGAAAAGCTTGGCATATTGCCTCATCCGTATTTAGATGTTTATGTTAAGGATCATCTAGGATTAAGTAATTATAGGCCACCATAGGATTAAGCGAATGTGTTATCAAATATATTTTATGTTTTCATTTTGCTTATGTGTGGTTACTTAAAATGTGAGTGACTACTTTTTCTTTAAGGGTTTGGATTATACCATGCCCATTGTACTCATCTAAGGTATGGTTATTATGCCCAACATTATTTTTTTTAAAAAAAAAAACACCCACACAACAGCTCAACTTCTTCCCTAGTTTCTAATAATTTTACAAAACAAAGTAAAGTGAAATAAAAGGCATTTAATTCAGAAGAAAATGGTTATTTTATTACTATAAAAGAATTAAAAAATCATTAACTCTATTGATGAAAACTTCAATTCAAAATCCAAAAGGTTTTAGGCTTTTATGGCAACGGCCTTCAAAATCAATTTTATATTGATTCATCATCTTTATAAGATTTTTTACACTTGATTTCCAATCACTATAAACTATTCATGGCAACAGTCTTCAAAATCAATTTTATATTGATTCATCATCTTTATGAGATGTTTTAAGTTTCATTTCCAATCAGTATAAAAAGGCAATCGGAATATATATAAAAATCATCCAAAAAATATAAGTTTCCTACTTCATTGTTTTTCATTTTTTTTCCAAATTTTTCTTGACTTTTGTTTTTGTTGCGTTATTATTTTTATAAGAACTTCAACAATATTTTTAAAAACTCTTATTTTAATGCGGTATTATTTTAGCATAGCAAAAGTTTTTCTTTTGATCACTTTTGTTTTGCAAATGGCTTCCAACATCAACCATGTTCATGCCACTACTCATGCTCTTCCACGACCAAATCCAAGTCCTCTTCCCACCATTGATGTATAACTTAAAGGTCCTAATTTTCTTGTTTGGAAATCTTGAATTTAGCCTTTTTTTCAAGCAAATGAATTACTTTGCGTTGTTAATGGCTCCTTTTCTTATCTTGAAGAGTTCATTATCAATATTGATGAACATGGCACTATCACTTGTCATTCCAATCCAACTTATCAAGATTGGAAAATCACAATTTAGACTATCTATGGCTAGATTTTTTACATATATAGTGACTCTATTGTGACTACTATGCAAAACCTCAATAGAAACATGGCAAGCCTTATCATCTGAATTCATGGCCTACAATTCTATGCATGTTTCTACTCTTCACTTACATCTTCAAATGGCAACCAAAGGTCACCAAATGGTAACTAATATTCAAGAAGCATCTTTATTCATAAATAAATAAAAATAAAAATAAAAATAAAAATAAAAAACTTTCAATGGTACAACCAAGAAAATGGTATCCTTTTTAGAAGAAAGAATAACCTGTGGAAATATAAGAGATGTTACATTGACTAGACTTGTCACCTACAACCATTGTGATGGCATAATAACAATATCTAAGAACTCAAAGATGATAAACATAGGAGGTTATCCAAACAAGCTATCCTGTGGAGTGATGTCACATGAAGATGTGGTAAGTAAATAGTTGATTAGGTAAGTAGCAATGAAAATGCATTCACCCTAATAATTGAAAGAAATATGGGCTTAAAACATCAAGATTAGTGCCATATATAACATGTGGAAATTTTTTTATTCAAATATTCTATTTTGTTATGTACTATGAATATGGTAACTCGCTTAGAATATACCTCAACTTAAAAGATATGAGGTGTACTTGGGGGGGGGGGGGGGAGAGGAGAGAGGAGGGGAGGGGGTAGTGAGTGAATCGAGTCTTTCACGATGATATAAAACTGAGTTTTGATCATGTAAAGAAAAGTTGTATTCTAAAAAGCTAGTCTTTGAAATGAAGAAAAAAGGCCATGTTATGTGAGAGAGAAAATCATGAACAATAGTTCGAAAAGAACATGCGCCATCATGAATTGGTGTCCGGTTCTTGGTCGACGACCAATATAAGCTTGAAGTTTGAAATTTTCTTCTTGATATGACGCCATGAAGGCCGAATTTTTTTTGTGGATGGCGATGAGAGTTAGTATGGTGGGGCGCGGGAGGTTGAACATGTCGTGGCTTCCCAAACGCGGATGGCCGTGGCTCTTCATCTCATTACCTCTGTTTTGTTGTTTAAGAAAATATGAGAAACTGGAATGAATTGGACAAAACAGGCAAATCCGTTCGAGTATACATAATAGGAAGAGAATATGAAGCAGGTAACTTTTGAGTAGTATTAAACTCTAATAATATATTACTATACATGACAATAGCAAATGATAACAAATGAAAGGCAAAGATTTAAGGATTGAAATCATTGAGGATTGAAAAATGAGAGGCAAAGAAAATAAAATAAATGTACAGGCAAAAGAGAACAAATGCAAATCAAGTTACATAGCAATGTGTATTTATGAATTTCGGTTAATTACAGAAAACAAACATTTAAGAATGATAGTGAGAGTTAGAAGGCTGGGGGAGGGATGGTTGAACATGTAGCAGCAATAGCTCTAAATTTCTTCGGCTCTATTTTGTTGTTTAGAAAATATGAGAAATAGGAATGAATTGGACCCATTTACGAAACTTGAAATCCAAAGTGATTTACAAGGTGATCTATATTTCCAAAATGAAATCCTTACTTCTATAAAAAATTATAGAATTACACTTTTTTAACAATATACCGCTAGACATGACAAAAAAATAAGGAAATAACAGAGGACACAGAATGGCACAAATGCAGATCAAGTTGCAGAGCAACCAGCATCCATACACCTTGATAAAGTACAGAAAATAGACATTTAGAAAGGTGAACAATCTATGCTGATCCTTCCATACAACTTTTCTGTCGGAGATCACCTACTGAGACATAATACTTAGGAGAATTACTCTTGTTTGGATCAAGTGTCTAAATAGGCTTCCCAGACCCTTCTCAAGGCCTTCCAGGCAAACATCCAAAGCTTCCAATCTAATCTGAGAGGATTTCATCTTCTGGGTTTCCGTTTCGTTGCTTGATATTTGCAACAGGAGGTTGCCAACTGCAATATCAACGCTTTCCAATTCATTCAGGTTCTTCTGGGGATCTTTGCCCGCCAGTGCTCCCTTCTCAACCAGTTTGGAAACGATGGATCACCTGCTCGGCCTTGGTTTCAGCACAGGAACGGAAAGGAATAACAACATCGAGTGGAAGATGGACATGGTAATCGAGCTTTTCTCCATAAAAACTCCGACCAACGCCGAGAGGTGATCGTCCAGGTCCAGAATCATGGAAGTTCCGAACTGGTTGTGCATCGGCTTCAAGGATGCCAGAGACTTAGCAGTCTCCTTCTTCATCTCTCTTCTCGAGGAAATGTAAGCACCGACGATGCCACTTAAATCCCCGACCCCTCTCCGGCGAAGAGCCGATTGAAGTTCCCAAATCGTTCCCTGCATTGACAGAATACAATCCCTGGCTTGACAACAGACATCCAGGTATCTTACGGTACCTTCTAACAACTCGTTGATCCATTTCCGGTGTTCATGTTGGGCAAGAGCTTGTTTCGTCAATGGCAGATTGAGAAGATCCTGTACACGTTTATAGAACTCATTCAGCAGCAACAGGCCAAGGTATATTGTTTCCACCTTTGATGATGAACTCGATGCCTCCCATGATCTAAGCCTGTTTAACTCTTCATCAACTTCAATTGTGCTGGGATGAGATCTTGTTGGCAGGCTGATGGACCGATTGCTTTTGCGATTACGCGGGGAGAAGGCAGCCATGGTTGGTTTCTTCATCATTAAAAAGTACGAGGTAAGACGGATTTGGTTGGTCCAATGATCATCATCACCTATTTATGCCAAAGCATCCAGAGCTCCTTAATTTCTATAAAAACAAGTAGAGGTTATTGCATTACAGGTGTTATTTATTCTTTTAGTGACCAATTGGAAGGGAAAAGATAGAACCTTTTTAAGGTGATATTAAAATTTATATTCTAGGTAATATTTCATAATAAATTAAATTATTATGATGTCATTTCATCGCTTTATGAATTACAAATTAATATTTATGATTGCATAGAAGAATGTTAAAAATTATTATTAAATATATCCACATCAAATGGCTTATCGCTCCAAATAATTAATTCATTGAAGGTAAGTAGTCACCTCTTCTTTCTTGCGTGTGTTCATTCTTTGATACAGTCCTGCATTCTTTAGTGCCATATGTGTACGCTTTACTCTTCAATTGGCTGCATCAGGACACATTCTAGATGCCTTTTGTCCCCAACCATGTACCATCGCCACTGCCAACTTAGCTTTCCATGGTTCAATGTTCATGGAAGTAGGCGACTTCCATTCAAGAATGTGTCGCCGGCCAAAGTTTTCTGGGTATCCACAGCCTCCGGTCTCTATAACTCAATATCTGCAGAGTTCCTGCCGTCTTAGTTAATAAATAGCAGTGTTGTTAACATAAGAAACTGCAGCTTATCATTATTCTATTTAGGTGCATGGGTGGCGTGTTGTGTCTGTGTACACCTTTATATTTGCAACCTGCAAATGGAAGATATCAGTTAAGTTCATGATAATTTCTACGAGGGTGCAGGGGTGCATATGACATGTTTAGTGCTGCAATTGTTAATTGTCAACTCTATTTTTTAGGATTATCCATGAATAAGAGGTCGACAAGAGTTTAGCTCAATTAAAAATAGGCATTACATGTGATTAAGAAGTCTTAAATTAAGGTGTGTGCATAGGTATCTACATCTAAAAGTTAATAAGAGTAAATCAATGTTTTGTGAACATGAGAGTAATTATCTCTAACCATATGCCTCTTCAGTGTTCTTTATGTTTGTTTATATGAAAATAAGCGTTTGTTGGAAGATTTTTGTTATCTAATCAGCTCGTTGATTAGAGATTTAATTCGATTTGAGTGGAATCAGATGCCGTTTTTGTCTGTCTTGACTACTTTTCTTAGGTGTCCGATCCTACCTTTTTTATTTTGTTTAACGGGAAAACTCCAACAGTTTTGAAGCAGGATGGAATCGAGGACAAAGACAGGTTCTCGCTAGCCGTCGCTTCTGAAATCTTGAACGATAAAATAGTTAAAAATTATTAGTGGAGATTAATGTTGCGTAGATCCGTCTACATGTAGGGTTAAAGGAAAAGGGATACCATTCAAGAACTTTCTATTCCAATGGTTCAAACAACTACAGAAGACGACCCACTTTGAGGTATTTATTGCGTACCAAAGAAGACAAAAAGAAAGATAAAGAATTGCTTTTGAACTATTCATTTCTTTTCCACCAACCATTCTTGATTCTACTGGCTTTTTGACCATATAAAAGAGTTTCAAGTTGCTAATGAATATATTGTTGGCATCCAAATCAGAGACCCACGTTGCCAATATATGTTAGGTATTTTTTTTATTTTTAAAATTCAATTTTAATGGAGTAAGTATGTCTTTTATGAACATGTTTTGAAAAGACATTTTAAAATTCAAATACATATTTTACGTTGTTAATATATTGATATATTGTACTCTTTATATATTTTATATATTGATGTTGTTCTTTTTCAAAAGCTAATTGCAAAAGGGGGAGTGTTCCTTTTGCCACGCTTTCCAAATAGTGTGACCTGTAGACTAAGAAAATGTGTAAAAGCTTAGCCGTCTCTTGGAAACCAAACATATTGCTTTGCTTATGAAACAGCCGAAGCGAATAGGCTTTAGTCCTGGCATTAGAAATGGCAGAATCACTGGTGAAGGTGATGATAATCAAGAAAAGACACTTGGGTTTTGAAACTCAAACCCTTGTCTCCACACGTTTGGCCCCATCAATGGCATGTTTCATGTTCCCTTCTTGTTACGTGTGACTTCTCAAATCTCGTACACTAGAATTAAAAAACTAGAGCATCTCTATGGGCAATAATTGAGACCTCAAGCTTAAATAATGTCGACTATGATATTCCGAGGAGGCACTTACGCCGCCTCGGTTGCTCTGTAATTACGATATGACACGCCCTACTCCTTCCATCATTTCCACAAATAAAATAAAGTTGTATGACCAAAGGTGTGGTGCTTGTTTACGTTATACACAAATAAAGTTGTATGACCAAATGTTCGGTGCTTGTTTACATTATACGCAAATAAAATAAAGTTGCATGACCAAAAGGCGTGGTGCTTGTTTACGCATTATACACAATAAATTAGAAAGCTGGCGATTTTTTAATATTTAGTCACTTTTAGTAATAGTGTATAAAAAAACTAGTGATGTCAAGACTCCTACCTAAGTAAAAATGGACAAACCAAAATTCAATGTAGAATATTGAAAAGTTAATATGTGTGGCTCTTAAATGGTCTTTTGTGATCACTTCACCTGCTCTATGATTTCATAAAGGAATTGTTATTCATATCTTACGATGACAAAATGACATAGATGTGTCAGTTGTTGCATTTTCTTAATGTAAAGAATCGTACTAGGGTTCTTAGTTAAATGTAAAATAATCAATTTCACACGTAGGGTGAAATCGTTTGTTACCAATTAGGGCCTTAGTATAGCAAAGAGTGTTATTTTCAGCCATGAGAAAGAACTTTTAAAATTCTAAAGATAAGAGCCGTAAAACTCGATCTTCTCATAATTACAGTAATTTTTGTAATGCTGGAACATACCATTATACTTATATACAAAAACCCTCATTTATGTAAATTTACTTTTTCACAAAAAAAAAAAAAAAACTACAAAACTCCAAAATTGTGAATAATCATAACAATTTTGTAAATATAAGAAGAATTTATCACAAACCATGCCATCCTTGATATTTTTACTAATGCAAAGAAAAGCATGATGATAAAAAATAAAATAAAAAACCATCTTTTAGTTAAATGTAAAGTCAAGCCCAGGATTA
Organism: Casuarina cunninghamiana; assembly: GCA_028551485.1. NCBI lineage: Eukaryota > Viridiplantae > Streptophyta > Magnoliopsida > Fagales > Casuarinaceae > Casuarina > Casuarina cunninghamiana. The sequence goes on along the minus strand of CM052368.1, from coordinate 665,425 downwards.
AGGGTAAAATAATCATTTTCACATGTAGGGTGAAATCGTCTTTTCATAGAAAAGAGAGTGATTCCAAAGATAAGAACCGTGAAACTCCAAAGTTGTGAATAATGCAATTGGTTTTATGACTATAAGGATAATTTATCATGAATCATGTCATCCTTGGTATTCTTATGTTTACTTGTACGTGTGTTTGCTATGCCATCACGTTAATCTCTGAACGAATTTCAGCTAAGAAGATCAAAGAAAAGAAAAGCATACTCTTGAGATAAGAAAAAAAGATGTGGAATTAACATTTTCTGGCTTTGTTCACGCTATTACACATTGGTACATGTACATAAATTTTGGATAGGAAGAAATATATCCTTCAGCACATTCTCTAAAAACTTTGATGCCTTCCCAAGAGAGAAGCTCTTGTTTTGATCAACTACCTGTACAAGCACTCCAAACCATTGTCCGGCTATTCAATGCCGATCTCCAAATCCTCCAGGCTTTTATGGGTGTTTTCGATATTTCTTTGACAACGGCGCTGTCAAGACCAGCAGTAGGGCCTGGAAGATGGAAGCATTCATCATACAGACATCTCTAAACACTGGGTTCACGACCACGTTTTGGTGGTCTAGATCTAATGCTGCCAAAGCCGTTCATTTGCTTTCCATTTGCTTCAGAGCGGTGACCAGCTTCTTGGCGTCCTTTTCCATCCTGTTTTAAAGCAACTTTAGTTGTTGATGCTGGCTTCGACGCTGGAATCTCTCTTTCTTCTTCGGAGAATAGATCAAGGAGCTCGAACAAGTTCCTTGACTTGTGAGATGGCGTACTTTGTAGGGATACAGATCTCCAAAAGCCTGACAGACCTATCCAACAACTCGTCGATGAACTTTCCCTTGTCCTAGATTAGTCATAGAAAAAAGAATAATTTTATATATAAAATCTAAGAGTATTGATAATACAATATACATGTTTACTCTAATTTTAATGCTTTGTTCTCCTTTGAAAGATTACTAAGTTTTTTCACAAATTCTAAAATTAACAAATCAATTAGTTAACAATTAGTTGTTCTATCACTGAGTCTGACATAGTTAATTGTATGTTCTTAATCTAAGACCAATATGAGCTAGAAGTTTCCTTCTTAATACAAAGCCATGGAGGCGAAAAGTTGTTTATGGATGGTGGTGAGAGTCGTTCGACAAAGTCTTATACTAATGGAGTAATAATTTTAAATAAGCCTACAAAAGCTAGGTTTCTCACGAGCCTTATACCGTAGGCTGATGTTGGACGAAGTCTCAGACCGGTAAAGTAAGAACTTAGAATGAAGCTTATGCAGACCTAGTACCCACCTACGTGACAAGTGTCAAACCTAGGACAAGAGATCTCATATAACCTCTGCTTCTAACTAAATTAGGTGTTTATTAATTGTGTAATTTGCTTTGCACATAAGATCATGGTCCTAGCTTTTCTAGGGTTAGTAAGTTGGGGTAAGGGAAGTGGAACGTGTGGGGCTTCACAAAGGTGGATGGCCGTGGCTCGAGGTCTCTTCAGCTCTGATTTGTTGTTTAGAAAGTATGGAAAATTGTAGTGAAATGGACCGAAATGTTTTCTTTCTTTTTTTCCTTTTTCTTTTTTTGAACTTGATATGGAGATCACCTACCGAGACATGATACTTAGAAGGGCAACTCTTGTTTGGACCAAGTGCCTAAACAAGCTTCCCAGACCCTTCTCAAGACCTTCCAGGCAAACGTCCAAAGCTTCGAGTCCAATCTGTGATGATTTGATCTTCTGGGTCTTGATTTCTTCGCATGAATTCGGCATCAGGAGTTTACCAACTGCGATATCAACGCTTACCAAGTCATTCACCTTCTTCCGTTGGTCTTTGCCGGCCAACACTCCTTTCTGAACCAGTCTGGAAACCATGGACCATCTGCTCGGCCTCGGTTTCAGCACAGGAACGGAAAGGAACAGCAGTAGCGAGTTAAAGATTGACATAGTAATCGAGCTTTTCTCGATAAGAACTCTAACTACCGCCGTAAGGTGATCGTCCAGCTCCAAAATCATGGAAGCCCCGAACTGGCTGTGCAGCGGCTTCAAGGATGCCAGAGACTTAGCAGTCTCCTTCTTCATCTCTCTTCTCGAGGAAATGTATGCACCGACGACGCTGCCTAAATCACCGACCTTTCTGCGGCGAAGAGCCGATTGAAGCTCCCGAATCGTTCCCTGCATTGACAGAATAGAATCCCTAGTTTTGCAACAGACATCCAGGAACCTTACTGTACCTTCTAACAACTCGTTGATCCATTTCTGGTGTTGATGGTGGGCAATAGCTTGTTGCGTCAGTGGCAGATTGAGAAGATCCTGTATGCGTTTATACAACTCATTCAGAAGGAATAGACCGCGGCATATTTTTTCCGCCTTCGATGATGAACTCGTCGCCTCCCATGATTTAAGCTTGTTTAACTCCTCCTCAACTTCAACAGTGTTGGGATGAGATCTTGTTGGCAGGCTGATGGATCGATCTCCATAGCGATTCCATGGGGAGAAGGCAGCCATGGTTACTCTCTTCATGGTTGATAAGTAAAAGGTCAGATAGATTTAGTTAGTCCAGTGATCATTGTCAACTATTTATGCCAAAGCATGCAGAGAAGATGAGGCAACTTGAAGACATATTCAGCCCTCGATTTTTATTAAAAATAGTTGGTTATCCTATGTTCTTCACTTGTCCTTATTGTTATGAGTAATTCAAAAGGAAAAAGTTAAGACATTTTCAATATTAGAATTAGAGCTTAGGGTCAACTACTCCACTAATCATAAGGACTTACATAGTTATGATTTCTTTTTACTATAATTATGATTTCATTTTACTACTCCATTAATCATATATTGTATTAAAATGTAGGTAGAGAAGATGAGGCAGCTTGAAGAAGTATTCAAAGCTCTTGATTTTTATTAAACATAGTAGTTATCTTATTAATACACTATGGTCTTCACTTGACCTTATTTTTTTTATCAATTCAAAGGAAAAAGGTTGAAACTTTTTCAATATTAGAGTTAGAGTTTATAGACAGCTACCACATCCCATAATGATTTAGATTATTTTGATTTTATTTTATCAAATCCATCCATTATATATTATATTATCATGATTCGTTTTCATGCTCCGAGAAAATCAATAAATTAAAATAATTATTATCCTACAACGTCAATATTTTGAGAGAATATTTCAATAAGTCAGTAATTAATCTTAAGATTAGAACTTATCACTTTCAACAATTGCAAATGCGATCCATGTGGAGGAAGCGTAAGCTCCCCCTGGCGTGGGTTATGTTGTCACGTCTAAATCCAACCTGAGCTTCATTGTTTAGTACAAAACTACTGGTGCCATTCGGTAAGGTTTTTTCCTCAATTGCCTCCACCTGGACATGTTAAGCTTTTGTCTTCTTCCATGGACCACCGTCCCTCCTCACCTAGGCTGCCGAGTTTCAATGTTCGTGGAAGTTAATTACTAGCCATGGAAGAATGTCTAGCCGGCCAAAGTTCTCTGGGTATACACAAACATGGGTTTCTAGGAATTAAGATCTGCTGCAACTCCTGCCATATTAGCTAATAAATTGCAGAGTTTAGGTAGAGTATGGTTGTTAACATAAGGAACTGTAACATCTGAAATTTGGTTAACTGTAACGTATGAAATTTGGTTACTAAGTCTTAGACAGTTAGTAACCAATCATTAGTAGATATGTTGATGAGGACTATAACTTGTCATTATTCTACTTGGGTGCAATGGTGGCGTGTTGTGTCTTTGTATCTCTTCAGATTTAGAACCTGCCAATGGAAGAAGTCAATTTAGTAGATGACCATTTCTATTCTAGGATGCATACACATATTTAATACTGTAAATTTCTGTTATATACTATTAACTGTAAGAATTATAAACTGTTAAAGTTGATAAAGTAACCTGATGCTCAATACACATGAAAATATTTATCTTAAACCATACAACTCATCGGTATTTTTTGTATTTCTTTATGAGAATATGTGTATCTTGCCTAATCTTGAACCATATAACTCACATTAGTATTATTTGTATTTCTTTATGAGAATATATGTGCTTGTTGCCTAAACTTGTTATCTCCCATCAGCATGTCTTTATCTTAGTTGTCTGACCTTATTTTTCTTCTCTTCTTAACAGGAAAAGTCCAACAGTTGTGAGGTAGGATTAAAACTCAGGACAGGGATAGGATTGTTTCTAAAAATCTTGAAAAGTTAATACCTACTAAAATGGAAAATACTGGTGGAGATTGATCTAGGGTAGCTCCCATCTAGATTTGGTGTGAAAGAAAAAATGAGATCTTTCAAAAACTTTCCATTCCAAAGCCGAAACAACTATAGAAGATGACCCACGCATCGAAGTTCTACTGGAGACATAAGGCAGACAAAAAGAAAGATAAGCCATGCTTTGCACTATTCATGTTCTTCTAAAATTCAACTTGTAAGTTCTTTTCCAGCCGACATTCTTGGTTCTTCTTGCTTTTTGACCGTATAGAAGAGTTTTGCTTGCTTTATGAAGCTAAAACGTATTGTTGAAATTCCAAAACAAGGAGATATATTAAAATTTAAATACGTGTGTCATGTTTTTTTATATACTGACACATTATGTTTTTTGTATAGTAAAATATTCTCCTCTTTTAAAAATTAATTTTAAAAGGAAGGATCGTACCTTTAAACGCATACATTCCAAATTAAGCGACCTGTAAACTCAGAAAATGTGTGAAAGCTTAACCTTTTCTTGGAAACCAAACAAGGTGCTTTGCTTGGGAAACAGCCAAAGATAATAGGTTTAATACACCCGATGGGGATATAGCAGAATCTGTCTTGAAGTTATAGGAAAGACCATTGGGTTTTGAAACTCAACTCTGGAGCACACGCGTGTAGCCTCATTAATGAAGAACTCTGGAGCACACACGTGTAACCTCATTAATGACCAGTTCGATGCATCCTTCTGCTTGCTTTTCGTGCATTGAACTTCTAAGAACCCCTTCGCCAAACTTGAAAAACTTCAAGGGGCGACTTGGTGCTGTAACTACAGAATGAGAATCCCAAAGTCCTCGGCCACCTCATTTTTTTAATTGGGCATTGAATTTTATTTAAAAACTAGTATTACAGTGCAGGGTTGCTGTTTATTTTCTTTTCACTTTCTGTTTAGTTTCTTTTCTAGTAATAGTAATAGTGAAGAATCCTGACTAAAGGATAAAAGGACAAACAGAATTCAATGTAGATTCTTGAATATAGAAAGGATATTGAGACGATTAAGTGTTTGGCTTTTGATAGTTTTTTGGGGCCACCTCAACTGCTTTATTTGTAGTGTTTTCAACTTATAACAGTCCTAAATATAAGAATTGAAAAGCTCCAAAATTTTGAATAATGGATTATTGTTATGTGAATGAGTACAATTTATCATTGATCACATAATCATTGATGTTCTTATGTATATTTGATGCCTTTTTGTCACATGATAGTGTTAATCATTCCACAAATTAACAAAATTGGAATAAGAAAACCAAAGAAAAGAAAGGCATATTGATAGAGCTTCAGATAAGAAAACAAGATGTGGACAGGAAAATTTTTCTGTTTGCACTCATTCTATTACTCATTGGTACATGTACAAAAATGAATCCTTTAGCACATCCTCTAAAAAATTTGATGGCTTTCAAGGATTTGGGTAGGAAAATGGCTTAGTGGGAGATTATGTTCAAAAGAGAGGCTCTTGTTCTGATCAAGCGCCTGTATAAGCACTCCAAACCATTCTCCATTTCTTCCATGCTGATCTCCAAATCCTCCAGGCTTTTATGGGTGCTTTGGATCTTCTCAGCTTCATCCCCTTCACTTGAAGCAGTATTTCTGGAAAGGTTGCGTAGTGCAGCATAAACAACTTCCACTTCATTCACATTTTCTTGCTTCTCTTCACATGCAATTACGCCCTTGTGCATCAACTTCGAGACCAGAGACCACCCACTTGGCCTTGGCTTTGACAATGGCACTGTCAAGAACAGCAACAGGGCCTGGAAGATGGAAACATTCATCACAGAAACTTCTCTAAGCACTCGAATCACCGCCGCAAGGTGGTGGTCTAGATCCAAGATCGGCAGCGCCGCCCATTTGCTCTCCATTTGCTTTAGAGCAGTGATCGACTTCTTGGCGTCCTTTTTCATCTTCTTTTTGAAGCAATTGTAGTTCTTGATGCCGGCTTCAATGCTTGAATCCCCTTTTCTCCTTCGTAGAGCAGATTGAAGAGCTCGAACATGTTCCTTAACCTGCGAAATAGCATCCCTTGTAGTGCCACAGATGTCCAAAATCCTGACAGATCCATCCAACAACTCGTCGACGAATTTCTCATGTCGATGCTGAGACAGAACTTGTTGGGTTGATGTCAGATTCAGAAGCTCATCCATGGATTTGTACAGCTCGTCCAGACCAACCAGGCCTCTGCAAATCGAATCCGATGTTGATGTGGATGTTGCCTCCCACGTTTTGAGCTTGTTCAGCTCTTCTTCGAGCCTGAGAGTGCTGGGATGAGACCTGGAAGGCAAGCTAATAGATCGAACATTGTATTTACCAGCCATTTCTGCTCTGCGAAACCTTTTTTCCTCGGAGAAAACTGAACTTTGAGATGCTTCTACCGATTCTATGAGACCCTATATATAGGAACAGGCTCTGAGAAGAAGAAGAAGAAGAAGGGACAACTATTCATGTCGACGTGGCCAGCATGTGGTGCCGGTGTGGGCTTTCCTTTGTGGTCGGTTGCCTGTCACAGCTTTGGCCACCATAGCCTCAATGATTTGTTACTCATTAATGCTGGAATTTAATAAAGGTGGAGTCGTTTTTTCATACCAATAAAATATTAGTATGGGATATAAAAAGATTTAATATGTTCTTTTACAAAACGTAGGGATATCACGAGAAATTTTTTATTTATTTATAAGATGAGGGTGTTGTAGTTGAACCCGAAATTTAATAATATGTTAAAACAACCATGGTTTTATGAAGAAAAAAAATTAAAATTTAAGTAATATATGCTACATCATTTTCAACACGCTATTTCCTTTGGAGTGCTAGAATATTATGGGAATTGTTTTCGTCCATGACACAATGTTCATTGCACTTGGGCTAATTGTAACATATATTCATTTCAAAATCTAAAAGCAATAAGAGTCTATACTTTTTCACATTTAAATAGAATTTTAATAAATTCACTCACAATAGGAGATAATAATTTTACATCACTCAACACTTATTCTCAAAATGTGAATTCTAGACTTGGAAACAATCTAGTACAACCTACAAGATTGTGAAGAAAGAACTAATTCTAATGCTATGTTATAAACTAATAACCATCTTATAACCTTTTATTAATGAAAGAGATTTTTTTTTTAACGTTTAAATGGGTTTCCAATGAACTTCAAAAAAATGTGAAATAACAAGTACTCAATTCTCAATAAATTTATGCTTTAATATAATATTAGAATAATCATAATTTTATATTAAAAATGAAGACAAAAATTAAAAGGATGCACACCATTTTCAATAATTGAAGCCATAATGGTGGTGCAGTGGTTATGGAGGTGTCCTCTACTTTGTCATTTTGCAGGCTTGTGATGCAAGAAACATGAACAGTCATCGACCACATTGCCTCCCCTTGTGCCACATTACCTTCCATTTATGAAGTATAAAATTGAAGCTGCCTCACCTACAAAGATGGAGCCTGTCTGTATTGTCTCAACCAGAAGAGCCATACCCAGCAAAATGCATTAAACAAAAGCTTTGGAAAGATCGAGATCCAGATCTGTGGAGATTAAGCAAATGTATATCCCTCACGGATGATGATTGGAATTCCAAGATCATTTCAATGCAGGCTTTATTTAATTGCATGCACGAGTGGCCTGTACATTTCGTGTCTCCATTTGTCAGCAAACTTAATTTTCTTTTCCTCGATTTTCTCGGGAAACCGAAAGGTAAGAAACCGCAGGATACGTGGGTTGCTGGTTATGTTTACGCGTGTGTGGTGCTGATTCCGATAACCTTTGGATGTTATGGAAATTAGCTCAGGATTAGACATGTGGCTGCTAAGACAGCGATGAGTCTAATACAACAAATAATGCAGTTGAAACGTACAAGAGAAGAGATGGCACCAATGGATACAACTTACGTGGTCCTTGCAGAGCTTCTCGAAAACTTCAAACAATAAAGGCTGGAAGACAAATTGTATTTTAAGAACGAATAGGAAATTATATTTTAAAAGTTGCAGAGCAGCTCTTGTATATAAAATGGAATAATTATTATCTTTAGTGAGTGAGTAAATTTGTGATTGGCTCGCTATCTCTATCATGCCTAGTTGTCTTCACGAAAGACCAATTATGTTTAGGTAATTATAAGTTATTATAGGAGAAAGTATATGTCTTGCTCAATGCATTCACAATTTTTTTTTATTTTTTGGTATGTTCAACATTGACTTGTAGGTTTTAGTTAACTTAATAAGAGCTAGACTTACACCTTATTCCTTGTATTTATTCAATCTATTGTTGTTATACCTAGTCTCATTATTATCAAGGTGTTGTCTTTGTTTATATAAAAAAATAAATGAAATAAAATTATGAAGCACAACTCATTAATTATAAGATATTACAATTAAATATAGGTTCTAATACTATATAAGAAAAATGTATAACTTTTTATTTCAAAATCATTCAAAGAAACACTTAAATATAAAATAAGAACACTAGACATAAAACAACCATTATTTTTATCAATCCTTTGGATTGATAGAATAACTTTAAATTTGTGTTGTTACAACATTTATATAGAAGAGAGAATTTGGCTTTACCTTTTTCATTTTACTGAACTACTTTGTATTTGCGTAGGAACAAGAGAGGAGAAAAAGAAGAAAGCCTTATATAAAGAAGAATACCAAGGGCAAATATAGTGATTATTTCTCTTATAGGTGTAGGAAACATTTCTTAGTCCATGTGTTAAAAATCTTACTTACAAATCCATCACTTACTAGCTCACTTGGTAGCTAACAAGAACGACCAAATGACTAAGGTTGAGACATCCCACACTTCCTTTCCACAAGATTATCTTAAAATCAAATTCTAAAAGACAATAAATTATATATGAGAACTGTAACATACTAATAATTAACAGTGCAAGATACATGTAAATTTCAACACCACATTGAATTTGGTTTTCTTATGCATATAACTATTTGTTATTTGATTATCATTTTTCTCCATAATAATCAAAAGATTAAAAAAAAATGTGAGGGTTTTTGAATTCTTGCTGATCTTTGCATGTGGAATTCACAACCAAATTATAATTCGGAAAAGAGATTGAATGAAAGAAATCAATACGTACTCTAAATACTATTTATCATACAAAATTGTACAAATATTTGGTGGCCTTAGAGGGCAAGAATGTTCAAGAGAGACACTCTATTTTGAACCAAACACCTAAACAGAGAGTCTAATCCATTCTCAAGATCATCAATAGTGAGATGGAGAGTTTCTAACATCCTTTGTGACAACTGAACTTCAGCCTCAGCATTGTTGCTTCTGAGACGCCCATAGAGGGAACAAAGGGCAACGTCAACGATTCCCACTTCATTGATCATCTTCTGGCCTTTCTCGCATGTCAACACTCTCACCGGCTTCAATTTCGAGACCAATGACCGCCAACGCTCTGCATTTGTCTCCGTTGCCGGCGACAGGAACAACAAAAGAGATCTGAAGATGGAGATAGTGATGGCGCTGGATTCTCTCAGAATCCTGACCACCATGGACAGACGGGGGTCTGAATCGGCAAGTTGAGAGGAAGAAACTTTTCTTTCTGTTCTCTTCAATTCTTTCAGACACTTCGCGATGTCCTTCTTCACCTTCTTTGTGAACAGAATGTAAGCATGAATATAGCTTCCGGTTCTTGAATCCACACCCTTTCTACGTAAAGCCGACTGCAGTGTCTGGACGTGTTCTTTCATCGTGAAGATGATGTCCCTGGCGACGCCGCAGGTGTCCAGCAACGTGATTGATCCGTCGAGAACTTCTTCCAGTAGCTCTCCATGTTCATGGCGGTGAAGAGCTTGCTGTGCGAGAGGAGAGTGGATGAGTTCCTCCAGACAATTGTACATCTCTGCAAGCCCAACGAGACCAGCTTGGATAGTCTCAGCTCCGAAGGGAGATGCTGCTGAAAGTGAAGCAACTTGGCAGGATTTCAGGTTGCTTAAGATTGCTTCGAGCCTGACAGAACTTGGGTGCGTCCTGGAAGGCCAGCTTATTGATCTTACAGGCTGATGGGCACCTCGGAGTTCAGCAAAGGCTTCCATTACAAGTTTCTGTTCAAAACGTTGCTTGAAGGCTGCCCTTGTTGAAGCTGTATTTATAAGAACATAATCAAAGAACATGCCTGTTCTGCATGTGATGGCAGCTTGCCTGTCTGATTCTGTTGTAACGTCCGCAGCCAACAATCTTCGACCCCAGATTGATTGTTTAATCTTGTGTGGTCATGAGACGGCCAACATCTGCTTCTCTGAGAATTTGGCGTTATTATGAAAAGGCAAACTTGAGGTTCATGCCTTAAGAGCTGTATGCTTCCTTGCCTGGCAATGGCTGCAAGAATAGTTCTCCTAAAACATGATTTAACATCATTCTTTGTTATCTTCTGCAATAAAGAACTGCATCCTGGGTGCCTCCTTGTCTCCCCAATCATCACTGTAATCATTCACTTGAAGATACTTCTATGAGACTCAAAAGGTTTCAAGCAGTTTTAGAAGTCCTTCACTGATTGAGAGGCCATGCCATTATCAAGTTCCAACAAGTAGAATTTACTAGAAGTACAGCAGCACATGATAAAGATAAGTTTGAGCCCTCATTTGTGTTTATCCGCTATAACTTCAACTAATCTTTATCAGTATTATTTTGAATATTGTGATCGTTAAAAATATATATTTCTTCTCTTAAAATCAGTTGTTAAAAGAATGGAGTATTCTCAATATATGTGAATGATACTAGATGAAGACATTAGTAACATGAAATATATATCCATACTAACTATTTTAAATGCGTCTTGTTATTTTAAACCTAGAGAAACACATTTCATGGGGACCAAATACACAAAATGATGGAATTTTGCACTTGAAACTTGGATTCTGAAACCATAGTAAAAAGCCTAACTTCATCTATCAAAGTGAGTTATTAAGAGAGTAGGATAGCCTAGATGCATTGATAACAATTGACCGAAATATTAATAATGAGATATACTCCTGTAGTTTTTCTTGCCATCATCATTTACACTCATGAAACTTGGATTCTGAAACCATATTAAAAAGCCTAACTTCATCTATCAAAGTGAGTTATTAAGAGAGTAGGATAGCTTAGATGCATTGATAACAATTGACCAAAATATTAATAATGAGATATACTCCTGTAGTTTTTCTTGCCATCATCATTTACACTCATGGTAGCTCATGTCTTGCTTCAATGAACAGCGTAGAGTGATTTACTTAAAAAAAAAAAAAAAACCTTTAAGGTGCCATGCCCCTATGAATCTTCTGCTGGCGGAGACTCTTGCATGATGCAGACAGTACAGGTGGTGTCCTTGGGAGACAAGGAAGCATTGGGCAGTAGATATTTGTGATGCCTTGGAAATTGATGTCAGTGAGCCTAACGCAGACAACTGCTATAGACAAGTGGTAGGGTGGGCCGGTTGTTGGACGAATTGTAAGACCTAAGGTTCTTACGAAAACAGATGTTGGGGTCACATGCATATCTATGCAATGATACTTCTTGTCCCCCCAGTGTTTTCTGCTTGTATTCAACTAATGAGCAAGCATTTCATTGTGCTTGTGAGTACATTGAACTCATGTCTATGGCAGGCCAGGAATCGGGCACAAATGTTAGTTATTGGCCACCAAGACTTTGACATCTTACAAAAAATCAAGAGCTTTTATTGCTGCTTATTGACAGAATGGTTTGGCCTTTTATTTTCAGAATGCAGAATATTCTCCAGCAAAAGAGCATGGTCATCTCCATATGCAGCATACTGTACTTACTCTGCTTGCAGCTTCTGAAATCACATGCACCATACTCAGCTTCACATGCCCAGAACTTACACAAGTAAAGAAGCGTTAGGCACCAAATGGGTCATATGGAGGTCTCCGGTTTTCTCAAACATGTGCAGGCACTGAAGGACCGTTGTCCATGGAGAACTAGCAAATTGCAAAAACCGTGGGAGAACATTGGTTGTCCCAATTCAATTTCTTATTTAGATTTATGCCCATAGACACAACCTGCGTGTTGGAAAATTTACACGGAAAGTACAATGAACACAACACCCATGTTAAATTTTTTTTGTTAAGTAAAAGGGTTATGGGAGATTTAGGTGTCAAACCTAGGACCTCCCTAATCTTAGGTGGAATGATCTCCAACTGAATCACATACTTGTGAGTTACTAGAGATGTCATGTTGTTAAGAATAAAACACTTCATATTCAGAAAATAATAATTCACTCTATTAAAGCTTTTAGCACTTAGGAACAATCATTCTTCATTTTTTTACAGTTCTTTCTATTTGTTCATAGTATCATCAAATAACATAGAAAAGAGATGATTTTGTAATACCACATACTCACAGACATCTTAAGAAAAGTTCTAATGGGTAAAACTATTAGTTTACCCCTTATCTTAATTTCAAGTCCAACATGAGGCTAACTCTCTAGCCCATGCTTATCTACTAGAGAGGGCCAGCAGTAATTGAAACAGACAACTTCCGACCACTAGCCAATCTTACAGAAAGCCCGGCTTAAGACAAGGGATCCAACCTACGCCTATGAGTTCTATAGAGACTAATCAATACCTAACTAAGTTGTTATTTGTTGGGAAATACTGGGAAGATTATATTTCAACTTATCCCTCCGTTTTCTCTTATTTTCCTACTTGGGCCTGTTGTGAAACTCAAAAGGATGGGCCACCCACGTCTGCCTTCATGCATGTTATGTCATTGACAGAGCAAAGAAAGAACCAGAAGCTTGGTGCACTGGCATGGTTTCATTTCCTGACATTTTGGCATTTTTGCAGCAAGGAATGGCGTTGCTCTAGTAAACCATTACTACATACAGAGTTCCGTAAAACGCAGGCTAAGCAGTTAAAAGGAGAAAAAGAATATAAAGAAAAGAGTAGTTATAACAACGAATACCTCCTGAAATAAGCCATATTGTATTTTCTGATGTTTCACTTGAGTCCAACTTGTACAACTGGACTTCAGAGTAGGAAATGTACCCCAAGGAAGAAAAAATGTGAGAACATCAAAATCTAGAAATACAATTCAGTAGGCAGGTCCTCCTTCAACAAAGCTTCTCTCAAAGAGGCTTGTCCAAGGATGATCCAAGTCCCTCCTCCATTCTCGTTATATTATCCACCTCAAGAAAACTTGACAGAATCTGTACTTGAAATAAAGGAGGGCACATGCCAGGTTCTTTTTCGCACAGTTCTTCCTTCCGAAGCAGAATCCACAACCCAATGTGATTAGTTTCCCAACGCCGTTGGTTATTTCCAACAGCCTCTGCAAATTGAATGTCATCATTCAATCCGGCAGCCTTGTCATACTGCAGAAATGAGAAAATTCCAGATGCTAATCCAATGCCATTATTTCCTAAGGCCGAGCGTTATTCAGAATAATCTCTGCCAATTGAATGTTACCACTCAACCCAGCTGCCTTGTCAAATGGCAGGAATGAGAAGCCGTCAAGAAGCTTTACACACTTCAACCCCCATTTTGCCATCAAAAACTCAATAAGATGATGTCCACTGCATTTATTAAGGGAAAGATCACAAGAAAACAAAAACACATGATTCTGGTTCAATTGTATACGAAAGTGCACATGAATCATGGTAATATTTCATCGGACTCGAAGAATACCTTCGATTATGATATGCTGTTATGAAGACTGACCCAGGAGAGTTCTCAAGCAGGAATGTCACAGTGGCAAAGAGGTCATCAAAGGCTTACAAATGGAGATGAAATCTACATTAGCTTAATCAAAAGAGGAAATAGACCAAAAAAAAAAAAAGGGCAAGTGACCCACCACTTGTGTCATACAATACATCTGCCCCAAGAATGATCTTTGGGTGCAAACTAAATATGGATGCATCCCATACTCCCCATGTCAGTCCTAGTACCTGCAAGATAGTACTATATCTCCTTAAAAGTGACTCAATGAGGCCAAAGCCATTTAAAGAGACAATAAACTTCAACTCATGCTTCTAGATGACAAGCGTTAAGCAATGGGATCACAAAAATTAAGTAAAAGATAAGTATCATTTCTCTCTTCAACTAGAGCAAATTTCCATCCTCTTTGTACAGAGGAACTACTTGATCTGGCAATTTTTTCCATACAGAAAAATGATAGCAGCAAAAGTATTACATTACACTTGAGTTTGTTCAGGTCACACGCACTTTTCATGTTGTCCATCACCTGTAATTCAAAAGAACAGAACTGTAAGACAGTATTTATAGACTTCTTAAACATAAACTAATTCTTAAGGCATCTAATAACAAATCTTGCTAAGAGAACTCATGAGTAACAAAGAATGGCTATCTTGCAGCAGAAGGCCCATATCTTGAAAGCTCATTACTGGTTTGTGGCGCTGTTGATACTTGAAAGAATAATAGCCTCTTAAAAGGGTTCCATTAAGGCCTCTCCTATTCATGTCTAAAGCCATTATTACCTTAGTAGAACGTTGTTCTTCTATATATTAACACAAACCGCGTCCAATATTCGGCAAACTCAAAAGGATTTCCCAGGATCTTTTACTAACAAGACAGTTGAAAAGGAAACAACCCATATTTACAACTATAACTGAGTTCACTTATATGTTCCAAGTAAATGTCAATATTCAATGAAACCTAACAAAGCAATTCAGTGCAAATCCCGTTTGTTGCAATCATCATAATAACAGTATTTAAAACAGAGTTCAAGTTATTAATCCTGAAGGCACTGTGTCACAAAAGAGAACTCATTTAAACAGCAAGATAACACTGATGTCCCTGAAGCGCCAAATGAAACAACCCAATTTAACTCTCTCCCAAGTTCTGATTCTTCTCTAAACTCAAAAGGTCATCTTTATCAAACATAAAAGTAGAACTAAAGCATGTACAGAGTGAAAATGATAACTTTCTTACTTAGACTATTGCACCATATACAATTCTTAGGTGATTAAGATAGGATCAGACGAGCATTGATCACATTTATCTAAACAGCATTTACCATTCAGCACCCATAATCAGATTTTTCTGCATCTTAAAAGCAGTTGATGCAACAGAAAGCCAATCATTTGATTTCAAATCCATTAGTTTGATAGAACAGTACCCAGCATAGTCCCCAAGGAATTGTCAAAAGATGTTTGATCACTCATAAGTACAATGAATATGCCCAATTATTTAATAATTATCATAATAAATTACAATTGATTGGGAAGCAAACCTCTAAACTGTCGGCGTGGTCAGTGAGAGTGACGTCAGCACCAACTTTCGCAGCGACCAAACCAGGTAAGGAAGTCCCGGCCCCAAGCTACAAAATCCTAATTACTGTTAATCTTACTCTAATTTTCTAATGGATTCCGAATACTGAGACTGTTATGCGTACAATTTGGATTATCGGAAGCAAAAGTGACTTTACCTCGACCACGCTAGCCCCGGAAAAACGCGATCTCTGTTGCCAAACATACTCGGCCAAGATGACACTGCAAGGCCAGACAAACAGGCCGTAGTCCTCCTTCATATTCTGAGTGAGAAATCGTTATCATCGTCAAAGAGGAATGAAATTCCAGGTTTTATACTGTCTTTGGTTTGATTTTTTTTCATGTAAAAGAAAAAGATAGAGGACCTCAATGATAGAGATGGAGAAGGGCAGCTCGTCGGTTTCATCGCTGAAAAAATGTTCCGATATCGTTGTCATGCGTGTATAGGCCGATTCGCCGGGCTCGCCGCCTTCCATGCCGGATATCCGATATACGAACACGACAGCGGTAGTGCCCTCCAGCGTCTAGCAATAGAAGAGCGCCACTCAATTTTTGGCTACATAATTACTTTTATTATTTATATATTTTAAGAACCATAATGCATTTTCATTTATTCTATATAGATTTTGGAATAAGATTATTCTAGAATTATGATGGTACTTAAAATTCTAACAATTTTGATCCACGGGCATGAAGCTTAATAAAGTCATTGAGTTCATGGTACAACTTTCCAATTTGAAAATATATGTGTTTTATATTACTTAAATTTGTCGTGAAATCTACTCTTATGAATTTATTTTCTAGAAAATAGACTTTTTTTACATATATAATGATTGATTATGTTTTTCCTTACTATATTAACTTATAACCTTTTTTATTTTTACATATGCATCCAAACTAACTTGAGTGTCAAATTTAGGATCAAGATATTCGTAGTAGCTACTATTCTAGGTAGTAACTACTATTCTAGGTAGTAACTACTCCTAATTGATCTCACTAAACTCATCCACTTACATGTTAAATCTGAGATCAAGAGAGTGTAAGCAATACTTATTCTTAACTAACCTAAATACTTGTCAATATTCCTAATACAATTATTTATCTAATAATTCAATGGAAGATGATCGAGAATTTTTATACAAAAAAACTCGAGACCCCAAAGTTTGATGCATCTTTACTCAAAATGGCAGGAAGAATAGTGGATTGCTGCCTTTCATATTTGGCTGTTGATGTGAGGCTGATGCACGTTCTTGTACGATGTTACGTCCTCACAATTCCTCCGGCCGGCCACCCACCCGCCCACCCACCTTGCAACCTGTCTATGTTTAATTGCTTATATTGGTCAACGTATTTCAAGGGCATAGGAAATATAAGTGTTAAATCCTTCATTGTCTCCCAAGGACACGACCATTAGTACCTCCATCTTATTCTTTCTTTTAGTTATCATGTTCCTCAAGTAGATGGTCCTAGGAGGTGCATTGTTTTTCGGGTAATGGGGATTCATGGAGGCAAGCATCGAGCATTAGATTGCATTAGATTGCATTATATCGAGGAGAATTTCAGGGGTGCTGATTGCGGGGGCAAGGAGTCATGCAGCAGCAATGGCATACATCTAAGGCTTGCATTTTATTAATAACAAATAACAAGTTCCGACCGAAGCCGATGTTGGCCATCTTAGGAACATACACAATTAAAGAATCAATTTGGGGTGGCATGTTGTTAGCCAAAAACATTACAGGAGAATCCGAGAGTGATGGTGTCACATGCATACTGAGGCTTGTTTTCCTGTTGAAGTTTTATAAGCAGAGATTAATAAGCACAGTTCTTCTAGCATCAAATGTGTTTACCACGTGATTTTCAGCATTCGAACAAAGCTGTAAATATGGCAGACTCGTCTGAATTGGTTGGTGATGCATCGGCCGGTGGCATGGCCTCTAGAACATGCCGAAGCTCTGAAAGCCATAGAATCCGGCCAGATTTCGTGAGTTTCAACAACAATTCCTTCGAAGCAGTACGATTTTGTGGAGAAAGTCAGTATCCTCTCGCCCAACAAGTCCTTTTTCTCCCTCTTTGTAACTCAAGAGTCACAAACCAGAATAGTTACTGCAATTAAGCAATAGAGGACGAAATTAGCGAAAAAGAACAACAAAGTTCACTGCAATCCTTAACAATCGACAATAAAGAAAATCACAAACACCCATTAGCTTAACAAATCCGCATAAGCTCTTCCAACATAAAAGAAAGAAAAAAACGAA
The DNA here is from genome assembly GCA_028551485.1 of Casuarina cunninghamiana. NCBI lineage: Eukaryota > Viridiplantae > Streptophyta > Magnoliopsida > Fagales > Casuarinaceae > Casuarina > Casuarina cunninghamiana. The sequence goes on along the minus strand of CM052368.1, from coordinate 647,627 downwards.
AGAATTTCACTAGTTTCTACATTGCTAGCAACATAATCATAAGGCTTATCAACAGTTTTCAAAGAAGATGGTAAGATGAGACAACCCTTATTATGACCTCATTTCTTACGTATTCTAGATCCTTCTCCTCCTCCTGGTTTTCCTCTTCTTCTTTGTCACCCTTATCATAGGTTATCACAGATGTCAAAGCAATGCTGAAGGCAATGGCACACTATACTCATTTGAGGACAGAGAAAGAGGACCTTATTATGGGCTTCCAGAAAGAGCGTGGCTTCCGGTAAACTCTCTGACCTTACAGTAATAGAAGCTAATGCTCCATAAAAAAATCAGACTAGCAACGACATAGCACACAAAAGCAACATAACAAGGTGACACAAAGCATTATGGCCTCAAATTAGCTGATCAACAATAATGTTAAGAAGCTCAATCTTTCCTTAAAACCTGTTGTAAAAGGGAGGAGTTACCCCTACATATAAGAAAGACACCAAACCAAGATATTAGTAACGTAATTACTCATCCACATCATTTTCAACACATGCGTTCATCCTAAGCGTAGCGAAAAAAACATTCATGGGAACCTAGTTTACAAACAATGGAGAAGCACCCCTGAAACCTAAGCTCTAATACCATGTTCAAGGCCCAATACAATCCCCCTTAAAACCACTTGTAAGCGTACACATATATAAAAGGCTCACCATATCAGTGTACAGGTGATGTGGTACAACCCATGTTTTTGAACAAATAATAAGCTTATAGATTGGTATACTGATGCCACATGGTAAAAGTTACAGGGGGAGGATTAAGGTAAAAATAAAGCCAAAAAATTAAATTACATCAGCTACTGGTAAAAGTTTGCATTCGAACCAATGCATATATCAACTTGAAATCATTTGTTCAACATCATAGCCATAATCTCATTCAACCCAAATCTGTCTCACAACAATAAATGAGATGTCTGACAGCATTTTAAAAGCATACCAGTTGGGCAGCATGGCTTCGTTCTTTTGCTTTCTTCAGTGCTTTAAGTGTAGTTTCCAATGCTGTGTAAGCAGCAACATCAGTTAAACTCTTGCTCTCAACAGCATAATCAAACACTTCATAAGCTTCTGCTATCCTCCCTTCCCTACAAAGTACCCTCACAAAGGTAGCATAAGCTGCAGTCTCAAGCTTCATATCCCCTGATTTCATCACTCCGTACAGTTCAATTGCCTTTTCCAACAGTCTAGCCTTACACAATCCATGAAGCAGCGTACTGTAAGTGCAAGAATTTGGACTACACCCCTTTGCTGCCATCTCCTCCAACAATGCCAATGCACCAAATGCATCCCCCTCTCGGCACATCCCATTCATCAACGATGTATATGTAACTTCATCAGGAAGATGACCCTTCTCTTCCATGACCCTCAGAAACTTCCTAGCCTCCTTAACTCGACCAGTCTTTGACAACCCAAAAATCAAAGTGTTATAAGTAACAAGATCAGGCTCCACGCCCTCCTCCTTCATTTTATTATAAACACCAAGCGCTTCAATCCCTCTACTAAGCTTACAATAACCCTTAATAATTGTATTGTAAACAAAGCAATCAGGCTTAAACCCCTCCTCATTAAGCACACTAACCAATCTCGTCACCTCGCGGATATTCCTTGTATTACACACGTTATCAATCAAGATTGTGTAAGTAACAAGGTCGGGCTTCAAATCAAAAGAGTTTCGCATATCATCGATAAAATTATAGGTCACACTCAGAGACCTGGACTTACAGAGATGCTTGACAAGAAAATTATACGTGTAACTATCAGGCTTCGTGTGCTTTGAAGATAATTCTTTCAACAATTCGGTAGCATGCTCCACTCGATCTGCTAAGCAGAGCGACCGAACCGCAATATCTGTGGTGACCTTATCAGGTTGACATCCATTCGTGACCATAAGATTGAGGGCCTGGTGGACAGAGGCGAGGGTGGGATCGGGTGCGTGGCAGGACTGAGCGAGTAGGATGTGGTAGGTGGACCGTCCGGGGGAGAAGGACGGCTGGGACTTGGTCATGTGGCGAAGAAGCGCGATCGAGTCGTGAACGGTAGAGATGGAGGCGTAGGATTGGAGCACAGAGTTGTAGAAGCCAAGATCGAACGGAAATTTGGAGTTGGAGGAGATAATGGAGTCGAAGAGCTTCTTGGCATCGGAAAGGTTTGGGGTTTTGAAGGGGGACGGCGGGAGAGGGGAAAGTTGGGATGGGGGTGTTTTCTTGGCGGGTTTCTTCGGAGAGTAATGGGGTTTTGCCGGAACGACAGCAGACTGCATCTTCTGCAGCACAGTTGCGACTGCCGGACGCAGTGATGGAGGGACCTTTCCCATTTTCCTCCTGTTCTTCTTCCCGAGCTTGGCTGCTTCAATTCCGAGCTAATCAAGGATTTCCTAGGGTTTTGGCAGGGTTTGAGAGGAATCATCCCCCAACTCCTCAGTCCAATGGGTTATACAAAAGACCAAAGATCAAAACGTTGAGCCCACGAACAAATCCATATTCAGAATTCAAGCCTATAATTAGATGCAGCAGCCCTTTTCATCCGGCTCATGTTTTCTGACTCTTAAATTGTTCGGGCTTCTCACGCTGGAGCTGGGTCGTCAACTTACAATAAAATAGTTTTGAAGAGTAGAATTCAACACCTAGATTTTGAACCATTAGTATTCAGTTGCTAAACTACTAACCTATTGACATAAATAAGATCTTGACTTGTAAGTCAAATATTTTGTATACTATCATTCACAAAGTTTATAAACCTTAAAATATTGTAAAAAATATAATGCCAATATATTATATATCCTCCTCATAAAGGGAAGGTAAAAAAAAATTATGGTCATATAAGTAGGTCAAACCATTCTACTTATTAAATTAAAAGTGACAATTAGTATCAAAGCCAATTTAAATCCAATTCAAATTTCTTCACCTCACCCTATTCTTGTGCATGGGTTGAAAAGTTGGAGCTTGGCAACAATGGAGATATTATGAATTCAGACAAGGGAGGATGCACACTCATTGTATTGTACATCCCTCCTCTATTAGTAAGATGACTGAGAGGTTATGTTCATATAAGTAGCTATGGATGCTCTACTTGTTTGTTAATCTTTTTAGTTAGAATTTTAATTATTTTGGTTAAAATCTATATTAGTAAAAATAAATTTTTTTATATAACCTATTATTTAAGTGTTAGATCTCTTTTACAATAGCTTGAGCTTATGATTACAATACTCATGCCTCATATTAATTATAATCTACAATAAAATCCATGATATACGAAGAAATAGGATTAATTTTATTTGTTATTTGAGTTCCCCGCAAAGGTTGGAGTTGATTTATGGGAAGTTTTGTAAAACAATTTGATCGTTGACTAGATTGGAAGGTCAATTATTGGACCTTCCTCCACCAATAAGATTGCACCACGAAGCATCTGAGTGTTCCTCCACCATCCCCTTTTGTTCTTCTGCTTCTTTTTTTCTTCCGCAGTCCCCTCCATTCGAAAAGGGTCAAACGCAACCCGATCCGCTCCGATCCGATCCCGAACCTCGATGGCAAGAAGATCCGTGCCTGTGTTGAGACAACTCCTCTCGAAATCGCCATGCCCCGGCCGTAACCAGGCCCGGTCGGTGACGTACATGCCCCGGCCCGGTGACGGCGCTCCACGCCCCGTAACGTTGATTCCGGGGGACGGGATCGGACCGCTGGTGACCGGCGCTGTGGAGCAGGTGATGGAGGCGATGCACGCACCGGTGTACTTTGAGCGGTATGATGTGCACGGGGACATGAAGAAGGTTCCCGATGAGGTCATCGAGTCGATCAAGAAGAATAAGGTGTGCCTGAAGGGAGGCCTGGCTACGCCTATGGGCGGAGGCGTGAGCTCGCTCAACATGCAGCTTAGGAAGGAGCTTGACCTCTACGCCTCGCTGGTCAACTGCTTCAACCTGCCGGGCCTGCCCACTCGCCACGAGAACGTCGATATAGTCGTCATCAGAGAGAACACCGAGGGTGAGTACTCCGGCCTCGAGCATGAGGTTGTTCCCGGAGTTGTGGAAAGTCTCAAGGTAGAAAACTATTCTTTGACTGATTATGTCTCGCTGAATTGTGTTTTGAGGCCGTAAGATACATAAAACCTGAACCGTTTGTTGGAAGATAGTGGTCACAACTCTTAGAATCTGGAAGATGCTGATATCTTATGTTAAAAACTTGTCCTTTATTTTTTGTAATCAGCGAATTCGTACATGGAGATAACAACGTCTAAATCATATAAATGCGACTTACGGTAGAAAATCTGCAATATGTCTCTATTTGTATATGCCGGTGTAAACATCGTGATATTGACTGGTTGCAGCCTGGAGTATTAGGTGGCCGTAAATTTGGATTTTAGTTGTGATTTAGTTTTTCTTTTCAACTTCTAACTTTCTTTGTAAAATGAATAAGAGGACAAGGTTCGAATCAATCAAGTCCGAATCTGTTCTTAAAACTACAGAGGATATCTTGGTTTGTTTTTATTGTTTCAATCATCAACTTTATTGGTATTCGCCTCAAGTACTTGGTTGGCATGAATTTTTGTTTTTTACTTGTTGATTTTTGTTTCTTCACCCCTTTTTTCAGTCTTTCTTGAATACGTTTGATACTTACATAGTTGGGGAGTTATGTTTGTGCCTCGTACTAATCTTTTGGCTAGGTGATAACAAAGTTCTGTTCGGAACGGATTGCGAAGTATGCATTTGAGTACGCTTACTTGAATAACAGGAAGAAAGTGACTGCTGTGCACAAAGCAAATATTATGAAGCTTGCTGATGGTCTGTTCTTAGAATCTTGTCGAGAGGTTGCAAAAAATTATCCCGGGATCCAGTATAATGAGATTATTGTGGATAACTGCTGCATGCAACTTGTGTCAAAGCCAGAGCAATTTGATGTCATGGTATGTGACCCTGCTTCAAACAGTGCCATGGTTTACATTGGTATTGTTTGGCTACTTGCATCCAAGTTTATGTTAGTAGTATATATGGAATAGTGTGCACTACATCGGCATTTGCTTGCTCCATGTGCTTGTTGATAGTTGTTATTGTAGAGATAATTCAATTTGATTTTTGGTGGGAGGACCAATTCCATACAATTTGTTTGCTGCATTAGTTTTGAGTTAGTAAACTTAATGCAATAGTAGTTCTTGTGCTGCTATGATAATGGTCTTCTACAATTCTTGTGACTCATCTTTACTCCCTTTATTCTGCTGCTGCTATTTCATAAGATAGCAAACAAGGATTTTGTTGGTGATGCAGGCTGGTTTTGCATTTTGCAGGTTACACCTAATCTTTATGGTAATCTTGTTGCAAATACAGCAGCTGGCATTGCTGGTGGCACTGGAGTGATGCCAGGAGGTAGGTCCTTGTGTATTTTAAACTTCAGAGTACAGATTGCTATATGTTGCAGTCCACTGCTTAATCTTGATGTAGAATCTGTGAGGAAATGTTATTTAAAAAATTAACTCGTACCAGTAAGTTGTACTTTGTTGAGCTAATCTAAAAAAAAAAGTACTAAATTGGTGCTGAAGCACATCATAGAAAGAACTACCGATGGATGGCCTCGTCTAGAGGACTTTTAAGGTAAAAAATTGAGCATATAAGTATGCTTGGGCACCAATGGGTTTCCAAGCTAAGCTGATCAGGCGGCCAAAAGAATAAGAAATGGGGCTGCTATGGCTGCTAGACACACAGAGAGAGAGAGAAAGAGAGAGAGAGAGAGAGAGAGAGAGAGAGAGAGAGAGAGAGAGAGAGAGAGAGAGAGAGAGAGGAGGATGGGGGGTGTAAAGGGTAGCATGAAACTGTTAAGCATCTCGGTGGCTCAACAAACCACCTAAGCAGCCAGGGTATCATGAAGATGTGTCTATAGAGTAAGGACTGGAATAGGATCGAGAGAGGTTTCTTTCATTTCACTCTCTCTTTAGCATAATAACATCTGCGTGGTCCCAGGAAGCACCAAAGTGGCTAGGGTGAAATGAAAGTGCATATATACATTTGGATGTTGAGTTGGAACCTTGACAATCCTATTCAGAGTTCCAACACAGTTTTAATAGGAATTCAGAATCTCTTCCCACAACCAAGCTACCCCTGGTGAAGAGCCAATCCAATTACTCAGCACTAGGTCGTAAGTCAGGTGTGCAGGGATTTTTTGAATATCCCCTTGTGTAAGATAACTGTACCTGAATCCAGCATCATGGTTTTAAACCATTGGTGATAGTGAGGATATAATATGAGAAGTAGACAACGTTATGGGAAGTACAGATAAAATTGAAGGTAAGTTTATTAGACTAGTCAATGGGCTTATTAGGCATATAGCAAAAGTGCTGCTGAAGGTTCGAACAATTGTTTCCTGGGCGTCAGATGTGTAGTGACAAAGGGAGAAATTCTGCACATATGTTGATTCTCTATTTCAACAAACTTATAATTTAGGTGGAGTGTTCGTTAGATGGGAGTTTTGTTGTGCTTACTTGTGTAGCTTCATTCAGCAAACTGCTGTAGGGAAGTTATGAGAAAGGAGCTCGAGGTGAGGCTCGAGAAGCTTCTAAGGCACAAATGAAACACGTTAGACATCCTCCTAGCCTATTAATCTCACTCACCCTTAATACACTTATTGATGCTAGCTTATGAGAACTATACTTGCCATCTCAATAAAGTTCTACAAGATATGTTGAAAATCGATTTTATTTCTAGGATAAATTCATCATCCGTTTTCCCCTGAATACAATTCGTTTGGAAAGAAGCTTTTGATTGCTTGTTTTCTTCTTCAAATTCTAGTATGCTAATGGTTAGTCTATTTGCATGCATATCAAAAGATGAGTGTATTTGTGATCACGCCCCTCCATTCTCTCTCTGCTCCACTCTCCCCCCGCAACACCACCCCCCCCCCCCCCCCCCTCCAAAAAAAAAAAAAAAAGAAAAGCAACCCAGAAAAGAAAAGTGAGAAAATATCGATGTCTTTATATCATTTTACTGCTGTCGACCGACGCATGGGTGATGTTGCAGGCAATGTCGGGGCTGATCATGCTATCTTTGAGCAAGGTGCTTCGGCAGGAAATGTCGGGAATGAGAAAGTACTGGAACAAAAGAAAGCCAACCCAGTTGCCTTACTTCTCTCATCTGCCATGATGCTGAGACACTTGCAGTTTCCTTCGTTTGCTGATCGATTAGAGACCGCTGTGGAACAAGTCATATTTGAGGGTAAGCACCGGACAAGGGACCTTGGTGGACACAGCACAACTCAAGAAGTGGTTGATGCAGTAATGGCTGCTCTAGACTGACTCAGAACAGATTCATTTCCTTCAGCGTCCCAAACAATTTTGTGATTTATAATGGAGTTCTTACCTCCAACATTCTTCTTTTCTTATCTCCACTAATGTTATTCATAATTTTTCTCTGATCACGATTGAAATGATTATTGTTGTCTCAATAATAGCAATTTTACGATCACCTTTCGGTAATATCAGCTAAGTGATCAAACTTTTGCTCCCTATTTTGATGAGATCCAGGATTGTATTCTAATTGAAGCATCAGTGTGGTTGTGTATTGCGTTATTGAAAGTGGAATTATGTTTCCCTTAAATTGCTTCTACATACAAGATTTTGAAGTCTTAAGAGGCCAATTTGCATTTGTCGACGAGTGCCTAGTTTAGTGATGAGTAGGTACTTATTAAGATGTCAAATTTGAGATCAAATTTGGCTTCCTGTTTAGATTCATTTTAGCATAATCCGAATGTCTCAGGCCTTTAAGCTAGCTGCCATTCCTTTCGGCCCCTTGTGGCCTCTGTTCATCCCTGCATGAAGCTCTGAATGGGTTGTTCTCCGACGCTTGTTATGACCAGATAAGACAAACTGAAGAAAAAGACGGACCCATTCGGTGACTTTCGCGGTCGCCCTCACTGAACCGACTTGAATCTGAACTACGATTCAGAATTCTTTTCATTATTAAAAGAATAATAAAAAAATAAAAAAAATAAAAATATTTATATTTATATATATTTTTTATAATTTTTTTATTTCCGAATCGCCCATCTGCCACTGCCTATGAGTCGCCGGCTCATTCTTCAACAGGCACGCGGTCAGATTTTTCATAGTATGCTTTTGTCGGTACGGAAAGCTAGTCTTCTTACCCATTAGCCCAATAGTGCAGCGTATTCTGTAAGAGCGGATAGAAGGAATTTGATTGACATCCCGATGGGAAAGAAGGAAAAGACAGTCTTTGACTTCCCGAAGGCTTTAGTGGTCGTAGATCTTTATGATGCGATAGCTGCACGGGTGGTCGTAGACTACGAGAATGCCACGACTCTTATATGTTTAAAATCCTTCTTAGGGATGGCATGTGTAACCCGTTATAAGAGTAAGGGGCGACACTCGATTTACTGTCGAGAAAAACGATCTAGACTAGACTAAGAATTCCCAGGAAGGATGAGAGCTCAAAATCTCGATTTTATTCTCTTATCTTACTTAAGATATTTATTTGTCAAGCTTTTAGACTTTGAAGGACTAACTTTCTTCTTAAGAAAGAAAGAGGAAGACTATTGATCTTATAATACGTGACCGGTGTACTTACTTCAACACAAGAAGCATGGGCCTCTTCGATAGAAGCACTTTATTTTCTTAGCCCCGTCCCCACCTTTGTTTCCCGTAACACTAACTTTACCCTCAAGCCAAGTTAAGATAGTGAGAGAGTGAAAAAGACGGCACAACGTTGACACACAGTTCATTGATAAAGAAACCATGTCACGAGTTTGGCCAATTGCTCTCGGAGACCTGCTAGGCGAGATTCCGCTTTAGTTGCTGCCAAGGCTTTCAATGATAAGAAAGCAGGGGCGGAAAGAAAGCTGATTCCTTTTCGACGGAAGAGCTCTGACACATTCTCCTTAGAACAAGAAAGGATAGGAAAATGGTGAATCACCAGTCCCGCCATACAAGACAAATACAATAAGAGAAAGAGAAGGAAACCTCTAACAAGAAAAACATGTCCTACAACCGCATACACATACCCTCGATACAAAGCAAGAAAGAAAGCAAACTCAGTCCTCGCCTCGGGTGAGCCAACAAGTCAAGCAAGAATCGACTTCACACACTAAGAAGATAATCATTATCTGAGAATCAAAGAGAAGTTTTTTCAAATAAAGCAAGAAGAAAATAAAACCTTACCACAATACGACCATCGGGGATGGAGATAGACCTCCAAGCACATGAACTCGATCTACTGGACGGACTAAGAGGGAATAGACGGGAAGCAAGCATGGAAGCACTCAAGCTAAAGCAAATGCACCTTACAACACTTCGAAAGCTAATGCAAGGTTAAGGTACCTCACTAAAGGGGCTAGGGAAATGATCCTAGACAAGGAAGAAGATAACCTCGATCGGACCTTAGTCTGGATTCGAAAACAAAGAAGAAACTGCTTTGCCATTGGCAAGTCACACATTTTTCTCCCTCTGAGTCCCTGTCCCCGAGTCTCAAAGAAAGAACAAGAGATGTACGATTCGATGAGGATAAAAAAGGAAACCACGCTTTCACTTACATAAGACATTTCAACAACTAACGGAAGAGGGAATGCACCTTTACCATGGGGCAATGGTAATAGACCAGGAAAGCCATTCACTCGCTTAGACTAAAATACGACATTGACTACTCGACTCGCAGAGGATAGTTCGCCGTTCCCCTATTCTATTCTATAGAAGGCTATAACATAGGTCTACTCCAGTAATAAAAATAAATAATTGCCAGCCGAGGTTACACTTACGGACAGAAGCACACCAATTGCATTCTGGTGGATTGCTATCCCCTTGATGACGACGCAGGAGGGGGCAAAGGGAATATTTTGACTACAAGCCTGGAGATCCGTATGTCTTTAGGATTGGTGGAACAATTAAGTTAAAGGGTATGGTTGTCATTACAATCAAGGGTCTTTATGTAATTGTGGAACTAGGAAATATCTTCTAGATGTAGTGGATTTCCTAGTAGTGTTGGATTAGGATTCTTATCCTTATTCCTAGTAGTGTTGGATTAGGATTCTTATCCTTATGTGGAAGTAGGTTTTCCTAGTAGTATTCAATTAGGATTCCTTTAGGGTTTCTCTATAAATAGGAGAAGTATAGAGAAACCTAGTGGGCGAGTTGAGGGAGTCCCCATGGGGGGCTAATTGTTGAAGAGGGCCCCTCTCATGGATTCTAGTTGATGAGAGAATCCATGAGATACCTATTTGAAGAAAGGGAATGTATGAGAAAATCTAATGAGAAGAGACTACAGGGGACGTAGGACATTATGATGTTCCGAACCTCTTAAATCTGTTGTGTTTGGGTGTGTGCGTTCTTATATTTGTGTGTTTGATCTCTTTGTGGTTGATGCGACTTTGTTGAATTCTCCCAATAAGAGATCCGTATGTCTTTAGGGATGACCACCCCCCCCTATAGGAGTCAAAAGCATAATAGGCAGAGCAGAAGAAATCCCATATATCTTGTTGGCTCTCTCAATGACAAGCAATGTCTGTCTCGGAAACTCTCTATACGCTGGCGAACAGAAGACAGACTTTGAAAGTAGACATTGAGCGAAGGAGGGAGAAAGCGGACAAAGCAAAAACCATTAATTGGGGTAAAGAAATACGAGCAATCCGCGGGAATAGCAAATGTAGCCCCTATCTCTTAAAAAGAAGAGGATAGATAGGTCCCACTCGTGTCATGGATTACCGTACATACAATTTCAACGCTAAAAAAGTAACAAAAAAAGCATTTAAACCCGGGATTTTTCAATGAAAAGACCTTTTTTAGCCCTTTTTCCGCTATTATCGTAAGATATGATATTCATGATGAGCATGAACATTCTATGGAGATCACTGCAAAAACAAAAACCCCGTATTTTACGTATGCACATTTTCAACCGATTTTTAGTCTTTCCTAATATGTCATGTCATATGCTTAACACATTAAATTAGATGACATCGAAGCAAGCAAGCGCTTAACTCTTCAATTCGCTTATCGCTTCCTAGAGCAATAGGTTAACTCAGAGCAATAGGATCACTTAAGCTCCCTCAGTTGGAAGGAAGAAAGCAAAGCTTGAGGGAGTGAGCTTAGTTACTTATTTTCGGTCGGTTTGGCCCCTCCCGGGCACTGAAAAAGATATTTCAATGGATACTTCAAAAGCACTAACTAAGGAGGAAGGAACCGGAGCAACCACTGGAAGGAAGCTGCTTGGTATGATTTCAGACCATAGCGATATCGAACATCACTTACATTATTTTATGATCTGGAAGGACACAGAAAAAAGACGGAATGTCTTAAGTAAAATAGAGAGCTGGTCTTTAAAAAAAATTTTATTCTTGTTTTCAATACAGAAAGAGGAGTAGCTATTCTCACTAAACCGAATCTGTAAATCGAAGACCGCTAAGGGAACTCTTTATTGATTCTGTTTACAGAGTAGCTTCTCCTTACAACTCTTCCTTTCCTCTTCTCTTTTCGTGCCCTTTCCTAAGGGCCACGTCCTTCACTCTAAACCCTTCTATTCGAACTCTGACACTTCTCCGCTAAAGCCCTTACACTTCTCACTGTGAAACTTCTATTTCACTCCCTCACTCCTGACATCCCCTAACTTTGACAAGGCAAGAAAGAAGTAAGCTTTCTTTGGCAAAGACTACTCGCTCGCAGCATCCTTCCTCTTTCAAGAGTTCTTTCGAAGCCCCTTTTCTAACACCTTATTTTTTCGTTGGTAATGGTTTCAGGTTTTGAATGGATGCCCCAATTGGGTGAATTCTTAAACCCGGGATGGATTCTTGCCCAACCAAATAAAAGGCTTGGGCTTTTCCAAGAAGCAACTTCCTTATTAGGAAGCTCCCCCATTGATATTGAATCACTCTCAAACGGGGGTGGCGGGTAGGTACAGAAAGACTAATCCAATCTTTTAATTCAACAAGAAGTACCACCAGTGTGATAGAATGTGATTCCGAGTGATAAGACATAGGGTAGAAGGTATAGGATGGAAACCAGAATCGTTGCCCGACCAGTAGTCGAAGATGGTGAGGAAGGATGAAGTAGAGACCTTTCGGTTTCAAATCCAAGGAGAGACAAGAATGAATGATTTTTTCCATTCATTAGGTTTATAGAGTAGAACAAGCCAGCAAGCAAGACTGCGAAGAAAAACCACCCGGCATAAAGGAATAGATTTGATTCCAGGTTGTACCACTAAAACCAACTTTAATGTTTTAAGTCTCAGCTCGTTACCTATCCATTGAATGTCACGCCGTATACCTTATCTGTTGGTTCCATGTTCCGTCTACGCCGACAAGACAAGGAATTCCCCTCAGCCCCTAAGCTTGGGATTGCTGCTACACGTACTTCAGTTCTTTAATTGAGGAAAGTCGGGAAAATTGGCCTACCTCACATTTCCCTTCGTAAAGCATCGAAAAAAGATCTCGTTTTAGGAACCCCCACGTTTTTGGCCTACTTGCCTCGGATCACTGAACTGGGTGACTAAACTTTCTTTCGAGAAGACAGTGAAGTTCAAGCATCATCCGAAGAAGACTTTGTCTCGTCCCTTACCTAGGAAATCTCAGTGACTTGCCTCCCCTCGCCCTCGGGGAACTACCTTAACAACCTCGGAAGTCAAAGACCCACCTTTCAAGCTAAGATCTTAAACGGATCCATCTTATCAAAAAGAAATTCCCCTTCACCGGGTGTGGGAGTTCCCGTCACTCTTCCCTTCGAGTAGCCTGGACCTTCCTCCAAGACCGCTTATGCCGAAAAGACCTCTAATGCCGACTCTCCTGGTACGAGAGCGAGGTTAGCTAGACGGGAGGGAAACCATAAGCGGCTCTATCCCCCTACTAAGAAAAACGAACACTTCATGATCGAAGTTCGATCCACCACTTTTGGAAAAGAGATGAGACGGTCTACCCGCCTTTACATGGTACGCCCACCTCTCTGAAGAGTCGATCCCGACTTGGGAAGCAAGGGTCACGGAGTTCATTGCAAGGTGGGGAGCCCCTACTTTTGCCTGTCCCCAGAAGTTTACTCAGCAAGAGCTCCTCTTCATGTGCATGAACAACTTCAGGCACGACTTGTCGTCGATACTCCTGACCCAAACTAATAAGGGATTCGACGACTTGTGCACTAAAGCTCACGATGTGGAAGCACATCTTAGCAAACGGCAGCGTCCTACGAAGTACTTGAAGTTCGTTCCGTTACCTTATTAACAAAGTAGACGAATCACTCTCTTTCTCTATTAGAAAAGTGGACTTCTTTTTCACAGCCTATATGCGTATGCGGAAAACGAGAGTCCTTACTTTTCTTTCTCTTGCCCTGAGAAAATTCGGGGCTATCGGTTCCGTTCTGTTTTCTCTCTCTACCTCTTCTTTTTGACCTAACTTCCAAATCTTTTATGCCTGGCCATACCAAATGGTAAGGGTAACGTCCCTTCCCTCCCTTTGAAGTGCATTTATCAGATCAGCTCCCCGAGTCACTAGAAAGAGGGTGAAAGGCCCACTACTTCTTCATTCATGGCCTATTTTTTTGTTTGATTTGATTGATCTCCCTTTCGTATTCATTCGACCTGAGGCAAAAGAGAAGTCATACAAAGAAAGGTTCTTTCATGCAATGCATAACGGGCGGGCTCCTATGGATTCCTCCAACTCAATGCATGAAGGGAGGAGTATGAGGAAGGCCGGCTTTCTATATTATATGAAGATTCAAACAAAAAAAAAGGAAAAGGGTCAAACCATATCTTACTGAATAATCTTACTGAATGAGGAAGAGCTCTTTATGTGGTCTCGCTTTACCACCATCTGAAATGCGCGAAACTTCGATTGGTGGAAGCCCGTCCATGAAGATTCTCCCTTTTCTTACGTGCAATTCCCCTCTTTCGGTAAGCATCCAGTATCTCAGCAAATGAACATTTCTCTAAGCTTATCCTGTAGCTTATACGTCGTTTGAAAGCCTCTTCAAGGATCCAACGAATAGCTAAGGTTTGTTGACGATCCCTGGCTACAATCCCAGGGACATAATAAATAGTACCTGCTACTCCTACTTTTTCCACTTCGCATATGGGCTTTATATTCTCTACGGCGTCAACCATAAGTTTGATTACATCACGTTCAGTTTGAACTGGGCGATGAAAAGTTTGATAAACAATAGCACGAACTCTCGTTCTTTTACCTTCTTTCATGCGAAAGTTGACCAACTTCTTGATCAATTGTTTTTGCTCACCATCCAAGCCCCCCATATAGCTTAGAATTTCCGAGCAATTGGAAGCCGCTTTCGATGACGAGGCCGAAAAATTTATATTACGCAATCGTTACTGTCCATCTTTATCAGCCAACTCCCCTGTTTCCATCTTTCCTTTCAGAGTTTACCACTCTTCATAGCTTCTTGAACTTATTTTAGGGTCTCGTTCCCTGAGTTCAAGAGTATACACTCTCGCGTCATACGGCTCCGTCCCGGAATCAGGACCTCCTCTTTCCTTTGACCAACGGGCCCTCGAACCAAATCGATACGCGCCCAATTCCAATCACTCACCCTTTTGTGGCGATAGATTGAAATAATCTATGGATTTGAGCCTTAATGTCCATTTGGACTCCTTCTCCTAAAGCCGATTTGGTGGCACGTGTTAGGAAGCGTTTAAGATTGATCAGGTCGCCCCGTGTAGCCGAAGGAAGGTTCTCTTTTTTGGCTTTCGGGGAAGCGCCGTCTTCAATGATAAGTTCTAAAAATTCCATTGGATTCGGCGGCTGTCTGATAGAGGAAAAGGCGAAGTCACAAGTCTTTGAGGTCTAGGAATAAGCCATGCCATTGAATGGCTTGGTCGATCCTCGATAAATCGATCCTCTGTCTTAAGCAAAGAAAGATCAAGAGTTGAGATGTGAGAAAGAGAGAGAGAGTTCATAGATCGGCCTAAGACGAATTCTTTTCTTTTGTGGAACTCTTTGCTCCTACTATTTTATAGTGAAAGCGGAATCACAACTGTCTCACGAAAGAAGGGGAAAAAGCAGTGTGTTCATGGTCACTCCAAACATAGGATTTATGGACATCGACCTCCTTAGATTAGATTCAAGTAAGGGCATTGGAGCTCTTTGATGTTGATGCTTGAGTTTCCTAAAACTGTGAAAGCTTAGGAGGATTTTTATAACCATTCTGCACCCCCTTCCCTTAATGAAAAGTCCCCATTCGAGTAGTCTCATAGGTCTGACCAGGGGCTCGGTTCCAACCATTCTTGCAAAGGACAACCTCGCTCCTAGCGAAAGATCAAACGCCAGATGTGAAGCAACTTCACGATCCAATGAATTCCCTCAAATCGGATGACACAAGGCGAACTAGAATAGGCTGATTGATCCAGGTAGCGACAGGCTCCAATCGAAAGGAACCGCGCGTACGCTAGAAAGACGTATAGGCAAGCCTTTCTTTATGATCATATGGATCGCTTTTCGTGACTTTTCGTTCCATAGGCATACATTGCAGTCTAACCTGCTTTCTAACTTTAGGGGGCCGAGAATAAGTCTTTTGATCCTTCTCGAGCCTACTCTCGTCTTTCGAATTAAGCTTCCGATTTAGTTGGTGCAGACGCTGAAGGATCAGCTGACACTAGATAGGAAAGGGGGGATCCCCCGACAGAAACCTCCTGCCGCTCTGGTAACTGCGCTCGCATACTCGTGTCTAAACTCTCCGAGTCTGGCAACACTACATTCTCGGTAGACCACCATGATGATGCCTCATCAAAGACAACATGCAGCGAGACGTATGCTTTATTGGTGGTGGGATCAACGCATCTCCACCCTTTCTTCTGCTCATCGTACCCAGTAAAGATACACCGTATCGCCTTCTTTTCCAACTTTGTCCTCAACTGATCGGGCACAAAGACGTAGCAAACGCACCCAAATACTCTGAAATGTGAAAGAGTCGGCTTTCTCTTGTACAATATCCGGTATGGCGAGAGAAAACCAAGCTTCGCTTGAGGCAATCTGTTGATGACATGGGCTTCAGTCATCATGCATTCGGCCCGGCTGCACATTCTTCGCATTATGAATGCGGTTTCGCCAAGATGTCGATTCTTCCTCTCCGCGACTCCGTTCTGCTGTGTAGTATAAAAGCACGCAAACAGCCTGCGAATCCCGTTTTAAGTAAGCACCAACTCCTGTGATGTGTATTCCCCCCCAGAGTCTGTCCTCAAACATAGTTTTCTTTGCCTTTACTTTATAAGTTTCATTCTCCACTAAGCTTCTGAACTCCATGAACTTTTGAAAGATTTCGGACTTCTCTGCTAAGAAATATACCCCGCGATTAATCATCAATAAATGGTTGCATATAACGCTTACCTAAGCATGATGGAGTGGAGACTCTGCCAAAGACGTCTGCTTGAATGAGCTGGTCAACTTCTCCCCAGTTCTGTACATGCGCAAAGAATGTCTGAGTTCCTCTTACTTTCCTGAACCTGTGAGAACACTCTAAGAATATGCCAGCAAAGACCTCATTCAATACTTGATAAATTGCATCCATCACAATAATGTCGTTTTTATGTGGTTGAGTAATAAGGCTTAGCTTCCCAGGTTTATTGGGTTTTGGAATAAACGATCTATCTATACATAAAAAGGATAAAACCTAATGGAATAATCCCTTAATGCCTTATCAATGGAAAGGTCTTCGAAACTATGAATCACGCTCCTCGCCCTATCTTACTAATAATAATAAAAAAGGGGTATGCTACTCATTGGTATGCCGGGCCTCTAAAGGGCACACAACTTAAGATGCTTCCCAGGGCGCTACTAACCACTAAATACTTAGGACTCCACTTAAGATGCTTATGGTGCGGTTGAGTATACCAGATATTCTGCCCGAGTTATCCATCTTACCCAACCATCTGTTACTGGATCAACCGAATCCACTGCTGCTCCAGCGACCCCTGCTCTAGCCACTTCCCATCCCTACGCGGGTTATGCCTTTCCTCAAGCTACGGGCGGTGCAAGTGCTACTTAATCGGCTAAACCAAGAGCATCATAGTCGGTTTAAGAGCCCAAAGCATGCCTTTTATAAGCTACAAGCATAAAACGAAACCCTAGTGATCACTTAGGACTAAAATCAGCCTTAAAACACCCTAAACCTACTTAAAATCGTAAAATAAACCCTAAATTTGCTGTTGCCGCACTCGTTCTTTCGGTAGTACAGGCCCGTTCGAACGGCTCTTCTGTCGAACTTTTTCTTTCGAATCCAGCCACGTAATCTTCGCGCAATAAAACTTTGAAGTCTCATGAAACCTACAAATGTTCAAACGCCAACCCTGGAATTAACCACAGAGCATAAATCAAACATGATGCTTCTACTATGTCATTTGAAGAATCAAAGATCATAATTCAGACTTTACATGGTTTTTATTTTCTATCACAACCCCAGAAATAAAAAAGTAGTGTAAATTTGTTGTATTCAACCTATAAGGTAGTTTAGTATTGGAGAATCATTTTTTTATTTAAGTTTTATTTTAAGAATCTTATTTTCTATTGAACGAAGAAAGTTTTACATTGAAAAAAAAAATTATTATCTGATGTTTAAGCATAATTTTTAACTTAAGAACTAATGTCTAGGATAAAATATAAGTCTTTTTAATATAGTAATAGAGTGCATTCTAATTCACTATAACTTATGTTCTTAGGATTTTAAAAAATATGTTCAGTTTAGTAAGTAGAAGAATATCTATTTTATCTCATTTAATCATATACTCAAGATACATTCAATATATGAGAAAATATTAAAAATAAGAATCTCACATTAAAAAATTATACATTTTTATGTTTCTTGTTCTAATCTATTACCATGACTAAGCAATGAAAGGGCACATAAATAGCTCTCTTTTTGTTGGATGACCTATAACCCCCACTAAAATTTTTTCAATAGCTTAAAATGCAATGGAAGGGTTTCAAATCCAAGATACTTGTAGCACAAAATTTCCCACATGAGTCTTTTTTACCATCTCCATTATACTCCAAAGAGCTAAATAGCTCCTCTTTGCATGCGCCAAAATCAATGAACAAACAAAAGGAAAAAAAAAAATTGAAAGGTTGAGCATTCTTATATCTCTTATACTTTTAAGGCAAATGTTTTAGGCCTAATTAACATTTCTAAGAGATTTTCTTGTAACAATGTTTGCTTCTTCTTTTTTAATTGAATAGGGTTGTAGCCTTGGTCATTTATATTGATAACTCAGGGTGATTTGAAAACAACACAAGTTAAGTGATACATGGAAGAAGGTGTAAGACCTAGTCCCTCAAAACATAAAACTTGACAAGCATGTAAGATACATCTTAAGAGAAAATAAATAAAACATAGAAGACTAGTATAAGTGTGGTCATGATTATAAAATAAAAATATTTCATATAAAATTTAACGTAAATTAGAATAAAGAAACAAAAATACACAATTCAAGGAAACATGTAATGTTTTAGGCCTAATTAATCTTTCTAAGAGATTTTCTTGCATCTAATTGGTAGAAAGTCAAGAGTTGAAAATAGTTGAAGTCCTACAACACCATTTACAAAGTAGAGGTTGTGGACTAACACCTTAGTCCTTCTAGTTTTTGGATCATAACTCATAAGTCTACAATGGGGCTTACCCTCCGCCATCTCCAAAATAGCTTTACTTTTACTACACTTGCATGAAGGATATCTAAAATAAATCTCGTCATTATGCTTTATATTCACACTATTCGTGAATCTAAATTTTTGTTCATTGGCCTCATCTATCAACAACTCTACCACTTTTTCAATGGTCACATTTAAGAGGCTTTGTTATCACCACATTTTTAGTTATATAAAAAACTAGCGAATGTTGATTCCTAGTTAGGAGTTTTTGTTAGAATTCTTGGGTTTGATTAACAAAGATTGAACATCTTTTTTACCTTAAAATTGCTTTGTACGAAAGATGGTCATTTTTATTTTAATATAAAGAGGATACTAAAATGAGCTTGAAGTAATATGAGAGTCCCACCTTTAACATACATATTCGACCCGAACATGGACAACAAAAAATTTATACATGAGTAAATGATGAATACTTGAAAGTGGTGGACTTTGATAACGTGTTAGAATTTAAGGGTTTCATTAATTATTATTTTCACATGCTAAAATCCAAATGATTCATTTGTGAATTTTAGTAAGTAGAATTTATGGAGCTTTGTTCTAAAGCAATGACTTCTCATAACTCAGAGAGAAACGAGGTCTTGACAAGAAACTAATCCAAACAAAAAAGGATATGGTTGCCGTTGTCGAAAGAATGTTTCTCCACCAAGTGTTTAAAAGGATTGGTTGCTTAAACAAATAGTGGATGGTAAGATGAGGGATTGTCTTGTTATGTGTATTGATAACATTAGGAATGGAGGTCAATTCATGTATGCCTTGATATGCAAATTTGATTCCGAAGGCAATCTTTTGTTACGAAAAGTCAGTTTCATCATAAGAACCTTTTTTCTTTTATGTTAACTTACCCCACTTACTCATAAATTTTCGAAATGTCAAACTTAAAACTAAAAGTTCTGGATTAGTCATTTACTGACGATAAGAACATGCTCGCAGGGCACAGTGCTGCTATCTCCGCGTGGCTCTCATCGGCGATCATGGGCTGCTCCTCCGAAAGATATGATTGTCGTTTCTATGATTATTGTTCTTCGTTTTCTGAAGAACAACAAATCCCATATTCCTTTATTAATATTTTACTTCATTATAAATATTTTATTTTCAAATATCTTATCGACAAATCCGCAGCCTGAGTGCGACAACGGATCCCATGTTGGTTGTTTACTTGCTTTTTCGTGGGAGGACGTGTCGCGCTAGTAGCTGGTTTGGTGGGTTCTGAGTTTATCTCGCAACGGTCAGTCATATCAGTTCGTCCGCCAGGATGAGTCGCTTCTTCAAGAAATCCGTGGTTCGCAACGTTTGTGGTTTCAGTAGCTTTCGTCTTTCTTTAACCAAAAGGTTTTGCAAGTTCTCTCACTTTTCCGGGGGCTTCAAGCCGGAATCATGGAGATCAATGGAGGGTCTGGTTCGTTGCCCCGCAAATTACGTTCCTTTGACTCCCATAAGCTTCTTGGAGAGAGCAGCAAAGGCTTACGGCGACAGGAGCTCGATTGTGTATGGTTCTGTGAAATATACTTGGGGTGAAACTCATGAACGATGTCTGAGACTAGCATCTGCTCTGACCCAGTTGGGAATTTCCCGTGGTGATGTGGTGGGTTGGTTTAGATGGATTTCCATGTTATTCTTACATGTTTCTATTTGTTCTTGGTCCTCACACTTGATTATCGGTCTTGATCACTGTTTTCTGGAATTTCAGATGACTTCTTACTTTCTTTGAAGCCTTGATTTATACCCTTTATCTGTTGAATGTAATAAACTAGGGAGATGCAGAATTTTGATCTTGGTAGTCTCAACTAGTTACCCTTTCTGCCTTATCTGGATCCTCTAGTTGAGCTTAATCTATATTGCAAAGGAATTGTTTTCTTTTGGGATAAGCAGATGAGTTGTTTCAGGTTTGCTGGGAAGTACCCCGATTTGATCTGTTTTCATGGAAACTCTGTTGGATTTTTGTTGCTTAGACTGACAGTTAGATAGCAAGTTCCTATCATACCTTGTGTTTCACATTCTGAGGTCAATTGAAAGCTGCCGGCCGAAGTCTGTTTTCACGTTTGTAACTCTGTTTCTGCAGGTTGCAACCCTGGCCCCTAATGTCCCTGCAATGTGTGAGCTGCATTTTGCAGTTCCAATGGCGGGAGCAGTCCTCTGTACATTTAACGCACGATATGATTCAGCCATGTTGTCATCCTTGCTAAGACATTCAGAAGCGAAGATCATCTTTGTAGACTACCAGTTACTTGAACTTGCTCGGGGAGCACTTCATCTTCTTGAAAAGACAGACACCAAGGCACCATTGCTGGTCTTGATATCTGAATCTGATGGTCCATGTCCTACAGAAGTCACCTCTGAAACTCAAGAATATGAAAGTCTGCTTGAGAATGGAGAGGCTGGATTTGAGATAAGGCGACCCAACAGTGAATGGGACCCCATCAGCCTGAATTACACTTCTGGAACAACATCTAGACCAAAAGGAGTTGTGTATAATCACAGAGGTGCCTATCTAAATGCCCTGGCGACGGTTCTTCTCCATGGGATGGGCTCAATGCCAGTTTACCTGTGGACTGTACCCATGTTCCATTGCAATGGCTGGTGCCTCATATGGGGACTAGCAGCTCAGGGCGGCACCAATATATGTCTCAGAAAAGTCATTCCAAAGGCTATATTCGATAGCATTGTTCAGCACAATGTCACCCACATGGGAGGGGCGCCGACTGTCCTGAACATGATCGTGAATTCTCCGGTCACTGACCAACGGCCGCTTCCTCACAGGGTGGAAGTGACGACCGGTGGTTCACCACCACCACCCCAGATCCTCTCCAAAATGGAAGAGCAGGGATTTGTTGTTTCCCACTTGTATGGCCTCACAGAAACCTTCGGTCCTGGAACTTCCTGCATATGGAAACCTGAGTGGGATTCTCTCCCTCTTGCAGAACGATCCAGGCTTAAAGCACGGCAAGGGGTGCCTCATATTGCCCTGGAACAGGTCGACATTAGAGATCCTGTCACCATGGCATGCATACCAGCCGATGGTAAAACCATGGGAGAGATCATGTTTAGAGGAAACACAGTAATGAGTGGATACTTGAAAGATCTGAAAGCAACAGAAGAAGCTTTCAGGGGTGGATGGTTTCGAACTGGGGATCTTGGGGTGAAACACCCTGATAATTACATAGAAATGAAGGATCGTTCGAAGGACATAATCATTTCTGGTGGGGAGAACATATGCACAGTTGAAGTGGAAACAGTTTTGTATAGCCATCCTGCAATTCTTGAGGCCGCAGTTGTTGCGCGGCCAGATGATCACTGGGGCCAGACGCCATGTGCATTTGTGAAGTTGAAAGAGGGATATGATGATGTTGGTGCTGAAGAGTTAATCAAGTTCTGTAGGAATCATTTACCACATTATATGGCTCCCCGGACTGTCATTTTTGAGGATCTGCCGAAAACTTCAACAGGAAAGATACAGAAGTTTATTTTGAGAGAGAAAGCAAAGGCTATGAGCGGCCTCTCATGACCAAAGAGTTCAGGCAAGTGTTGGAGCATGTTGATTTCCTCATAATGCAAATTTAACTCTCGTTCTTCTATAGCCGCAATGAAAGTTTATTTTGTGATAAAGTCTAGTAGTTGATCAAATATCCTCCAAGCCCACGTACAAAGAAATACTAAAAATCAGATATTAATAATATAAGAGAATTATTATTTTTAACTTGTCTTTTCGCTTCAATTGTGAGGAAATCAAGAAAACTTAGTCATAAAATAGGGTGAAATTAAGAATATCGAGTCTACAAATTGTGGGGCACTACACTAATTTGTAAACTTTGATATCATATTACAAAGAGTTTGATTTCCTCTCATAGAATTGGTCCAAAACCAAACTACCAACATGAACAACTATTATTTTTAATACAACCATTAGCACATCCACAATGACTCGAAGAGCCAAAGCAAAGAGGGTTCAGATATTATGTATATGAATTACAATCTTATCTTAAGAGGGCCTTGTTGGTCATGTGGTGGCTCTAGCAGGGTGTTTATTCAGATTGAGGCGGATTATGTAGGGCGAGTAAAGGGAACCACAATACAAATGATATCCGATCTTGATTCCACTCGTTACCTTTGATAGCTTAGGATCATGGAAGTAGGCAGTGGGGTTTCCTGCCAAGTCAACAGCAAGAACCCCAGCATTCTTCTCTATAGCTGGTCGCAATCTGAACCTCTCCATGATGGCTACAACCTTCCGGATGAAAGGGTATCTGGCTGCTAAATCCCATGCAAGTGTTGTTCCCTAACAGTGTTTGCATAAAAGAAACTCGTGAAAAAGGTGTTGGGAGTAATCAAACTCTAATTCAAGATCATACCCAAAAAAGTGTTTTTATATAAGAATGTTAGAAAGTTTGTTTCTTTTCCAAGACTGGCTTGTAAGGAGAAGAAAATTCATTTATACTTCAAACATGAGTCAAACAAAATCATATTCATCTTGGCTATGGGTTGCAATACCATGTAAGATAGTTCATTTTTCACTTTATAATCAACTAATAAGTAGAGGATAATTCATTGTATATAGAAATTTTCATAGAAAGTGCAAACATATGAACATTAATCATAAAGCAATAACATCTTTTTTTAGAAAAAAATAAGTAAACTAAAAGATCATTTGCCTTCGTTCGGATTAATGAGTATTGTTGTGAAACACCATGAATGTCTAAATTCAAAAACGTTTGCTTTGCAATTAGTCTTGATGAAAGACTCATCATTCATCAAACAATTCTTATGATAAACCACACACAATTCATCTTACCATTGCATTATATCTTCTAATAGCAATGAAAGTTACAGTAATCATAAAACCAAATAATCATTTCTCTTCTTTATCCTCTTGGAACATCCAACTTGAATTAAGCAAGGATCTTAAAGTTTTGGATTCCATGCACATTCTACTTCTTAAGAATGGAAATTAGGAGCTCATTTACCGTATACAATGCAATCCAGTATTGGCCTTCTCCATCATATCTGATGTTATCGGGCCAGCCTGGGAGATAATCGATAAATTTATCGACTCTTCCTTTGTCCTTTCCTTGTATATGATATCTTCTACATCTTCTCCTGCATTAGTAACCCATTTGGATGATGAAAACTTCAGTCCTAGTCCTTGGCAGAGGATGAGAATGCAAACAAAGCAAGGCAAAATATTAAGCAACCACATAAAAATCAAAGATTTAAGGTGATTCGAACAAAATGTTGGTACACCCACAGTTTCCAACAACAGCTCCAGCCTCCACGGAAAAAACTAAAAGGTTGTTTTTCTCCGAAGATTAACCATGATGCAAACTAGGCATGATAATGTCCATACCTCAAGCAAAACGACATTGTTTTGCCCCTCTCATTGTTAAGTAAAACATAACATAAAACATGGCCTCCAAATTGGGAAATGGAAAACGTACATATGGCTTTCACAGAAGATCACAGAATTTTGATCAGGTGAGACTGCAACACCATTTGCAAAGTAGAGGTTGTGGACGAGCACCTCAGTCCTCCTAGTTTCTGGATCATAACTCATAAGTCTACCATGGGGCTTACCCTCCAACAAGTCCAAACGGAATTCACTTAAACTATACTTATATGAAGCATCTGTGAAATAAATCATGCCATTAAGTGCTACATCCAAACAGTCTGTAAGTTTAAATTTTTGTCCATCAGCCTCATTTGCCAACAATTCCACCATCCCTTCTCCGGTCACATTTAAGAGTCCCTGTGATCACCATATAATGAGTTAATCAGGGTTGATTTCTAAGAAGTATTTTCTTTTAGAATTTATGGGATTGATTAACAAAGATTTATCATTTTTTTTTTACACAAAGAAGACACCAAAATAATATTTAAGCAAAAGAAAAATCACATCATCTTTAAGATGGCCAAAAAAAGTTGTTATCCATGAGAATAAAGATATCACACTTAAATAGAGACTTAGATACAAAAAAGAGTTATTTTTATATGAAAATTATATAAGGAAATATTTAAATAGTATGAGATAGAAACCAATTTCAAACAACTTAGAGGGTTCCATAATCACACAAATCATTGTGATCACACAAGTCTTCCAATAATTCTCAAAATTGTTACAAAATTGTTGTGTATTTGTTAAAATTTAAATGAAAATCTATCATTATTAATATATTAATTTGTTATACTCTTTTAATATATTAATTTGAAGTGTATTAATGTCGGATGTGGTTTCTCGCGGTAAAAACACTATTCAAATCTACGACAAATGTACACTTCAGCCTTTTCGGCGTCCGCGACGACAACTTCGTTGTTGCGTCCCAAAGCGATTCCCAGAGGTCTCCCGCCGGTGTTGATCCACTTATCCACCGAAATGTTAGAGACCGACTCGTTCACCGTGACTCGGTTGATCCACCCGTCGCTACAGCCGGTGTAGATGACGCCGGACTCGGGTTCGTAGGCAATATCTTCAGGGCCCTTCAAATCCCCCACGCCCACGAGCTCCGACCCTTCTAGCATGCGGTTGTTGCTTGCCGGCACGGCAAGGACGTGCCGGCTGAGCTCGTGAGGCGGGAAAGGAGCCGGGTCGAACGAGTCGAGTTGGTAGAGAATGGTTGCGGCGACAACGGGAACCAGTGCTGCGAGGGAGAAAGTGAAGGGCCATGAAGTTTTCCTCATGGAAGTGAGATTAGAGGGGGAGGGTTGGGAAGCTAAGATGGATTCTTCAGACTCTGACATGAGTGAGTGGTTCAGAAAGTAGATTTCCGGAAGGAAGATGATATCGGAGTCTTGTCACGTTGAGATATTTTCACCTTTCAAGACTTTACTTTCCATGATGGGTAAAAAGATCTTTCAATTATTGATGGAAGATTTGCCTTTTTTTTATTCAAATATTAGATTTAAGACGTGAGATTTTCTCAAACTTATCCAGAGCACATGCTCTCCACTGAGTAAAATAGATATTAAATGAAAGTTAATTAGGATTTAGTATAACTATTAATTTTCCAGTAGCTTAATAAAATTACTAGCAGCAAGAGACTCGAGCTTGAGTCTCGCAGGCTTCGTGTCCAAAGTAATACATCCCCTCCCCAATTATTAGGGCTTCATGTGCAAGATGTAGCTTCCTGAATATGGATTGTAATGCCACATTAGAAAACTCAACTTTCATCCAAAACTTGATATTAAGGTCGAAAGGCAATTCCTCCCTATATAGAGGGTTGACCCACCATTTTTGGCAAAATCTACTGTAAAGGCTTGCTAATTCATGATATTGTCAGCCACCCCTTGTAAACACCTAAGGCACAGAGAGACAGAAAGCCAAAGCCACAAAGGGTTTTACTTTATTTAAGGAGCTATCAAGATTCTCCAGCAAGAAGTACAATGTCTTGTTCTCTTATTCACGAGGCAGGATGTTGTTTAAGATTGAGGCGGATAATTTGGGGAGCGACAAGGGAACCCCAGTACAAATGATCACCTATCTTGTTTGCTCCTGTAACCAGTGAAAGTCCAGGATCATAGTAGTGAGCTGTGGGCTTTCCTGCCAAATCAACTGCCACAGCCCCGCCATCCTTCTCCATATTTGGTCGCCCAATGTACTTCTCCATGATTGCCAGGCACTTCCTGATGAAAGGGTACTTTATTGCTAAATGCCATGAAAGTGTAGGTGCCTGGCAGTATTTGCACAAAAAGATATGAAAGTATGTCAGAAGCTTTCATTCATCATTAAACTAGCCTGCTTTTGTCAATTTAAGAAACAATAAGTATAATGACATCATTAGGCAAGGTTATTAAATCTACATTAGGCAAGGATCCTAGGTGCTGCAACAAGTTACTGATGCTGAAGCAGGGGAATTAGAAAGTAAGAACTGGCTTACCGTTGCCAATGCAATCCAGTAGTGGCCTTCTCCATCATATCGGATGTTATCAGGCATACCTGGAAGATAATCTATAAACTCATCTACTTTTCCTTTCTCTTCCCCTTGTATGTAATATTTTCTACACCTCCTCCTGCATTGCAAATCCACCAGGAATCATCAAAAACTCAACTGGGACTGGTTTTACTCATTTGACTGCAGGAGCAGAACTTGAGACTTAGAATTAGCAAACTTACAGTGGGGTTTCGCAGAAGATAACAAAATTTTGATCAGCTGAGACTGCAACACCATTTGCAAAGTAAAGGTCACGGACCAGAACCTTGGTGCTTTTGGTTGCTGGGTCATAACTCAGAAGTCTACCATAGGGCTTGCCCTCCAAAAGGTCCCAAATGAACTCTGTTAAAGTGTATTTATATGAAGCATCTGTGAAATAAATCAAGCCATTATGTGCTACATCCACACCGTCTGTGGTCCTGAATTTTAGTCCCTCAGCCTCATCTGTCAATAGCTCCACCTTACCTTCTGCAGTCACTTTCAGTAGGCCCTGTACACACCACATTTCATGAATACAAACAGCTACCGATCATTCGTTTCTCCGTAGCATTTCAAACTAAGAGGCCCCATATCAACAAAAGCCAAAAGAGGAGAAAATGTTATAAGCTCTGCATCATAAATATCAATACTTCCATGAGAGCTACATTTGCCTTCTCCTTTTGAAAAACGGGCTCCGTGATATTCTTCTTTGATCAATGTAAATTTGAAATAAAAACGCCCAAACTAAAGATGTTTGCAAAGCATTTTTTTAACTATTCAGCCATAGTAGTCCCCGGAACATACTTTCAATACTTTGGAGTATTTAGTACAGATGAAAATTGAAAAGAAAAATAAAAGAAAACTCTCAAAGTATCAAAAAATGGTCCCTGCTTTCCCGTTTTCTGAAGCTGGACCAGCTTTACTGGCAGGATTGCATCTTGGAAATGCCAACTTTGTTAGCCATCCAAGCTCTGTTGGTGGCGAACTGATCAATCTACTAATGAACAAAAAAAATAAAATCTATTAATGAACCTCCCACGCACATTTGGATTGTTCTTACCTCTGACCCGATAAGAAATCATTTTCAGGATGCCTAGGAAGCGCTAAATGAACTCAATCTTTTACAGTTAAACAAATTTAATGCTCCTAACGAAGTTCTTCAGATCTTGGTAGTCACTATAACCATGAATTATCTCAAACCTGCACGCAAAGCTGTAGACATCCACAAACAGACACGAACCTTTTCCGGGTCAGCGACGATTACTTCGTCGTCCCGTCCGACGGCGACTCCTAGAGGTCTCCCGCCGGTGTTGACCCATTTGTGCGCCACCGAGTCGTTGACTGTGACTCGGCTGATCCACCCGTCAGCGCATCCAGTATAGATCACTCCGGAGCCGGGATCATAAGCTAGATCTTCCGGGCCGAGCAAGTTCCCCGCACCCACGGGCTCCGACCCTTTTAGCATGTAGCTGTTGCTTGCCGGCACGGCTACCACGTGGCGGCTCACCAAGTTAGGCGGCAGAGAAGCCGGTTCGAACTCTTCGAGTTGGAAGAGGATTGCTGCTGCAACGACCGGAACCAGCGCTGCAACAAGAAAACCAAAGGACCATGAGGTCTTTCTCTCGGTGGTAGCTGAGTGGGGGTTTCTTGACTCGGACATGGTGGGGGTTCAATGACTAGGTTTCAGGAAGGAAAAGATCCCCTGATCTCAGTGTCTTCCATGGTTATGGAGATCCATAAATGCAGTTGTCATCTTCTATGTATCGTTAACTCCGCAGAGTTACCAGTTCATGAAAGGATCAATACAAATAAAATATTAGAATTTAAGATTACGAGGTAGGGTCATTGCCGATTTCTGATGCTGATTTCTGAGGCCGATTTCTGCCCAGAGACTGGAACGTCGTTGTCAGTTCTGCCTGCATGGAGGAACGGAGTGGTTGGGGACCATGCCTAGTAAGCGTCTTAATTTATTATTGCATGCAATAATACACCTTATCTCTGTCGTTTTCTATGGGGACTTTATCTTAAAAAAATTAGTACAAAATGAGAAAGTCTTCTTATCTTTGCGTGGTTTTCTAATGATCCCACTTCATTGTTGGAAGCCGTAGAATCTGTGAGGGCGTGACAGTGGGGTGTTTTTGGTGCAAACGAAAATTTTATACCAATTGTTACATGCTTGATACTCTTAAATAACTTAGAATAAGCTTTAATTGGAAACAAATTAGTATCCATTCCCTTATATAAAAAATTATCATTTTCACTTGTATTTAATTCTAACTCTATATCTCACATTGGGCACGAGTGCCTTTCTTTGGTGCAATTCAGCCCATCAGGCTATGATAGCTTGATAGAATAGCATTCCTATAATCATATTGGTCTGTCCGGTCAATGACCAACGGCTACTTCCTCTATGGTGTGTCTTGCTTGTATGGTCAGCCACCCACTCTTCATACCCACATGCAGTAAGAGACAGATAGCCGTGATCACTAAGAACTTTTAGTTGAGGAGCTAATCAGGATTCTGCAGCAAGAAGTACAATGGCTTGTTCAGTCATTCATGTGGCAGGATATTGTTTCAGATTGAGGCGGATAATGTAGGGAGCGACAACAGAACCACAGTACAAATGATCGCCGATCTTGATTCCGCTTGAAACCATTATCAGGCCAGGATCATGGTAGAAAGCAGTGGGTTTTCCTTCCAAATCAACTGCCAGAACCCCACCATTCTTTTCCATATTTTGTCTTCCAATGTACTTCACCATGATTGCTATAATCTTCCGGATGAAAGGGTACTTCATTGCTAAATGCCATGAAAGTGTAGGTTCCTGCCAGCATTTGCACAAAAAGATAATGAAAAAGATGTAACCAGTGCTCATTTCCGCTAATCAAGAAACAACAGGTATAATCACATCTTAAGTATTTGCAGTATTACCAATCAAGCTTTCTCTGATCTTTTTCTATTTTCATGTTTGATGTACGTTAGGCAGGGATCCTAAGTTGGAATTTGAATCAAATACTATCATTCTCTACCGCAACATATTACTTATGCAGAAGCAGGGGAATTAGATAGTAAGTATTGGCTTACCGAAACCAATGCAATCCAGTAGTGGCCTTCACCATCATATCGGATGTTATCAGGCCTGCCTGGTAGATAATCGATAAACTTATCTACTTTTCCTTTTTCTTCCCCTTTTATGTGATATTTTCTACACCTCCTCCTGCATTGTTTTCCCATCAGGAAACATCAAAACAAAAGCAGAACTTGAGGCCTAAAAGTATGTGTCCATGGAATGACCAAACTTACACTGGGGTTTCACAAAAGACCACAAAATTTTGATCAGGCGAGACTGCAACACCATTTGCAAAGTAAAGGTTCCGGACCAGCACCTTGGTGCTTTTGGTTGCTGGGTCATAACTCAGAAGTCTACCATGGGGCTTACCCTCCAAAAAGTCCCAAATGACTTCACTTGAGTTGTATTTATATGAAGAATCTGTGAAATAAATCAAGCCATCATGTGCTACATCCGCAGCGTTTGTCGTTCTAAATTTTTGTCCTTCAGCCTCATCTGTCAATACTTCCACCATACCATCTGCAGTCACGTTCAATAAGCCCTGTTGCACACTACATGTTATTAATACAAACAGCTATCAGTCAATGATTTCTCAAAGTATTTCAACCAAGAGCCCCATTACAAATGCCTGTAAATCCCAGGGGAAAATGAAAAACAAAAGCCAGATTTTCAGTTGGCACAAACACAAATATACTGCACCAAACCAGGCTCAACCCAACGCGCAAGGCTGTAGATACCCACACGCAGACACATGCCTTTGTAGGGTCAGTGACGATTAGCTCGTTGTTACGTCCGAAGGCAATTCCTAGAGGTCTTCCGCCGGTGTTGATCCATTTGTGCACCACCGAGTCGTTGACTGTGACTCGGTTGATCCACCCGTCAGCACACCCGGTGTAGATGAATCCGGAACTGGGATCATAGGCTAAATCTTCCGGGCCGATCAAGTTCCCGGCACCCACCAGCTCGGACCCTTTTAGCTTGTGGCTGTTGCGTGCCGGCACCGCTACGACATGACGACTCAACACTTCAGGGGGCAGAGGAGCTGGGTCGAACGTGTCGAGTCGGTAGAGGATTGCTGCTGCTACTACGTGAACCAGTGCTGCAACAAGAAAAGTAAAGGACCATAAAGTCTTGCTCCTGGAGAGCAAGGTAGAGGCGTCAGGTAGAGAAGCTGAATCGGGGTTTCTTGACTCGGACATGGTGGAGCATTGAATAGGTTTCAAGAAAGGAGGAGGTCACCTGTACTCGTTCTTTTCCATGGCTAACGAGAGTTCTTACTTTACGTATAAACTGATAAAATATGCTACTAAAATTTAATTTTTGACAATAAATTCGTTCATAAGCTTATTTATCTTGAAATAAAATTTTCTTCAAAGTTTTTAGGTTGAATTTCGAATCTATTTTAAAGATTTTGAATCCTTAAAATATGTTCATTACATAGAAATAATTATTTTATCCTTCTCCAACATTCTCAATTATTTCATTCTATTTTAATCTTAACTTTAAGGTATTTTCAATGTGCTTAATCCTTGTTTGGAGACTTGAACCTCATCACTCATGTAAAAATCTCCCTAATGTCACCTAGCTATCAAGAACTCATATATAAGAAGTGTTTAAACATTAATAAATAAATAAATAAATCTCTCCAACTTATAAAGTAGCTTTTAAGTTAGGCTTTAAATATATTTCTAACAACATTTCTTTTTTCAACGACATTTGGAACCTTAATTATGGCTAAGTTTCCGTGGTCATCTTTGTCACGAACATTTTTTAATGGAATTGTGAAAGTTATCTCGAGCGTTTTTGGTAGGGTTGTCACCTTTGAAAACTCAAAAGACATCGATGTCTTAGTGGTGGTCGAATGATCTCCCGACATTTTTGGATGGCTGACGTGCAAGGTGATTGATTTTGACAAGAACATTGAATTAAGTCCACTTTGTTGACTACCAACAAGCGTGGAGAGGACGCCGTTGAATACTGTGCAAATTTATGGAACAGATGGAAAACATCTAAACACTTAGTCAAAGGTTGGAGGAGTTTATTAAGAGCATAATAAATTAGTGTATGGATGATGGAGAATACATTGACTTTTGATATGTTCCATTGTTCTAAGCATGGAAAGACACTTCTTATAATGACTTACTTTATGAGTAAATGAATGTTGCACTTAAAACTTAAGTTGAAATATCATATTAAAAAATTTATTCAAAAGTTTACCGTTCAATCTAAAAACTAACTTATACATTAGGGAAATCATTTTTATATTTAATTATCACTTAATGAATTTTTTTTAATATATGAAACTTTTATCTTTAATGCTTCCTCACACATCAAGCTTGACTTAAATTCAAAGTTGTATAGGGTAGAATAAATGTTTTTCCACACCAAGTATGTTCAAAGTTGGATGGGAATTGAAAATGATCAACTTGGAATCTAACTCAAAAATTAACTTGTAAGATAAGAAGATAATGTTTATATTTAAACATTTTCTTTCCCATCTAACACTTTTATCCTTAACAAAAATTACTTTTAAAAAAATGGATTATAATAAAAAAAAATGACATTTTCCCATATAAATATCACTGTAAGAATTGCATAGCAAATCTTGCTATTCGAAGGCTTTGTCATTTGTTATATCTCTTCCTCTGCCTTCAAGTGGTGTTGGGTTTTGTATGAACGCTTTTATTGATCCAATTCAGCCCATCGGAATTCGATATGAAAGGCATACCTTGACAGAATGGACGTCTCAGATTCGATGGCAGTTTCATTAGGCCCAAAATAGTCTCTTCATGTTTTTTCAGATTTTCAGAAATTTTCTCATCTCTAATATAAGAAAAAAATTCACTAGTAAAATATTATTTTATCCGCAAAGATAAAGTGATGTTCTAAACCATTAAACTCTTTCCGAGACAAATAATTTCAACTATTTAGATCACACGAGAAAATTATCATGACTTTCTATAGTTTTATTTTTTTTAAAAACATTTGGTTGCAAGGATAGAAGAATTTCTAAAGTTGTTATAAAGGAACCACCATTTTCAAGCAATTAATGGTTTTCTTTTTCGTAGTGCAACGTACTCCATACATAAAACCAAAACATGTAACCTTTAAATCTGTTGAGCTTATAGGTCTAGTTGTAACTTAAGTAGAATTAATTGCACAATTTATAGCACCTAGTGTGTAGTCAGGTGTTACATTTTATGCCATATCTACTCACCTTTAATGTAGAGTTTTGTATTGCTGAAGTTAAGCTGCAAGGGAGTCTTCTATTGATGATGCAGAGATAAGTGTTTTTTTTTTTTTTTTGTGGGTCTATCTCTGATAAATTTTGCCTTCAAAAGGTTGGTCCAAGTATCCTAACGTCAATAAGTATTTGGTGTATTGTCTGATTAAGATAGTAGGGTAAAGCCTTGACTATCGCCTTAAACTTTTTGTTTAGTATACCTTACCTTTAAAAAAAAAAATCTCATTAAAAACAAAAGCAAATCAGACAAAAAGACAAAATGGTTTATAGCACTTACGTTTTCGAAACAATGGTTTCAATGGGAGCATAGGATCATAAATAATTGTTCCACGACCAACCATTGTTCTTTTCTTTTTTTTTTAATATCATGAAACAAAAAAGAATCTACATCCATCACACGTTAACTGGATGTGACATTCTTCCCATTGAAAACCACTAAGTTGATAATGATAATGTTGTTTACCTTGTCACCCTTTGTCTCGTATCAACAATATCTTTAGATAACTACATAGTTGACACATCAAGGATTCATTCAATAGGCATACACCCAAGTTCCAGGCAAAGTTCAACTTCTCAAACCAATTATGGAGGTACTCAAATAATTGACTATCCCAAAGGCGGCTTTAAAGATGACATAGAATTAGTTTCAAAATATCTCATATTACTTGTAATTTGTTACAAAATTTTTTATCTATAAGTAATTTATTTCTTTCTTACAAGGTCATCGGAAAAATAAAATAAAATTCTTTAATATAGTATCAAAACTCACAATTTAAGCAAGTAGGATCTTTATGAGCTCCTTGGTAAAGTATATAGCCTTTCTAGTATACAAATACTTCCTTACAAGTTATTTTTAAAAGGAAAAGAACTTACAAACCTAATTGTTTCTGTCATCTCATTAACCAAATGCATGAGGGGCTAACAAAATACTGATTGGCGGGATTGAAAGTCAACAAACTCAAATCTATTGTTGAGACATCATATAGTTTAATATAGTATTATTCGTGGTTCAAGTAAATAAGACTATTCTTGTAAAGTCTATAATTTTTATTTACTATAACTACAAATAAATATTTAAATAACTCATACTATTTCCATCTTGAGTGCTATCTGTTATATACAAATTAGCTTTAAACAGGAAAATAACTTATAAACAAAATACATGGAAGGCTAAACAATGTACTAATATGGTGGGATGGAAAGTAAGCAAGCTCAAATAGATATCATATAGTTTTCTAAAGATTGTATCTTTTGTTTTCAATCCATAAGATACCTAATGATTCAATGGCGGACAACCTTACTGAATAAAGTTATTGAAACTTTGGCTCCATTACCAGCATCTTTCTTCTACTTATAGAACCATCTTCAGTGGCTTCTAAGTCGCTGATATAATAATCATCTTCAAAAAGAAAGCTCATTGTTTAATCATCCATGGCGATTAATGGCTACATGTTTATGAGTTTCGTGTGCGGCTGAAAGAACAGGAGCCCCACTAGTCCTAGGAGTCTACAGAAACAGGAAGCGACTCTGCACGTGAGCCATTCATATTGCTTATCATCATGGCGATCGCATCTTGATTTGCCTTTCTTGAAATTTGAGACAGGAAGAAACGTAGCCGTTCGAGCAGCCGCCCCCACAAAGGGAGAGCCTCTCTCTCACCCTTTTTCTCCTGCTTTGTTGCTTTATTTATTTCAGTGCCACCGCTTTCTCTCCATCTCTTGTATGCTTGTGCGAGAGTGAGAAAGCAGAGGCCGTGAAGCTCTTCTTTTCATGGCTTGCCTAGGGGACGAGAGCTGGGTCTCGCTTGCTAAAATGCTCCCAGAGCGCCTTCAGATTAGAGGGGACCGGGATGAGGAGGAAAAGAAGAGCTTTGGTGATTCCAAGCCAACCCAGTTCCGGTTTGAGAAAGTTTTTCCGATTTATGCAATGGGGATTTGGACGCCTGACTCCGACTCTGTTCTGTTGGTTGGCAATTCGGATGAACCGGTTGCTGACCCTATTTGGGACGCTGTGAAAGCAGAGGCCAAGTTGGAAGTACAGACTACTTTTCCAATACATCTATGGGAATTTATTATTTTTTATCCTCTGCATGATTGTGGGTGATACGTTTTTCACTGTCTGAGAAGTTGGATTGTGGCTTTTTGTTCTTTTTGGTTGTGTAGGATTGATGTCACTTAGAAACTAGCTCTGATGGGTACAGTAGGTGACTTTTAAGGTTGCCAGTTGATTCTACCTATATTGACTTTGTTTTGGGATGACTTTAGGTTCAATTTTATTGTTTTTACATGGCCAAGTCATAGGTAGTGAAAGTTCATGGATGGGATGATATCCCTGGCTTTCAGTGGAGAAGTGCCTCCCTTAAAAATGGGTCATTTGATCTTGATTACAGAATCAACTTATTCGTTAGGTAGTCAGATTATGGAGTACAAGCATAGATATTTAAGATTTGGAACGAGTTCTGTTTAATCCATCCTCTTATTTTTGTCTCCCCACTTCACTGCAGGCAGAAAAGGAGCCCATTTTGAGTAGCTTCTTGTATGCCAGTATATTGTCGCACGATTGCTTAGAGCAAGCTTTGGGGTTTGTTCTTGCCAATCGACTGCAGAATCCTACACTCTTGGCGACCCAACTGACGGATATATTCTGTGATGTGATATTGCATGACAGAGGTATTCGAGATTCAATCCGCCTGGATATGCAGGTAAATCTGTATTCCAAAGAATATAAGGGTCTTTGTTATGGAACAGTCGAATAAGTTTTATATTTGGAAATCTTCTTTCTACAGGCATTTAAAGAGAGAGATCCTGCTTGTTTGTCATATTGCTCAGTCATGTTGTATCTTAAGGTACTACTGGAGACTACCTCTTTTTGTTGGTGCAATACGTTGATCTTGTTTGTGACACTGTTAATGACAGAAGATGGTTCATTGCAAGATCAGACATACAATACAAACCCCCCGGATTGTTATAAATACTGATGTTGGTAAATTGGTAACTATTGTTTCAATGTCGTCCATTAGGACAATGTGACTGTCAACTCATATGATCAGTTATTGGAAAATTGTTCCTTTAGTGATTACGAAAAACAAAAGGAGAGCTGTTCTATTAGCCTGTCCATATCATCAGTTAGCTTGTGTTTTATATGGGTATATGTGTGTGTGTTTAAGCGTCAACTTGTTTTGACTGTGGCACATAAAGGAGGCAGCAGAAGAAACACTATTTGGATGATTGTTGTTTGATTTCTCATAAAGTGGGTGGGAGTTGCAACTATCATTTGTTCTCCCTTCCCCCACTACACCAAGTGCACTTGTGATGTTTTGAGCCATAATTTATTGTAGGGCTATCATTCCTTGCAAGTGCATCGAGTAGCACATGCCTTGTGGAGCCAAGGACGCAAAGTATTGGCCTTAGCATTACAAAGCCGAATCAGTGAGGTACTTTTTAACCTTCTTGTGTGATCCTTAATGAGTTAGTTATTAACAAAAAACGAAAAAGGTTGATCTGTGAAGAGCGTATCTAAGTTGTCCCCACAAACCCGAAACCCCACCCCTCCCATTCCAGTTGATTCTATCGGTGATTAATTGTCAACGTTTTTTTTCTTATCCTCAGGTTTTTGGAGTTGACATACATCCAGGTAATGTTCTAAGTCTCTGAATGATCTGATTGAGGTTGGAAAGAGCAAGACCGGCATTTATTTAAATGTAAAGAGATGTTAAGTTTTTTTGGACTTGTTGAATGAAGCCCAGATATTTTTGCTGGGTACATACTTATGTTAATGCTTTGACCGACAATTTTAATGGGAAGGATTAAAAAAGTATAGGTGTAGTGGATATTGACTTCAACATTTATGTGCAAAACATAATTCTTTTGCAGAAAGATGGTTGTCATCTGCAGAATTTACATCTATTTGAGAAAAGAAGGTCATTTCTCTACCATGTAAGCTAATTTTCACCTTTACTTCTTCTTTTTCTTTTTTGTAATGATCCTTACAGCTGCGAAAATTGGAGAGGGAATTTTATTGGATCATGGAACTGGTGTGGTTATTGGTGAAACTGCGGTTGTAGGGAACAGAGTTTCATTGATGCATGTAAGTCAATTCCATTCCCTTTTGCATTCCTTTATTATGGAAGGGTTCTTATAAGCTTTTGAATTTTCAAAGATGAAATGTCCTCTTTGGATGATTTCTTGATTGTCCTGAAGCTTGAAATGAAGAGTCAAAGTTATCTTGCTAGACTGTTGATCATTAGGGAGTTACAAATTGGAATTTTTATGAAAGCATGGCCTAATGCGGAAATCTATCTGAAAGAGGAAAGATCAGAAACCATAAAATTGCCAAAAGTTGCAGTTTGTTCTTATTAAGTTGCATTCTTTGAATTTCCTGAGTTACTACGAGCTTTGATTTGTATCTAGATTCTAAACAAAGAAAAAATCAAATCAATCAATGTCATATCATTGTGTTCTCATATACCTTTGCAATGGGCATGTTGTGCTTATTACAGAAAAATATTTTGACAGGGTGTAACTTTAGGGGGAACAGGAAAAGAAGTTGGAGATCGTCATCCAAAAGTAGGAGAAGGTGCACTAATTGGTGCTAGTGCAACTATACTTGGGAATATAAATATAGGGAAAGGTGCTATGGTAGCCGCTGGTTCCCTTGTGTTAAAAGATGTCCCTCCGCACAGGTAGAAAGTAATTTCTCATTTCAGCATGATCCTTTAATAGTCACTCTGTTGCTGTATTATTAGATTGAAATAATATATAACGGTTGTTCGCTTTCTTTTTTGGTTCACAAGTATGGTGGCGGGAATACCAGCAAAAGTAATTGGATATGCTGCTGAGCAAGATCCCTCATTGACAATGAAGCATGGTATGTATTATATACGAACAAAGCCTGGAAATAAGTTTTTTTTTTTTTGTGCATTTAACTGGGCAACTGGGATTTTCTCTATTGGAAAGTCAGGAAATGGCTTAAACATAATGGAAAAGGGATGAAGACTATCATCGAAAGACTAGTTCCTTTGTGCTAAACTAATATACGACAGCCTTCACATGAGAAACATAGGAATCTTTAGCAGGGCATTAGATTGGTCTCGACCAGAACGCTGCCTTGGCAAAAGAATGGACTTGATAAGTTTTGGCCCCATCTTCTATGCTGGAAGGTATAGAAAAAAAGAGATATAGGATGAACTCACTATCGAATCTATTTTCAAACCACACCAAGCTTGAGTTGGGAATACATGTCAAGTATCCTGCTTTCATAACCTTGGCGCTTCAAAATTTATCCTTTTGCTTGTCAAATTTAACACTTTTTATGTGGAAAACAGATTAGCTAAGTTTACTTGTTGGCAAGTACCTGTCTTATATCATTCATTTTCTTACTTCTTGCTGTGTGCAGATGCCAGCAAAGACTTTTTCCAACATGCGGCTGTCAGTTTCAAAGATGGAAAACCAACTGGTTAGCACTCCTTATCATCTTCTCCTGGTGCAGAAGGAACTTCAAAGCACAAATTGATTTTTTTTTCTTTTGGATAGATGGATTCAAGGCCAGATTTGGAATGGACTTAGCTTTTTCATGTGTGTTCTGAGCTTTTATTGGTTTTTTGGCTGCCATCTTAAGAAGAGCATGCATCTGTTTATGCACATTTGAAAACATACTTTGTTTCCAGGAGGTCAGGGTCGTGAAGGAAATGATGAAGGCACCTAAGAGATGTGCCTAGGCTGAAATCTTCTCTGCCAACGCCAATGCAATTCTTGGTCTCCAGTGGGAAATGATTTATCATATTCAGCATGTGAATTGCAACCAATACAATGAAATAGTTTTCTATTGTAGCATTGAAATCTATTTAGTCATTTATAATTCCTTGTAATCTATTCTGATAATCACAATGCTGCAAAATTCAACAGATAAAGTGAAGGGAACTTT
This sequence comes from Casuarina cunninghamiana, assembly GCA_028551485.1. Lineage (NCBI taxonomy): Eukaryota > Viridiplantae > Streptophyta > Magnoliopsida > Fagales > Casuarinaceae > Casuarina > Casuarina cunninghamiana. The sequence goes on along the minus strand of CM052368.1, from coordinate 608,847 downwards.
TTAACTCCTCCTTTCAATGGAAAAAGAAAGTTATGTATGTTCCAAACCCTAGCAAGGGTTGTTTTTGTTTAACTATCCACTGCACAAACTTTTACACCATACTTTTTCAAGTACTAACTGCTTCTCATTCTGGTGTATGATTTATTAATTACTCTATCAAGAAAATCCTCCAAAAATAAGTGGAAGGTGTGTGAACCTTTGTAAGATATGAATGTTTATAAACCAACAATGGTCAAACTTAACAATTGTGTCGATCTTTATAAGTTCTCTAAAATTTGTGTAAATTTCAAATACTTGTAATAAATGATGAAGACACCTAGTAGATGTGTCTTGGAGTTAGGTTCTATATTGTAAAGGAAAATACTTATAATATGGCTTATAAGTTTTGACATCTACTCTCTTCAATGATGTTTTTTGAAGAAAAGTAGATTTAGTCCTTCCACATAGCATTATAGTTAGTTCTTGTTTTTTTTATGTAATCCAATCAAATTCTAAAATTTGGTTAGTCTTTAGTTAGTAAAAAACTAAGCTTAAACAATATCCTATTAGAAAGAAAAATACTTTTAATATGTTATATAAGCTTAAACAATCATCTATCCTTAATGGGGAGTTAGAGATGTAGATGCCTTTCATGGATAATCCATAAAAATAAATTTGGAATCCTTTCAGTGGTGGGGGATGCAAGTCTCCAAGAACTGCTCAATCATGGCCGACAGTTGACCAAGTGGGGTGAGGCCTGAATAATGATCATTTTGTCTTGAGTTGCTGCTTAGGCCATTCCACGGACAAGCCTAGCAAAATACCAAGCTTTTCAAGCTCCTACGTGGTGGTCCTGTGGATGTAGGAAAGGCATGGACCATCAACCAATTCATACCTCCTGAAGTTAAGAGGTTACCAACCACGAGAAATTGGAGCCCCCAAAATCATTTTAAGATGCTGTTCAAAATAAAAGAGTTTGATGCAACTCTTTCAACAACGACCCATTCTTTATCTTGATAATGACAAAGTATATTTTGGTTATACTTTTCTTTTTTAGTATTTGTCACCACCAACTTCTATAATTTTGCCTCTTGGAGCTCTCATGGAAAGGAGATGATTTTATTCAAATATCACAACAATCGACTAAAAATGATTATAGAAAGGGTTTAATTTCATTCCTTAAAAGTGGATAGATAAGAGAATAAATATCATTTTTAACACCTTTTTTTTATCTTAAATGTAAAAAGATAATAAATCTGAATAACATAATGATGGAATAAAATTACAAAAACCTAACTCACAAGTGATGATGTACTACATTTGAGCATGAATTCTAGTATAATATTAGAAAAAACCTAACTTCATCATTTAAAATTTAACTGTTAAGTGTTATAAATTATAAAAAATAACATATATGTAACTTAAAATCTTAAGATATTTAGTGAAGTAATCCATCTATTTATAACCAACTTTTAGTGCTTTTATATTTTTTATGTGAAATTTAACATGTCTTTTCGTCTTAAGTGTAGAGTAATATTTTCTACTAACGAAATGATATAATATTAAACTTGAATTCTCAATGGATTCTTAAAAATGCAAGAACACAACCTCATATTGTTATTTAACATTGAGAAAAGAAAACATATAAATACATAATGACAATATTAGGTAATAAGGCTAATAAGATAAGAAAATTACTATTTTTATGACAAAAAATCTCTTAACACATAGTAAACAACTAATTTTGTTCTATATTTCCCAATATGGACTCTAGGGACCTAAATAAAATCTTTAAAAAAGGATTACAGAGAATTTTAGCCCATTCTAGCAAAAAAAAAAAAAAAAACAAGAAAGAAGATGAACATGTGAACTTTTGAAGAGAAGGCGACCCATTTGCTTTGGACTATGGCAAAAAGTAGTGGCCCTTATTTAGGCTCAGTTAATACCAATTGCAATGAACCATGGGCTGTTGCCTTGTTCGGCCCAAATCGGAAAACAGCAGACGAAGTTACAATGTTGCCAAAACACCCAGCCTCCGTATGACGGTTCGGAGCAACTTCTCTCTGGCACGGTCCCCTGTTGGAGAAGCGCACCAGCTAAAGGGACCTCCAAGAACCGTTTCGAAATCCGATCCAATCTGACACGGTTGATTTCAGGAATGCGAAAGGTCTAGCTGTGAGCCTGGATTGAGTCTCCGGTACTTGCGTTCACAGAAGGTAGAGTCATTGCGAAGCCTTCAAACATTTTCCTCTCGATTTGGCCAATCGCTTTTGTAATTTCAGAAATATGTACTGCCGGTAACATTGTACGCAAATTTTCGTTTCAAATCAAATGCATCGTGTTCTGGAACCGAAATTGGATGGATTTTTGAGCTTTGCTGAGATTCAGTTTCAGTGAGATCCACATGGTTGTGATTATTAACTGCTACTGTTATGTCACGTTTGATTCCAATTGTAGAATTAGTAAGGTTTGTCCTCATAGCAATGGAGTCTTGGGGGGTTAGCTAAGATAATTCTGTAGCACCACTGAGCAATGGCTTTGTTAAGGTTGTGGAATTTCAATGCATAATCTGCTGGTGCATTGAGAGGAATTTAATGGACTTGAGCAGATAATGATTTTGAGAAAATTTTAGACAAAGAGAAAGAGAGGGAGAGAGACAGAAAAGCTGTAATTCTATGATAGTGTTATGAAATCCTGCTTTTGTTCTGAGTTTCTGAATTTGAAATTGTATTGTTATCAGCTGGAAAAGGTGAATGAAGAGTTGTACTTAGACTAGTTTCTTGTTTTAGCTGTTTACAGCTCGTGACAATCCTTGGTCGGATTGCTGAGCTTCAGTATGACCTAGCTAGTAACAAGTTGTAACTTCAGGGGACCATCTTGCATTGATTTGAATATTATCAATGTTTAGCTGCTTTCATAAGGTGTATTATGTGTATGTGATGTGTTGCAGCTGATGTGGACAGAATAGTGATACTGAAGAGTGAAAAGATGGCAACCGAAGAAGATCATGGGGCTGGAGTGTTGGAAATTCATGATGAAGATGCTTTAAAACCTGATAAACAGCTGTCCGGCTCAAATTGCACTGGCAACGGAAATCTTGATATGGAAAATGGGTTGCTGGACAGCAACCCTGGTTTGGATGATAGTCATGATCAGTTGCTTCAAATGGTTACTGAACTAAAATTTCAGAATGAATTCTTGAAGTGTCAACTTGAGGATTTGCAAAATGTTCGACTGGAAGAAAGTGTGTCAAACCAGCAATCAAAAGTAAATGAGAAAATTGGAGGGGAGTCTGAAGAAGTGAAACAGCTTCGTGAAAAAATAGAAAGTTTGGAGAGAGAACTTTTGGAGGAAAAGCAGACAAGGGGAGCAGCAGAGGAGGCTTTGAAGCATCTTACATCAGCATACTCAGAGGCAGATGCAAAAGCCCAAGAGCTCTCTGTAAAGCTTGCTGAAGGTCAGATTTTATCTGTTTTATCTTTCATGTTTTTCATCCATATAATCGGACTAGTTAAACATATTTGTTGCCAAGAGGTGGAGTGGATGTTACTTGCACAAGTTTGTTCATACTTGAGACTCCTCTTATACTGAAAAATCTTTAGTTGATAAAATGGATTTGCTTTATTACATCTTTAGAAAATGGTTTTGCTTCTTCATGTCTTAGTCTGAATTCATAGAACGATTTCCTTGTGTAGCCCAACAGAAGTTTGATCAGGAAATAAGAGAGCGTGAAGAGAAGTACTCTGAACTTGACTCGAAACTTAACAGACTTCATAAAAGAGCAAAACAACGCATACAAGATGTTCAAAAGGTACATGGCTTTTGGCTTCTTTCTGCCTTGTTGCTTAAAGATGCTTTTTACCGTGATCTTTTTGAAATGAGATTTTTATAATATACTTGCATTACTGAATATAAAAGTTTTTAGTCAGTTATTTGGGTTTTTCTTGTTTTCACAAATTTGGGATGCTTGCATATTCAGTCAGATCATCTTTTTAAAAAAACCAAAAAAATGCTCCTATTTCCTTGCCCATGAAACAGCTCTTCTTGGGAGCTGTAATTCTGGTGATATTGTACATCACTCATACTATTGTGGTGTCAAGGTTAATGTTTTATCGGAGTTCCAAAGTTTCTATGGAAATGGTGCCAACGTTTGGTCATATCAGCTTTGTGCCTTCCTACATGGCCCATGATGCTTTTCCTAATGTGCTAGTGGCATCATGATGCCGGTTGTGGAACTAATCTGGGCAATCTTATGGTGGCGAAGCCCTTGTTTTAAACTGTTAAAAATAAAAGAACATATAATTAAAAAAGGTCATTAAGTTTTGACAGGTAATATTTGCTTGCATCAAATAATTTTGAGGTTTAGCCTGTGGAGAATTTAGCCCTCTGATAGTCTCTATTTGGTCTGGAACTTTTTTTATGGAGTTTTCTTGTAGTTAATATTCCATAAGAATGGATAGATCCAGGACCGATGGAGGATTAAGAAGTCATGTATTTGTTTTTATTTGTACTGATGGCAATTTGTGGAGGAGTGCCATACTACGTAATGCCAAACATTTGTGCTGAAACTGATAATTGTCACGTAGTTGCCTTTACTTGAAAAGGATGAACAAACTAACATGGTCAGGAGCCAAATATAAGGTTGAATTTATGCTACATTGAGTTTAAGATACTACTTTGGTGTGTTATCTTTCTTTTCAAAAATAGTAATAGAAATGACTATGTTTGCCCCAGCAGTCATTTTTAGATGTTATTTGGTTTGTCATTTTCAGGAAAAAGATGATCTTGAGGTCCAGTTTCGTGAGCTGAGAGAAACAGCTGAGCGATCATCATCCCAACAGTCAGCTTTACAGCAAGAGCTGGAGCGGACAAGGCAACAAGCAAATGATGCATTAAAAGCAATGGACGCAGAAAGGCAACAATTGAGGAGTACAAACAATAAGTAAAGTCTCTAATAAACCTTTTTATAGAGTCGAGAAACTTATGCATATTTTTGTTGGCACATGTCAGAGGTGTGGGGTTGTAGTGGTCTGTTTGATGGGACAAAAAATGGTGTCAATTGTTTAGGCAACATCGAGGTCCTAAAAGTCTGTCTACATTCCTGTTTTCCTTTCTTACGTAATTGTACATTGTTTTTGAAATCTAGACTCCGAGACACCATTGAGGAATTGCGGCGTTCGATGGAACCAAAAGAGAGTGCTATCGAGGCTTTGCAACAGTCACTGTTGGAGAAGGACCAGGTATACATATCATTGAAAAGGCTGAAATTTGACTGCTAAACTTGCCTTTATGGATGTGGAACCCCTGTATTTGCATGTAGAAGAATCTACCATCGATATGTCTCTGCTTATTGTTGTTTGGGTTTATACTTCGGTAATTATTCTTTTGTCTTTTTTTTTTACCCAAATAACGGAGAAGTTTACTGCATCAATTAACAAGTGCTTCGTGCAAACCTGATCTTAAAGTTTAACCTTTAACAGATCAATTCTCTGGTCAAGTGTAAAATTCTTGGTGGTGTCATGAGCAAATCCGTAATAGTAACAATTAAATGGCCATATTTTCACTGGATTTTATATTTCGCGAACCTGATTTGGGTCTTCCTTGCTGAAATTTTTCCAGCAGCATTAGCCTTTTGCATTTATAAAAAAAGTTGAAGTCTTAACTTGCTTATATCCTAGATGTTAGAAGACATGCGTGTATTATTACAAGCTGCAGATGAAAAAAGGCAAGCTTCACTGGCTGAGCTCTCCGCTAAACATCAGAAGGTAGATTTGCATTAAAATGCCACAAATTCTGTTCCTTATCTTAATCTTTGAACTTCTATGTTTTTTGCACTGCAACATGTTGTGTTCTAGCTTCAGGAATATATTTCTCCTTTTCTTTTTTCTTTTCCAGAATTTGGATAGTTTGGAAGCCCAACTTGCTGATGCGTTATCTGATAGAAGCAGAGCAACTGAAACTATTTCATCCCTACAGGTAAGAGTGATTCATATGAGATTTCTTATTTAATTTGATTGAGGGCAAATGCCCACTCCTCCTCACGGAAAGAACAGGGTGAGGCGAGGGTGTGGTTTTGTTCTCTAATTTTCTCAGTTAAATTCTAGCGGTTTTGAGTAGATGTGCTAAGAGAAGTTTCAGAATTTAGAATTACGAAGAAAATAGGTCATTCCTGTATTTTGAATTTTAATCCTATTCTTTTAACCTTAATTGCTTATTTTTATGGCTGATTCGTGCTGAGGTCATAGAATTTTTCACATGAGAGTCGGACTAAGGATTGGAGATATATTTCCAGGTGCTAGTTGCAGAGAGAGAGTCTAAGATTGCGGAGATGGATGCTGCTTCAACTGGTGAAGCAGCGCGGCTTAGAGCTTCTGTGGAAACTGTGAAGGGAGAGCTTGCTCACATGAAACAGGAGCATGTATGAATCAAACATTAAGAGAGCTAACTTTGCTTCTTCAGTTGATTTAAAGGTCTTTGAGACGTGAATATTATAAATTAAGAAAATTCCGGGAGTTTTGGCTTTCAATTTGTGATGCGATAAGGTGGGAGTGGCGTTCCATTAAAGTGAAAGGAGTCGAAAGAAAAGAGTTACACAGTTGAGGATCTGTTTTGGGACAAAACTTTGTGAATGGAAACTATATCATTTATATAGCTAGTTAGAGTTATTTGTATATTAATTTACTTATGAACCATGGAATGCATCAGGAGAAAGAAAAGGAGAGCTGGGAAGTTGCCTGCCGGACACTTAAAACTAAACTGGAAATTGCTGAGAGTAATTGCATACGTGCAGAAATTGAAGCAGCTAAAATGAGAAGTATGTTAGCATCCCTAATTGAACTTTTGTCAAACTACATGGATATGTGAAGTGAATATCCATTCTTTCTTATGGGGCAGGTCAGCTGGAATCTGAGGTGACTGCACAAGTGCGTATGCTAAATTCTAAAGATGCTGAGTTAGTGGCTGCCAAGGAGGAGGTATTGCTTATTCTTACTTCCATCCCTGCTTTCTAAAACTCATTCTTAATGTACATACCAAATTGCACTGAGCATGAAATATACCTCTAAAGTGAATGAATGAATAACTGCATGTTGTTTGCATGCTCAAAATGCATTTCATTTGAGCCTCGTATGTCCGGGATAAGGGACCAATTAAGTGGTGATTTGAGTGGAAAAGCCATATGAATGGTTCTTTTTTTTGCTTAAAGGGACATTCTTTCCTATTATCCATTAACTTAATTCTTTTGTTTTGTTTTTTTTTTTTGTTTGTTGTTATTGTTTTGTTTTTTAGGAAAACAACACACACGCATACCCATGCACACACCCAGTGTCAAACCTAGGACTAAAAAATCCCAAGCAGTACTTGTTTCCAACTAAGTCAAGTGCTTGTTGACAATTCTTTAGATTTTGTGGCATGCTCTGACCTGCTAGTTGCTGGAAATAGCACAAGTGAAGGAACCATCATGGGATAAATCCTATATTGTAATGTTCTATTCCGGGGGACAGTATTCACACATCTCGTCTGCTGAAGGCATTTGATGCTGCCTTTGGTCTAAAAGCGTCGTAGAAACTACTCCTACTTTCTAGGGCCTCGAAACAGTAATACCCCATCACTCTTAACTACTTGTGATGCTTATTGACCTCCATTGTCATCAGGGGCTAGTAATGGAAATTTTTTGGAGAAAGATACTGAGAGAAGCTTCAATTCCTGAAATGCAGTTACTGGATTTTAACTTTGGAAATTATGCACCCTATTTTAGATTGTTATAATTATATACTAATGGAATATTTGGTGATTCATGGTTTTGTTGTTCAGCAAGCAACAAACCATGAACCTTTTCCCATCAGGGAGATCTAATTACTTGAACGCACATTTGTGTCAAAGAACATGTTGTTGCTTAGTAACACACATACATTACTGCTCTTTCATGTGAAGCTAGATATGCATATAATATCCTGATATAGCCTGACCTCATATCTTCCTCTTTCTTGATATAAATTTTGCAGATCAGCCGCCTTGAAAGTGAGTTTTCTTCCTACAAGGTTCGTGCTCATGCCCTTCTCCAAAAGAAGGATGCAGAGGTAGCAGCAGCTATTGACTCTGAACAACTTAAAGTTCTGGAGCAAGCAGTAAAAGTAAGTGTTTGTAGTTTCCTTCATTTTATAATATGAAGGAAAGACTTCATTCGTTGATAGCATTTGCTAAACCAGTGGCAATTCTCTGTCCCGTAGGAGCTTGAAAAAGAACTCTCATCTGTCTCTGCAGAAAGGGATATGGCCCTTCAAGAGCTTCAGGATGCTTCTGCTAATCACGAAAAAGAACTCAAAGAAAGGTGATAATATAATGTTGGCCTTCCTCTCTCTCTCTCTCTCTTCATTGCTTTGGTTAGTAGAGGCTGAGCTCAATTTCTGTCTTTTATATGGAATAATTTTTTTTTAAACCTCCTCTGCTGATAATTGTGGTTAATTTTCAAAGGCAGCTAAATGAGTAAAATATGATGTATGTGTAAAGGACATGCCACTTATGCTAATTAGGCCGTTCCTGTTTCTGAGATCAGAACATTTGTTGATATGTAGTATTTGTTTTTCAACTCCCTCATTTGAAATTCTAATTTATCTACTTTTGTTGGAATTTCCACAAAGTGCAAAAAACTCTTCTTTGACTCTTCAATGCCACATTTGTTCCAGAGATTCGCACCTTGAAAATGCCAAGCAGCAGATAAAGAACTTAGAAACAAAGCTTATTTCTGTTAACACTAGCCACCTGTCAGATAAGGAAGCATGGGAAAGGAACTTGCAAAATTTAGAAGAAACATGGCGACGTAAGATATCCATACTCAGTCAAATAATGATTATTCGTACTTTGTTTACTTTGTCCTTGTCCAATCCATATACGCATATCAATTCCTCTTTATTATAAGGTTATATTTGATATTATTCAGTCAGATGTGAGGCACTACAGGCTCAAAATGAAGCATCTTCTAGCCACAATAATGAAAAGGAACTGGAAGAGCTCAAACTACGTTATAAAAGATTGAAGGTACCTTGTTGCTTGCCGGCTTGGGTTAATTATTTGTATGATCTTGTGCTAATTATATTTTTAACCTTGTAGGAAGAGCATGATTCGTTTCGTGATCTTGCTGATAGAATGATTGAGGAGAAGGACAAAGAAATCTCTAAACTTCTTGACGATAATAAAACTCTTCATCGCTCCCTGGAATCAAGCCCAACTGTATGTTCCTTCTTTGTCTTCTTTAACATCTGCGAAATTTCACCTGTAGTCATATCTCCCACTGCATTGTTTTCAATATCTTTAGTCCTTACCCTGGCATTGTGATTGATAATCTCAGGTTAATCACGGTAATAATTACGACACAGGTATGAAGCCACTCTTCACTACTTACTTCCATCTGTAATAGTTAGATAGAAGTTGAAAGTTTTTCTGCATGACAAACTAAGTGGTTGGTAACTGAGGTCCTAACATATATCTTTTCTCAAACTTCTATAATCAGCCACGCAAAAGCAGGATGCACAGAATTTAAGCACTTCTGCAGCAGAACAGCAGATTCTGGTATATACATGCATTCTCTCATAACCATTCTCATTTAGAAATGTTAGGAGTCAGCTCTAGGTAACAGATTTTATGTGCCTGAGTAAATTAGCTGCCCTAGATAAAAACTCACCGTAACTGAAAACTATTTTATTTGTCCTGCTCCAATTTGTATGCGGGTCTTGTCTTCCTGCTATTTCCCCAGGGTCTCTCTTGCTTCTTCCTAGGATTGCTTTGTATGTATATAAACTTTTTTATAATGTCAGTTAATCAAAGTTTTTTGTGTATAATGTTCAATTATCCCATTAGTTAATACTATCAGTAACCCTTACTATTGGACATATCACTGCCAGTTCTATTTTTCATCGGAAATGGACAATTCCCTGTAAGACTCGTCTCATTTTAGCCAAAGTATGAGGGAATGTTCGTAATTGGTATATCATCAAAATAATTTGTCCCGTGCATTGCATGCAAGTAGAAGTTGAGGGACCATCCTAATTTTTGGTGATGATTGTTCCTCTGAAACTCAGATTTTAGCGAGGCAGCAAGCTCAGAGGGAAGAAGAGCTAGCACAGTCGCAACGGCACATTTTAGCACTTCAAGTATGTTGCGTGAAGTCTAAAAATCAAATTCTTTTTTCCCCACAATTCGGTTTCTGATATTCGTTTCAATTCAGGAAGAAATTGAGGAGCTTGAACGTGAGAATCGTCTTCACAGTCAACAGGTATACAGTAGTCTGAACTCTTGCATATTTCAATTTTCATTCATTTAATTTGAAAAGCAAAGAGATGATGACGAGCAAGAAAAACGCCAATGAAACTAATGCAGCTGAAACGATAGTGTTAGGTTGGTGAATGGTGTTGAAGATTTATGAATGTGTAGGAAGTTGACAAATTTTCCAGCTATGCGCCACAAAAGCAAGAACTACTCATATATGAAACCTTTTCATTCATTTGCTTTCTTTTTTGTTATAGAGAGTAGGGGAAGGGTGGAAAGGTATAAGATTACTTATAATGTAAATTTGGATGTAATGTGCAGGAAGCCATGTTGAAGACCGAGCTTCGCAATATGGAAAGAGCGCAAAAGAGGGAAGGAGTAGATATGACTTACTTGAAAAATGTTATCTTAAAGCTTCTTGAAACAGGTATCTTTATGAAAGATTAGCTCTTACAAATCTAGTTATTTGTGATACCACAAACGTTGGTATATTGAATGATCATAATAATTTTCTGAAACAGGTGAAGTGGAGGCACTACTACCCGTTGTTGGGATGCTTCTTCAATTTAGTCCCGAAGAGGTGAAATTCTCACCTTGTACTTGATGCTTCATTTTTGTGCATATTGAAACAAGTTGTGGATATTAGCTAGTATGCGATGTTGGTACCCTAGGGCCATAGAAAAGCATTACAAGTCATCAATCAGAACCCGTCATTCCACTTGGTTTCCTCTGGAGGAAACTTGACTAAAACTCCAGAACAGCATTTAAACCAGATGAGGAAATTAAACGGCAATTCTTTGAAATTTTCTCAGTCATCTATGTCATGTCTGGACTAAATGAGGTTCGATTTGGCATCTTTAACTTCCTGCTAATAATTACAACTTGGATGCACATACAGATGGTGAAGTGTCAACAGGCATACCGCGCCTCTATGGACGTTCCACCAAGCCCAGGAAGTGACATTTCAGGCCCTGCTCGCTCTCTTTTCTCAAGATTCTCATTTTCTTAGACGACGGGATAAATAATTCAGAGGATTGTCTGAAACTGTAACTGCGACTCAGCTGCAATAATGCGGCTGCTCGGGGAAGTGCAGGTTTGGCTCGATTAAATGATATATTCTTTTTGTAAACTACATTGTTGCATGATACGGTTCAGATATTGTAAAGAACAATTAGAAGAGAGAATCACATACATCAAATACCAGTAGGAAGGAGAAATATTTTCTGAGTGCTTATTTTACACTTTCAGGAAGAACTGTCCTGAAGCTATTAATTTTTTCTATTTTTCCTCCTTTTTCATTCTTTCCCAATTCAATGACGTTGTTGAGAAACAAGGAAAGTCACTGTGTAACCTATCAGTACGATGAGGATAAGTTCTCTGCCTATCTTTGTAGCACTAGGCAACGGATTTCTTTCCAATTTTCCATTTTTTTCTCAAAAATAAAAATTTTGCCATGAAAGTAGAGCATAGCTAAAATAATAATTTTGTTAGTTAGAAGCTTTATTAGACTGTTTATAAGCGCGAGGTTTAAGAAACTCAAGGCGAATTTTGTATTTAATGAGTGAAAACTTTGAGATAGAAGTAAATTATTACTTGGTTAACAAAAGTTTCATCAGTGTTTATTTGGTGTCGGTAATCTCCTTGTAATAGAACGCTCACTTAAGCTCGGTGCTCAAATTCCTTATTCAGACACCAAATTTTAGGTGATGGGTCTCAATCCTCAAGACTTTTACTCACTACGAACCTTCCAAATATGCCAAACTTGTACCTTCAAAGATTCGATACCCATTGCGTATTCGGTCTACAGCATCCGTAAGTACGAGAAATGTCAAATGTGGTTAGAAGTTGTTGTCCTTCTGTTCATATGTGAACAAACAACAAGATCTCCCCATTGTAGATACAAACATACCCATATAAACGCTTCTTTCTCCTTTATTGAATAACCAAATCTAAAGCCTAACCCATCAACACAATCTCAGAAGATTTGCCTGAAATTGAATCAAAACACCACCCAACCTTCGATCAAAAACAGCAAGCAAAATGGCATAGAAATTCGGAAACAACCAAACTGCTAAAATGGCTGGCAAGCTTTGGAAGGAGCATGTGTAAGAGATTTTCAAGCATGCTTGGCCTGGAATTCCATCATGAAAGCGACCAACTTTTCAACACCAGCTAAAGGCATGGCGTTGTATATAGAAGCACGCATGCCACCGACCGACCTGTGCCCCTTGAGCTGCACCATCTTCTCCTTCGCTGCCTCCTTCACGAACTCAGCTTCCAACTCCGGCTTCTCCAGCGTGAACGGCACGTTCATCAGTGACCTCACCGACTTCTCCACCGGGCACCTGTAAAACCCATTGCTGCCGTCGATAGCGTTGTAGAGAATATCGGCTTTCTTCTTGTTCTTCTTCTCCACCTCGACCAGGCCGCCCTGCTCCAGCAAGTCCTCGAACACCAACCCGCACATATAGATGCCGTAACAGGGAGGTGTGTTGTAGAGCGAGTTGTTCTCTGCGTGGATCTTGTAGTCGAGCATGACGGGTGTGATTGACTGGGCGTTGCCGATCAGATCTTTCCTGATGATGACGATGGTGACCCCGGATGGGCCGACGTTCTTCTGTGCTCCGGCGTATATGATCCCGAACTTGGACACGTCCACGGGTTTGGAACAGAAGTTTGAAGACATATCGGCGACGAGAAGACCGTTATTCGGAGTCGGGTAGTTCTTGAACTCGACCCCATGAATAGTCTCGTTGGCGCATATATGCAAGTACTTAGCGTCTGGGCTCTGCTCCAGCCCCTCGAAGGCCGGGATTTTCGTGTACTTCTCCGATTTGCCAGACCAGATCACCTTGGCTTTGGAGAACTTCTGTGCCTCCTTGAAGGCCTTGTCACCCCACGACCCAGTGACCAGGAAATCGACGGTGTCTTCCGGTTTAACGATGTTCAGAGGGATCGCGGCGAACTGGGTGGTGGCACCCCCTTGAAGGAAGAGCACTGCATATTCGGAGGGAATATTCAAGAGGGCCCGCAGATCCGCCTCGGCCTTTTGGATGATGGAAAGGAACTCCTTCCCGCGGTGGCTCATCTCCATGACGCTCATGCCGGATCCGCGCCAGTTGTAGAGCTCCGACTGGGCCTTCAGGAGGACGTTCTCCGGGAGGGTGGCGGGCCCGGCTGCGAAGTTGAAGACCCGATCTTGGGATTGCACCGGCGCCTGAGTCACCGGGCGCTGGCCCTCGGTCTGGGCTACGGTGGCGGCGCATTTAATGGACATAGGCTTGGCGGGGAAGCGCAGAGCACTGAAGCGGAGGGAGGTTCCGCTGGGGCTTTTGAATATGGCACGGTTGGGGTTCTGGAGGACTAGCGAGTGGGGTGAGGTCGCCATAGCCATGGTGTTCAGAGCTCAGCTCAGATTCGCGATCTCAGTTCGCAGATTCTGCAGAGCCCAAGTGGAGGTTTTGCGGAAATGAAAGGAAACGTTGGGGGAATATTTGTAGTGGCGTGGTTGGTGGGTAGAAACGACGTCGTTGTCTGATGGGGAGACGGTGAATATGTAAAGCAAGGACTTGGAGTTGGTGTAGATGTTGAAAGGAACAATTATTTTCATCTTAAATACAAGTTATAATAAAAAATAGTTTATTCATTTATTGAAGAAATTTTTTATAGTAAGGTGCAAAACAACGTGAGATATTTAGAATGAAAATGATCTTTCAGGACGTAGAATCGGAATTGTATTCTTACTCTCAAATAAGAGGAACTTACCCAAGGTTTTCGACAACCCCACTTTAGCAGCCCACAGGCTGATCAGGGTACACTCAAGTAGCTTGATTTGTTTTTCTTCATGAGTAGGCCCACTAATTCCAAAGTTAATTCTAATGTTACAAATTCAATTTTTTATTTACATTTTTGTTAAGTAGCTAATAACATAAGACACTTAAGGAGAAAAGGAGAATCACCTCATATAAAGCTACAAGATAATACTCTTACTTATGATGTGCAATGAATTCTAATATGCCCCTTCCATGCTCAAGAATGTACAATATTTAGGCATAGACAATATTGAGGACTAAGAGTGAAAAGGCCTAACTTTGATATAATGTTAAGTAGCTTGATAACATCTCCGAAAGGCACCTTAAGAAGAAAGAGAAATCATTATATATAAGACCACCTAAGAACACTCCAACTTCAATGTGGGATGAATTTCAACAGTTTTGTTTCATGAATATTATTTTTTAATATGAGGTTTTTGTCTAATACACCAAATGTTATTGAGCTAAAGACTACTTAAAGTAAAATAAAGTTAATTTAAAGCTATAATATTGTATCAATAGAGTCAACTATCCAACCTAAAACATTAGTTTAAGAGTTGAATAATCTTTTTTCTTTTAAATTTCACATTAGAGATCTTATTTTTTTACTTGAAATTCTTCAATCTCAATATTTATTTTCCTTTTTATTTTTGCCAAGTATCCTTGTTTATTTTGTTTTCTCCAAATATTATGCCAACGTTTCTTGTTCAGGAGACAAGAACAATGCAAATGTACGAGAATGAATGGCAATTAAAAATAATTAATTTGCAAGAACGTTTTAAGTACTGAAGTATTCATCCATATATAAAACTGAAAGGGCTACTTTATTGAAATTGGAAATGTGATTTTATCGTCTCATTATTGTTCAAAGAGAACAGAAATAGTAGTACAATTCAGAGGTGAAAAACAATGAATGTGCTCCAATTAGAGAACTAAAGAAAACAACCATGGAGGCTGCAGGTCAATTAACTATCTAGGATGCTAATTCCCAGTGCAACCCAAGTTGCTGTATGAGTTATTCCCCACCCACTCAACCCAATTACGAAGTCATGCAGTGTTAGTAGCCTGTACATGCCCTGCTATAGTTGGGTAGTATCCAAGAGAAAATGTGCTGGTTCACGCTTTGCAGTAAACCCGAATTTTGATGTACAGTATTTCCTATGTACGCCTGTGAGTCTCCCTGTTGCTGCCTTTTGGTGGAATTCTACCATTAGTCTTGAGCATTCTCTGTGGGCAACCACAAAACAAGAAGCATTCTCCATTACTAAAAATGCACTCAACTTCAAAATATGTCATCCAGTGGTCAATAAGAGGCTGTAGGTTCCGTTGTACAAAGAGATTTCTAAATGGGATTTAGATAATACAAGAGTTGTTTCTGCACAAGGTTTTCAAACAGGTTTATTGCTCCATCTGTGTGTGGTACTGGGGGTAATATATCGGAGCCCACTTATGGGTTTCTTATGCACAGGGTGTCAAGTTCATGTTAAAAGACTTTTGTCTTATCTTAAAGAGCAAGAGGTTGATCCTTCATGTGAAGAGGATTTATAAGTGAAAAAAGAACTCACAAGAGCTGTTCTTCTGAATAGCTGGTATGCCATTCACAGGTCTTGCTCCACTGCTTGGCCCCATATAGAGTACATTGAGCGGTATAGACTGCAGTAGCTGCTAGTAGAGATGGTGGAAACTTGAGCATTTCATACTCCACAAGTGAAAGCTCAATCAAAAAGAAGGCTAGCTGCTCAAGCTGTTTCATAAAGTTATGATCTGCATGTAAGATTTTTTCTACAGCATAATAAACGAAGAACAACAGTTGAGATTTTCTTAAGATTGCATTTTCATTCAACTAACCTTTTCATCTGATTGAGCAGCCTTGAGGAACCTTTGCATAAAAACAAATGGGGTAGGAACCGACATGTTGAACTGCAATGTATTAAGCATCAAGCTCTCCTACAGGTAGATGAACAGTTGAAGGTCAGTTCAGCTCATATGTTTTGAAGGTAAGGGTCTGATATAAGAAATTACCATTTCTAGAACTTCCTTCCTTGTGTAAGCTTTATCTGATATTAGAATCAAATCCCCAACTACAGGAACAGAAACTTCCTCATACTTGCATGCCAAGAGCATTGCAACCAAACCCACCAATTGAAGCTTCTTTCTTACCACTGTTTGATGGGATAAGAATCTGTCTATTAGATTGATAGTAAGGAATAAGGTCTCCTTCATGAGTTCAAATTTATCATGAACCTGTTAATTCAAACAATCAGTGCTATTAGTCAAAATTTCTAATTTAGGCATTTAAAAAAAAAATTAAACATTTTTTTAGAAGAAGATATTGTGTAAATATTTTACCTCAATAAGCCAGTCAATTAGTATAGATCTCATCCTCTCATTGATGTCAAACTGTTGTGCCATATAGTTTGGTGATGCACAGCTAAAACTCTGAAAAATTAACAAGCGTTTAGAACCAAACATAGGTAGAAGATTTTTTCTCGAAAGCTACATCATCTGTAATCAAAACGGTAAATTATGCCAGTGCATTCTATGAAATTAATCCACAAAAGCGACTAAAAAACTTATGCCACCTATTATAAGTTTTCAAGACACTGATGACACCTTTAAATGATGCAATGGCTCATTGATAACTACTTAAAAATGATGGGTGCTTAAAAAACATGAACTAAGATGCTTCCTCTAAAAGATTGAGATCAAAGATCAGAGTGTGCTTTGTAAGTAAAATTTCTTCATAAGTACTGAAAAATTGAGATCTAAACTCTGTCGAACCCAATGGATCTTCACAAGTTCGAGTAGTATAATTGACTACATCACAACAATGACCATTGTCGAACGCTCTGCTATTTCAAACTTCCTTTTTTATCTTGGGACGGTGTAAATAGTAATTAAAATGCTTGAGCTATCAGCTGTTGCAATTTCAATTTACCTCCATTTTTCTGTAGTAGGCATAGAGATCTCCAATGTAGTCCACAACTGCGAGCGGATTCTTTGCATCGCAGCTGTCAATATCCGTGACAGGTTCTTCAACAGTTATATCCTCCATTTCAACCTCCTCCTGGCAATTTAGTGCGTCAATTAGAAATTTTTCACGTCGGACAACTCAATTTTCAGAATTGTTTAGAAATATAGATACCATCTCCTCCGTTTCACACGGCATCGCTTCTGCTTGTTCCAAAAACATGGGTACTGGGACGTCTTCTTTAGGCGACTTGTGTTCCTCATCTACATATATGCCACTTCCAAATCCATTTGAGCTTGAAGCCGCTGGGTTTTGCTTCTTAGTCTCCTGCTCATATTTAGAGCCAAGAATTAACCCCAAAAGCACCCAGAAAGTTTGGATCGAGATTTTCTCTTAGAATCTCTGCGTTTGTGTGTGTGTGTGTGTGTGTGTGTGAGAGAGAGAGAGAGAGAGAGAGAGAGAGAGAGAGTAGTGATACCTGGGGACAAGGTGGCTGAGTGCTTGCAATTTGTTGAGCGAACTTCCTGAATAACACAGCATACAAGAGTCAAACTACAATTTTTTCGTGGAATTGCAAAACTTCAACCACTTTGGTTTAATTGATAAGAAAGATAGGATGAAGCAAGCAAAATTTGGAACGGATGGTGTGCTTTCTTCCAGTGGAGATCAAAAGTTCAAATTTTAAACTACATTGCAAGCAAAACACTGAAGAAAAGAAAATAAGCACCACGTTCATAGTTCAGATCACTCTCGTTTGGTTAATGAGAAAAGTAAAAGATTAACAAAAGAAAATTTTGGAGTATGCATCCCGAGCTTGAAACATTCACTCAGTTAAGTGGAGAGTTCTCTTTCATCAGAAGCCAATTGAGATCCACAACGTTCAAAATTTAAATTTCTTTCTTCCTCATCGAATCTTTTTGTCAGCAGCCGAAAGATCATGCAAGGAAAGAGACGATAAAGCATTTCGAGTTTCTAACCTCGTAATTGGTCGATGCCCCGGATCAGCCTGCTTCTTTTCACACATTTCATGTTTCCTAAGCTCAGAAAGAAGAAGGAAAATCAATTCAAAAGCTTGTCAAAAAAAAAAAAAAAAAAAGACGAGGAAGAACAAAAAACAAAAATGGAATAAACTTCAGAGGAATGTAGTAGCAAGAGAAGATTACTCTGACAAGCCTCTCTTATTGACAACACAAGGGTATGCTTGACCTCCCACTAAACTCTGATTAATGATGCTTAAAGCCCTTCTGGTCTGCCTAACCTCCTGCCCAAACTTCCTACCTCCCATCTCCAACCCTCCTACCAGTCAAAAAACGAAAAACCCATGTCAGATCTCGAAATTTCACAGTCACATTCGATCTCAAGTCGTCCTCCGCAGTGAAGAATCAAACTCATTTTACCTTGAAAATTCGTGGGCTTGTTCAAGTTGGGATTGTTCTCGTCGGTAATAACCATTTTACCCGATTATTTCAAAGAACAATCACGCAAGAGAACAAAGCTCCTCCGAGAAGCACCCCCCGAAGACAGTGTGAAATATAGAGCTCCAAGCCAAAGCCGAGAACGACGGGTATTTGTCTGCAAAACTCACCTTTTTCCAAACCCAACGGCTAGTGATTTATGGCCGTTGGATGATGGGTTTTGACAATAAGGGAACTTTCTCAAATGTTGTCGTGACAACGGTCACTTCGTTGGCATGTGGCGTGCCGCATCTGATTTTCAAAAATTATATTGTTGTTTTTTTGAGTTTTGTGTCCAAATAGGACATGTGGCCTTTTCCGGCCGCCCAAGTCCGCTCCTTTCCCTACTCCGGCTCCTCCGGCTACCTATTTGAACCGTTAATTTGGCTAAACTTAGCAATGGGTTACAACCAACGGTAATGATGTTAATCTTTTGAGCCTAAAAAAAGCTTAGCTTAGTCTTTTATGCTCTTTTTATTGGAATAAAAGTATCAAAGTTCCTTTCATAAATAATAAAAATTGTTAGATTTGTCTCCTTTTTAAAATCAATTCACAAGATTTTGTATGTATTTACAATTAGAGTGAGATACTATACTATTGTATTCTGAATTATCATAATACAAAAATTATAAGTCACTTATAGTATAAGTAATAATAAATTTTATTTTATTTTTATAAAAAAAAAAGTAATACTAAATCAACAAAAAGAGAGATTTTGTGAAGTAAAAAAACTTAATGATTCAATTTATTTATATATAAAATATTATACACCATGTGATATAGATAATGTGAGATATAATTATGGAATCATCAATAATCGACCATGATATTGATGGATAAAAACAAGGGTTATTCCGAAATGATTCTTTTAGCCAAAAATTATGCAAGTCTTTTTGTTTTTAACCTTTTGGGTTTGTCCTGGAGAGAGAAAATGAGGACAATGATCTTTTCAAACATCCATATCTGATGAAGAACTTTCCCTTATCAACGTGATTCCAGCCCTTCGTGGGGACCAA
Organism: Casuarina cunninghamiana; assembly: GCA_028551485.1. NCBI lineage: Eukaryota > Viridiplantae > Streptophyta > Magnoliopsida > Fagales > Casuarinaceae > Casuarina > Casuarina cunninghamiana. Next base: position 589,352 of record CM052368.1, on the reverse strand, counting down.
TCATCAGACATTCATCAATGCAGAGGGCCCCCCAACGGAGCAGTGGGCAGGAGCCACTTATTTACAAACCCCACCCGTTTGAAAGAACAGGAAACAGGGACCGGCCTTGCAGAAGACATTAATTATTACACTAATCATATGGATACAAAATGCCCTTCCTCCGACCTCGGGAATGTCAGTGGTGGTCTGACAATCTTTTTTTTGGCTTGACTGGTTTGAAGGAGCTTGGCCAGTCCTATGGTCAATATAATATATGGAACCTTCATGTCTGTTGCAAAACCCTTGGGTTTTTTAATCAGGATTAAGCTTCAAAATGAACAGGAGCGTGTCATTGTCTTAACGGTTCTTATATTCCCTGCCTAGAATTCCGATACAAGTGCTCAGACTGACCCAAACTGTTACACATTACATGGTTAAAAAATTATGGTACTTCTGTTCATCAAGACTTCAAAACTACATTTTGTAAGTTGTGGGTTTTTTATTAACAAATATTATGTTTTTTTTAAAAAAAAAATTTGTAAAGAAAATGATCACATGTTTTATGTTTGTAAAGAGATTCTATAAAAGGCAATGAAGTTATGTTTCTGGCATTGTGATTTTTCCTAAAATGACAAATTTTATAAATATATAATAGCTCAGTTAGTGTTAGTACGGCTTGATATTAAATAAGTTTTAGATTTGACACTTCTCAAACTCATTTATATTTTTTTATATAATTATAAAAATTAAAAAATATAAAATAAGGATATTATACACTTTTTTTAGAACCTAAACTGTGATATCTTATTAAATTTGTGTATATATATATTAGCATTTATACACCTAATCACATACCCTCGAAATATTCAACCTAAAATTAAGCAATTTTAAGTAATACTTACTTAACATTAAATTAAACACTTACGGACTTTGTAAATATATTGAATAATAAAAAGTAAACTTGAAAAAAATACTAATACAAGATTTAAGTAATTAACAATAAATTTGATTTCAACACAATTTTTAGATAATTCAAAACTATGGGCAAGGATCATGTGGTGATTGAACCACACACAAGTGGTGAATGACTTACTTACACTTGATATGAAGTGGACTGCTAGATGAAAAACCATGTGAAAAACCATATGAAAACCATTGTTCCTTCCTGCCAACTTCTCGACAACATACATACTGAAATGGTGGTTTACTCCAAGCATTTTTGCTACAAACTACATTGAAAACTAATCTAACTCAAATTAAATAGAGCATTATTCCATATACCCTGATCCTCTCGAGTCTTGATGCTACTCATAATTACAAAATTGTGTATATGTTCGAAAAGATTATCTACTTCATTTTGTTCCTCCCTAGCCACTTCCTAAGGTGAGAACTGTAACTGTTTGTTCTGTAAAACCTTTTTCTTATTGATCTTTTGTTCATCTCTAAAGTCGCCTTATTGATCTTTCTCTAAAACATTTTGTTTCTCCCTTACCACCAATACCAACCTGTTGGAGATACACATGCATATTGTACATTCCCACCTAAGAAAGCAATACTCCTAAACTCTTATGCCTTCTTCACTCACACTTTGTGACACAACCACTTCATGTTTTTGAGTTATCCTATCCTGTGATAGCATGCTCTTTGCCTTCTCTACTACCTTCAAATGCGTTTCAACATTGTCCTTGCAATTCTTGTCATCCACATAAACCTCCTTCACTTCTGGCTTGGAGAGAATGGTTTTCTTCCTGAACAGCTTGTGTTTCTCCACCATATCGTGCTTTGGTTTAGGATGAGATGTTGATAAGCCCTGCTTAAGTTTTCTATTGTTCAAAACTTGATTCTTCAAAGTATGAGAGTGTACCAGATGACGATTTTTCTCAGGGACAGCAGCACCACTCATGGTCTCCAAAATGATCTTGCCAAGAACAAATCTTGTCTCTCGCAGATCACCCTTCCGTAGCAACTGGTAATCAATTTCAAAATTCTCTCTTCCAAAATGATAGGACTCAATATCGTGTAAGAGACTCATTCGGAAAATTTCAGCAACAAGTTGCCACCTTTTCTTCGAAATAAGTACCTAAAGAACCATATTTTATATCAGATCAGATGCACATCTGTACTACATAGAAGTAACACACATATGTTCAAGGTTATTAGCATGTAGGCTAGATAGATAGATAAACTTACAAAATCAGAGCATGGAGAATTTGGGTATCTGCACATTATTAGCTCGTAAATACTCTCTCTCCGAGCCAAAGCGGCTATGGAATGCCGAACCGAAGATGCAAACCGACTAACTCCTACTGCAAGTTCTTCATCTGATTTAAAATCAGAGGACTCTGAGATCTCCGGAACAAAATTAACTTGCATTCGAGCATGTTCTTTAGCAAATTTAACACCTTTCTCCCAGTTTCCATGGTACAGAACAGAAGCAAATGTCCAAATCACAAGAGCCTCTCGAGGTTTCTTTACTAATGCCATGTGAAAAGCCAACAGTCCGATCCTGTTCAATACACAATATATGATTCCATCCAAATGGAAACCATTATTGCAAGAAACAAAAGCAACAAGGGAGGAAAAAAAAAAAAAAAGGAACCACATCCCCACAACAAGCAAAATTATTAAATTTAACCCAACTCAAGAAAAATCATTAAGTCGACCAACTATGTCCCACCCACCAAGTTTATGATGATCACATAATAATGATAATGGAATTATTTCATATTTACTATAGAAAATAAATCAGTGGCTCACCATAGACTACAATGAGAAGGTCGATCACAAGAAACTACTTTATCCAAATGGAAGAATAATTTCTGCTCAAAAAAAAAAAAAAAAAAGAAATGTTAGGTAATATAATTCTAGAGCCACACATGGAGTCGAAATATCATTTTCAAGCAAGTGGCAAACAGTCCCAACTATGTAATGGAATTCTCTTCAATTGTTCCTATTGCTTAACAAGCTTTGCTTTTCTCGAGTCCGTATTATGTTTTAAACAATTCAAAGACTCAGCCAGTTTCATATTCCATAAGTGCATGGTTATTGCTAACTAAATAATGGCACATAAAGAGATTGTTTCACCACTTCCTTATACAGTTAAGCTTACCATAAACATATTGGGACTCTTAACAGATTCCTTAGCCTCTTTAAGGTAAGCTGCCTGTAATCCGAACTTCAAGTTAGATGCAAGCCAAGGTTGAAATCATGACAATATTGTAAATCAGAACCTGGAAACCACTTACCTGAAATGGAAGAAAAAATTCAAGCAGGTTGAACCTATGTAGCAAGCGGAGAGAAGGTACAGCTGCCCCATAAGATAACATATAGTTCAACTCCAACATTATCCTGTCCTGTATATTACAGAATGCAGTACTGTTTAGACGTAGAAGAATGAAAAAGGAACAACTATAGGCTGTCAACATCTGCCATAAACAATAGTAGGGGGAAAGCTATTAAGAAACGCATAAAACAACCAATTGTGTTTTGGTTCATAAATCATTCATGGCACTGTGTTGTTCAAACCTCTTAGCAACTACCTTGGTTAGGAACTGAACAGAAGAAGAAAAGTCACGAATTGCAGTCTCCGTGTCTTCTGATAGCGATAAGCCCAAACGAGCTGCAATTCTTATGCCACGCAGGATTCTAGCTGCAATGAGAATTGGTAGAATTCTGTCAAAATCATTTAGTTTGACAATAGATTCAGCCAGCAGATAAATTAATGGGATAGACATCTACCACAGTCCTCGTGGAATGCTGACCGAGCAGGGATCAGTGTTTGCAGCTGAGTACACATCACCAAGCAACATCAAATCCAAGTAAACTTTCAGTGGAGACTTTAAAATACATTAATTCAAACTAAACTTGACTTGAATTAGCAGAGCCAAAGAAGAGTCACCTTCAGGGATCTTAAGTCTGCCATTCCATTTACATAATCATATATTTTATAGTTAAAGGGATCAAAGAACAAGCTGCTTCCACAATATCAAAAAGAGATTCCCAGTTAAATTGTATGAAACAACAAAACACACAAGCAAAAATGTTGAGAGCAAAGAAAGAGAGAGAGAGAGAGAGAGAGAGAGAGAGAGAGAGAGAGGGAGTGTGTGTGTGTGTGTTACGGGCTTATGGGGTCTTGGAACACGCCAGGCTTATGCCTAGTTATATAAAAGTAATTGAATTCACTATGTCAATAGATTATAGTCTTTTGATTCAATTGTTAGACTTACTACATAAAGAGAAAAATAGATAAACTTTACCTATTTATAGTGAAGTCTCGATTCTTGGAGTCTTTCCAACGGATGAAGTCTTTCTCATCAAAGCCTCTGGGCATTTGTAAGGAATGATCTTTTAGGACTTCTTTTTCTGTAGCAGAACTTGCTGCTGTATCAAAACTGGATACCTGTTGGAAAAGAATTGTAAACATTCAAACAAGAAAACCGAGATAGAATCTATGGAGAGTTATTTAGTCACATATATGTCGACAAGATGTACCAACCTCAACTACAGCCCCTTTGATGCGCACCAGGCATATCGGAAACTGTTGTCCAACAATAATGGCTCTGTGAAACAGCTTCTTGACCTGCCATAATGTTGAAAAAAACAGATAACTCAGAAGACCTTCACATCACCAGTCCATTTTAAGTAGGAATCAAAGCAAAAACTATCGGCAAACAAAACCTGTGTAAGTTTTGCTGTGGTGATGACATCAAAATCTTTAGGTATCCTATTGAGGATTAAATCTCTCACACATCCTCCCACCAGATAGGCTTCGAACCCTGCGTGATGGAAGAAGGAAGCCATCCAGTTTTGAATAAAAGGCACGCATGACCAACAAGACCAATCCAGTATAAGCAGAAGACTACATAAAACGAGGGCCGGATTCACAAAAAGATGCTGGCACAAGGACACAACCAGTGACCATATATATCTCCTGTACGTGAACCTTTAGTTCAACGGTCACCGGAAATAAGCTTAAACCGAAAGATCCATTTAGTTCAATGAGATAAACCGAAAACCTTTAGTTCAACATTGCCTTTCTTGTCTACAGCCAAGCATGTCAAGCTCACCGAACAAGAAATAATATCGGGGTATTTACACACCCAATGTAATGGGCTTGTGGAAGCAGGTCAAGCTCGGACATATAAGAGTCAGGTTGTTGAAGACGGTGGTCAAGAATAATGATCCATGGCTACCTGTTAAGTTTAAACCTTTTGACAAAGTAATATCATATTCATTATAATTGATATCAGAACCAATCTCATATTTTAAGTTCAAGCCATGAAAGAGTGACCTACAGAGAAAAATCTAGGTGTGCCTAGAAGGAGTTGCCTAGTAGTGTGAGCCAACACTGGGTGCACGAAGAGTATAGTAGAATCCACTGGATTATGGGGGTCCAAAATAGGATTAAGCTTATAAAAACTTATGTGGAAAATAGTATTCAAAATAATGATCTATGACTCGCAATTAGGTATAGGCCTTTTGACAAAGTAGTCACAAATTTGTTACACACAGCACTAAAACAAATGCTAAAATCTTTTTTCCTTGTTTTTTAACATAAGCACCTGGAAAGGGAGGGGAGTAGACTTGAATTCATGACTGGTAGAACTATGGGTCAAAGTTTGGCTCAAAGAACACCATTGAGCCAGCCCCCGCTCCAAATGCAATAATTTTAATGTGTAAATGAAAAGAAATTTAAACATTAAGGTGAATGCTGCAACTTGGAAAGAAAAAATTATGAAACAAACGTTACCTTCACCCCAGAGAATTTTCAACACAATCCAAGAGGATTGCGAAATCATCGACCGGCTTAGCCCAAGCTTCCACGAATCTAACTTTTTCCACTTTGACATGTCAATCTGACATCCTATGTAGCATTGAAACCAGGCCTCAAACAGTGACGGGAAAGCAGTCAATGTAAAAATGCCCACACAAAATTCATTTCAGTCTATATAAATGACAAGCTAGATACTACTAACATCGGCATTGAATAGAATACAAGAGAACAAATAAAATATATATCTCGAAACCTGGACGAGCCATGGAAACAGGAGCCATATCTGGTAGAGTTCAGCCTACACTCTGTCACGTCCGATGGATGATGGGTGTACTCTTATAACTAAAGTAAAAGACAAACAATTTATTCTTCTTCTTCTTTTTTTCTTGTCCCTACTTTTTATTAAATAGATTAAACTCAAACCCAATACGACTTAATTTCGAACTCCTAATGAGATTAGGTTTTAATTGTTTCAAACTCTATACCTTACTTAAAAGAAATAATGAAACAAAACTTAATTATCCAAAAAGGCCAAACAATAATATAAATCCTACTACTTAATTAACTTTGTCTTTTGTGTTCTTTTTATTGGAATGAAGTTTCAAAGTTTCCTTCATAAATAATATGATGTTATATTCGTCTCCTTTTTAAAGTTGTATCAAATACGATTTGGTCATATATAGAAGATTTTTTATTAATTTATAACATTGTACTTAAAATTACTATAACAGGAACTATAAGTCACTTGTACCACAAGTAACAATGAAATCCTGTTTATTTGAAGGATTTTTATGCTATGTTGAAAGCTTTCCTTTTTTATGTAGGGTTTTATAACAATTTATAAATGGCGTGAGATATGATAATATTGTACTTAGAATTAAAAGTACAATATTACTATAATAAGAGTTATAAGTCACTTGTACTACAAGTAACAATGAGATCTTGTTTATTGGAAGAATTTAATACTATGTTCGAAGGCTTTTTATTTTATTTTATATAAATGGGGTTTTATAACAATTTATAAATAGAGTGAGATATTATAATATTGTACTACACTTACCAACCTAAAACCAAAGTTGCTTCTTCACATGTAACAATAAATCTTGTTTATTTAAAGGATAATGATTATATTTTTGAAAGCTTTTCCTTTTTGTAAAAGATTCTATAAAAATTTATAAGTAGAGTAAGGTATTATAATATTTCATTCAAATATATTATAACAGGAGATTATAAGTCACAATAAGATTATGTTTATTTCAAGAATTATGATATTGTATTAAAAAGCTTTAAAGAAAATATAAAACATAAATAATTTTTATATATATAAAAGATTAAACAATTTGTCATGGAGAGGGAAAATGGCATAAATGAATTGGAATTATTCTTTTTCCTAAAAAAATAGAAGTAAAAAAAGAATCTATTGAATTCTTAGTATTAGTTCTAAATCAACTAGGTTCAAAATTTTAAAAACATATTATTTTTAAAATTAGAGAACTTCTAAAGACATCAAAGATAAAAATAAAAAATAAAAATAAAAAAAACAGTTACAAAGATTTTTAGAAATTCTCAATTATGGAAGAAGTTATATAAAAGATTAATCTCAGGAAAAGATTACTTTGCTTAAAAAACTTAAGAAAGACAAAGCTAAACAAATTTTTGTCAGATGCATGCAAGCAACATTATCCGAAGGTAAAGCCAAAAAGGTTGCCTTTGAAAACTCTAAACAATATTTTTTTTAAAAAAATTAAAGATTTTTACAATCTAGGAATACCAAGAAAATGCATGAAGATCTTGATGGCATTTGGAAACTCTAAATTACCGATTAAAGAGCAAGGTCCAAACAACATATGACTAGTTTGGCCAATAGGATTTATGACCAAATAGCAAAACTATTATAAGTCAGAAAGGCTTGTGCACACATGATTAAACAAATCATGCTCAAAGAATCATTAGATATGGAAAAATAAACAAGTTCCTCACTATTGAAGATGTTTTTTGGAAACCCAGAAAAAGGGTTCTACTTATATGGAAAATTTGCAAAGATATTCAACAAAAAGTTGACTACAAGTAGTATACATGTGTTTAGAGGAAAATTTACACCAAAAGGAACGTTACAAAGTTGATGAAAAAAAGTAAGAAAAATTATATGGCTACCAAGGTTCGATGCCGATGGAAGAAAGTTCTCTTCCTTATTTAGACAACAAATATTATTGTTCATTATGGAAATCTAGCAGGAATAATTCTTAGTTTGAACACTTTATAAGTAATCTTCTTCTTTATGCTTCTTTGTCTTCGAGTACTACAAATAAAACGCCATATAGAAGACTTCATGCGTTCTGACCTCTCAGGAGACATGCATCAATGGAGAGGCCCCAACAGAGCAGTGGGCAAGAGCCACTTAATTACAACCGGTTTGAAAGAACAGGAAACAGGGACCGGCCTGTAGAAGACATTAATTATTACGCTAATCATGGAGACATATGACATTTCTCCAACCTCGAAAACGTCAGTGTGGTCTGATAGTCTGTTTTTAGCTTAACAGGTTTTAAGGGGCATGGTCTATGGTCAATATATTATATAGATAAGAACGTTCATGTCTGTTGCAAAACCCTGGGTGGGCGTGTCATTTGCGTAAATATGGATACATCAACTTTTTTTTTTTTCTTTTTTTCCCTACTAGCGAATAAAAGATTGTCATTAGCAAAAATTAGACACATTTTCTTTACAAAAAGAATACTAAAATAAAATATTAGTAATGTATAACAGATTTGTTTTGAACACCAACATTAGGGAACTCAAAACAATCAACAAGGATCATGGGGTGAATGACTTATTTACACTTGATACGAAGTAAAGTGCAATATGAACTAAACAATGAAATCAAGCTATTCATTCCCGGCCATGTGAAAAAACATTGTTCCTTCCTGCCAACATCTCGAGAACATACACACTGAAATGGTGGTTTACAGCAAGCATTTATGCAACCAACTACATTAAAAATTGATCTAAATTAAACTGAATACAACATTAGTTCCATATAACCTGATCCTCTCAAGTGTTGATACTACTCATAACTACAAAATTGCATTCCTGTTCGAAAAGATTATTTCATACTTGATGGTTATAACCTGAAAGTAAACGAGTGCACGTTTCCACCCGCTTGTGTTTATGTTCTGCACCTGTAAAGGAGAGCAAAGATTAGCCATCTAGATTGAATGAGAGACGAATAGAGAAGGGAAGAGCAGCAGGTGGGGAGAGAAGGTACCTGTCAATCCTGCTGTTCCAACTTGTGAGCATTTTACAACAAACAACAATAGATTAACTCGAAGAAGTCCGATAAATGATGAAGCATTTTATAATAAACAACGACGAATTTACTTGAAGAAGAGTGATAATCGAGGTTGACTGCCTTTATTCTCAACCACTGCTTCATCCTGCTCCTTCCTGACCACCTCCTGAGGTGAGAACTGTAACCGTTTGTTATCTGACACCTTTATCTTCTTGATCTTTGCCTCCTGACTTATAGTACACCTACCAACTACTTCATGTTGTTGAGTTCTGCTATCCTGTGATAGCGAGCTCTTTACCTTTTTTACTACCTTCAAATGCATTTTACCATTATCCTTGCATTTCTTGTCGTCAACTTCCTTGCATTCCTCTGACGTTTCCACAGAAACCTTCTCGACTTCTGGCTTGGAGAGAATAGTTTTCTTCTTGATCAGCTTGCGTTTCTCCACCCTATCGTCCTTCTTTACTACCTTCAAATGCATTTTACCATTATCCTTGCATTTCTTGTCGTCAACTTCCTCTGACGGTTCCACGGAAACCATCTTGACTTCTGGCTTGGAGAGAATGGTTTTCTTCTTGATCAGCTTGCGTTTCTCCACCCTATCGTCGTTTAGTTCAGGATGAGATGCTGATAAATCGTGCTTACGTTTTCTATCCTTCAAAACTTGATCCTTCAAAATATCAGAAAGTTCCTCCCGGACGGCTGGCTGCTGATGAGTTTTCTCCACATCAACAACCTCAACTCCTCCTTTAATGGCGGCACCACTCATAGTCTCCAAAATAATCTTGCCAAGAACAAATCTTGTCTCTCGCAGATATCCCTCCCCTAGCAAATGGTAATCAATTTCAAAACTCCCTCTTCCAATGTTATAGGACTTAATATCATTCAAAAGCACTTGGAAAATTTCAGCGACATCTTGCCCCATTTTCTTCGAAACAAATACCTAAAGAACCATATTTTATATCAGATCAGGCGCACCTCTCAACCATATAGAAGTAATGCACATATTTACTGGAAAAAACCATGGGCATAAATAATATTGAGACAATGAACGTCACTATTGCCCCTCATCAAGATATATGGGCATAGATTATAGCATGAGTAGTGCCAGCAACAGATGTGTCTATCAGTGCATCCCAATCAAAACCAGCCCTGTACACATCTGGGCCTTCCGCTGGTAGATACAAAGGAAATATGCGACGTATTATATGTGACACATGAACATTGGTTACTATTAAAACTGTCAAGAAAATTTGATTTTTATTTACTTTTAGACAGCAATGTTTCATTTTAAGTTTTGCATGAGGCATATATCAATCTTAAATTTATATCTCAGTAACCACTTGATATTTTCCAAAATCTTAGTTTTTCAATGATTAGTAAGAGGTAGAAAATCAAAATTACAAGGTAGCCAGCTGAAATATCATTTTGACCTAACCTGAATTACAAGATAGGTCAAAGTCAACCCATCTCCAAACAATAATGGACAAGATAGGAGTGGGTTAAGTGGTATTTTTGAAAGTTGTGTGGAACTAAGTCAGGGTTCAAGACTGAAGAGCTAGGGCTGAGTGTGGGTCGCCCTCGAGACCAACCTAGCCAAGTTAGAGCCCTATAATTTCTGCCTTTTTACTTCCTGATGAATCACAGAACGATATTTCTGGCTCGGCAGTCAAAATATAAACACAGATGTGCCCCAAGAAAACCTTCGGCAGATACAAATTACATTAGCTAAGGACAAAATTTAGCACATTTACTCTAGGGTTAACTACGCAGCACATTCAAGGTCATAAGCATATAGGTTACGTAGATAGAAACTTACAAAATCAGAGCATGAAGAACTTGGGTATCTGCGCATTGACTTCAAAATACTCTCTTTGTCAGTAAAGGCAGCTATGGAATCCCAAATCAAAGATGCAAACTGAGTAACTCCTCCTGCAATTTCTTCATCTGATTTAAAATCAGAGGACCTTGAGATCTCTGGAACAAAATTAACATGCATTCGAGCATGTTCTTTAGCAAATTTAACACCTTTCTCCCAGTTTCCATGGTACAAAATAGAACCAAGTGTCCAAATCACAAGAGCCTCTTGAGGGTTATTTACTAATGCCACGTGAAAAGCCAACAGTCCGATCCTGTTCAATACAAAACATATGATTCCATCCAAATGGAAACCATTATTGCAAGAAAAAAAAGCAACAAGATTAATAAATAAATAAAAACCATCATTACACAAGCCATCTCAGACCACTCTAATATAGACAAAAAGCTCAAAAATAAACCATCTATTTAATAAATAAGTCACATGTATGGCCAGATATTTTCCTCAAACCACACGTGGTGATTATTTTATATACGCAGTAAGGTATAAATGAGTTCCTAACTCTGTCTCTATTACTGAAATGGAAAGTAAAAACATTATTTTTTTCTCCTGACAGGACACCAGCAACCCCCTTGAACTAGGAGATCTTGCTTAGCAGAAACCTATAAGTTGTGAAGTCATCCACAAGGGTAGGATCCTTGCTACACAGATGCAGAGGGTACAATGATTTGGTAAGATAATTATACAGGATCCAGGGTTCCAAAATGTTTTGAGGAAGTAACATGTGCCTAGGGAAACTAAGCTTAATTTAGTTGGTCCTGAAGTCACTGCCAAGCTCAAACAACTTCATCTTGTTACATAATACTACCTGTCTAGACCCACATCCCCACAATAAGACCCTCCACTGGTTCTCACATTATCTACTCTATTACCAGTGCTATCTTTTATGAGGCAGAAGTGAAAGCATTTGAGCAAAATTATTAAAATTAATCCAACTCCAGAAAAATCAATAAGTTGAGCAACTATGTCCCACCACTCAAGTTAATGATGATCACATTGTAATGATAATTATATTATTTCATCTTTGCTATAGAAAATAAATCAATGGCTCACCACAAACTGCAACTAGAAGGTTGATCACAAGAAACCACTTTATCCAAATGGAAGAATAATCTCTGCCCAAAAGAAAGAGGAAATGTTAGGTCATAAAATCCTAAGGCAACACATGGAGTAGAAATATCATTTTCAAGCAGATGCAGAAACACACTCCCTGCTAGATAATAGAATTCTCCAATTGTTCCTATTGCTTCACAAGCATTGCTTTCCTCCAAGTCCATATTGTATGTCAGAAATATCCAGTATATCCATGATATTAAACAATTCAAAGACTTAACTAGTTTAATAATACATTCTATTCAATAAGTGCAAGTCCGTTGCTGACTAAATAATGCCATACCAAAGAGATTGTTTCATCACATCCTTATACAGTTAAGCTTACCATCAACATATTGGAACTCTTAACAGATTCCTTAGCCTCTTTAAGGTAAGCTGCCTGTAATCCGAACTTCAAGTTAGATGTAAGCTAAGATTGAAATCATGACAATGTTGTAAAATCAGAACCTGGAAAACCACTTACCTGAAATGGAAGTATAATTTCAAGCAGGTTGAATCTCTGTAGCAAGCAGAGAGAAGGTTCAGCTGCCCCATAAGATAGCATATAGTTCAACTCCATCGCTATCCTGTCCTGTATATCACAGAATGTACTATTATATTTTGTTGAAAATCTGAAGAGCTCCCCCATCAAGTGGCTTTTATGAGAAACAGAACATCTTAGAAAAATAGAAAAGGAAGAACCATAGGTTGTCAACATCTCTGCCATAAACAACAGAAGGGGAAAGCTACTAAGAAATGCAATAAATAACCAATTATGTTTCGGTTCATAATTCATTCAGGACACTGTTGTTCAAATCCTCTTAGCAACTACCTTGGGTAGACGCTGAACGGAAGAAGAAAGGTTATGAATAGCAGTCTCCGTGTCTTTTGATAATGATAAGCCCAAACGAGCTGCAATTCTTAAGCCACGCAGGATTCTAGCTGCAATGAGAATTGGTACAATTCTGTCAGACTCATTAAGTTTGACAACAGATTCAACCAGTAGACAAATCAACAGAATAGACATCTACCACAATCCTCTACGAACGATAACTGAGCAGGGATCAATGTTTGCAGCTGAGTCCACATCACCATGCAACATCAAATCCAAGTAAACTTTTAGTGGAGACTTTAAAAGACATTAATTCAAACTAAACTCGACTTGAATAAGCAGAGCTAAAGAAGAGTCACCTTCATGGATCTTAAGTCCGCCATTCCATTTACATAGTCATATATTTTATTGGTAAAAGGGTCAAAGAACAAGCTGCTTCCACAATATCAAAAAGAGATTCCCAGTTAAATTGCATGAAACTAGACTTAGTGGGTTAGTAAGGACACTGAGAGAGAGAAAAAAGAAAAAGAAAAAAAGGAAATAACAAAAGAAGACCTTCAGCACACAAAACCCATAAATAAAAAGGTGAGAAAAGAAAGAGAGAGAGAGAGAGAGAGAGACTTTACCTATTGATGGTGAAATCTCGACTCATGGAGTTTCTCCAACGGATGAAGTCTTTCTCATCACAGCCTCTGGGCATTCGTAAGGAAAGATTTTTTTGTTTTTCTTTTTCTGTAGCACGGTTTGCTACTGTATCAAAACTGGATACCTGTTTCAAAAGAATTGCAAACATTCAAACAAGAAAGTGAGATAGAATGCATGGCAAGTTATTTCACCAAGGTTCATGTGGAGGAATTTTGTATAGCCGCATATATTTCTTCTAGATGTACCAACCTCAATTACAGACCCTTTGATGCGCACATGGCATATCGGAAACCGTCGTCCAACAATCTGGGCATTATTGAACTGCTTCTTGATCTGTCATGATGTTGAAAAAAACAACAGATAACTCATAAGACTATCACATCACCAGCCTACTGTAAGCAGAAATCAAAGCAAAAACTACCGGCTTCACAAAACCTGCTTAAGTTGAGCTGTGGTGATCACATCAAAATCTTTTGGTGTCTTGTTAAGGATTAAATCTCTCACACATCCTCCCACCAGATAGGCTTCGAACCCTGCATGATGTAAGGAGAAGGAAACCATCCAGTTTTGAATAAAAGGTACCCATGACCGGCAAGACCAATCCAACATAAGCAGAACACTAAATAAAACGGAGGCAGGATCAACAGATGCTGACACAAGGACACAACCAGTGACTATATATTTCTTCTATACGTGAGCCTTTAGTTCAACTCTAACCGGAAACAAGCTTAAACCGAAAGATCCATTTAGTTCAATGAGACAAACGAAAAAAATTTAGTTCAACATTGTCTTTCTTGTCTACAGGCAAGCGGGTCAAGCTCGCCGAACTAGAAATAATATATGGCTATTTCCTCATACACCAAAGAGACAAATGCTGAAATCCCGTACGTATATGAAAAGAAATTCAAACATTAACGGGAAGACTGCAACTTGGAAAGTAAAAAGTATGAAATAAACAGTTACCTTCGCCCCTGAGAATTTTCAACACAGTCCATGAGGGTGGCGAGATCATCGACCGGCTTATCCCAAACATCCTCGAATCTAACTTTTTCCACTTCGACATATCAATCTGACCTCCTATGAAACATTGAAACCAAGCCTCAAATGGTGACGGAAAAGTAGATACAATGAATGTCGGCATTGAATAGAATACAAGAGAACAAACAAAATATATATGTGTATCTAAACCTCGACGAGCCATGGGAGGACCCAACTCCTGGTAGAATTCAGCCTCCAACCCCCCCTCCGCTGCCGTGTGTTTCATTCTCTGCCCAGAAGATGGAAAAAAAAAAGAGTCATCCAACCGTTCGAATAAATGCCTCAGAAGAACAAACCTACTACAGACGAGGAGAGGGAAGAGAGACCTGTAACTTAATCAGGGCTTTGAGTCGAGACAACAAGCCACCGTTGCCGTTGCCGTTGCCTCTCAGGGATATTGCCATCACAACGTTGAATTCATGGCGCTATACGTCCCACTGTTCTTCCAAGTCCTGCGCCGTCGACCGAGTCACAAACTCCCTGCTGATGTGTTTCAATTCTCGTCCGAGCGCGGGTGCGCGCGCGTCCGGCCTCCCAATTAAAGAGCAACTTCATTCATTAGGGCACAAATCGAGTGTTAAAAGATTTGTACTATGAAAATTAATTTTATCTAAAATTTATTTTACAAATAATAGATTTTTCTTTTGTGTAAACTGTGTATGACAAAGTAAGATCTTATCATATTATTGTTTAACGTTTTTACCTTCATTTGTGAACTAAATTTCACAATATTAAAAAATATATTGAGATTTTATAGTTATATGATAATAGGTTTCACTAATTTTTAAGTTGATGGTTTTTTTAAGTATCCTCGTAAACTCACATTGATTGAGCTCTTGCAATGCTCATATAATCCAACACTAGAATGGTCCAATGATTTGATTGTCATAATGAGAATGTATGTTATAGTGTTAGTGATTAGATCTACCTATTTCTTAGTCAACTAACTTAATGGTAAATGAATAAAGACTTTGACTATCATATTTAATATTCAACACTTTGCAAATTGAGTATATGTATTAATATATATATATATATATATATATATATATATATATATATATATATATAATTAGATCAACATTATTAAGAAAGTGTATGATAATAAGTTTTATCAACTTTTCAATTTACTTATAACTTTTAATAATCTTAAATATAATAGACATTTATCATAAGCACCCAATACATAAACAAAAGAAGGATGTCTTACTAGAAATTAAAATTTTAATGCTATTTTAAAACTAGATTATAAAAAAACATAATACATCCACGTATGCGGAATATAACAAATTATTTAATTATTATTATGAAATACACAACAAAATTCAAGAGTAATCATATTAAACGTTTAAAAGCTTAATTTTTAATATATTTGTCGTTGACATTGCATAGAACCATTAAACACTGCTTTCGTGGCCTAATTATTTGTTCGGAGATTTTAATGTGGAAGTAAGAAGTTATCTCAATTTGAAAATCGGTGCTGTGGTGGGATCCAGTTCATTAAGCTTATTCAAATGGGTAGGTGAATCTCTTAAACCCACCCGTATAATTAATCTCCCAAGTGTCAAATGTCACATCGTTGATGGTGTACGCTTCATCAAAAAGTCCGATTGAGATTGGACGGATTTTATTATATGCTCATCTCGCGTCATCATATGTATCTTATATTAATATGAACTTGTATTTATTTTTTCAATAAACTTGCAAGTATGAAGTAAAAAAATTATTTTTGTCATATTTTATTTCCTTATAGACAACGATAGAATGTTTATCATTAAAAATAATGATCATTGAATTTGTCCTTATAAATAACAATGTTTTTTTAATAAAAAACTAACTGGGAAGGAGATAATAAGTATTTTTACCATAATATTAGAATTAAAAGATCTTATAAGTTATAAAGCCCAAGAGCTAAAAGGTAGGTGAAGGGTGAGAGGGTTTATTTATTTGTTTTTATTCTTAAGTTTTAAATTAAGGAACTTACTTTTTGATGCATTTTACACATTGAATATCATTGGACTTAAAATTATATAAGATTAAATAGATTTAACATAACCTACTATATCAAGTTATAAAGTCTAAAAACTTAATTAAAAAACTAATTTACGAGATAAAGGGTCTTTATTTTTTTAAAACGTTAGTTTAACAAACTGATTTTTGAATGCGAGACTTTCACTATAGATCTATAAATATATTTATTTTTTATATTTTATTATAGGTCAGGATATATCCTCTTCTTGACAATAAGTTTGAAATAAGTGAGCATTTTTATTATATACTATGTAAATATACATATAATTAGTAGTATCACTTAATTTTGTAATACATATTGTATCGGCAAGTGTTTAGTTTAGTGATGAGGCTAGGATTTTTGCATGAAAAGAAGAAATAAAATGAAAAATGAAGAGATATACGTGTCGGAAGAAGAGCGCGGGTTGATCCTAAGAACTTCTACGACACGGCTGCATCGAAGAAGAAGAGCGAGACAAACACGAACTCGCTGCTCAGCGCGTGGGCCCGCTCGATACCTTCCCATCTTGGGCGGGCTAAGTAACCTCCGATTCCAGACCTTTATTACTGTGTATAATAGTTGTTTTCCCTTCAATCGTTTTTTCTTTTTTTCGGCTATTTGTTCGTCCTTGCCATTTTCTCGCACACAAACGCACTTCTCTCGGCTGTTTAATCTCTCTACCTTCGGCAAACCTGCAATTCTCTAGGGTTAGGGTTTCGGATACGTCTGAAATTGATCTGTAGGTGCTGGTTTTTGTTTTCTCTTTGTTTTTGTTTTTTTGTTTGGAGAGAGGAAGAGACTATGGGCGGTGATGGAGCTGTAGAGGAGGGAACCGAATCCGGCGGTGGAGGGGGAGTTTACGTCAATATCCGGTGCTCAAACGGTTCTAAGTTTTCTGTTCGGATTGAGCTGGACGCCTCCGTCGCTTCGTTCAAGGACGTTCTGGCCCAGAAGTGCCATATTCCGTCCGATCAACAGAGGCTGATTTACAAGGGCCGGATCCTCAAGGACGATCAGACTCTTCAGAGCTACGGTGCGTACCTGTTTTTGTGTTTCTGATCGATCTTATGGTTGTTGTGTTTTAGAAATGCATGATTTAGTCTGCCGGATGTGATTATGATTTGGTGTTTTCTACTCAATCGAATTACCGTGAGTGATAGTTTTTTGTTTGTCGGGCTTTAAGTTTTGTTATCTGAGAAAGATTTAGGGAATAGATTGCGTTTATTAGAAAACTTGTCCGGGAAGCAATCACACAGATATGCAGTGAAGCGTTTTCAGGACTTCAAATGCAATTCTTAGTGACTGCTCGGGTTACCAGCGCGGAGAGATCTCGTTAGCGGATGTAGCTGTTCTTTGGATTGAGAATGTATAGAATGTTAATTGAGAAAGTTAATGCTAATGTTTCCTAGAGGGCCTGGTGGGTTCCAATGACACACACACGCACACACACATGATGATTGGGTTGTGGAGGGGTTTATGCATTGCTATTGCAGGTAACTGATCTAAAATTGTTGGGGACATGTCCCTTAATTGTCACCTTGGAGTGGCAAGTGTCTTGCCTTCCTGCAGAGGCTCTAGCATGTAGAATTGGCTTTTCTTGGATTTCTTTGTAGTTGCTTACACAAAAATAATATCCATTTGGACATGTACAAAAACAAATAGTACATTTTTCTGTCTCTGTCTCTCTTTTGTTGGAGAATTATATCTAGTCTTGCGTTACGTGGGAAGCTTGATCTATTTGCTCAAAAACCTTGAAATATTTTCTTGCTTAATTTTTTATGTAAATACTCAGTCTCTTATATGACATTCTAGATTGGACCGATTCTAGACAACTTGTGAAGTAAATGGGGAAAATGAATTCATAGAAACTTGATTGAATGGTGACATTGCTGATTTTGAAGAGTTCTGCTCTTGGGATGTTTGTTCAATTGACTTTTTTGTTTATGGTTTATAGGCTTGGAGGCAGATCACACTGTCCATTTTGTTCGTGGTTTTGCACCAAGTGCACCAAGTGCACCACCTGCACCACCTGCACCACCTGCACCAGCCAATGGTGTTGGTGGAACAAATCCTGGAGGTCCAAACACCACCCAAGGTAATACCCGAAGTGTTGCTTCAAATGAGGGTGGTGGGTCATTGGGAGGAACTGGTATTGGAGCTTCACTATTTCCTGGACTTGGTGTTAATGGGATGGATGGTAGTGCTGCTGGCTTGTTTGGAGCTGGGTTTCCAGATTTTGAACAAGTGCAACAACAGCTGACTCAGAACCCTAACATAATGAGGGAAATAATGAATATGCCTGTTGTTCAGAACCTAATGAATAACCCTGATGTCATGCGGAATTTGATTATGAACAATCCTCAAATGCGTGAAATCATTGATCAGAACCCAGAGCTAGCACATGTGCTTAACGATCCCAGTACTCTCCGTCAGACACTTGAAGCTGCTAGAAATCCAGAGCTCATGCGAGAGATGATGCGTAATACTGATAGAGCAATGAGCAATATTGAAGCTTCTCCAGAGGGATTCAATATGTTGAGGCGCATGTATGAAAATGTTCAAGAGCCATTTCTGAATGCAACGACAATGGCTGGGAATACTGGAAATGATAATGCGAACCCATTTACAGCTCTTCTAGGGACTCAAGGTGGAGACCAGGCGAGAAATCCGTCAAGCACATCACCAACAACTGGTTCTGAGACAACTGCTGGTTCTCCTGCTCCCAATACTAATCCGCTTCCAAATCCTTGGACTGCTACTGCTGGTAAGATTTCACTCTCTTAATTGTTTTTTTCCGAATGTCACTCAGGCTGCAAAGTAGTGTTGTTGTAAAACTCTTATTGTGCGGTTTTGTTTAAAGCATCAAAATCCAAGTCTACGTCCACATTGTTTTGATAGACATGTCCTGATCCTGTTTGACAAATTCTGGTACCAGTATATGAAATTGCATTTGTGATTTATAACACGGTATTTAATTTTCTAGTTATTTTTTGGAATGCCCCTCTAAAATTGTCTATAAATATTTCTGGAGTACTCTTACTCTAATATTTCTTCTTGAGCTGATCCAAAAGGAGATTTGTATGTGTCAATTTTGTTCTTTGTTGTCCAAAAATGGTAATGACCATTAAATTGCGAATGAATGTGAATCAGCAGCTGGAGGTACCCAAACTAACACCCCGAGGTCACCACCTGCTGGGGATGCCAGGGCGCAGGCACCTGCTGGCTTAGGTGGACTTGGTCTTCCAGGGCTCGAGGGCATGTTTGGTGGCATGCAAGATCCTGCTTTAGTCAACCAGATGATGCAGAATCCTGCTATTTCACAGATGATGCAAAGCATCATTTCCAACCCTCAGTACATGAACCAGGTATTGTTTGTACATGATTCAAGATCTCACTAGGTCAGCACCAACAACGTATCATTTGCTTTGCCATGTAATTTGATATAGTTTGTGCTTCCGTTAAGTGTTTTTTCTCTAACATTACTCGACCTTCAGATTATGGGTCTCAATCCCCAGCTGCGCAGCGTCCTTGATTCCAATTCTCAGCTAAGAGAAATGATGCAGAACCCAGAAGTTCTTCGTCAGTTGACTTCTCCTGAAACAATACAGGTAAAATAGATTGAAAATTCTGTTGCTGGTGTCACGTGCCCTTGCATGATCTATTTCTCTCTCTCTCTCTCTCACAACACCCATCCTCACACCCCCTCCTCATCCACATGCACAAGGATGCCTGCCCAGCAATACTTGTATTTAACTTGTCATATGCTCATCTTAATATTGAGATTAATCTGTAATGCTGGCATATAATTGAGTATTCCAGAACTTCTGCTTGTTGTTTACCAATTAATGAGACTTGTATTGCATGAATGATGGTTGACTTGGAAAAGTGCTTTTTTAATCTGCTTCAGTAATTTGATATAAGTTCCCTGGGGTGACAAGTTGAAACCGCTCATTGTTTTTTGTTCTCTCTGCTTTCCCTTCTTATGCAGCAACTCATGACTTTTCAACAAGCTCTTCTGTCTCAGCTTGGTCGGCAGCAGTCAACACAGTAAGTGGTGGCATTTGGCTCTTTTCCTTGGTTGAATAGCTACAGCACTAAAAACAATTTCCAAAAGAAGGTGCAACTGGTAGGCATAAAGGGTGTAAGTGAGAACACTTAAAAGCAAGATCAATAATGGGTAGGATTATCTAAGAAATCTGGGAAGATACAAAATATAAGAAGCCAATTCTGAGAGTCATATGAGTATGAGCTTCAAAAATGTGCTTCAACACATGCATGGTAGCGTGTACCTCTGAAAGAAATTCTTGGAAATCACGTAGGGACTTTTTACTCCAAAAAGATTGGTAAAAAAACAAAAGTTTAGGTCATATGGTAGCACCCTTCGAAAGATTTCAGTCTGACCCCTCTTAGGCTAAATTCCTACCTACTTTCTTGGTAGGTTCTAATTTGATCCTTACTTTCACCTGAGAGAACTTTTACTTGGAGCAAATGTGGCTTATCTGAATGTTCATTACATGTTCAATTTTTGTAATGGCATTATTAGTTTGATGGACAAACGTTGTACGCTGCTCAAAATTAAAAGTTCTAGGATGGAATTCGAGACTATTGAATTTGTGGGACTAACTAGAAGCCATCCCATATTTCAAAGACCAAAAGTATAGTCTAGTTTTTTATTTTTTGGACGCTTCATGGTAGACAAAATTATGAAGCTTTTCAAACTCTAAAGATTCTTTCCCTTCAAAAATGCTATATGATAGTTACAATATTGCTTTTGTCAATTTGTTGTTGTAACTGGTTTCATGCATTTAACAGGGAACAGGGGCAGACTGGTGGAGGTACAGGTATGTGGGTCAATCTTTGAGATTCTGCTGCTTCTTTGGCCTGTCTCCTGTCGTCTATGAGTATGATGTTACGATTGGTAACTTTAGGAGCAAATTGCCTGCACAGGGATATTCTCAAATTATTGGTCCTCATTAAACCTCCAAAACGTAACTTCATTAGTACATAAGTTTGTTATCTGACAATCCAACGGGTTTCCTGAGTTATATGGGGCACCTCTTAGTTAATACCTCTATATGTCAACTTCCGAGTCTGTGGTAATTCTATATCGAGGAATTCAGTCATTTATTTTTTCTTTTCTGAGGGGAGTGGAGGGGGCCTGGGTTTCTGGAGGATTTTACTGGGTAAGAATTCTATAAATGGAGGGGGGATGGTTTTTATTGTTGTCATTTCCTTGAGGAAGACCTATCATATTAAATTCTATTGGGTAAGAATTCTATAAATGGAGGGAGATGGTTTTGTTTGTGGTCATTCTCTTGAGGAAAGCCTGTCATATCGAATTCCTCGTGTTGTAAGTTCTACTTTTAGAAAGTAATATTGCTGTATGATGTGGCGAAAAAGAGATGGCAAAAGATATTTATTACTAATTATGCCATTGTTTTTGTGTTCTGTTAATGCCCTTATAGCGGGATCATTGAACAACTCTGGGTTGGAGATGTTGATGAACATGTTTGGCGGGCTCGGGGCTGGCAGCCTGGCTGTTCCCAACAGATCTAATGGTTGCTATACTCTGTCTCCCTTCTCTGTTTTGTTCTTTGTTTCTTCTTGATGGATATAATCATTAACTCCTACTATTCATCTTTCCAGTGCCGCCGGAAGAACTGTATGCCACGCAGCTGTCACAGCTTCAAGAAATGGGTTTCTTTGACACACAAGAGAATATACGGGCATTGATTGCAACTGCAGGCAATGTTCATGCCGCAGTGGAGCGTCTACTGGGGAGCTTTGGCCAGTAGTTTCGTATACATGTTATCCAATTTGATCTGATTACTGTCTTGGCGTGTCGATTGCTGAGGTTGGTCCCTTTGGGCCTCAGTTGTATCCAAGCCCCTCATCTTTGAGTACAAACAAGTCTGAACTATGTTAGCTATAGCTCAAAAATTTTAGGATCGACCTTGGACTTCTTTTTCTCTTTCTCAAGAGTTCTGGCGGGCCTGAGTTTCTTGTACATACTTTATATCAAGATGTGACTTGTGATATATGAATCATTTGCGAAATTTGTCAACTAAGTTGAAATCGGTGACATTTTTGTTATTACTCTTCTCAATTTTACTTACCAGCTCCTGATTCCCACTTCTTCTATACCAATTTTTGAATTGATGAAGATAAACCTTTTGATATATGTTGGTAGGATTGCTGTCGATTATTGTTAGCCGAAGGGACCGAGAAGTTTCAAGTCCCATGGTCCATACTTATTGACTACGGGCATGGGCCAGTTAACGGGCCCATTGGTGAATCCTTTTCAAGTCTGAATAGTACGACTAACTTAGTACTAAGTTATGTGAAATAACTACAATCATTTATTAATAAGAAGACGTTTTATTTGAGCATTGTTTTAAATTTTTTTAGTTAGGTCAAAGGAAGTGTAGGAAATGGGTGTCAAAAAATAATTTTATTTTATTTTTAGTTAGGTTAGCTTGAGATGAGTCAGGTATCTTTCTTATATGTTTTAATAAGAAACTTGAGGTGTTTCGAACTTTTACTATTAAAGTAAGAAATTGTTTGAGCTATTAGGCAAGTGATAATTAATAGACGATTTAAAGGCTTAATTTAGAAATAGTTCAAAAATTAGAGAAAACGTTTCTTTTATTAAATTTTATTATAAGATATCTATTTGATGTGAAATTTTTGTCCAAAACAAATAACATCTTATTATTTGTAAATGAGGTCCATGTGATTTCACTCTATGATTGTTGAATTAAGGGTAAAGGAACTCATTAAAATTATTAAAATTTAACAAAACTTTATTCTTATATATGTTTAAATGTTATGTTTTTAACAACCAAATTTGAAAATAGGAAGTTTGAATACTTTCTGATGGCCAAATAGTCTATGGGTGTCATGGGGGTTGCTTGCTCTTTGTATTGCTCAATCTTCGTCTCGGCCAAATAGTCTATGGATTGATTGCTCAATCGCAATCATGAGCTTTTGTTCGTAGACATGTTATATACATCCTGTTTATAACATGTTTTCTACAGTGTCGTGCTTGGCGTTTCCATGTATATCATGGCCCTCGTTGTCAAGCAAGGCATTCTTCGTTTTACGTTGATCAAACGGTGCTACGGGTCAGTTCCGGTATCTTATCTTCCATTCTCATTCTTTCTTTGGACGTTGAAGCCTCTTGCCTCTACAAAACGGTACGAGCAGTGTAAGTCTAAGACGCAAAAAGCACGTCTATCCATGGCTTCCTGAACTGAAACTTGGAACGTCGTACCCTTTTGATCTCGAACAATATAGAAAGAAAAGAAATAAGCATCGCGACCTTTGGTGGTGCATGCATGGGAGATAACAATGGCGGGTAACTGTCAATAACTGCAA
Organism: Casuarina cunninghamiana; assembly: GCA_028551485.1. Taxonomy (NCBI): domain Eukaryota; kingdom Viridiplantae; phylum Streptophyta; class Magnoliopsida; order Fagales; family Casuarinaceae; genus Casuarina; species Casuarina cunninghamiana. The sequence continues at coordinate 565,437 of CM052368.1, read as the reverse complement.
CTTTCCCTCCGCTATATAAAGGGCCCGAGGGCGCCAACGAGAAGCCATGCGAGCAAGACACACAGATATAGTCTGTATTTGTTCGCTCTTTCACAGACAACACAGTCTGTGTTGTAGTTCCTTTTCCCTGTTCATTTGCACCATCACCATGACCAACAACAGCCCTAAGAACTCCTCCTCTGCTGAGAAACAGCGCAGCCCGGGGAGGCCTGAGAATGCTGATGCTGCTGGCGTTGAGGCCCCTGTGCAAGAATCTGCTGAGACTGTAACTCCGACAGGGGCTCAGCCGACCAGTGGTGATGGAGGTGCTGCAGGAAGTTGGGCTGTGCTTCAGCAGGGTGGTGATGGAGTGAGTGCTGATGCTGCCGTTGTTGATGTTCCTGTGCAAGAAACTGCTGAGACTGTGACTCCTACCGGGGCTCAACCGGCTAGTGGTGATGGAGGTACTGGAGGAAGTAACGTGATGGGTCAACCTGAGCTTCAACAGGGTGGTGGTGATGCTGTTGAAGGATCGGCTTCTGGTGGGAAGCGGAAAGACCGAATTGAAGATGCGGGTGAACCGAGCGGCGGCGCTCAAAGGTCAAGGAGGAGGGGGGAGTTGCTGGATCCTCCAGCCCGGGAGCCCAACTGCGTGATCTGTGGCAAGCGCTTCAACTCATGGAAGGCTCTATTCGGACACATGAGGTCCCATCCTGGCCGTCAATGGCGTGGAGTGTTTCCTCCCCCTGTCGGAAAGTGGGATCCTCTTGTACCGTCAGAAGGAGCAGCAGCAGCAGGAGAAGGGTCTTCTGCCCCGGTTCCGGCGCTGGAAGAAATCGCTCCGACTCTTCTCAGTGTTGCCGAGACCGTGCTGTCAAGATTGAGTACCGAGGCTGGTGCAGGTACTTCCGAAAGAACTCAGGGTGACCAGGCTGGACCTTCTGTCCCAAGGAGAGGACTAGATATTGATCTAAATGAACCGAACGACGAAGCTCCTAGACCTCGGAGGTTTGATCTGAACATCCTGCCGCCGGAGGAGGAGGAGGAGGATAAGGACAAAGACTCTTCTTCCTAAGGCCTCTTTTCAGAAATAAAAGACGATTCTTTTCGTGGCTCAACGGTTCCACGCTATTCTGCAAGTTTAAAGTCCATCGTGCATGGAGTTTATGCATAAGCAGTAGTAGTAACCCTCTTTCGTGTTTGCGTGTCTTGTTTGCTACCGCTGTCCTCTTGTCTTGTTGGACGCCATCCGTGTGTCCTTCGGTTTGGGTTGTGATTTGAATAATGTGGGGCTTGGACCTGCTCGATACATAAATAATAAACAAGGATTATTACTTGTTATGAGATTGGTGATTGTTGTTCATAATGTATTTTCTTTTTCTACGAAGATGGTAAATATATCTTCCTTCTCCATGCATGCAAACCTTCCTTTCTCTACGTTATTTTAACATTGGGAATTCTTAAAAAATAAACAACCGCAAGAATTTTGTGTTCGCCATGCCAAGGTTGTTTCAAGTGGCACTTAAAAAGTATTACCAATTGAAGTTTTGCGGGGATTTGAGATACTATTTTCCAAATAAATCTCTCCTAAATTAAATACACTTTTAATTTTTTAATTTTTTGCTTTTAAAAATCATTTCAAATAGCAGAAGTTCTACATTGTTGATGTCATATCTTATTATTACCTTTATATTTTTAGGTATACTATTCCTTATTAATAATCGGTTTTGAAGGAAAATTGATTCCTTCTTTAAATAGTATCAAAATTTAGACTTAAGAATTCAGATTATGTATAATAACAGACTTATAATGTGAAATTATTATTTTACTTTTTAATTTCTAGGGGCATTTAAGGATTTTGGTTCCAGGCTGGGATCATATCTCGGCACCTTCCCCTGTTACTGGGTCCCCAACCAACGGGCATATACCACGTGCGGAACCAACGCTTTCCGGTTGCGAAACACAGGCATAGTCGTCCGCCACTAATTGCTACATTCGATTCGTACGGATCTCAAGTTCCGTGAGATCCTGGGTAACGCTCACACTGAGACTCGGTGGTGCTGTTCCACTACGTTCATTTTGAGATTGATATTGGATCTTATTCTTCTTCGCGCGTGATTTGCAAAGTGGATCTTCCATCAGGTGTGCCTCTTCGACTCTCTCTCTTTTACTTGGAGTTTGTTTGGTTGCCGAGGAAGCGTGGGAAACTAGGCGGTTTTGTTCACGTTCAATGCTGTTCGACTCCGTTGTGTTCAGTTTAAGGTGGTATAAGATGAGAATTCTCGGCAGTCGGATTTCTTAGGATAAGTTGTTATTCTGCAAGTTGAAGAATTCGTTTATGATGCGTTCTGATTTCATGCATGCTTGGATCGTTGATATCAATAGTCCAGAGATGTGTTTGGATTTGGTTTCTTACTCGGCGTAAAGTGAAATCGATTTGTCTCAATTTTCTATTTTTAGCTCCTGAAACTTGAATTTAATTTTTCCTATACATATTTGTTTATTTTTTCCTATACGTATTTGTTTTAATGATGTTGGAATTATTGTCGTTCTGAAGTGGCCACTAATTAGAATTCACGGCAGTCAGACAGGAGACAGTTTAACTGGATTGGATTTCTTAGGATCAGTTGTAATTCTGCAAGTTCAAGGGTTCTTTTTTGATGTGTTTTGATTTCATGCATGCTTGGATCGTTGATATCAATAATTGATTCACTGGGTCTGGTACATGATTCCACTTTTTTCTTTTCCTTTTCAAAAGATTTCTTGCCAGCTAGCCAGAAATGTCAGAGATGAACCCGGATTTGGTTTCTTACTCGGCATAAAGTGAAATCGACTTGTCCCAATTTTCTATTTTATGCTCTAGAAACTTTTTTTTTTTTTTTACCTATCCATATTTGTGTCATTGATGCTGGCATTATCGTCGTTCTGAATTGCCCACTGATTGGTGAGGAACTGATTCATTTGGTGTTTGTTGTCCATGCTGTTGCTACCAGTGGAGTCTTTTGCTCTTAATAATGATGGAGAGGGCGGATTCTAGTCAAAAGCTTTATACACGTATGCGGCTATGGGAATTTCCTGATCAGTATGTTGTTGAGCCTACTGATGGCTCTTCTGGTTCCTCGTTGGCAATCAGTCGAAAGGATGGCTCAATAAATCTCATTGGTGGGTTGATTCTTCTTGCTGTTTTCTGTGTCTTGGTTTCCGTTATATTTTATGTGTATCATCGAGTGGGATTAATTTTGAATGTTTTAATTGATTTCCCTTTTCTTTTGTTTCCTTCAGAAGAACTTCCAGAATATAACTCTGTTCGGGCTCCTAGAATTCAGACAATTTTTGGTATAGTTGGAATGCTAAAGCTCTTGGCAGGTAAAACATCTTGCTAAATGCTCAATGATATTCTGTCAGTATTCAGTTTTCAATTCCTTCTGTAAGAGCTATGCCTCTTTTCTGCTTATGATGGCATATGTTTGCCATGGCAGGTTATAGATACTGGAAGATGGTAGCAAAATTGGGTTATTTGGGTTTACAGCTCATTGACTCTGATTGATGCTGATATTTGGTTTTACTTGTCTCTTTGCGCTTACATAGTATGGAACAGAGGGACGATAAGTTACATAGTATGGTTAATCCTAGATCTCTCCTAATAGTTAACGGATGAATTTGGGGCATATGAAAGGCACAGTTTAAACTGAGAGCTGAGGATGTACCTGTAGCCAGGCTTAGGTGACAGAACTACAATGCCACGTGAGATTAGTGGACTACCTGGAACATTAAAAACAGAGGAAGAAAGATTGAATAAAATGTCTTTTTTTTTTTTTTTTTGGGCTTTGTTTAATTTTTGCTAGCTACCCGGTGGTCTCAGATGGTGTGTAACCTTACTGCTACCACAGGGATTGGATTTTCGGATACCAAAAACAAGACCCCTGCGCCCCCCCTCCCCATCCCCTGCCCTCCCAGCTGTGTGGCAGCCGACTCCCATCCATGTTAAAAAAAAAAAAAAAAAAAAAAAAGGAAAAAAATCACATATATCCGTGTGACTATATTTTGGTGTGTTTTCTAGAATCCAATAATTGATAAGACCATATTTGCTGCTTATGTGATTTTTGATGTTCTCTATGCTCTTAGGATCATATTTAATAGCGATAATGGAGCGTGAATCTGTTGGATCTTACTTGGGGCATCCGATATTTAAAGTTACATCACTGAAGATTTTTCCCTGTAATCATTCTCTTGAAAATTCCCCTGCAGAACAGGTAAGCTGTTGCTTTACTGTCTCTTTGTCTTATGTGGTAGGAATTTCACTTTAACTTAGTAATTGTTGTGTGAACTTTGGCAGAAAAGGATGGAAACTGAGTTTTCTGGGCTTCTAAATGTTGCAGAGAGGACTTCTGGCCTTTATTTCTCATATGAAACCAATTTAACTTTAAGGTGATCATTTCTTTCATATTTAGTGGCAAAATTTCTCCTATTAATAGTGACTGGAACAAAACAAATAGACTTACATCATGTTGTGGTTGAACAACAAATAGTTGTCTCATATACCCCTGAAAAAAGTGAAATAAAACAAGTTCAGCATTCTACTTTTAGCCTTTGCGCATAAGGTCAGTTCTTTTGTCCTTTGACTAAAAGATGAGTGTAAAACAAGAGGTTGAAGATTAGGTAGAAAATGCAAACCAGGTCAAGATAAGGGCTATTTAAGATTGGCTCCAACTTGTGACAATATATTTTGATTTCAGCTGATGGAAAAACTTGATATTGATAGTCTCAACATTTATGTATTATAATGAAGTTTAGCTTTCTAGCCACTTATGGTACTAACTCATTTGAGTGTAATGAAGTTTATCAACCATTATTAATTGATATTCTTTTCACACTGCAGCTTGCAACGATTACATGATCTTGGTGATGAGTCTAAGTTGCTTCCTCTTTGGAGACAGGTAAGCCTTCATCATAGAAGTGGTTCCTTTTCTTTCTCTCTCTCTTTTTTTTTTTGGGTTGATTTTCTCTAAGAGCTTTGTTATGTTGGTTGTGCATATAACTGTCTGTGAATGCTGCTGGTTTTCAGTATCCACTTTCGTGATGTTCAAGTTTCATTCATTGTCCTTGTACTTGTAGTTTTCAGTGCATAGGGTGTTTAGGTATTGTTAACATTTTTCTTTGGCTACAGGCAGAACCCAGATTTCTGTGGAACAATTATATGTTGGAAGTGCTAATAGACAACAAGGTCAGGTTGATTTCAAAGTTGTTGTCAGCAATACAGGCAGAACCCATTTTACATATGTAGTTTACTAAGTACTGACATTTATTTGGTATCCTTTGTGCAGCTTGATCCCTACTTACTACCTGTAATCCAAGGGAATATCCTTATCTCATTGATGGTTTAGCTTTTTGTGTCATTTCTTGAGCGTATTTTAAATTTTAAATCTTGATTGGATTTGTTAGTTTTTCCTATTGAAGTTTTTCCTTAATTAATCATCAAGCTTTCATAACTTTCAAGCAGCGATTGGGAAAGATATTATTGATGTTACTCTGATTGCTAGGAGATGCACAAGGAGAAATGGTATATAAGGCTTGTACTATCTTTTTAATATATTAGTGGTTCAGTCTCCTAAATTAGAATTAATATCACACACATCACAAAACTGGTTCAGTTGTATATTCTTTAAGGAACAAGTTAAAAGAATGAGTAATTCACTACCGTTTTGATCTGTATATCTGGATTGGTTATTGGCGATTTCACCATTTGACTGACTTATTTCAGCAGCAATTATTTGATAGAGGAGGATCATTTATAGAGCTTGGACTTCGAAATTGTTTCTGAATTCGAAGAAGAAGTAATTTTACTTCAGTGCAGATCTAGGAATGCATAAGTAATTAACCATTATTGACAAGAATGGGGCATGCTTGATGCACTTTAAAATTCCTTAACTACACACTGAATATGATGTGGGCAGCGGCCACAATATCAAAAAACCTGTAGAGAGATCCATCTTTAATTCTGAAAGATAACCATATACTTGTGGCAAAAATTTTCTAAAGCACATAATGTTTTACTGCATTGTTGCACGTGAATTGCATTTACGCAATTTTTCTTTCAAAGTGGCATTTAGCTTTAGGCTTATATTTTGTTGCTACCCTGCTTGATTATTGTTCCACTTACTACAAGGCACCCGAATGTGGAGAAGAGGAGCAGATCCTGATGGTTATGTTGCTAATTTTGTGGAAAGTGAGCAAATTATTCAATTTAATGGATATTTAGCATCATTTGTTCAGGTAATATTCTATACATATATAACTCACAGCAGGTCTTTGTTGTCTACGTTTTCCTTTTCTTCATTCACATATCAATACAAGCATGAAGTCCTAAATGCTAAACATAAAGAATGTGTAATATTTTGCATAAGGCACTTGAAAAATCATATTTCACGGATGTTGGAGTGATAATAGTGGCTGGCTAATGGTCTAGAATTTTGTGGATAAAGTGGTTACATAATTTTTTTTTTTTTGTTTTTGAATGATTCCTTGACATAGGACAGGCTAAAATATTTTTAAGACCTTATAGGAAAAAAAACTTGTCCAACTTTTACCCTTGACAATGAGGGTGAAAAAGATACCAGTAATTTGCTAAGTAGTGAAAAGATTCTGCAATCTTCCTATTGATTAAGAACCGAGTTTGTCCAAAATAAGAGGTCACTGACTCCTTAAAAGCAAGTGGTTGTAAATTCTTTAGCGCTGCTCTATGATCTGTCCAAAGCTTTGTAAGTTTTCTCACTTTCAAATTGAAACGAGATGCTAGAATTTGACTTCCATGTTGTGAAATGTTAGTGCTTAATATGCATGTGACATGAGCGGGGAGGCTTGACTAGTTCCCCAGTGAGACAGATGTTAGCTCCAGGTGTTGTCAGAAGCATGTGCATAATGAAATACACTGCGATTGTGAATATTTCATGCACTTGATGAGGCTCTATAATTTCCCTCTTTCTTTCATCTGTTAAAAATTTCTCCTGTGGTGTGGCCTTCAACATTAACTTCCCTTGTACGGGGGAACATGAATTTGGGCCACTAAGATAGATGTTTGTTTAATGCATGGTTCGTAGAATGATATTTCTTGAGTTGAAAGTCAACCATTCTTGCGTGATTCTTGTCACCACAAACGTTGCATTTCAGTTCATTTAGGTTCTTAAAGAACAAAAAGGGTTTACACCATTCTGTGGTTTAGGAGCATGGTGTGTTCCCTTTTTTTTTTTGAAAAAAAAAGATAAGCCAAAATTTCATCATCAATGTCACGGAAGGTGATGACATTTTCTGATGGTAAATACTTGAAATGTTTTAGCAGCATTAGTAGCAAAGTGTGCATGCATGTTTTGGTCTCATTTCTCTTGCGTCTTTATCTCATTTGCCTCTTGCAGGTTCGGGGGTCAATTCCATTGCTTTGGGAGCAAATCGTTGATTTAACATATAAGCCCAAGTTTGAGATTGTAAGACCTGAGGAAGCTGTAAGTGTTAAAGTTATTTGTTCATCAGTTTCATTTTTTTGTGGTAACCTAATGCTTCCACTTGTCTCTGACGATGGTGCACTTATGCAGCCTCGAGTAGTTGAGCGGCATTTTCTGGATTTAAGAAAAAAATATGGGGCTGTCTTAGCTGTTGATCTTGTCAACAAGGTAGTACTTTTCTCCTTGTTTAAAGAACATTTGTGGAACAAAATTATATGATTTTCCAAGACAATTTTTATACCTTGTGAAGAAAAAGATGTATGTTTATGTGCTCACACCCATACATGTCCCTATGTTGGGTTTCTTGTTAATCTTCTAAGGGAGGATTGGGGAGGCTCACAGGGTGTGTTGTCTTTTTGTACTCATTGATTTTATTCCATTAAGCTATATATTCTTATGGATTTTTGTCACTGGGCAGCATGGAGGTGAAGGCCGGCTTTGTGAAAAATATGCAAATGCAATGCAGGATGTTGTTGGTGATGATGTAAGGTAGAAATCCCTTCATACTAACATAGTACTATATATAGGTATATATATTTTTCTTTCATTTTTTTTTTTCTATTCTCATGCTAAGACCTGCTGGCTGCTGCAGATATCTGCACTTCGATTTTCATCGTATCTGTGGGCATGTTCATTTTGAGCGCCTCTCGATCCTTTTTGAACAAATCTCAGATTTCCTTGAGAGAAACGGGTGTGATTTCTTTCAGATGATAAAAATATGTAAATTTGTCTTGATAGATGCACTTGGATTTGTTTCCATTTACCATATTGGAGTATTGGTTTAGCTTTAAAATTTTCAATAGAAACATTTATGCGACTTTGTGGCTGAGATATGAGATGCTGGACTCAACTTTAAAGACTCATAAATTACTGTTGTTGTTCGCCACATATGTAGATGATTTTGTAGTCTCTGAGACTAATTGGTTGTGCACTCTCGTCTTTCTTCCAGTGTGTCCTTAAATACTAACCAATAAAATAACAATTGGCAATTCTTGCTTGGATTATTTATGGCATGAAATGCTTCATTCTTTCTGAGTACGGAGATATGCTTTTCAGTTATTTACTAGATTCTCATGGAAATGTGTGAAGAATCATCTTCTATAATAAAGTTGATCTACCAAAGACTTAGTTGAAAGAGTATGAAATTGTTTCCTGAGCTGCTTGTTTGTTGACAATTGGTAGGTACCTTCTGTTGAACGAAAAGGATGAGAAAATGAAGGAGCAGCTTGGAGTCATAAGGACAAATTGTATAGATTGCTTAGACCGTACAAATGTTACACAGGTAGGTTACAGGGATATTAAACGAATTGTATTTGGTTGCATGTGTAGATATGATGTCTGTTTAATGCAAGGGGAGTTCTGAGGAATTAATAATTGTTACCCTACTTTTTGTCAAAAAATAGTTCTCTTGAAATTAATGAAAAGAACATCAATTACCAACAATTATTGAGTGAGTGAGTGAGTTGGTTATTTTTTTTCACCTTTAAGTTCACACTGTAAAGATATGCTTATTGCTCCTCAGTGACTTTTTGCTAGTTATTATTCAACTTATTCTTTCTTCAAGCTTTCAATGTGATGTAAAAAGAACTATCTTGTGGTTTTCTTATTATTTCCCAAATGATACACGAGTAAGCATGTGGTTGCAGAGCATGATAGGCCGGAAAATGTTGGAATACCAGCTTAGAAGACTTGGTGTTTTTGGCGCTGAAGAAACAATTAGTTTACATCCAAATTTTGACGAAAAATTTAAGATCTGTGAGTAATTCCATTCCTTTTTTCTTTTCCAAGGAATTGACCTTAGCATGATGATTATGTTTCTTTATCATGTTAGTTGCTGTCCTTTTTTATTTGCCTAATGATCATACTTTACATGGTTCTTGTACTATATGAAGCTTGGTTTTTACATGCAATTATTGTTTATATCTTCAGTATGGGCGAATCATGGGGATGACATAAGCATTCAATATTCTGGCACTCCTGCTTTGAAAGGAGATTTTGTTAGGTACTTTCCATGGATTTACTCAGAACTTTCTTTTACGTGCTTCTTACTCAGAACTTTCTTTTATGTGTTTCTGCATTTTCTCTTGTATTGTTGCTTCGTTGAAGCACATGGTGGAAATTCTTGAGAATATTTTGTGATAGGACATTGGTGGATGAGTTGTATTCCTTATGAGATAAATTTGAGGTTAACAGCAAAAATATTTTTACATTGCAAGAAGCATTTTGGCATACCTTTATTTTGTTTTATCTCTTTTGCAGCTTTTCCAGTATTTCACACTTTTGGTTGAATAATACCTTTGATTTCACATTGGGACATCCTCTGATGTTGCTGCCAAAAAGATGATGAATGTCTATAACGAGACAATGCTAATGGAATAGGATAGATACTTTTTTTTCTTCCTCTTTTCTGTACATAAATTGGTTCTATGTGATTGGGTTTTGTAGATATGGCCAGCGGTCAATCCATGGGATCCTTAAAGATGGATGGAATTCCCTTGCACGCTATTATTTGAATAACTTTTCTGATGGAACTAAGCAGGTTGGTGTTTGTCTTTCTTCATTTAATTTGCAGTTATTGAAGGGATGTTCTGGAAGTCATATTCAATTATATGTGCAAATAACACTTTAGTTTTTTTTCTACCCCCACCCCAGAGAAGAAAATGTTTCTTTTTTCTTTTCCTTTTTAACCCGATTGCATCAAGGCTTTGTTGAATTATTGATCTTTTATCGACTTATATGATAGCATGCTGTTGTGTCGGTGGATTTGCATTATTTGATATGTCAGACTGTTGAAGCAATAATTTGTTTAATGCATTTTATGGTTCTTATTTGACAAATTGACAAATGTCCTGTGGGATCTCAGTTTTTTTCTTAAGTATTCCTGTGGAACATTTTGTACTCTTTTGCATGAAGATATCGTAGTTTCTTTCTGCAGCTTTATTGGAATCAAAGCTGACTTTCTTTTCTCTTATTGGCACTCATCTGAAGGATGCAATTGACCTCCTGCAAGGACATTACATTGTTTCTCTCAGCCGGGATAAGGCTCCCCCATCTGAAAAAAGAGGCCTTGAGGCTGTAGCTGTGAGTACAAGCCAAATGGCATTGGCTTTTTTTCAACTAATTATTTCTGTATAATTAGCAAAGACCACTTCTCTGTATATATTGGTATATTATGTTATTTGTTGCTGAATATCAGTCCTTGAGTTTCTAGTTTTTGAGAAGAAATTTGCTAGTTGTTTTCCCAACTGAAATTAGGATTTTTCTTTTCTTGTTGTAAATGAGTTCTTTGTTCATCGTAAGTGCATTCATCTTCATCCAGATGTATACTTGACCTTATTTGGATCAGTACATGGGTCTCCATTGTGTGTGGATATTTATCCAATCAATTTTGATTTCCTCCATAGAAAAATATATATGATTTGGAATTGATTTATGAATATTTTAGCTTATTCCCTCTTTAATTGAGTTCTTAATTGTTTGCATCTGATATCTGATGAGCTGGTTCCATTCCTGGATTAAAGGCTGATGGGGTTAGAAATTTATAGTAGTTTTATCTCCAAGATGTCCATAAATAGGGACAATGATCATTGCATTGTGCACCAAACTATTGTCATTGCTCTCTTGTAGGTGTCATGCTGCAATTTTACGTCAATGTTTTGCTGATGTTACTGTTCATGTTCTTTTGGTTTCTGTTATTCCAGAGTCATTACAATTGTCAAACTCTTAACGTCATAATCTCTTTCTGCAGTCCTTTCCAGTAGCTTTGGCATTGGTTCTAACTGGGTTCATTTTAGCAACCATGTCACTGAGGCAAGGTGAGTGGAGTTTGTGTTTGACATTATGGATTATGAATAAACAGATATACTAGTTTAAACTACGTATGAAAGCTATCGTTCACTTAAGAGAGGTTGTAAAGAAACATATTGAGGTTTGCTGGGTCAAAGGGATATGTACGTCATGTGTGCATGTATTCTTTTTATCAGTGTGCATAAAATCTATAATTTTTCTGATAATCTTGTATTCATTTTCCCTGCAGGTCCATATGAGCTTCGGCACTTTTTCTTTTCAGTGATGTGGGCAAGCATTAGTTTTGGTATAGCGGCTTTTGTGAGGGCTAATGGACGGATTTTCTGTAACCGGCCTCGTCTGCATAAACATGGATTCCGGGTCTGACTAATTATTTGTTGATTTTCCTAGCGTGCTGCTTATTATGCCTTATTCTTTTATACAAAGTTTTGTGATCCGTGTGGTTATAAACTTGGGCATGCCTGTAACTGCGTTGGGGATGCTTTAACGTTATTATTTTTATTCTTTGTTGTATAATTAGATTCCACTGTGCCTACCGAAGCTTAAAGCTTTTAAGGTAGTATCACTGTGACATATTCTGTAACATGAACCTTTTATCTGCCGTACCATGGGCAAATCTTGTTGTTTGAAGGTGAAAGTTTGATCTCAGAATATATTTTGTATGGTTCATTAACCTTCTAATGAATCATTTTGTCATTCAAGTGAAAGATCCCATGAGGGAAACATAGTACGAAGGATGAAACATCACTTTCAGAGAGAGTGGCATGAAGGGTCCAAAAGACATGAAGAAAACTGTTTCATCATTATTTCCTCCCAACCAAGGTTTTTCCAGAGCAGTTTGTTCTGACCGCTAAATCTGTCTTCCGTAGTCTCTGGCCGTATGTTTGATTATAATGCATGATTACGCAAAACCTAGTTGCCTTTCTAGAAGTAGAGTTGTACTTTTAGAAGTTGCCCTTTCAGATTAATGGCGGGACCCGAATGTAAACTATTTTAACTTGAGAGAGAATGGAAAGTGGATAGAAGCATTTATTGTCCCGGTCTGAAGGAGAATCTTTGCGTTTTTTCCTAAGTTCTGTCGAAAAATCAGGCGGTAGAGACAAAATCAGCTGATTCTATTTTTAACCCTTATAAGCCCATTACACTAACATAACAACGACCAAAAGACATAATTTGAGGATCATATCTGCTAGTCGATCCGTTCAGATGTTGGACAGAGCAGGCCAGGCAACAAAGAAAGCAACTTTCTTTGATAGAAATGACAAGAACACTCTTCATCCACATGATAGAGTGACTGCAAAGTTCTCCTAACTGTTCTTTCATTCTCCTCGGTTGTTGGGCGCGAAGAAAGCGGGGTTTCAAGACGTCACACGTCTTTTACTCAAAAGTGAATGTCAAGCTCGTCTCTACCGTGAGGAGCGCGGGTTGATTACTATCGAAGGAAAAGATACTCAATACAGATCCTGCATAGATATCTGTTTGTCAAATTCCCCGTACCATGAATGATTTAGTTCACACATCAGGCTCCATGCTGCCGGGAAAAGTGGCTTCATGCAACACTGACTTCATATAAAAATGCAACGGGACAAGGAAAAGTCGCATGTTTTTAACTCTTGATTCGCGGCCTGCTCCGCCAGTGTCACGTAGCAGTTGGGCCATCTAAAACAATTCCCGAAGGCTTCTTTGGCTGTATATTTGTCTTTTACGAGTTCACCGCCTTGTCGCAGCGCTCATGTGAAGAGATCTTGGTTGGTCGAGCCAACGCTTTTGCCAAGTCTGTGGTTAGAGCTAGATAAGTCACGCTGTTGTTTATGGTCTCACCCCATCGAGGGCGATAAAGTTGAACTCAAACTCAAATGAAGATTATGAAGACTTTTCCCCATGTCCAGCTCTCTTTCTACACTAGCTTCTTCTTCCTCATTCTCCTCTTCAGCTATGCAATCTTTTTTTTTTTTTTTTGGATAAAAATATAAGTTCACATTAATAAAAAATAACGTACAAAAGTGTAGAGACATATCCTAACTATTAAACTCCACGTCAGCATGCCATGTCAACACGGCCACATTAGACTCCATCTTAGCTACTACAAGTCGACATGTGGCTAACCCTAGCCATGTTAGCCTTGCACCACGAGATGCTGGTGCGTCGTCTCTCTCCTTGAAGGCTTCGACCTCTTCCAAATGTATTCGAATGGAATCCAATTATTGGGGAACTTCCATTTCGAGCATAGATTTGTGCGATTTTCATCATAATCCAATACCTGTCAATAGAATTAAACCACTTACCACGTCAAGTCTGAATTTGGGGAAAACCCTAAATTCCCTTAAGATTCATTCCGTTCAAAATCCATATTGTAGATGTGTAAATTAGATTCAATTGTATTAGGACTTTACTTTCCTTTTTGTGTATTTTAAGGATTCCTATAAATTGGAATCATTTGTATAGTTTTTGTATTGAAATCAAATATCCATTTTCACTGTTAGGGTTTTGTGTTCTTGAGTTGTTTTTGTGAAAACCAACAATTTAATTGAATTCTTGGTTTTCAATTTGGTATCCAGAGCTTCTTGGCCACTGCCCTGATCGATCCTCCTCTAATTTTCACCGAAATGGCCTAAACACAATTCGATTTTGCTCCCACCTAATTAGAGCTGGCGGAGCAGTCCCGATCCTTGTTGGTCACCTTCTCCATGGCCTAAAACCCACTAGCTCACCCACCGATTGTGGTTCAAACCCACACCTGCACCTAAATCCAATGTTGGACCACTCCTATCGAAGATACAACGCCCTTCCCACTACTTGCCAGAGGATGCTTCGCCCACAATGAAGGAAACCATGATCGTGCTCCCTGGTGCCAAATTTGCTGCCACACTGATCATTAGGCCATAATTTTCAAGCCCGCTACAACCAACCCAATTTAAATGCAGGCCTAACTCACCAGGCTTTTAGCTTAGCCCAACCTCTGTAGTTAAGCTCATATGGGCCTCCTACCTTTGCTTCCACAACCTAATTCGAAGCATATTTGTACCCCGATTCTAGGGCTACCAACCATGTAACCCTTGAGCCTATGGGCCTAGACCAGTTGCTGCCCTATCAAGGGGAAAATGAAGTCACTATAGGTGATGGAGTGGGCCTCCCTATCACTCATATAGGTAATGTCCCAAATCCTCTTAATTTAAATATTTCCAACGTTTTGGTAGTCCTTAAAATTTCAAAAAATTTACTTTATGTGTCACAATTTACTAGGGATAACAATTGCATATTTATTTTCTACCCTAATTTTTGTATTGTCCAACATCTCTCTACAGGTTGGACCCTACTTCGAGATCCATTTGAACATGGACTCTATTGCCTTCAACCAAATAAAATGTTGCACGTGCCCTCCACACTTCATATTAATGTTAATATGTCTAAAAAATGGCATCAACGTCTAGGGCATGCCTCATTCCCTATTTAATTGCAAGTGCCTCATAATAATAAAATGAAGCTTGAAGGCTCTTTTTATCAATTATACAATGCTTGTCAACTTAGTAAAAGCACTAAACATCATCATCCCCCAATAAATAATAAATCCCGAGGTCCACTTGAATTAATTCATTTTGATATTTGGAGACTTGCCTCACTATTATCCGTTTCAGGCAAAAAATATTATATTACCTTTATTGATGATTACTCAAAATTCACATAGATATACACATTCCAATTGTAGACTCAATTTCTTCCTATATTTGAGAAATTTCAATTATTAGCAAAAAATCAATGTAATTCAAAAATTATATCAATTCAATGTGATGAGGCCTTTGAATTTACTTCCAAGAATTTTACTACCCCTTTATCTAACTTAGGCATTTCCTAACGTCTTTCTACTCATGCCCCATTCTAAAATGGATTCACGGAATGTAAACACCGCCATATCATTGAAATTGGCCCATCTCTTATTAATCAGGCCCATGTTCCTTTACATTATTGGGATTATGCTTTTGAAACTATAGTCCATATTATTAATAGACTTCCAAGTCTTGTCATTCAAAACAAATCTCCATGGGACTTAATTTTTAATCAATCTCTATCTATATCTCATTTGAGAGTGTTTTATTGTCTTATTTATCCCTACTTACATCCTTATAATAAACATAAATTACAATCCTAATCACGACCATGTGTTTTTATAGGATATCCCCCAAGTTACAAAGGCTATAGATGCCTCTGCCTCCAAATAAATAAATATTTTATTGTTGTGGATGTGAATTTTGATGAGTCATAATTTCCATTCATGACTCATCCTTCCACTGTAATATCATCAAGGGCATTTTACATTCCTTTACAAATCTCATTACCCAACATACCTCGACCACAAGTTCCATGTTTAGAGCCTTCTTCATCCACTTCTACAACCTCCTCACATTCCTTCGAGCAACCTCCTGTTCCAATTGTACCCCTTGTGCCCTCACCACCTCCTCCTTCTCTTATTTATCCTATGACTACTCGGTTATGAGGTGGTACTATTATTAGGAGGACCTTAACCAGACACCATGTCTATGCCTTAATTGCCACATCTTTTCCTCATAAGGAACCTTCATGCTTCACAAAAGCTTCTTCTTCCCTTGATTGGTGTAAAGCCATGGTAAAAGAATATATTACCTTGGTTAAAAATAAAATTTGGAAACTTGTCTCTTCTCTAGCTAAGATTATTCCTATTGGATACAAATGGGTCTATAAAATTAAGCTCCACTCCGACGGCATGCTTTAGCATTATCAGGGGGTGAGAGCATCGCGGAGAGCTCAATAAATTGCAGAACAAAAATTTCACAGAATCAGCCATCTTGTCAGGACTGAAAGTGGAGAACGTGATTGGTCGTGGTGGGTCAGGGAAGACTTATTGTGTTGCTGTCAATCCTCCATATAATCATGTTACTATTAACAGGATTTTGAATACCGAAAATCTAGAAAGAGATCTTGAAAAACAAGGTCGTACAGAAGTTGAAATATTAAGTTCAATTCAACATTTCATGTTACGTGCAGGTTTCACCAAACTTGCAGAACACCTTACTGGGGCGTGATAAAAGCTAGGCTAGGACCTAGTAGCTTCAAACGTGCTGGATAAGGCACGTTACTCCCTGATGTCCGCAAAATGGCTCTTTAAAGGCCACTAAATGAAATGAACAGCAGAGAAGAAAGTAACCCAAAGACTCGATTCAAATGTCTCTATTCTTACCCGTGCGATAAGATGGAGTTCAAGGCTCCTACACATCCAAAAGCCAATCCAAATAATCCAAATTCCCGTGATAATGGCTTCCATTTGGCCTCAGTTACGTGTGCCCAGATTTGTGCACGTAACATTTCAACTTGAAGCTGTTGTGTTTCTTCTATAGTAAGGACTCAAAACTTCTTGTTTTAAGAGTATCTGGAAAACCGCAACCTGGATTTGTGGCTTCATAAGAAAAATAGAGCATTGCGTTACTTAGACTGGCCCAAAAGGATGCATATTGCAACTGGGGCTGCATGAGGGCTATCCTTTATGCACCCTGATTGTTCACCACCCATCGTTCACTCAGATGTGAAGTCCAGCAAAATCCTTTTAGATTCTAAATTTAACGCGAAAATCAGGGAGTTTGGTCTAGCCAAGATGTTGATGACCCAAGGAGAATCTATTTCTGTATCAGTTTTGGCTGGCTCTCTTGGCTACTTTGCTCCAGGTGCATATCTCCTGAACTTCCAAGGTCCATCTTTTATCCTTTGCGTTCGGAGGAATTTAGTTTGGTCTTGTTGTTGACTTCAACTGCAGAGTACATGCCGAATCAATGAGAAGACTGACGTTTATAGCTTTGGGGTTGTCCTTCTCGAGTTGGCAACGGGAAGAAAAGCCAGCGATAGCGGGAATGAGCACACATCCCTTGCTGAATGGGCAAGGCGACATATTCAAGAAGGTAATCTTGTAGTTGATGTCTTGGATAGGGAGGTCAAGGAGCTCCATTGCTTGGATGAAATGTGCTATGTTTTCAATCTCGGAATTGCTTGAACGGACCCTATGGCTACCTCCCGGCAATCCATGAAAGAGGTTCCAGAAACGTTGCTTCTCGGCTACCAACTACTTGTTTTGGAGATTTCATTTATATTTGCCTAAGATTACTGTGTTTGTGAATTTCTAACCATATTTATAATACTTCGTTTGTATGGTTTTTTTTTTTTTTTTCCCCCCTTTTAATAACGCATACAAATGGGGGAAGGGATGTTGAACTCCTGAACTCCTGAACTCCTGAAAACACCCCCTTGTATGATTAATTTCACCTGTCTATATTATATCCTAAAAACGAGTTGCTTTCACAAGATCCTTGAAAATCATACACGATGGATTCATTTATTTCTTGTCCCCTTCAAGTCCAGGTCTGGCATTGACAACTTTACTTGCACTCATTGCTTCTGCTTTGGCTTGTTTCTTTTGACCTTGCATGATTCTTGAACAGCATTTACTATCTCATCCTAAGAAGTATAGGCGACATGAGCAAGATTTTTTTTTTACATGAGCAGCTTCTCAGTCTTTAGGCTTCCTTGGCTTCAAAAGAAAAAGACTGCTTTTGGGTTTGATTCCTGTCAAGACCCACGGCCCACAAGGCCCAGAACGTCTAGAAGCCCAGGGAGGAGAACAAAAAGGGAGGGCACGAACTGGGAAGGCATCGAGAATCTGCAGAAAATCCCTAGTTTCCTTACTTGGCCATTGGTGGCTTGTTATCCGTAGAACTAGTATCGTAGTTAACAATCGGTAGCTGTGATGTGCTGTTAGTTTGCTGTAATACTGGTAGTTTGCTGTAGAAGGTAGTTACGGTAGTGGATTTGTGATAACGGTGACTGCTTTATATTTTGGTGTGCTGCAATGGAGGTATTTTCAGTGAATATGCTTTCTCTTGTGCTGTATGAGGAAGTAGAAGGGCTGTATTGTGGTGTTTGTGCAGATTTGTGAGGGAAGAAGCAAGTTTGGTCTATTACAAGTGGTATATCAGCCCTTTGGTTTTGCCGGATCTGGGTGGAATCAAGGCCATTTTACAGATCGAGCCCCACCTGGCCAATCCTGGCCTCATACTGGTCGTCCTCCCGAGCGATTTCGACCTCCGGCGAGATTCCGGCCGCCACCGGCGGCGTTTTCCGGCCAACCCGGGGAACTGCCCGGGAGTGTCCCCTATACCCAAGGAGCGGGTTTTCAGGCTGATTTTTCCCCTGGTTACCACGCTGGTGGGAGTTTTGGCTCTGGACAGCAAGGGGAACAGCACATGGAACCCCCATTTCCCCATGGAACGTTTCCCCACGGTGGCCAGCACTTTGAACCGGCTTATGGTCAGCAGTTTGCAGCTCGCACGCGTCCTTTTGGACAGCAAGTAAGTACTCCGCGACCTCCTCGAATGGATTTTCCACGTTTTCAAGGGGTTGGTCCCAAAGAATGGCTTGTTCGTTGTGAAAATTGGTTTAGAATATTTGAGGTGGGTGATCATTTGAGGGTACAATATGTAGCTGTAGCTATGGAGGGCGAGGCAGGGGAATGGTATACACCTTACATAGCTGAACGGGGTCCAGTTACATGGGAGGTATTTAAACAAGATGTGGTACGTAGATTTGTGAAAAAGGATTGGGATAGTGAGGTAGAGAGGTTCTTTGGGTTAAGGCAGACGGGTTCCGTAGCAGAGTTTGTCGCAACTTTTGAGCGGTTAAAACCATGGGTTTCCTTAAGCAATCCAGGCATGACAGAGGCCTCCTTTGTTCGGTTCTTTATCCAAGCTCTCAGGGATGATATTCAACCATCAGTTAGAATTGGAAATCCTTCCACCTGGAATGAGGCTGTACGATTGGCTTTTGTGGGGGAAGATCAAGCTGCCCAAAACCTTCCCAAACCAAGACTCACTCATAGAGGCCAACCAGGGTATCACCAGCCTAACAGACAGGAGCATGTGGGTCTTCATAACCGTGCGACCCGATTTCCAGCCCCCACGCTGCCCCAGAAAGCGTACACACCTATCCACCGCATTACTCAGAATCAGATGCAAGAACGGAGGGATAAGGGATTGTGCTATCATTGTGATGAGAGATGGTTTAGAGGTCACCAATGTAAAACAAAACAGATTTTTATGTTGTTCGGATCAGAGGATGAGCCAGAGAGTGATGATACTAAGGAGGAGCAGTTTGATGAGGCCCTCGAGCAATTAGAAGAGGATCAGGATGCAGGCACCATTGCCTTACAAGCTATGTCAGGGGGTTCCTCTTCTCATACTTTTCGATTAGATGCAAGAGTCCAGGGGATAAGAATCAGTATCTTAGTGGACACCGGGTCTACTCATAACTTCGTTGACTCAGAATTAGCCAAGAGGGCAGGGTGTGAGCTTATAGATTTGGAGCCATTTTGGGTCACAATTGCTGGAGGGCAACGCTTACAGGGTAATCAAGGGTGTGATCACTTCTCATGGCGGATTCAGGGTCGCACCTTCACGACCCCGGTGCGTCTTTTGGCTCTTGGAGGTTGCGACATGGTTTTGGGCATGCAGTGGCTTTGGACTGTTAACCCAATCAGCCTAGATTTAGAGAAGAATCAGTTGACCATCCAAGTGGGAGATAGACCATTGTTATTGCGAGGGAGTGCTAGAACCACCCTTGCAGTAGAGGGCATTAGTGGGCATAAGTATTGCCAATGGATTACTGATCACCCAAACAGCATTGTGGCACAGTTGCGAGCAGTGACACTATCACTCATAGAGGAGGCAATTCCAGAGCCCCTTCAGAGCGTGATAGATAATTTTTCGGAGGTGTTTATGGAGCCTAGTCAGCTGCCACCATCCCGCAGTCTAGACCACCGCATCCCTTTACTGCCAGGGAGCAACCCGGTGAGTGCAAGACCATACCGTTACCCGTATGTGCAAAAAACTGAGATAGAGAAGATGGTAGACGAGATGTTAGGTACGGGGGTAATTCGCCACAGCTCTAGCCCTTTTGCTTCCCCAGTCCTATTGGTGAGGAAGCATGATGGATCATGGCGGTTCTGCGTCGACTATCGGGCACTCAACAACCTCACAGTAAAAGATAAATTTCCTATTCCGGTGATCGATGAGTTGTTGGATGAGTTGCACGGAGCTGCTTGGTTTTCGAAACTGAACTTACGCTCAGGTTACCACCAGGTCCGTGTTCATCAGGAGGATATTCCTAAGACAGCTTTTCGCACCCACCAGGGCCATTATGAATTTTTAGTCATGCCATTTGGGTTGACCAATGCCCCAGCCACCTTTCAAGCTCTTATGAACTCGATCTTCAAGCCCTACTTACGGAGGTTTGTGCTTATATTCTTTGATGACATTTTGATTTATAGTGCAGACATGGTGAGTCATGTGAGGCATATGGAATTGGTCTTCCAGCTCCTACAGAGTCATCAGTTGTTTGTCAAGCGTAGTAAATGTGCTTTCGCACAACGCCGCATTGAGTATCTGGGCCATGTGATATCAAAAAAGGGGATTGAGGCGGATCAGAGAAAGATTGAGGCTATGTTGTCTTGGCCACGTCCTACCACACTTAGAGCTCTTCGAGGTTTCCTGGGTCTTACAGGGTACTACCGCCGTTTTGTCAAGAATTATGGGCTAATAAGTAGGCCACTTACCCACATGTTACAGAAAGGAGGGTTTCATTGGTCCACCGAAGCTATTGCTGCTTTTGAAGAGTTGAAGCGGGCAATGAGCTCCACCCCAGTACTAGCAACCCCAAATTTTGCAAAGGCCTTCGTTATAGAGTCAGATGCAAGTTACAGAGGGATCGGGGCAGTTCTCATGCAGGAGGGTCGACCGATTGCATTCTTGAGTAAGGCCTTAGCTTCACGACACTTGGGGCTCTCCACCTATGAGAAGGAATTATTGGCCATAGTCATGGCGGTGCAGAAGTGGAGACCATATTTGCTGGGCAATCATTTCATTATACGGACGGATCACCGCAGCTTGAGGCATTTACTAGAGCAGAGAATCTCTACACCGGCTCAATATAAGTGGTTAACAAAGCTATTGGGGTATGACTATGAGATTCAGTACAAGAAGGGTAGTGAGAATGGGGTAGCAGATGCTCTTTCGCGTTTGCCGACCGGTGAGGAGGTAACCGCGTCTTCATTACACTTGATTTCTGTCTTACAACCGCAGTGGATTCAGGATATTTTAGCAAGTTATGAGGGGGACCAGCAGATACAGCAGCTCTTAGAGGCCCTAGCCATTGATCCCAAGGCACATCCGGACTACAGTATGGCAAATGGAGTCTTACGTCGCCAAGGGAAGATTGTGGTAGGCTGCCATGGAGGCCTACGAGACCAAATAATTGAACACCTTCATGGATCCGGGGTGGGAGGTCATTCCGGCATACGTGGTACCTGGAAAAGGATACAACAACAATTTTATTGGGTGGGGATGAAGAAAATGGTCACACAGTGGGTTTCTCATTGTGAAATCTGTCAGCGGTATAAATCCGAACGGGTGCCATACCCAGGGCTCCTGCAAAGCCTCCCCATTCCAAGTCAAGCTTGGCATGATATTAGCATGGATTTCATTGAAGGGCTTCCCAAGAGCGAAGGTCGAGATGCAATACTAGTGGTAGTAGACCGTTTCACTAAGTACGCCCACTTCATAGGCTTGAGCCACCCCTTTTCAGCAGCACAAGTGGCACGAATATTCTTGGATGGGGTAGGTAAATTGCATGGCATTCCTGCTACTATTGTTAGTGATCGCGACCCCATATTCCTAAGTAAATTTTGGGAAGAGTTATTCCGAGCGATGGGGGTTAACCTCTTACGTAGCACTGCGTACCACCCTCAGACAGATGGTCAGACAGAAAGGGTAAATCAGTGTCTGGAACAATACCTTCGTTGCTCGAGCGGGGAGAAGCCCGGAAAGTGGCATTCTTGGTTACCGTTGGCAGAGTGGTGGTACAATACCAACTACCACACCTCACTTAAGATGACCCCTTTTGAGGCCCTATATGGATATCAACCACGTCAACCCCCGTTTCACAATTTCGGGATGACAACAGAGCATGACGTGAATGACTTCCTCCAAGAACGTGCCCAACGAGTACAGTTAATTAAGTCCCACCTTCAAGACAGCCAAGCTCGCATGGAGTTGTATGCTAACCAGCGGAGGTCAGAGAGGGAATTTGAGGTAGGAGAGTCGAATTACTTAAAGATACAGCCCTACAAGCAACTATCATTGTCCAAGCGGAGGGATTACAAGCTTCAACCACGTTTCTACGGCCCATTCATGGTACTACAACGAATTGGGAAGGTGGCGTATAAACTTGCTTTACCACCGGATACATCCATTCATCCAGTTTTCCACGTCTCCCGATTGAAAAAGGCAATTGGACAGCGTTGTAAGGTAATTCCTGGAGTCCCCATGCTCGATGGTGAGGGGCGTTTGTTAGTGACACCTGTGGCTGTGTTGGAGAGACGACTAGTGAGGCGCAAGGATGGACCCGGGGTTGATCTACTCATACAATGGTCGGAGCACCCGGATTATGCACCTACTTGGGAGGACGTTGACTACATCCGAGCCCAGTTTCCTCAGTTCCATATTAACCCTTGAGGACAAGGATTTGAAGAAGCGGTGGGGATTGTCAAGACCCACGGCCCACAAGGCCCAGAACGTCTAGAAGCCCAGGGAGGAGAACAAAAAGGGAGGGCACGAACTGGGAAGGCATCGAGAATCTGCAGAAAATCCCTAGTTTCCTTACTTGGCCATTGGTGGCTTGTTATCCGTAGAACTAGTATCGTAGTTAACAATCGGTAGCTGTGATGTGCTGTTAGTTTGCTGTAATACTGGTAGTTTGCTGTAGAAGGTAGTTACGGTAGTGGATTTGTGATAACGGTGACTGCTTTATATTTTGGTGTGCTGCAATGGAGGTATTTTCAGTGAATATGCTTTCTCTTGTGCTGTATGAGGAAGTAGAAGGGCTGTATTGTGGTGTTTGTGCAGATTTGTGAGGGAAGAAGCAAGTTTGGTCTATTACAATTCCAGAAAAAGGGAATGCAGTAGATGAAGGAAAAGGAAAGGCAGAAACGATGCCCCACCTCACCACCTCTTGCGTTGCTTGGTAATGACGACACCGAACAGGTCCAGCCAACACGTGGCTGGCCCAGACCAGGTATATTATGACTCCAATACCATGAAGCTATAAGTCCTCATCGCCTTAGAAGGAATCTCTATTTGCACCAAGATAAACCGACATACCTCACGAAGTGGTTGAGCAACAAGGAGGTGTTTCATATACCCCATGCAAAAAAGTAAAACAAGACAAATTCAGCATATTTTACTTTTAAAAATATAAAATATTCTTTAGGAAATGTTTTATGAATGAAATTTGAAGGTTTTTAATTTTCATCTTTTCATAGATATGATGACTTTTGTAATATTGAAGTATGTCCATGTACATCTATATTTTAAAATTTATTAATACAATTTACATTTTTATCAAAAAAGAAGAAGCATATTTTACTTTTAGACTGTGCGCATAAGGTCAATTTTTTTGTCCTTTGACCCAAAAAAGAGTGTGAAACAAGAGGTTGAAGATTAAGCAAGAATACAAACCAGGTCAAGATAAGTGTTATTCAAGATTCGCTTCATCTTGTGATACGAGATATTTTGATATCAGTTGATGGAAACGCTTAATATTGATAGTCCCAAAATTTATTGTATTAAATGAAGTTCAACTTACTAACCACTGATGGTTCTAACTCAATTGAGTATAAGGTGAAACTTTATCAACTATTACTAATTGATATTCTTTTCTGCACTGTAGTGAGCAACGATTATACGATCTTGGTGACGAGTCTAAGGTGATTTCTCTTTGGTGACAAGTAAGGCTTCTTCATAGAAGTGGTTCCTTTTCTTTTCTTTTCCCTTTTTTGTTGATTTTCCTTTTATGAGATATAGTTATGCTGGGTCTGAAATGAAAAGATGGCTTTGTTATGTTGTGCTTGTAACTGCCTGTGAATGCTGGTTTTTAGTCTCCACCTTCAGGATGTTCAATTTTCATTCATTGCCCTCTTAACGTATAATGAAAAGAAGAGCCATCATATTCTTTAATTTGTTCCTTAAAGAATTTATAATTGATTCTTCTTTTCTATTTCGAACAACTTCCCGCCACGGTACCGTTATCTTTCGAACTGATGTGGTTATCCCTATCGAAATCTAGAACTAAAAGTTGTGGGGCAAAAGAATGCAACATTCTATTGACTTGATATAATATATTTCTATATTATTGTAGATCCTGAAAAGAGGAAAAGCCTAAGATTCCCTAACCTTAATAAGAAAAGAAGGGCTAAAGTAATACCCTTAAGATAAATTTAATTTCTATTGTGATTTTTTTAGTTAATTATACTGAAGAATCAAACAATCACTTCTACATCTTACCCTTCAAACTGGAGAATGGATATCGATCATTTCAAGTGGCAGTGTTCCATGTCGTTGTTTTTCTCTATATCGTTAATCTCAATTTCTTTTAATCATTTTTTTGTTGACGTGATATTTGATTGTACATTATACGTGTTGAGAGAAGATTACCCACGTTCCAAGTATAATGCCCCATCGTCTTACTTATTGCTTGCTTCCATCACATGCATTCTATTCTCCCTTTCCTTGACATATAAGTTCCATTTTTTAAAAAACAAAAAAACAAAAAAACAAAAAAAGCATTATGCATGCCCCATGTAGCAGCAATTATTTGATAGAGGAGGAACATTTATAGAGCTTGACTTCAAAAATTGTTTCTGAATTACTGCTTTCAAAAGAAGAAGTAATTTTACTTCAACGCAGACCTAGCAATGCATAAGTAATTGCTTAGCGGATATCATCATTGAAGAACATGATGTGGGTAGTGGCCACAATATCAAAAAACCTGTAGGAAGATGCGTCTTTATTTCCGAAAGATAACCATATAATTGTGGCAAATTTTTTAGAAGCACCTTGTGTTTAACTACATTGTTACATTTTTCTTTGAAAGTGGCATTCAGTTTTAGGCTTACATTTTCTTGCTATTCTACTTGATTATAGTTGCATTTCCTACAAGGCACCCGAATGTGGAGAGGAGGTGTTGATTCTGATGGTTATGTTGCGAATTCTGTGGAAACCGAGCAAATTATTCAAGTTAAGGGATTTTTAGCATAGTTTGTTCAGGTAATATTCTATGCATCTATAACTCATGGTAGTTATTTATTATCTAATCTTTCCTTTTCTTCATTCCTATATCAATACAAACACGAAGGCCTAAATTCTAAACATAAAGACTCAGTAGTATGTTGCATCGGGCATTAAGAAAACCATATTTCAGGGATATTGGAGTGATAATAGTGGCTGGCTAATGGGCTAGAATTTTGTGGATAAAGTGATTACATAATACTTTTTTTTTTTTTACACAATTCCATAACAAAGGACAAGTTGAAATTTTCTTTTCAGGAAAAAGATAGGTTCAACATTTACACTTGACAATCTGGGTGAAAACATACCAGTAATTCACTTGGGAGTTAAAATATACAATAACCTCAATATTGAATAATTACTAAGTTTCTGCAAAATAAGATCTCACTGACTCCTTACAAGCAAGTGGTTGTAAATTCTTTGGCACTGCTTTATATCTGTCCAAGTTTTTGGAAAACCTTCTTAAGCTTTCTCATTTTCAAATTGAAATGATATGCTAGAGTTTTACTTGAGTTGTGAAATAGCGAGTGCTTGATATGCATATGACAGGAGCAGGGAGGCCTAACTCTTCCCCCAGTGAGAAAGATTTTAGCTTCAAGTTTTGTGAGAAAGATATGCATAGTGAAAATGCACTGCAATTGTGAAGTTTTCATGCACATGATAAGGCACTAAGATTTCCCTCTTTCTTTCAACTGTTAAAAATTTCTTCTATGGTGTGGCCTACAACATAAAGTTTACTCGCACTGGGGAACATGAATTTGGGCCATTAAGTGAAGATGTTTCTGTAATGCAAAGTTCACACCCATCTATGACTCTATCTTAGCTTTCTTGTTATCCTTTAAGGTAGGATTGGGGAGTCTCACAGGGTGTGTTGTTGTTTGTGTACACGTTAGCTTTTATTCCATCAACCTATTTATTCTTAGGGATTTTTGTCACTGGGCAGCATGAAGGTTTAAGCTGGCTTTGTGAAAGATATGCAAATGGCAATGCAATGCAATGTGTAGTTGATTTTGATGTAAGGACTGTCTAAAGAAGTCGAAAGTACTGAACAAAACACCAATCCATCTCAGAGCCGTATTATCTAGACTCCAATGATGTTTCGGGGATAGCATCAGGTACTGTTAAGCTTAATGACTCTAAGATCTCAGCTTTTCTCTTAGGTATTCCTCTGGAACATTTTGCACCCTTTTGCATGAAGATATCGTCATTTCTTTTTGCTGCTTTATCAGAATCAAAACTCACTTTCTTTTCTCTTATTGGCACACATTTGAACGATGCAATTGACCTCCTGCAAGTACATTACATTGTCTCTCTGAGTCGGGATAAGGTTCCACCATCTCAAAAAAAGGCTTCGATGCCATAGCTATGAGTACAAGCCAAATGACATTGGCTTTTTTTCGTAACTAATTATTTTTGTATAATTATCTAAGATCACTTCTCTGTATATATTGGTATATTATGTTATTTGTTGCTGAATATCAGTCCTTGAGTTTCTAGTTTTTGCAAAAGAAATTTGCTAGTTGTTCTCTCAACTGAAATTAGGATTTTTCTTTTCTTGTTGTAAATGAGTTCTTTGTTCATCGTAAGTGCATTCATCTTCATCCAGATGTATACTTGACCTTATTGTTACCCATTTTGGATCTGTACATGGGTCTCCATTGTGTATGGATATGTATCCAATCAATTTTGATTTCCTTTGGGGAAAAATATACATGATTTGGAATTGACTTATGAATATTTTTGCTTATTCCTTTTTTAATTGAATCCTCAATTCTTTACATCTGTTATCTGATGGGCTGGTTCCACAGGATTAAAGGCGGATGGGGTTAGAAACTTGTAGTAGTTTTATCTCTGAGACCACATAAATAGTGACAGTGATCGTTTCATTGTGCACCAATCTATTGTCATTGCTCACCTGTAGGTGTCATGCTGCAAGTTAACGTTTATGTTTTGCTGATGTTACTACTACTTTTCATATTTCTTTTAGTTTCTGTTATTCGAGTCACTATTTATGTTAAATTCTCAACCTCATAATCTCCTTCTGCAGTCTTTTCCAGTGGCTTTGGCATTGGTTCTAACTGTGTTCATTTTAGCGACCATGTCATTGAGGCAAGGTGAGTGGACTTTTGTTTGTTTGACATTATGGATTAGTAGTGACATCAGAGTAAATAGATATGCTACTTTAGACTACGTATGCAAGCTCTGGTTCACTTGAGAGAGGTTGTAAAGAACCATATTGAGGGTCCTAAGTTGGAGGTTTGCCAGGTCAAAGGGGTCTGTACGTCATGTATGCATATATTCTTTTCATCACTATGCATAAAATCTATAATTTTCCTAGTAATCTTGTATTCATAGATTTTTGGTAATCATATATTAGAAAAATTAAATGGATTTGATTTATATATTAGATTACCAAAAATCTATAATTTTTCTAATATATGAATACAAGATTATTATCAAATGTAAGAGAAGTAAGCCATAGTTGCGGTCCTTAAATGGATTTGATTATAATGCATGATTACCAAAAATCTAGTAGTCTTCAAAATGGATGTTACATGAGGATGTCACATAGATCTAGTCGTTATATCTGAAAATTAGCATCGATTATTACTTTTAATATGTGTGCTCGGGCGTCCATTCTTGGGCTTGAATCCAGAAAAAAAGATATAAGAGTAGATCGAATCCAGAAAATGGATGTACAGAGAGAAGGAAAAGGAAAATGAAAGCCAGAAAGGATTCCCGAACTCGTTTAGTTTATGCCAGGATCGGTTTCACTGTGGTAAGATGTGGATTGTAAGGGGATTCAGCATCTAAGGGACGCTGGCACTTCTTCAAACCTGTGGAAATTTTGCATAAAACCAGTCTGTCTCTGTTCAAAATACCCTAGACCATGGTCCCCTGATTTACACACCTACGACAAAAAAAAAAAAAGCAAACCAAAGTACCCACAAACAAACAATAAGCCGAAAGCGCAAAAACCATTCACTCCTTGAGCCAATAGGCCCGAGCATCTGCCCAGTCAACTACAAAACAGCATTTGATAATGACGGCACCGTCCACCGCGTCTCGCCCTCAGGTGGCTGGCTACAATATAGGTTTTTAGATTCCAAAAGCTACCTTTCCGTTGCACAGGAACTTCTTTATATGAGTTTCACGACCTGCCATCAAGGCCGCGTTTTCCGTACGCTTCTACCCCTAAATAGACTCAACTCATTTTCTATGACATCCCCTATTTTACTAAACACCACGTTTCAGTCACTTTCTCTACAGAAGTAAAGAAATGAAGTAGCTGCTTTTGGCTGCAAAAGGATAGTCCCAATTTATTACAATGAAGTTTAGCTAACCAACCACTGATGGTTGGTGGTTGAAGCACACGGGTGAAAATTCTTGTGAAAATTTTGTGATGGGACATTGGTGGATGACTTATAATTTTATGAGCTGAATTTGAGGTTATCTGTTTTTACATTGCAAGAGGTATTTGGCCATACCTGTATTTTGTTTTATCTCTTCTACAGATTTCCGATATTTCACGCTTTTGGTTGAACAACACCTTTGATTTTACACTGGGACATCCACTGATGTTGCTGCCAAAAAGATGATGAATATCTACAAACAGGCAATGATAATGGAATAGAACAGGAACTTTTTTTTTTCTTTCTCTTTTATGTACATAAATTGGTTCTATTTGGTTGGATTTTGTAGATATGGCCAGCGGTCAATCCAACGGATTCTTAAAGATGGATGCGATTTCCTGGCACGCTATTATTTGAAAAGCTTTTCTGACGGAACTAAGCAGGTTGGTATTTGTCTTTTTTCATTTAATTTGCAGTTATTGATTTTCCTAGCGTGCTGCTTCTAATACCTTATTCTTTCATGCAATGTTTTGTGATCCGTGTAGTTATAAACTCTTGGGCATATGCCTGTAAGTGCTCAGATATCTTATTCAGGCAATGGCTGCTTTGGGGATGTTTTAATGTTATTTATTTTTCTTTGTTGAACAATTAGATTCCACTGTGCCTGCTGAAGCTTAAAGCTTTTTAAGGTAATATCACCGTAACATTTTCTGTAACATGAAACTTTTATCGGCCCTACTATGGGAAAATTGTATTGTTTGAGGGTGAAATTTTGATCTCATAATACACTTGGTATGGTTCATAACCTTCTAATGAATCATTTTGTCATTCAAGTGAAAGATCCCGTATGGTAAACATAATATGAAAGACGAAACATCACTTTCAGATACAAAAGTTAGCACGACGGTCCAAAAAACATTAAAAGACTGCAGTGGAAACAATTTGGTTGGTAGAAAATAATGACTGCAGCTTTATTCCCTAAAAGGAATGAGACACCAAAGCAGGATATGGCGGCGCGTGCGACCTTTCCATCTTTGGACGGTGCCTCCTACGTCGGGTTGACAAATGACTAGGTCTCCTTCCCGCGTTGGGCTTCCTTAAGTTACCCTAAATTGGATCTTAAAACTCGTGGTTGAAAAGTAGATGTTACGGGGATTTCATTTTCTGATGCTATTGCGGCCGTGCACTGCGCCAAGGCACCTACTTTATTCGAGTTTGAATTCATATAACAATCTGCAGGAATCAGAGAAGAAGGCTATTATTTTCTTTTGTTCCAATTCATGGGTGCTTTTCTTTCACATTGCCCTTAGGCTTTGAAATTATATCAGAAAATTTAATCTAAAAGTTAACTAAAAAGTTAAAAAAAAATTTCTTTAATTTATAACTAAGGCCTTTGAAATTATGTCAGAGTTACTATCTATGCTTCTTGAAAGTTGTGCTAGTTACAAAACTGTTTATAATAAAAGAATGAAGAATTAGACCATGGACAAATTCTACAATGTACTAGACAAAGAATTAATGGACAACACCGCGATACAGCTCCAAAGCGGCAGATACACTAAGAAAAACAAGCTTGCTGGGAGTTCATGAAGGTGAGAATTTGACCTCGTAGTTTGATTCTAGTGGGGGAAAGTTGGTCCAACAAAGAAAAAAGAAGGTAGACTTTTCTTCTGGAAATCGCGTATGATCAGTAGAAGATTTTACAAGTCAACCCCATTTAAAAATTTCCACATACGTGTGAATTAAATTGTTTAAATTGTTTCTGATAAGTGTCATTAGCTTGAAAAGAGATATAAACGTTCGAAGAATGTCCCGGCAGGCGACAAAAATGAAAGGAGTGACAGTGGGGTACGTCATGAGTCTATATATAGTTGCACTGCGTCTTCTTCATTTCAAACTGGAACTCGAAATGAAGATGATAACCTCTTTTTCCCTCGTCCAGCTCTCTTTTTACACCAGCTTCTTCTTCCTTCTTCTCCTCTTCAGCCATGCAAACTCTCAGCTCGATGCTGAAGAGCAATCAGTGTTGCTGAGTCTAAAGCAACACTGGCAAAACCCACCACCTCTCCGCCACTGGATCCCATCAAACTCCTCCTCCCACTGTTCTTGGCCAGAAGTCACCTGCACCCGTGGTTCCGTCACCCAGATATTCCTCCAAAACATGAACATCTCTGGGACAGTCCCACCCAACACCTGTGACCTCAAGAATCTCACAGCCATTGATCTTTCGAACAACCTCATGGTCTCCTCCGAGTTCCCCAAGGCTTTCTACAACTGTTCTAGGCTCCAGCACCTTAACCTCTCGCAAAACTCCTTCGATGGCATAGTTCCCAATGACATTCATCATATGTCTCGCCTTCTTGAGCTCGACCTCGGAGCCAACCAGTTCTATGGCAACGTCCCTGCATCTATCCGAGAAATGGCGGCCCTGGAGCATTTGGATTTGTGCAGGAACAACCTGAGCGGAAAAATCCCTAGGAGCTTGTTTATGTTGGAGAATTTGAAAATGGTGTACCTTCACAAAAACAAATTGTCTGGAGAGATTCCTCGGATGGTTGAGGCTCTAAACATGAAGGTTATTGATCTCTCAGAGAATAAGTTGACAGGGACGATACCCGATGATTTTGGAAGACTCAACAAATTGTCAAGTCTGAATTTGTCTTTCAATCAACTATCTGGAAGAATCCCAGAAAGTACAGGCAACCTTGCTTTCCTGAAGCTCACTTCACTGAATCTGTCTTCCAATCTATTGACGGGCAAGATCCCAAGTGGATTTGAAAATGAAGCATATGCCAGCAGCTTCTTGAACAATCCTGGTCTTTGCACTGAGAGCCCTTATGTCAACATTGATAGCTGCAATTTTAAACTCAAAAGTATGACCAAAATTTCGACCAAACGACTTGTTTGGATTATTGTTTTGGCGGTGGCAGTTCCAAATTTGCTAGTTTTATTTTATGTGATCAAAAATAAGAGGAAGAGGAAGCATTGCTTGGACTCGGTAGTGGAGCTCAACTCATTCCAGAAGCTGAATTTCACAGAATCAGACATCTTGTCACAACTGAAAGAAGAGAACGTGATTGGTCGTGGTGGGGCAGGGAAGGTCTATCGTGTTGCTGTCGATCCTCCTCATGATCATGTTACTGTTAAGAGGTTTTTGAATAACGAATATCTAGAACAAAATCTGGAAGAACAATTTCATACAGAAGTTGAAATATTACGTTCAATTCGACATGAACACATAGTGAAGCTGTTGGATTCCATCTCTAGTGAGCGTTCAAAACTTCTTGTTTACGAGTATCTGGAAAACCGTAGCCTGGATCTATGGCTCCATGGTAAAAATAGAGCATTGCGGATCCTGGACTGGCCCAAAAGGATAAAGATTGCAATTGGGGCTGCACGAGCGCTATCCTTTATGAACCACGAGTGCTTACCACCCATCATTCACCGAGATGTGAAGTCAAGCAACATCCTTTTAGATTCCGAGTTCAATGCGAAAATGGGTGATTTTGGTCTAGCCAAAATGTTGATGAACCAAGGAGAAGCTGTTAATATGTTAACTCTGGCTGGCACTTTGGGCTACATGGATCCAGGTGCGTATTTCTTGAAATTTCTAAGGTCCATTTTT
Source organism: Casuarina cunninghamiana (assembly GCA_028551485.1). Lineage (NCBI taxonomy): Eukaryota > Viridiplantae > Streptophyta > Magnoliopsida > Fagales > Casuarinaceae > Casuarina > Casuarina cunninghamiana. The sequence continues at coordinate 532,985 of CM052368.1, read as the reverse complement.
TATCATGATATCACTTTTCCGCCTTTAAGTTCGTAGGAATTTTAGTTTACTTTTGTTGTTAACTTCAACTGCAGAGTACTGTCAAACATCCCTAATCAGTGAGAAGATAGACGTTTATAGTTTTGGTGTTGTCCTTCTCGAGCTGGCAACTGGAAGAAAAGCCATTGAGGGCAGGGATGAGGGCACATCCCTTGCCGTATGGGCAAGGCGATATATCCAAGAAGGCAATCCTGTAGTTGATGCTTTGGATAGGGAGGTCAAGAAGCTCCATTGCTTGGATGAAATGTGCTGTGTCTTCTTTCTGGGAATCGCTTGTACAGACCCTGTGACCACTTCCCGGCCATCCATGAAAGAGGTTCTAGAAACGCTGCTTCTCGGCTACAAACCACTTGTTTTTGGAGAGAAGAATGATGCGGATGATTGTCATGCTTATCCTCTCCTCAAGAACTGAAACTGTGAGAAAGATACAGAAAACAAAGCAGCAAATTTGGTTCCATCGTTTGACTGATTATATCTAGTTTTTGTTGTGTAAAAATACTCGGTTGTGCAATGCATTAAGTATCTTGGTCGATATTATAATAATAATCTTCATCTCATCAACAAAATCTCTATATCAGAAAGTTTGTAGTCTATTAAAGGAAAGTTTTCATTTGTATTTGCCTAACATTACTGGGTTTGTGAATTCCTAACCATATTTACAATATTTATGTTGTATGGTTAATTTTAGCTGCCTATATCCCGGAAACGGGCTACTATCACAAGATCCTTAAAGATCATACACGATGGATCCATTTATTTTCATGTCCCCTCCAACTCCAGCTCTGCCATTGATAACTTTACTTGCACACGGTGCTTCGGCTACGTTTCTTTTCACCTTGCATGATTCTTGAACAGCATTCACATTCAGATGTTGATGGCAGTAGCTGCTTTTGGCTTGACTGCAGAAGAAGGAATTGGAGGAGATGAAGTAAAAAGTAAAAAGTTTCCCCACGTCCCCCCCCTCCTGCGTAGTTTGGAAATGACGACACCGTCTCACATGTCCAGCCAACAGATGGCTGGCCCAGATCAGGTGTATTATGACTCCAATGCCAACAAGCTATCAATCCTTGTCCCCTTGGAAGGAGTCTCTGGTGGCACCCTACGCGGTTCGCGTTAACCACGACCTCCCCCATTTGATGCGTCCTCATCTGTTTCTAATTACGTTCCCATCGATAGATCAAATTAATTAAAGTCACAAACAATCAAGCCGCGTTCCATTCCTTAAGAGAACGTGCCAAACCATCAGCTTTCAGCTTTGCCATCTCCCTCTTCCCGGTTCGTTTTACTTTGGGTCTGGATCATCTTTTTTAACAAAACAAGGTAATTACAAAACTGTTTATAACAAAAGAATAAAGAACGAGACCAGTCTATGGACGAAAGGACAAAATCTACAATGTACGAAACAAAGAATTAGTGGGCAACACGGTGATACAGCTCAAAAGCATGTCACGTAGCCCCATTTTCTCAACAGATAGACTAAGAAAAACAAGCTTGATCGGAATTCATGGAGGTCAGAATCTGAATTTATAGCTTGATTTTCGTGGTAGAAAATCAACTTTATAGCTTGTAATCTGACTTTATAGCTTGTAATCTCATATGACATCAACTTTTTTTTTTTAATGTCCATCATTGATGATTTCAAAAATATTGTAGGATTTATTTCTTCTTTCCTTTGTGTCTCTCAACCAACTTCAAGGTGAGTTTTCTCCATTGCTTGACTTGACTCTAAATTGACATTAGGAAGAGTTTGTAAGACTTGTTAAAGAGCTTTAACTAATCAAACTTATTAATTTAACTTAACTAATTAACAGTTGATCTATACTTTTCTAGTACTCTCTACCATTATTGCTTGAGCCTGGAGGTCTATGAATTCCTAGAGCTCTTGCTCTATTCCTTCTTTTGAAACATCTTGCCTGAGTCTCTTGGTATCACTTTTCAGCTCCATGAAGGGTTTTCTCTCTAGTTTAAAGTACGTGCAAGTTTCTTTTTCTTTTTTTTTTTTTTAATTTTATCTTTTGCTACAAACATTGCAAGCTAATTGGCGCGACCATAGTCCCATGCGAGTCCGGATTAATTGCTGTATGGAAATAGCTATTGTGTCTGATATCATATCCAAAACAAAAACAGACCATGTAGAAGAGTGCTTGCACCACCAACAGGACGCGACCCCATGTTGGGAAGGCCCTGTGGAAAGAGATCTAAAGGATTAGCATTTAGACCGCTTGAAGGAATAGCTGCTGGTTGCGCTAGTTGGCGCAGGTTGGGCAAGCCCACTTGACGTAACTCGGGTTAATGGAGGAACTTCCGCTTGCTCAGGAATACCTGAATACAAAATATTCAACAGCTCTTTGCTGGGTCAAAGGGATATGTACGCCATGTATGCGTATATTCTTTTCATCAGTGTGTATAAAATCTATTATTTTTCTAACAATCTTGTATTCTTGAAGAGATAATCTTGGGATTTTTGAAGAGATAATGACTCTCTCTAATTCTACTTGCAAGTGGTCCTTCAAGTAGCCAATAGATAAAAGGTAATATCAATGAACATTTTATCTGTCCCACCATGGAAAAATCTTGTTATTGGAAGGTGAAAGTTTGGTCTCAGAATACACTTTGTATGGTTCATAGCCTTCTGATGAATCATTTTGTCATTCAAGTGAAAGATTCCATACGGAAAACATAGTATGAGAGATGAAACTTCACTTTCAAAGAAAAGACAAAAGGAAGCATGAAAGTCAAGCATGGCAGTCTAAAAAACATTGAAAAACTGCAGTGGAAACAACTGGTTGATAGAAAATAATGATGACAGCTGATTCTCTATGAGGAATGAGAAACCAGAGCAGCATATGGCGGCCAGTACAGGTGGAATTTAATCTTGTAGACAACGGTCAGGCCCGTGAGATCGACCGGAGACGAGGTCACATACCCTTGCACGAACTTGAAGTCGCCGGTTCCTCCCACGACAGGATGATCAGATGGCTTTATGTTATGCGTGCCTCCGACGATTGAAATCGAACCCTTGTGGTTCTTCAACCGTAAGGTGATCTTGGCAATGGAGATGCTCCGGAGCCCGTCGAGAGAAGAGGTTATGGAAGTTCCCTCTGCAATCCCAAGAAGTTTTGAAGACTTGTTGGCCGTGACTGTCATCGGGTCCTCGAAAGCAAATAAGGTGCCGAAAGGGGTGGTGGTTTGGCCAACTTCCACCCCCGCCACACCGTTCACTATAATGTACCCTGTCTTGTTTATCGTTTCGTGTTGGAAGAGAGCAAAGTGGAGGGATTTCAGCCCATGGTGGTGGGAGGAGGCGGTGGCCTGAAAAGAAAAAAGAGCCAAGAGCAGAATACCAAGAACCTGGTTCTGCACAGAGAGAGCCATGGAAGTGTCTGAGACCAGAGTTGTGTGGTGGTTATCAGGAGAGAGTGGACTCCGATGCACCAAGTCGTCATTGATACATGGGTTCTTATAGACCTTTCTATGACTTGTTCAAGATAGCTTAGTCTCTCAAGGGGGGAGACCAAGGACCTGATTTGAGTCAATATGCTAAATCATTCAAATACAATATCTACCGATAAAAAGGGGTCTCCACCTACCAGCAAATAGAAAATGAAAAAATATGACAATTGGGTCTTAAAGCTCGTGGTTGAAAAGTGATGTTAGGTGGCTTTCGTTTTTAGATGCTAGTGCTGTCATGCACTGCACCAAGGCACCTATGGATAATCAAGTGGGAAATAACGGAACAAAATCTGCACGAGTCAGAGAAGAAGGCCATTACTTTCTACCGTTCCTTGATTGTCTATAGTGTTTAGACATGGGGATCAGATGTCTTGATGGATTGCTTTTCCCCGGACGGCAAGGAATAATAATAGATATTCTAGACAAAGGTTGAAGGTTGGACCGTGACGCTTCTAGAGGCTCATTTACTGCCATTTGGATGGAGTTTATGTCTGAGAAAAACTTTCAAAATGCGTCCCACTGCTCGGTCTGGTTTTTTGACTAGACATTGCACTCGGTGTCTTCTGTGCTGCATACATTATTTTTCTAACATAATATTGAAGTTATGATTCATATAATAAGATTTATCAGAAGTCATATTTCAAAAGTTAGGTTATGAGTTAAAAAAAATTATTTTTTAATTTAAACTTCATTTCAAGATTATTTTTCTGTGATGTGATAATCATAATCTCTAACATTTTCTATACATTAAAAATTATCTTGACACCTGTTATACTCAGAGGTAATGGTGATAGAATAAGGCTCTAATACCATGTTGAATGGCTTAAATGTTTAATCATGCTCAAGTAATTAGAAGACTTGATAACATCTAAGGATCAAATTCTACAAATAATGTCAACATATTAAGAAATTTTATTTAAGTGTCCTCCCTATGTCCCACCAATTTTTTTGCCGAAAGAAGAAGAAATAGTAGTCTACAAGTGCATCGAACATCAAGCAACCAACTTTTGAAGCTTCCATCTCTTATAAGGAATTTTAGAAGCTAGCCTCAAGAATGTTATAGCTGCTTCTTTTTCTTCTCAAAATAAGGGTGGCTTCGTTGGAAGTTCAGTACTGCCCACACCAGATGCCAGAAACCAAACTCCGGCCATAACGCAGCCGGAGAGTACAACGGACAGTTTGTAGTCTGCCAAAGGAGGAAGTTGCTTAGCCGGGTCTCGCCTGAAGTTCGGATCAGCATGTCTGGTTCAGGTGCCACAGACATGTACAAGTGTTTCTCAATGTCCACCACCTTGATAGCAGGAAGCACCAGTTGCTTCTTTTTGCTCTCTTCCACTACTTCAATCACACTTGAATCTTCGTCGCAGTTATCTTTGCCGGATCCTCGAACAGCATGCACAGGGACTTCATTTATTTTCATGTCCTCTTCAACTCCAGACCTGCCATTGAAAACTTCACTTCCATTTGAAGCTTCGGCTTCCTTTCTTTTGACCTTGCATGATTCTTCAACAGCATTCACAATTTCATCATAAGAAGTATAGGCCACACAGATTAGAAGTACAGCCTTGGTGTTGAGGGCAGTAGCTGTCATTGCTCTTTCAGCCGCAAGCCTTACGGGCTCGCTCAGAAGTTTCAGGTTACCAATGAAATATATTCTGATACCATATTCGTTTACAATGCTTTCTTCCAGGAGCAGCTCCTCAATCTTTTCTAGCATCAGATCCATCAAGGATTGAACCTCTTCAGGACGCCTTTTGAAATTTTCAACACTGAAAGCATAGACAGTGACATATTTCACTCCCAGTTCATAGCAGTAACAAATCATCTTCATGAGTGCGCGATACCCAGCCCTGTGGCCAGCTCCTTCTGCCATGTTCTGCTTTTTTGCATACCTTCTATTTCCATCCATGATGAAGGCAATGTGAGTGGGAAGAGGACCAACGGACAGAACACTGAAAAGGCATTTTCTCCAAAAGCCGCCCAGACTCCAAGAGAGCAGGCTCACACTATCTTTCTCCATCATATGAACTAGCAGAAAGCTTTAATAAGCCAGTTCAGGGTATGAATTTCAGTCCATACTGGTAAAAGATCCACACCCAACAGAGAGCAGAGAGTGGACCAAAGAAATCAGAAAAAAAAAAAAAAATCCTCAGACATATTTTAGAATCAATAGATCACAAAAATTTCATCATCTACAATTTGGATTCCTACCTTTTACCATTGTAGAAAAAGCCTACACCCAGATTCTCCTCCCAAACCTAACAAACAAAAACTCACAAAATCATGTAATTGGTGAATGGAAAGACCTGCCTTCTAATGGTAGAAAGTGTAGCTGGCTTCCATTAACAGTTATCACAATCCCTTTTAAGAATAATTTCATTCCATCTTGTGGGTGCACACTGATTAATCAATTACATTAGCGGACAGGCCACAGCTTGCCCATCTGATTATCAATGTGCTTGTCAGCCACTTTTGTTGCCTAGTAATGTGCACCACAAGCACCCAGAAAATAGAAATTATAACGAAAGACAAAAAAAGTTGGTAAATGACTAAATTAAATACATGCACTAGTTCATCAAACAATAGTGAGGACATCCCAGGTCACCCAAATCTAAAGATATTCTTTGAAGCCCATTTTAAAGCATCCTTCTTGAGAATAACTTCAAGCCTTTAACGATTGGATATGATGATAAAGCTACACTGCAGAGTCAGATTTTTTTATTTGTGTATTCTCCTTATCTATTAGCTAAGTTTCTAGTCTGCAACTTCATTTTAGGCTCCACTACTACCCAAAAAAAAGTGAAGGAAACGAAAAAACAGACTAATCAGACAACTTCCATGCTTTAATTTTCATAAAAACAAATATCCGACGAACAAAACATGAAAAATCAAAACTGATTTTTTTTTTTTTTGGTTCCTAGCACTTCTGAGCAACCACAGAAACTTGATAAAAATATACATCGGCAACCATGAACAAGAGCAAAACCATAAGTTGCTAGTTCGAAGAAATATGAAACGACTCACATAAATCTTCAAATCCCGGTTAAAGTCCCACAATCAATTCAACAACAACCACCTCCATTCTCAAGCGATCAAGTGAAGCACAAAGAGACTCGAAGCCTGCCAAAAAATATTCATCAAACAGTAACAGCATGGTTAGTACGCCAGACTCTTACTTATAAACATTTACTTTCGATAAGTTTGACAAAAATCAAGATATAAAAGTGAAGAAATTTAACTGGGAATCGACAGTACAAAGAGAGCACCCCAACCAACCGGGTGTTTTCTGCATATGAGACCAATCGGAGAAGGAGACACCTCTACTGAGTGAGAGAGAAAGTGGAATTCATCATAAGGCGTGGTTTCAAAGGAAACGGCTTTTAAAACAGAGCATTACGCATGCAAAGATGTTGGAGGTCTCGTCCCAAGGCAATTCTGCCAGGGACGGCGGAGGCAGGGGACAAGAATCCTGCTTCATGGACAGACGCCGTGAAATGTACGCTGGGTGGGACCATTCTTCCATAATGGCAGCATATTCCATCAGAGTTTTCCCTTTCTTTTTTCTGTTCTAAGTTTTTGAACAAATCTCCAAGCTACTTTTCCTTTTTCTAGTTTTTCTTACTCCTGACAATTTCCATCTTACTCTTGAGATCGACCGGAGATGATGTCACATACCCTTTGGACGAACATGAAGTCACCAGTCCCCCTAAAACAGGATGATCAGAAGGCTCTATCTTATGCGTGCTCTCGACCATTGACATCGAACCCTTGTGGTTCTTCAACCATAAAGTGCTCTTGGCAGTGGAGATGCTCTGGAGCCCATCGAGAGCAAAGGTTATGGAAGCTCCCTCCGCAATCCCAAAAAGTTTTGCTCATTGGATCCTCGAAAGCAAATAAGGTGCAGAAAGGGGTGGTGGTTTGGTCAACTTCTGGTCCTGCCACACAGTTCACTACAATGTACGCTGTCTTGTTTATCGTTTCATAGTGGCCAAGTCAACCACCAATATGGCAGAACAGAGCAAAAACAGAGCCCTACGCGCATGCGAGCAGGGAAGCGTGAATGTGAAGACCGGGTCCTCTTTTATTTAAGGGAAGGCGTAGTATGGCTCGCCTTCGCCTGGATGTGTAACGCATTCAGAGCTGGGGAGTGAGACAACTTTAGTAATCCAAAAAGACCGTGGTTATTTTCCCTCTAATGAGAACCTTTAGCTCTGTTTAATTCCAAACTTGTACACGATAGGTCAGAAGAACTGGAACTTGCATGAGGGTGCTATTGGAAGAAAAGGTATAGGCCACCACTTATTATGATTTTTTTGGTGATCTAACCAAAATATGACAAACGGATTCTGTAGCAGCTTATCAAGCTCCATTTGGCTGTTTATTACTGAGGGTTGGTAGATTGTCTGCTAAACATCAAATAGGCTGTTTCATTAGTGGCCTTAAAGGAAATATGAGAATGGACGCACAGGCTTGCAAGCTTGATTCATTGTCCTCCGCAATCAAGCTTGTTAGATAGTATGAAGCAAATGTGCAATCTGACCAAGGATTGGGATGGAGTTCAGGAGCGACTCAACCATGTAAACAGAGTTTTAACCAAATGACCAACAATTAGCAAGCGTTTGTTCATGATTTTCTGAACTTGGCCGGAAGAGGAAAAAAATGAAGATATTATTAAGGAGCTACAAACCAGATTTCCGAATTAAACACTAATGATACGGTTGGGCTTGTGAAGGGACATTGTCATGTGAGTGAGATAAAAATCCATTATTTCTCGTCCTTCTATTTATTTATTATTTGTTTTATTGTACGATTTCCTTTGTTATATAAACTAGGCGTGATGGCAGGAGGTGGGTTGTACAATGGTGGAAAGTTACGGAATTACTTAGGCTACAAACATGTGATAATGAAAAGTTAAGGAATAATTAGAAAACATGTGATTTGTATGGGAAAGAATGGGTAAAATATATAGAAGCCACCAAGTTTGAATTTGCAGTTTTTATGAATTATTAAACTTAATCATAAGGTCTGTGTTTTCCTGTAATTGGAAGTGTTTTTTTTTTTTTCCTGCTTAAAAAATAAGTAAACAGAAGAAATTCAATCCATTGTTTAAAGTCGATCAGCCCCTTTAATTCTACCAGCCGTGGCTTTTTGACAATCGGCCTTCCCTCAACCAGTTTAATGATGTATCAGAGCCCACACTGGTTATGGTTGAACAAAATCTGATTTTGACCGAAATGAAAAGGTTTGCAGAGATGATGGACGTCGTGCAACGGAAGTTCCCTGATGTTCATCTGCCAATTGAGAGTGTCAAGGAAAGTTCCACCCGGGAGAGGGCCCAGAGTTCTGACTCAGAGGCAGGACATCCGGGGACCAACACGCAGAAAGATGTGCAGGGAACTCAGATGCTCTTGCTGTCAAGCGCTGCGTCAAGGCACCTATAAATGATCAAGTGGGAAATCATTGAGCAATCTGCACGAGTCAGAGAAGGCTATTACTTTCTACTGTTCCTTTTTTGTCTGTGGTGTTTAGACTTGGGAGTCAATGTCTTCGTGGGTTGCCTTCCCCTGGACGGCTAATTACAGGGAAGAATGAATATTTTAGTCAAAAGGTTGAAGGGCCGGACTCCAGTGCTTCTAGAGGCTCATGTACTGCCATTTCGGAGGCTCACCTTGGGGAGGTTAGAAAGAGATCATGTTTGAGTGGAACTCTCAAAATATTGCACTTGGCGTTGTTGATTGACCATTGATAAGACATAGTTTTAAGTGTAAAATCCTTCATATGAAAGCAAATTGCCCTATTCATTGTAAAGTGATTTTAAGGAGAAAAAGGAAGATAAATGTCCTCTTGGAATTGATCTGGTTGACATGAGCAAATTACATAACTTAGATATGGAAATTCAAGAAGCCATCATGCTTCGGAAATCAGAACGCTTGATTGCATCAAAGAATTAGATTCTATGAATAAAGGAACTGTATAAGGAGGATCGGAAATTCTATTTGTGAGTGCCCTCCCTATCTCCCGCCAATTATATTTGGGGGAAAGAAGAAGAAATAATAGACTACAAGTACGTGGAATGTAAATTCACTGGCTAATAAAGCCCCGAGAGTGAAGCCCCGAGTAGTGGAAGAACTACTATCCAAAATACAAATCAGAAGGAATGAACGTTCGAGCAGCTGAAAGAGAGACTACTCGCCAGAATCATGCAACCGACTGCTGAATCTTCCAATTCTTAAGGGGCCCTGCAACTTAATGCATGATTGTGGCATGAAGGAACATCTTGGCTGGCCTTAAGAACGTTATTCCTGCTTCTTTTTCTTCTCAAAATAATGGTGGCTTCTCTGGAAGTTCACTACTGCCCACACCAAATGCCACAAACCTAATTCCGGCCACAACGCAGCTGGAGAGTACAACGGACAGTTAGTAGTCTGCCAGAGGAGGAAGTTGCTCAGGCGGGTCTCACCAGAAGTTCGGATCAGAATGTCTGGTTCAGGGGCCACAGACATGTACAAGTGTTTCTCAATGTCCACCACCTTGATAGTAGGAAGCACCGGTTGCTTCTTTTTGGTCTCTTCAACTACTTCAATGACACCATTGGGAGTTTTATTTGAATCTTCATGCCACCTATCCTTGCCGTATACTTGAACAGCACGAACAGTGACTCCATTTATTTTCTTGTCCTCTTCAACTCCTGATCTGCCATTGATAACTTTACTTGCACTCGGTACTTCCCCTTCATTTCTTTTGACCTTGCATGATTCTTCAACAGCATTCACAATCTCATCGTAAGAAGTATAGGCCACACATATTAGAAGTACAGCCTTGGTGTTGATGGCAGTGTTTGCCATTGCCCTTTCAGCTGCAAGCCTTACAGGTTCGCTCAGAAGCTTCAGGTTACCAATGAAATATATTCTGATACCATATTCTTTCACAATACTTTCTTCCTTGAGCAGCTCCTCAATCTTTTCTAGCATCAGATTCATCAAGGATTGAACCTCTTCAGGACGCCTTTTGAAATTTTCAATGCTGAAGGCATAGACAGTGACATATTTCACTCCCAGTTCATAGCAGTAACAAAGCATCCTCATGAGTGCGAGATACCCAGCCTTGTGGCCAGCCCCTTCTGCCATGTTCTGCTTTTTTGCATATCTTCGATTTCCATCCATGATGAAGGCAATGTGATTGGGAAGAGGACCCACAGACAGCACGCTGAAAAGGCATTTTCTCAAAAACCTGCCCAGACCCCCAGATAGCTGGCTTACACTATCATTTCTATCTTTCTCCATCATACGAGCTAGCAGAAAACTTAATAAGCCGAGCCAAAATGAGCCTGTTCAAGATATGAATTTCAGTCCACATTGGTAGAAGATCCACACCCAACAGAGTGCAGAGAATGAAGCAAAGAAATTGGAAATAAAAACTCAGAGACATACTCATTTTAGAATTAAAAAATCGCAAAATTTTAACATCTACAAGTTGGTAGAAGATCCACACCCAACAGAGTGCAGAGAATGAAGCAAAGAAATTGGAAATAAAAACTCAGAGACATACTCATTTTAGAATTAAAAAATCGCAAAATTTTAACATCTACAAGTTGGTAGAAGATCCACACCCAACAGAGTGCAGAGAATGAAGCAAAGAAATTGGAAATAAAAACTCAGAGACATACTCATTTTAGAATTAAAAAATCGCAAAATTTTAACATCTACAAGTTGGATTCCTACCTTAATCATTGTAGGAAAGCCTACCCCCAGATTCTACCCCCTCACAAAATCATGTACTTGGTGAATGGAAAAGAAATGCCTTCTAATTGTGGATAGCGAAATTGGCTTCCATTAGCTGTAGAGTCATGGTTATCATAATGCCTTTTGAGAAAATTTTCATTCCACCTGGGTGGCACACACTGTTTAATTACTGATATCAGCAGACTGGCCTCAGCTTGCCCAAAGGACCATCAATGTGTTTGCAAGCCACTTTTGTCGGCAAGCAATGTGCACCACAAACACTCAGAAAATAGAAAGGACAATAATAAAGAGAGAGAGTAAAAATTGGTAGATGACTAAACTAAATACATGCAGCAATTCATCAAACAGTAGTGGGGACATCCCAGGTCACCCAAATGTTGAGATATTCTCTGAAGCCCATTTGAAAGCATCATTCTTGGGATATAACTCCAAGCTTTTGACAAATCGATATGATGATAAAGCTACACTGCAGTAAGATTTCTCAATTCGTTTATTCTCCTTATAGTATGGGCCAAGTTTCTATAGTCTGAAACTTCCTCTTAAGCTCCACCATTAGCCAAAAAAATTAAGGAAAAGCAAAAACAGACTTCATAAAACATAAATATCTGACGAACAAAACATGAAAAACCAAAATTGAATATCTTTTCTTTTTGGTTCCTTGCAACTTGAGGAAAATATACATCTGCAAGTATGAAAAAGTGCAAAACCAAAAGCCGCTAGTTCTAAGAAAAATGAAACGACTTACATAAATATTCAAATCCCGGTTACAATCCCACGATCAATCCAACAACGACGATCACTATCTGGGTCAGCCTCGATTCACTAGCAATCAAGTGAAGAACAAAGAGACTGGAAACCTACCAAAAAAATTCATCAAACAAAAACGGCACGGTTAGTGCGCCAGAGACTTACTCATAAACCTTCAATTGAAAATTTTGACAAAAACCCAGATATAAAACTGAAGAAATCAAACAGGGAATCATCAGTACAAAAAAAGAAACCAACGAAGGGGGTGTATTCTGAACCAATGATCAGTCCGGGAAGAAAGAGGTACCTTTACTGAGCGAAAGAAAGAGACAGAGTGGAACCCAATAAAAGCAGGGTTCCAAAGGAAATGACTTTAAGCGAGCATTTTCACATGCAAAGAGGTTGGGGCTCATCCTTTGGCAACTACACCTGTGGCGGCGGAGGCGGGAAAAAAAAAAATCCAGCTCCATGGACAGAGGTCGTCCTATGAACGCTGGGCTGGACCACTGTACCACATTCGCAGCATATTCCATTAAAGTTTTCCCTTTTTTCTTTTTTTATAGTTTAGACTTACACTTGTAAAGGCTGCCTTTTCGATTTTCTATTTTTTTCTTGCTCGGATCAAGAATTCCAGGAGTTGAAAAGTACTTTTTCCCTTCAAAGTTTTTACTTTTTTGATTAGGATACAAAATTTGTCGTAAGACCGAAAAACTAACTTTAGAATTGGTAGATCTTTTTTAATTTTAAACTTCACTTCAAGATCACTCATCTCTAATATGAGGTTCATAATTTTTGGCTCTTGTTTAGAAATTGTCCTACTAACAATGACACTAAAAAAATCTAAGTTCTAAGAGGATGTTAAAATGCTCAAAAACTCAATCTTAAAGTAAATTGAGATATAAAAAGGTTTCTTGTAATTTAAATTTTATTTTAGAATCACTCCTCTTTATTGTAGAACTTACAATTTCTGACAAAATCTCTCTATTCAAGACAAGTAAAAACTAGTAGATGGTTAATTTGTGTTTTCATTTTTATTTAATATTTTTTACTTCTAAGTTGATTATTTTGTGTATATATATATTTATTTATATTTTATTTTGAGATTAATAAATAGACATAGACATATGTATGTGTGTGTGTATGTGTGTGATTTTCTCTTTCCAAAGGCCAAAAGTTCAAAGTTATAAAGATTAGTGACTTTAAAAACATCTAAGTAGTCAAATATAATAAGGTGTCACAAAAAGCTCATAAAATTGGATTGTGTTTTATACATAATAATAAATAGTCAGTTTACCTAATCTAAGACTAAATTACTACCTTAATGTTCCCATGTTCTAAGTTAGCTTACATTTAATAGCTATAGAATGGCTTTTTGTCACATCTAAATCTTTAAAATGCTTTGAAGTATCCTCTCAAGAATATTTAAATGATAGACTTCAACTATTCTACTTAAAAATGGGTGAAATTTTAAAAAAAAATTACTTCCTAAGATCCCTAAAAATTATTGAACTACTAATCAGTTATTCAACTATTAATATGTCACTCATAATAAACTTAGTGATAAATATGAAGAAATTTGTGCGCAAATCATATTATAAAATGAATCAAACAAATCAAACAAATCAAACTAGATTGATGCACCTTGTTTCTTATGAATGACAGTGTTTGTATCATAATATAGCAAGGTTTCAAAGCAAACTCATCAGATTCGATCGGATCTAATAGACAACAAACTAAATAATAAGTTGACCCAAACTAAGATTGGATTACTATTTTGATGTTCTGATATTTTATTTTGATTTAGATTTAATAACTATTATATATCTTCTTCTTCCTTTTTTCACGTTCGACTCTTTAAGATTATGAATGTATTCTATCAAGTGGACCCAGAAGGTAAATATGGATAGGATAAACTTCAAGTGTTTTATTTGCAAAAAAAAAAAAGAAGAAAGAAACAGTTAAAACTTTTTTTTAATATGGATAGGATAAACTTCAAGTGTTTTATTTGCCAAAAAAAAAAAAAGAAGAAAGAAACAGTTAAAACTTTTTTTAAAAAAAAAATTACCCTATAAAATAGTTTAGAAATTCTGCAGATCAACTTTCACCATAAAGAACATTAAATACAGAAAATCCAGTCAAAATTTCCTTTGGTGTTCTCTTTCTTTTGAGGATTACATTGGAGTTTTACAGCATTCCTCCCATTGATCAGAGATTATAAGTTACAACAACAAAATTCGTGATGAATTCGAAGAGGTAAGTAGCCAAACCAGAAAATAAAAAGAATCAAACAAATCAAACCCGATTGCTGCACCTAGTTTCATGTGAATAATGGTGTTGGTGTCAAATTTCAGGATCTCGGTAGCCTGTGTAGAATGGTGAACGACGATCAGCCTGTTGGCCATGGCCATGAGCTGTTGCAGTAGAGTTGATTTTGGATTCTTTTGGTTTTGTAGTCATGGCTTCGATCTTTTCCAACTCCTCCACGACTTCTTTCATGGAAGGTCGGTTTTTGGGCTCCAGCGCCAGGCATTTCAGGGTGAGTTGCGCTGCCTGAAACGCAGCCTTTGATGAATATTGGCCCTCCATCCTCGAATCCATAATATTTTTCAACTTTCTCTTGCTCGAAAGGGATGGCTTTTGCCATTCCACAAGAGACTGCTGCACGCTTGGCCTCTTGGTATCGAGTGCCCTAAGGCCTGTTAGAATTTCGAGCAGCACTACACCGAAGCCATATACATCACTCTTCACGTACAAATGACCTGTTGAATGGTAATGCAACGGCAGACATATTAGCTTATACTATTGTTTGAAAGATCATTCCTTTTCTTAAAACCCGCTCGTATTCTTGTTGGAAATGTTCACTTCCTTACTTAAAATTGGTCAATATTTTTGTTAGAAATATCTACTCCCTCCCTTAAAGCCATGCAATAATTTTGTTAAAAAAGTCTACTGCTTTTTTCAAAACCAGTCAATACTCTTGTTAGGAAGGTTTTCTCCTGTCCTAAAAAACCGGTTGTTATAAGAGAAGGAACACTTGCACCCAAAAGGATGATGCCATATCGAGGTATTGATGATGGGAAACACACATTGTTTTCTCAACATGTCTTGTCATTCCAGCATAAGAAACATGTCCTACAATGACCTAGTCCAAGGTAAAGGCATGTTGTACTTCAAACCTATACCATGTTGGAAAGGATCATTTCTGAAAACACATTCTATGGTAACCCAATTCATGAGTGAAGGATATCGTACTTGAAACCTGTATTCTAATAATACCATGTTAGAAATGATCATTCCCAAAGCATCTCCTACTATGACCCAATTCATGAGTGATGATACAATGTTGTAATATCATGTTAAGAAAATTATTCCTTTATTAAAACCAATTATAAAGAGGATGAGCTACATTTTCTTTTTCAACTATTCCAATTTCTCTTCATGTCGAGAGATCACTTAATTATGAAACTAGACGGGCTTGCTTATGTGCTTGAAGGGCAAGACCTTCAAATATAATCTCTCGTTCCATAAGTACTAAATCTACATAATATGAGAGTGATATCATTACCTGTTGCAATATATTCAGGTGCAGCGTATCCATAGGTGCCCATAACCCTCGTTGTCACATGTGAGTCACCACCAGAAGGCCCCAGTTTTGCCAAACCAAAGTCTGAGATTTTGGCGTTGTAGTTCTGTAGAAGCATAGAAAAACAAGAGTGAGTGCAAATAACAGAGGCCATCAGTATGAATGCGATTTCTTGATATCTATGTAATATGGGCATCTAGTGATGAGTATATTTGTCTAAGGATTCCTAAATCTTGACATATCTTCTTTAGTTTCTGCTCTTCAAGTAAACTGCTGCATTTGGTCCCTAAAATAGTTATAAGGAAACAAAAAGGAACTTGGAATAGTGAGGTAACACCTATCATTTCAATATGGCAGCTACTTTTCCTATCTGGTTCTGGTTTCCTATATAATTAGCAACGAATTAGAGAATTAAACTAAAACTGGAAGCAGAAAATAAGACATGGATCAAAGAGGGACAAACCGCATCAAGCAGTATATTAGAGGCCTTGAAATCTCTGTATATGACTTTCTTCTCTGAAGCATGTAAGAAAGCCAGGCCGCGAGCTGCTCCAATGGCTATTTTCAATCGTATGTCCCAAGAAAGAGGTTCAATGTGTGGATTCCCTGTTCAACCCAAAAAGTCATTTGGTTAACACAATGAACAGAGCACCACACTTCTATTTTATTGATTTTCGTCTCAAATTCATACTTCGAAAAAGATGGTTCTCCAGGCTACCCCTTTGCATGTACTCATAGACAAGAAGTAGTTCTTTGTCCTCCCAGCAATATCCCAAAAGCCTGACGAGGTTGGGATGAGATAGCCTTCCTAAAAAGTTTACTTCCGACTGCACAATCCAAAGGAAGGAACAAGTTAACATCTAATAGTGATTTTAGGAAAGTCTAAAGGTAAAGAATTCTGCTTATAAACATGGGCAGAGGCCCAACAGCAACACTACCAGGGTAGCAAACCGAATTCAATATGTTAGTTCCGAAAATGCTAAATGTTAGTAATGCATTAGATTTCATAGTGTCTAGATTAGGGAGAAAGTGACAACTCAGGGCAGAGAGAACCTGAAACTGCAAATGGTAAGCAGTGCAGTGGTCAGCTCACACCAGTGCAATGATATTTAGTAATTACAAACTTCTGAACTTCAGGGCCAGTGACCGTTCGGTCGAATCAGTACAAGATGCATTGGACCCAGTTTTCCTTTGGGTCACTCTCGATGATTTATCTCCAATTATTGCATTGTTTGGTGTAGTTTATAAGGAGCAATATCTTAATAGAAAGTTTTTGAGATTGTGTTAAAAAGTCCACCTTCTTCTAAAAAACACATTACAAGGAGGAGGCAATAACTTCATACGTAGAGGATTCTATAGGAGGTCGCAAACAATGTGAGATATTCTAACACTTGGGACAAGAAATCACAACTACTTAAGGATCAATAGAACTTCTCTACTTTTTCCTTTTGGTTATGATTAGTCGGGTCTTCAAACAACCTTAAAAAGAAAAACAAAAAAATCAAATGCTTTTTGGTGAGCTATCCTATGCATTTTAAGATGTAAAATGTCAAAAACCAGAACCCAAATAGTCATAAGTTGGTGGATATTAGGATTCAATCTTTGAAAAATAACAAAGATCAGTAGACTTTGAAAAACTTGCCAAAGGGTGTCTGCCAACCCAAATTGTGGTCAAAGGCTATACAATATTCATGCAGCCAGATTATCGTGGTGGCCTTAAAAGCACGTTTCTTTCGGTTCATTGGTCGATTAGGAATCAAATGCAAATGGTCATGCGATTAAAGTGGACCCATTATGCTATCGCTGGATTCCACCATTGAATATGTGGCTACAAGCTCAAACATACACTGCACCAACACTAACATTAGATATTTTTTACTGTTTTCTCATAGTTTTACACAAAAATTAAAGAGAATAGGCTGCTGACCATTGAATATCAGCATAATCAAATGTTTAAAGAGTTGAAATTGATACCTGCCACTCCTGGAAACCTTGCACACTTTCTGGGTTCAGTTTTTTGATGGCAACTACCAGTCCAGTGCCGAACTTAGAAGGAGCAAGCGTCTTCTCATCCACCCAACCCCTGTAAACTTTCCCAAATCCTCCTTCTCCTAACAAAGAATCCGTCTTGAAATTCTTAGTGCATGTCTTCAAATCTGCAAAGGTGAATTCTTTCAAATTGGGAGTCTCTAAAATTTGCCCATAAGGATATAACTCGTCCACACTTCCACCAGCTTCCTCCGAAAACTGACTCTTCCCAGTGCTGCCGCTCGTTGCGGTTGACCCGATGTTCTTGCTGGGATTACTCGACGTCACTGAGAAATGGGAAACACCATGATTGACTACAAGCAACCAGAACTTAAAACAAGGAGATGGAAGGCAGAAATTTAAGCAACCGCTTAACCATAAATCTGGAAGACTAAGAACATGAGTTGTACCTGGAGTGGCCGTTGACGGAGTGGTAGGTTCAGGTTCTTGAACAGGAGATCCGAAGCAAAGCCCCATAGCAACAGAGGATTCTGTGGACGCTCGTTGGCCAAGGGGATGAGCGAAAAGTCATGAACTTGCTGTTAACAGTCAAGCTTGGAGGCAAGGCAGAGTTAGTAAACAATGGAAAGTGCTCTTTTATATCTTCCGGGACGGCTCTTCTTGTTGGACCTTTTCATTTCCATGAATCCTCGATGATGCTTCATAATTGCTTTGGATAGACCTTTTTCACTTGGCCTTGGTTTCTGCTGGACGTTCTAGTCAACCATCCAATGGCCGTGTGACTGTGTCCTGGAGAATAGTCTTCTCGTTATGGCATCCGCGTCAACAGACAGGAAATAATCATTTGATATTGATCTTTTGATTTAACTCTTTACGTAAAAGACCACAGGTCTCCCTCATCATAAAACGTAGGAAATGAATTGGCTAGGTTTAATATGAAACTTTTGTTTTTATTCAATATTCTTTCGTATTCTAAGTTCAGTCTTTTTACTAATTATACATTAAACTCTTTTAGAACGTTAAATTAAATAATAAAAAAGAATTATTCTAATACTATATAAAAGAACCAGATTTATCTCTCATCAAAAGATCTTATTAAAAAAAGAAATTGTCTAAACTTATAAGACACAAAGTCTATATGATATTTAACATGGTATGAAAACTCATAGTTTGAGTGTGATTTTATTTAATTTACGTTCCTTGTACATATGTTTCTTGTAATTTCATTTGATTTTAAAAAGGAAACAAAATTTCTAGTATAGCATCTATGATCCTATTGTATTTTATAGTTGGAACATAAAGTTTTCTTGTAAGTTCAGCTTATCCTATAATTCTTGACATATGGACAAATTACTATTTGTTTGTAAACTAGTATTAAAGCTATGTTTTGAGTAAATAAGACTTTATTAAAATCCATAGTTCAGACGTAAGATTTCCTTCACTATATCACTTATGACGCTGAACTTGTTATGAAATTTTAATAAATGAGCAAATTAAAGATTAATACAAATTGGTTTTAAGAAGATAATATACTTCCTAATATTAGTTATGTCCCGTTACCAACTTTCTCCAATGAGGGAAAAGACAAAAAATTGTTTAGTGAAAGGTTTAGTTCACATAAATGTGGGAAAACCTACCATAGTTAGAGTTAAAGTATCCTTTAAGGAAATAGTACCAAAATAAAAAGCAGCCTTTTAATCAAGCAAGCTCCGTGTATCAGCCGTGGGAGTGGAAACGTGAGAAGCAACTGAAAATGACTTGAGTGGCCGGTGATGTCCCTCACACACCCGGAGTGGAACATCAAAACTTTCTTACTCGGTTTCAATGACTTTGAATAAGGTTGAGTTGGAACAGAATGATTCCTAACCAAATCGGAACTACGATCAGGTTTGATTATCCTGTCACATCATATGGCCTTTTTGTATGAAGCTTATCTCCATCTAATAAAGTATATAGAAGTTTGAATCATTTACTAGTAACTGTAACTTTTAACACATAAGTGATGGGACCATATAATAAAATCATAAAAATTCAATTCATGATGAAATATTATACTTAAACTTTAATATTATACAAGAAAGAACTCAATTTTCTTTTCTGCAAAATCATGTGTTAAAAAAGTAAAATACTTGAATAAATAAAAAGAATATCATATCAAAATATTAACCAAAAGGTGTGAGAATACTACTTTGGGGTGTTAGACCATATGATTCCCCGGGGGATCCGGTCCATAAAAGGAGGCTTCCTTTTCCTGATTTTCTTATACTGCCAGAATAGTATGCATTAAGGTAGGTTTCATTCAGAACACAAATGTAAAAATTACCCGTAGCTTGTTTGATCTGCGTTAAAGGTGGGAAGTTTTGATTGGGTTGCTTTTTTTTGAGCCTTTAAAGGAAAAGAATACAGTTGTGTGCATGATATGAACCACTGTAGCTTAAACCAGTACAAGTCAATATCAAACACAAACTTTAGCAAAGGAACTTAGCCTTCTCTTTTTCTTTTCCTTTTCTTCATGTGGGGTATACTTCACTTGGTGGAACTGTAAAACCAAAGGGGAATTAAAGAATTCAAAGGGAAGCAGGCAACAACCTCAGAGCCAGATATTTACTTCTCAATGCCCTGGACACAACAATCACAAAATGACGAAAAAGTTGTATTCAATCCTTAAAATTTAATGGCGTATTAGAATAATTCTTAGATTCTCAGGATCAAACTACACATATTGAAAAAATCAACTTTTACATCATTCCAAAAGATAAAAAAAAGGGAAGAAAAAAGGCTCAGGGATTGATTTGACGGGCGTTCATCCAACTGTTGGACTGATTTCTGACACCAACAGATGTAATTCGTATCTTCATAAATTTCACAACCTGGTCAGTGAAGTGGAATCAAATGACATCGAAAATGATGTATATGATACTTATGACATCAAAAATGATGTATATAATACTTATGCCATTGAAGAACTTTGAAGCTGCAGCGAAAGAAGGAAAAAGACCAAGACCAGGCAGAGACCACTGTCTTAATCAAGAAGAATAAAGCAATTTTCAATATTTAATGAGGACATCAGACCTGTTCCCCAGTGTCAACATTAACCACTGTTCTCAGACAGCTTTTTGCCTCCGTGTGTTCTCTTTCTCTTCCTGCTCCTGCTTTTTACAGAATTTTCGCCATCTTTCTTTTCCTGCATTAAGCTCCAATTGATCAATAGCATAAATGATATCAAGAATGTAAACTTGTACTTCAGATTGGAAGAAAATAAAATAGTGGGATCCGATACTTTCTTGGCTATCACAAACAAGCACACGTTTTGGGCATAAAAAGAAATTGAAACCTAAAGCCAAAGTGTAGAAGCATTCCAAAAAACAACCACATTGAAGGCTCACCTTTTCTGAAACAACATTTGGTTTTCCACGGTCCTTCTTTTTCTTACATGAAAGTGGGTTTGGCCCCTGCTACGTTCAGATACATAGAACATAAGCACAAGAAAGAAGACATCTAAAGAAAAGGAGTTGGATATAGTCATAAAAGCAGAACAGCAAAATAAGTTCAACTTCTACCACCATAATTAATGACAAGCAAAACAGATACTTTTTGGTAGTTAAAGATGACATAAGTGAGAACACTAAAAAATCTTCTATTAAAACCTGACTAAAATATCCATGTGCATTCTTCTCATTGTAGTAACATTGTTAATGGCCAAATGTGTTCCATTCTAAAGGAGAAAAATAATTGCCAGATCCTTACAACTTCTCGATTACCGAGATATCCAAAATAACTCAAATTTGGAGGAGACTGAAACCTAAGAACTAGGTAGGTAGAATGATGCATGAGAACAGGCAGAATTTAGCCTATCATTATAAGCATTTATTACCTTCCTTCAGTTGTCATTTATACTATTTAAGGTTTGCAATTGAGCAAAGTTTTCAAACACTTCCAGCTAGCTCCATCATTTGGGCACAAAGTGCAAAGCCTAGGGTTAGTTTAATCAAATTATAACGTGGGTAAGATATAAGCAAAGGTATTTTCTCTCCTAAAGATCAAGGATGAAAAATGCTTAATGTACAATCAAAACGTATACCCCCCTTAAGTTGATCAAAACTCGTATCTCTACTTAGAGCACACCGCCAGTCTATTTTCTCAAATTAAGTTTGTAATGTAGAGCCAAAATAAAAGGGAAGGAACATTGAGAAACAAGAACCAACGTTTGAAGCAAGGACGGAATTGGAGATAATTTAAGAAAAGGAGAGAGAAAGAGGTAGTGTAGGAAACAACCTTTGCCTTCTTTCTCTTAAATTGAACTCTATCCTTCACACTCATTCCCTTTTTAGCAGTTTGTGGCTTTGCTAAATCTGGCATCCCCATGTTTTGCCCCACAGAATCTTCATTTTCACCCAAGGAATTATCAGCTTCCTTATCAATTAACTTATTCCCTACCCGTTTCTGTAACATCTTATAATCTAACTTGGTCATATGCAACCGTTCCTCCTCTGAATTTTTGACAAATTGGCGTTGAAAAGAAGATGGTGGCTCAAGGAAGAGAGCATTTCTTAGAGCAAATATGACAGGGACTCCTGGAACCTGCAAGTGGATAGACGGATCAATGCATGTCAAGAGACCTTTTTTTTATGTGCTACGAGAAGCAAATTTAAGTAGCATCTGAATTTCTTACAAGCAACAAATCAAAACATGAAGGACCCTTAATGCATCCGATCAAAACAAAACAAACTAACCTCGTGAAACTTCTTCCGCAAATCTGTGTCCTGAGTAGCAACAAAGAAGTGCTCAGGATTACTGTCTCCAATGACCTCCATAACACAAGCATCAGCACTCGTACTTGCCTCATGATCACATCTGTAACGGGAATTTGATCCCATGTAAAGAACAGCAACAATGCATTGCAAGATTTGGGTTAACCAAGCCACAGAATTAGTTAGGCCTCTCAAGTTTTAGCCCATATTCATGATAGTGCTTGTTTAGGGAGAGGTAAGTAAACCTGGCAGTAATGAGCTGATGAGCAGCCTCAAGAGCTTGATAATAGGAGCTACCAAGGCGTTTCAACTCAGCAAGAACACATCTGAACAATATTTTGGCAGACCAAAACGAGGGTGTTAAAGGGATTAGTACCACAACAAGAGATAAAAGTATTGATTACTCAAACATTGGGCCGTTGTCACAAAAATAAAAATAATTACTTGAATAACAACCAAACAAAACAGACAAAAAGAAAGGGCAAAGGAGACCTGGTGGTGAAGAGTTTGACAGGGGCACCGGCAAGGATGTTGGAGAGGGCTTGGTCGGCAGGTTTGATATTATTGACAATAAGGTGGTGGATGAAGGTGCCATCACATAGGATCTTGAAAGGCTGTCTGAACCCAAAGCACGCTGTGTAGAACCTCACACTCTTCCTATGACGCTTTTGCTTTTTAACCTTCATCTACTTAATTTCAACATGCCACGAAACAGAGAGACTGTTAGATTTGGGAAAACCCTTCAACAGGTTCTACTGGAACTCGAATTTAATAAAGAAAAATCGTTACCTCTGAACAGACCCAGAAACCGCTGAGGAATTAGCAGCAAGGCGTGCTGACTTCCGCCTGCACCACGCGACAGTGAGTTCGCCAGAAGGAGGAAAGTGCTGATATGGATGGAGCAGAGAGAGGAAGGTTTTGGGGTTTTTGTGATGGTGAATTTGTCGTCGCCCTGCAAAAACCAACTTCAGTTTCGTTTTCGAGATTAAAGTTGTTTTCTTTTTCCCTTACCGATAAATTTCTCCTCATAATGCTCCAGTATTAGGGTTCTTAAACTGACATTTTATTTTCCAAGGTTCCAAATATGAACATGTTCAATATGAATTCAGCATTTACGGTTTCCAATTCGATCAAATTATAAGAACTTCAATTTGGACATTCCAATTTGACATTGAATTCTAAATATGAACCAAAATTTCTTCACTTAAAAAGTCTTACAAGCTCTGGTTAACGTTCTTAAATCAACCCTCTAACAGAGAGATGAACAGAAAAATAGCTGGAAACGTAGGGATGTTGCAGTTATGCTGTCGACCGCGACGCCATCTCCTCGGCAGTGCCTTCTGCCGATGAAATAGCAATCCTTTCAAAACAATATCGTTAAATTGCACTTCTAACGTAAAATTACACCCTAATTTCTTATTTTGATCTCAATGTAATTTTATACTACGATTTCTTATTTGGATATTCAAAACCCTTCAAAAATTGTTTTAAGTTTTAGATTAAAAAAAAAAAACCCCGGAGATAACAGAACAAAGAGAATATTCATGTATCCAACAGCAGAAGAATAAAGAGGCTTATCAGAAGAAGAAGAAGAAGAAGAAGAAGAAAGGCCCTGCGTGATACAGCGAAGAGAGAGGCAGGTACCTTATTGCTTCTTGGAGGAAGGAGCTGTGCTTGAGTAGGAAGCAGGGACCTTATTCCCGCTGCGACCTGTTGGGCAGGGTTTTGGAAAGATTGGAGGTATAAGGATGGGACCGGGCCGGTTTGAAAAGCCCATTTAGAACTGCATAAAACTAAAACAAAATATTTTTCTAGGCTTCTCGCATGCTTCATCATATGGCCATTTCAATTTTGTTCAATCATATTGTCAATTTTTTTTCTTTTTCTTTTTCCTATTACAACTCACATAGACGGAAAAGAGAGAAGGGATTCGAATCTCTCATTGGATTGTCAGTCGAGTCTTGACCCAATTGCCGCTAAGGCTAAGGAAGTCTCACCATTTTCATATATATTTTTTTATTTTTCAATTTTTTTTTTATATATGTTATACATATACATATTTTTCTTAAAAGTATCTCATTTTTTTAAAATTTATTCTTAAAGATAGTTCATCATCAAAATACATTAATCTTCTGTTACATATATAAAGAACTTATGACATTAAAAATCAAAACACCAGCCAATTACTTCTTAAATCGTTTGTTTCCCTAATTAGAGCCATCTTTTCTCGACTGTTAAATACCTCAATTATTGAATTAAAATATTTAGATCTAAAGATTAGTTTTGACACATTTTATTTAAATATTTTTATCCACTTAAACTCCATAAGCTAGCTCAAGTCTATTACAATCCCATAAGCATGTAACATCAGCAATCTTCTCGGTTTCCCTTCTTTCAATAAATGTTTGAAGGATGCACAAATGGCCCATGAAACTGGATCAAGTTCCACAAGTTTCGATCTATCATAAGAGGGAGCACAAAGGGCTCCCCTAGCTCCAAGTGATCTTGTACGGAATATAACTTAATTCTTTTTAAGGTCACGTAAAAAGTCTAATTCACGAGCTGAATGAGTAACGGCCACATTGAAAAGTTCACGTTTTCTTAAAAAATAATAAAAAAAAAGCATTTGGTTTTCCACGATTCTGCTTTCTCTTGCATGAAAGTGGGTTTTCAAGATATAAAAACCGTAAGTTACTTATGGCAATAAGAGCAAAAGGCCACAATAAGTTGAATTTCTACCACTATTATTAATGGAAAATAAAACGGATACAAATGAGGACACATGAACACTTCCATCAAAACCGGATTACAATATCCATATACATTCTTCTCATCATTAAAACATTTGCATGGGTCCAAATTGTGTTCCATCAAAAGAGATACAAATAACTGCTGGATCTTTATAATGAGACCCAAAAATACCTTTCGGATTTGGGCAAGAAGACTGCAGTTTAAGGCTTTCGGAATCCCTGGGCTCCAAGTGATTGCTGGCTGTGGGGACGAATTGGAAAAGAAAGGGGTTTGGCCCAAGTCTGGATTCGAGTCCGAGAAGTAGAAAGATGGAACAAAGTTGGTTTGGGCTTAATTTGAGTATCCTTGATCCCATTGGGCGTGGCCCGAGTTGCTCCGTCCCAAGCGAGGTTGACCTAACCTTAGCTCACTTGAGATGTATTAAAGCTACAGTGAACAATTAATACTAAAAAGTATTTACAACAAAAGACTCTTACAAAACTGGCTACTTTAAACTATTACTCTATTATATGGGGTTAGATAAGAGAGAGACTTGAATATTTATATGAAAATAAAAAGAATCTTTACGGTTGTATTCCTTTTGATTTTTGCAAACCAATTGTTTCATGTCTTTCTTTATTTTTTATTTTTACCATGGCATTCTCCACTTACTCTTCATCATTGTTTTCTTTGAAACCTTTTCCTTGTTCTTTCTTTGCCCATCTTATGTACACGTAATTGTGTTGGGTTATTGACTTTTGCCTTTTCTTTCACGCTTATCTACACGTAGAACTTAAGTTGTCCATCTTTTGTTTCCTTTCCTTTCATGTTGTATATTACGGAGCTGGTCCTCAAGAACGGCGCATCCAAGTCGTGTGGGTGACTCGATTCTAGTTTTGTGGCTTTAGGCACCTTTCGTCTCTCTCAAGGTGAAAAGGTGTTAAAGATATTAATGAGACTGTAGTCACGTCAGATGTGGAAGGAAGAAAACTTGAAGTAGAAACGTCGAAGCAAAAAAAGAAAATGCAGTAGACCATGCAAGAAAGCAAGAAGCAAGCATGACCTTGGGAAAACGTGCAATAACTAAAGCTACAAATAGATCTCTGCAAATCTCTTTTGGATTACTCTTAGATATTGTTCTCTCTCACATCTCTGTAAACCACAGGATCTCTTTGTATAAAGCGAGTTGTAAAGCAATTGTAATGTTGTCTGGATTGCATCAATTTCTCACGATTATTCTGTTTTGCATTATTCTTTAAAATGGTCTCGGTCAGGTATGCCTTTATGGTTTATGTTCCCAATTTTTTAGGTTTTGCTTTGTTGCTTTTGCGCACAAGCGCTAACGTGTTTTGCAGTTTTAGAAGCCAAAAAAAGAGAGGGGACGGGGAGAGGGGGGGTGGGTAGAAAACGTGAAAAGCAAAGAGAGTTGAAGGGAACCCAAAAAGAAAAAGGCTGCAGAAGCTGATACCATGACTCAAGTGTGAGATGCAAAAAGAGGCCAAAGATGATAAGGTATGCGAAGGTAAAGAAAGGAACAATTGTAAATGAGGGAAAAAATTGACTTAATTATCAAGAAACGAATTGTTACGAGAGCCACGTGTAGCAGCCAAGTCAGCAAGTAATTTGAAAGACTTTGCATCACGGCACCGGGAAGAGAGGGAGCAGAATACTAGACACTCCTTCGAAGGTCTAAGTCATCCAATGCACAGGTTACCCCCAGCTCCTATGGACCCATTGCAGGTTGCTCTTATCACATAGAATACGCCATATATGCTTTGAGAAGGGACAGGTGAAGAACAGGTGATTAAGATGAGATCTTCGACATTTTGTGGACATAGAGCACAACAGATCTCCTGGAGGATGCCATATGCATGCAACTTATCTTGGGTGGTCTGTTCAATCACCCGTTGGAAAGTTGGCTAGCACACAACTTGGATTAACAAGCCTAAAGATACTATTGTGAGCAGTGGTTGGTTATGTTAAGTATAAAAAGTGGACTTATCTTCCCAAAAGACCTTGTAAGGAGTAGGGATACCACAACTAATAAAGTCAAGAAACTTGACATTCAGGACTAGTGTGGGATTGTCTCTAACACCTCCTATACGTGTAGCTCACTAGGGACAAACGTAGAGATACACCCATACTTGAACGGTAATTACGACATAGACCAATTAGGTAAGGGAGGGCCACCACCGGGACCAAACTAGCTCTAATATCATATAAGAAGCGAACTTATCTATCCAAAAGGCCTTATAAGGAGTAGGAAGATCACTATTAATAAAACTGATGAACTCGGCATTTGGGACTGGTGTGAGACTGTCTCCAACAATAAGAGTGTTGTTGTTGTTTATAGGTGTTTTGTAATAGGCATTAAGGAGTGCTTGCCCATACACATTTGCAACAATGATGCAAGGGGAAATTCTATATAAAAACTAGTAATTGAATGGAAGATGCAAACTTTGACTTATTATTCTTGGTGTTGTCTCCTTTAGAGGCTCAGGTTGTAGACTCCCTTAGAGCCATAGTTTCCACTACCTTTTTATTTCCTACACTTAGTTTTATTGCTAGCTTACACCATAGGGAGAGGAAGGAAGAATCACTTCCATTTCACTAACTTAAGAGATAACCTAGTTCCACAACTGATTACTCATTCGGTATCTATTACTCTAACCATGAATCTATCTATTTATATTAATGTGTAAAATTTTATTAGAAGGTCTAAAGACTTAATTTGAAAACTAACTTAAAAGTTAGATAAGCATTTTTTTATTTAAAATTTATTATAAAAAATCACATATTTGATGTGAGATTTTCATTCTACGCATATAGTTTATAAAAGAATATAATTAATTTGTAAAGGGATAATATATAACATATTTTCTACCCCATTTGTTGTTTTACGTATCAATCCACAAATGGTAGCGTGAATTGCCAATACAATCACATATCAAAATAAAGAATATTTTGCATAAGAAACTTTCTGCATAGAAATATTTCTAATAAAGAAATCAGTAAATGCATATAGATTAAAGAAAGATTAAGAAGTGTAAAGTAAGTTAAAGAAAGAATATGTTCACCATTTCTTAGGGGTTAGGTTTACACCTTGTTTTTTGTACTTATCCAATATATAATTATTATGTCCAAACTTGTTGGTATTAATAAAATTTATTAGGATACTATTTGTTTTTGTTAGAATGATAAGTTTGGATCAATAAAAATTAGTGTACATAAACATAATGATATATCCTAACATTACAAAAGTTACAAGGGTTATAAAAAAAAAAGAGGTTGGAAGCTTACAAATCTCACTCAAAATAACTTTTTCTTGGTAGGATTTTATATTTTGAAATAAAGAAACTTTACCCTGCACAATTCCTTACTTTTGCTAAAAGGATTAGGATGTCAATTGTTTTGTTCTAAAATGTTCTTCTATTATGTTTAGCCTACATACAATAAATGTAAATTTAAAAAATATCTTAAGAAGTTTTATAACTAAATTCATTCCATTGTAGTTTTTTAATCTATTCTTTAATATGACATCATATTTCATTCTCAATAAGGATAGTTTTTTAAATAATCTTTGTGCATATATATTTCAAAAAGAGATGACTTATGTTTTTTACTTGAGATTGACAAAAATTACACTATAAATTTATTGAAGGGAGCTATTGTATAATTTTTTTTGTTGTAAAAAAATTATCATTATAAGTTAACTATTTAATGAAATTATGTTTACTAATACCATTAGTCCAAAGTAGTTCATAACAATGTTTCCTTTTTTTTTTCTTTAAAAAAAAGAACTAGTCATGTCTTGGTTTAATCTTGTGCAGCAAGTACTTTTTATGGTTTCTTTTTTGAAAGCGTTATTATATAGCCTTCCATTTTGTACATTCAAATGTGTATCTAATTCTATTCTAGGAAAAAGAAGTTGTTAAAAATATATAGGGATGATTGATATAGAAATCATGAATCACTCATCAAATAAAAGGTGTGAGCCCTGTGGATCCTACTCGACCACACCCTTTTTAGCTAGAGTGGGGCCAAAAGCTGTCGCCCTATTATGAGGCAAGGTCACCTAAGCCATTTTCTATTATTATTAGTTGGGTGAGTGAATCTCTCTAATGTGTTGCTTTTCAATTTCACCATTACACGTCATTTACTTTAATATTTTATATGTGAAAGGCTTCTCCCTAAAATGTCTTATTATAGAAATGAGTTATATGAACTCTTAAAACAAATTACAAGTGCTTTTTCTATGATATGAGATTCTTTATCTAATATGAATATCTAAACTTATAAAGTATATTATAAAGATTCTTATTTCCATGGTGAATTTTTATTGTCTAATACTGCCAACAGTTCAAGCTTACTTTCTTTTTATTGACAAAAGATTGACTTATTTTTTAGATCAAGTTGAATCACACAAAAAAAAAAAAAAAAGAGACTTTAATAATATATAAAAGGACTGAACCACTTCTCCTAAAAATCCCTAATTGAGGACATGAGTTGTCTTGACTTATAAATTCTATTATAAATTCTATTCTTGCCAATATGAAACTCTTTTATTCAATAATATTATGTTTAAAAGATTACACTAAATTTTTTTTTTCCAAATAAAAATTCGACAAAAATTTCGTTTTACAAAGAAACTAAGGAATGAACATAATAGGATAAAAAAGAGTAAGAAGCGTAAAGCAGATTAAAGAATGGACTAAATTAAACCTTTTCCAAGTGCATAAAAGAGAAGTTGGTGCGGAAAAAAGGTGGATGATTCATGTTTCACGTAGTGAAGCAACAAATATTCTTTGTACCACTACATGATGCATGAATATGAACCCCTGGTGATCTCTTCGTGAGCTGATACCTCTTTATTTAATCTTCCTTGCTCCTAGTATAGTAATAGAAGGAGGCACATGGCTTCTACGTTAGAACGAATGCCCAGTTAGGGGAGAAGGAAATCAAGAAAAATATGATCCGAACGGCTACCTGAAGTTATGGAAATACATGGAACGCAAGAGAAGGCTCACATGACCAAGATCTCTAGGTAAGGCGAGACAGCTCTACACATAGATGTCTCCAAGAACCAAAAAGGGAAAGTCAAAAGGAACTCATAGAATTAGTCATGGCTCATCCGAATGTTGGTTGAGACAGAAATGAGAAAAGGAAAATACAGTGAAGAAAAGACTAAGTAGCGTAAAGCAGGTTAATGGAAAACCCAGCCGTCTTTTTGCTTTAATCTTGTATGATGAATACTTTTTGTGCTTTTTCTTTCGTAAGGGTTATTAGATACCCTTGTTGTGTTTCTCTTGATTTCCTTTTTCTTTGTCATGTTCCCAACCGGCAGCAAGTACATGTACCATCTAGAACCTTCAAGACCAAGTATATAATGTTGTCTCCAAGCTACACATGTATGTATAGTGGTGAATGAGTTTTGCTTTTAGCAGCTATTGTTCAGAGTTTCTATCCATCATTTCGTTTTTCTTGCTCCTAGTATTAGTAAAGAAGGAGAGAACATCACTTCCGGTATCGAGCCAACGAGCAGTCAGAAAATGGTAGACGAAGCAGAAAAGAACATCCCTTCCGCCAAAGAGAAAACCACTATCAAGAAAGATTTGTTTCAAAATACCATGAAAGGCGGATGGGCTGAAGTTTTGCAGATATATAAAAATCACCCTGAGGCTCACAAGTTAAAGATCACCATGTCAAGCGACACAGCTTTACACATAGCGGTCTCTGAGAACCAAGAGGTTACAGTCAAGCAGCTCATAGAGTTAATCGTCGCGCAGCCGAATGGCAAAGATGCTCTTAAAATTCAAAACAAGGAAAAGAACACTCCTCTTCATTTTGCTGCTGCAGCGGGAAGTCTGCCCATGTGTGAGCTCATAGTCGATGCTGATTTATTATCGGTGGATATGAAGAACATCCGGGGAGAAACCCCTTCTTTCGTGGCAGCGTGGCATGGTAAGAAAGAAGCCTTCCTTTATCTTCACACAAAGGGCGAGAAAGATCTTCGGCATGCCAGAAGGCTGGATGGTGACACCATTCTTCATTGTACCATTGCTCGAGATCATTTTGGTGAGTAATATAAATAAGTTATTTTGTTTTCAAATTAATTATATATAGTCTTATTGTTATGACCTATATCTATTTTAAAATTTTTTAAGTCATACTTTTTGTAATAAATTCCTTAATAATGTGGGATAACAGTTCTACATTACTTAATATACCTCCTTACCATATGAGTTTAGAGTTATACAACCAACATGAATCCAAACTTAGGTACAACCCATCAAGGTATTAAGCAAAAACTAGGACTTTAATATCATGTTATAAATTCATATTTATCTTAAATTTTTAATAAAATAAAAGGTAATATCTTTTCATATTCGAGTAGATTCTTAATGGAATCTTTAATAATGAATAACAATAGTTAAACATTGTTGATACTTATGTAGTGAGAAATTTAAAGAATGCTAAGATGTGTTTCATCTTGCACTTGACAG
This sequence comes from Casuarina cunninghamiana, assembly GCA_028551485.1. NCBI lineage: Eukaryota > Viridiplantae > Streptophyta > Magnoliopsida > Fagales > Casuarinaceae > Casuarina > Casuarina cunninghamiana. Next base: position 501,448 of record CM052368.1, on the reverse strand, counting down.
ATTTGGCCTTTCAAATAATTCATTTGTATAAGAAGATGTTAGTAGATTGTGTTAATGAGGAAGGGATGTTGCCTCTCCATCTACTAGCAAGCAAGCCTTCTGCTTTCAAGAGTGGTTACCAAATGGAACGATGGAAGAGAATCATTTATAATTGTAAGTACTACTAAATATATTTCTTTGTACAAAATAATACTTGTTTATTTTATGTAATTGCAGCCTTAAAGGTAAGTCATAATTTTATCAACACATGGGCATGAAAATCATGCTATATACAATTCTTCTTCTTCTTCTTTTTTTTTGTATGGAAAATCTTTAGTTGCATAAATTATTCTTTTGATGGGATAAATTATACCTATTGACATCTATTATAGATTACTGATATTTCTTCATTACTTGGAAGGCATTTCGGTTGACGAACTCAAGGTACCTGATGAACAATTGAAGAATGAAAAGAATCTAAATATTGAAGAGGATGTGAAAAACCAAAAAGGTCTGTATTATACCGAGCTCTTCAAGTTATGCGTCGAGTTCTTCCACTTTTGCTGGAACTGGGTTAAAGCAGGTATATAAGATGAATATTTAATTCTTAAAAAGTATCATGGTGTGACAAAAATTAAGATATTAACAAAACACTTGTGTCTTATTTTTCTGGCTAATTTCCAAAAGCATTTTATGGATAAATTCTAAAAATATTAGCGCACACAGGGCTACAATTATGTATTGTGCTATTAACCAACTTTTTTTTTTCTCTTTCCTTTTTATTTCACAGCCACTTCTTTCAAATGTAAAAGGCAAACAGATGTAGAGAATCCTGGAGGAACAGGACATCAAGGTAATCTATGAGAATTTAGGACCATTGAGAAATACAATGTCGTATCATAAGAATTGAATACTTGGATATTGTATGTTTCTTGTACAAGAGAGATAAGTTTATTGGATATTATTTAAATATAGATTAATTTTGAGTTAAATATTTGACTTTTTAATTGGCACACAGCACTAAGACTCTAAACCTCATTTAACCTTAACCCTTTCAAAATGCAAGAATGTTGACAAATGTAGTCAACACACCAAAGAGATATAATTTTGAATTTTATTTAAATGTAAATTTATTTTTGTAACTCATAAATTAAGTTTTGAGTATTATAACTAGAAACTTACATCTCTTATAGTATCTGATACAGGATCACTGATAGGCTTCGCCAAACGTGCATTTGAGCCAATGTTGATAAGTACACTAGGTATGTAAGTAAAACATTGTACAAATCTTATTTATTATTTTTTTTAATATTACAATACATGTACTCAACTTATACATACGACTTTCTACTAAGCGATTTTTGTTTATTAGTAAACTTACAAATTAGTTTTTAACGTGGTGTGCATTCCGTCAATAAGGACCTGCCAGGATAAGAAAGATAAAGAAGGAGAAACGTAAGCACACGTGGGCAATTCAGATCATGAAGGAGCTTTTGAAACAAACTTCTATGTACGAAGATGATCTCTTGACTGGGAGATCCCCCCAGCAAGAAGCTGCCTGTGAAGAGGGCGAGACGGAGCCTTATAATTTGGATGACGACAACCAAGTCAAGTTTTCCTCTGATATTCAGCAAACAAAACATAGTGCTGAAGAAGGTGATCTTTCGCAAACGGAGGAGGGAAATGACCAACCTAGTCATGGAGAAGGTTATTATTTTGCTAGAAGTTTATATTTATCTCGAAACATTAAAGTACATGTCAAGTCAAAAGATGTAGCATTTTTTTTATGTAATTAGATTTTCAATAAATTCTTTAATAATATGAGACATCAATTTCACACTATTACTTTAAAATAAATATTTTTCTTTCCAACCTGAACACATAATTAAAGGGCGACAAGAGAAGATTTTGTCAAGTTTTATAAATTAAGTAGACTCACTTCACTATTCATCTTAGGAAAACTTTGTAAAGTTCTGTAAAGTTAATAGGCCTGAACTTCACCATTTATTTTTTCTTTTTTTGTAGGTAAAGCAGGAGGGGGTTGGGGTGTTTCTTCTCCGATACTTGAACTACCAATGAGGGACAACTTCATTGTTCGTCTTCACAAGATGAAAAGTGAAATTTGTATTTTGATAGGTAAAAGCAAACACACAAAAAAAGAAGAAGATTTTTTTTCTTCAATCAATCCATGTAAAACAGACACTTTAGCTATGACTGTTGCAACTATTTAATCAATGGTCAAATATTAATTAACTAAACCTTGTGTTATTTGCAGGTGAAAACATACAAAATCATAAAAAGTTAAATGGAAAGACTCCCTTATTACTTGCTGTTAAATATGGTATCATTGAAATTGTAGATCAAATTCTTGAACAATTTCCAATTGCTAAATATGATAGGGATGAAGACAAGAAGAATATAGTATTATTGGCAACGGAAAATAGGCAACCACATGTATATCAACTCTTAGTACAAAAATATATACAAACAGAAAATCTCTTTCAGAATTTAGATAAAGATGGAAATAGTGCTTTGCATCTTGCTGCAAAGCTTGGAAACTACAAGCCTTGGCGGATTCCTGGGGCAGCCTTGCAAATGCAATGGGAATTCAAGTGGTATGAGGTATGAGCTCAATGGAAAGTCCTATGTAGAGTGTTAAACAATAGGCATCTTTAATTATTTAGATATTGATTTGATTTCATTCTTACATATTCAAATGTTTAAAATTATTTTATTTTTAATGGAATCTTAAAACTCAGATACATGATCATATATTAATTTCCTATAATATTCGTCTCAGCATTTCAACTAAAGCCATTTGCATGTATCTTAAGACAACAAACCTTGGACATTGTACCAGATAATATACATGTGACTATTTGAAAACAGAAAAAAGTTATAGTTGATCTTCTATGTTAAAGAGTGGTGTAAAGTATTAGATATCTAAATCTTGACGAAGACTTTTGTTAACAGTATTTGTATGTTCTTAACATTACAATAGTAAAATGTATGTATTTATATGTATATAAAATGTGTTATTACATATTCAAAATAAACAGTAGAAATTATTATTTTTTATTGCAAGTTTATGTTTCATATATAGCAAAACCAACGGTGTACGCTTGAGTAATTTGACCCTTAATTTTAGCAAAAGGAGAGATTTTACTGGATGCTTGGCTTGATGCAGTTCGTGAGAGAGTCTTTGCCCCCTCACTTCTACCCCGTCAAGAACAACGCAGGAGAGACCCCGAAAGATGTGTTCAGCAAGACTCACGCGAACCTCATCAAAGAAGGCGGCGAGTGGCTGTGCAAAACCTCGGAATCCTGCTCCGTGGTCGCTGCACTCATCGCGACCGTGGCCTTCGCCACCTCTTCCTCAGTCCCAGGAGATTTCAAGGAGAAGAAGGGCATCCCAACGCTGGGAGACAAGCCAGAATTCAGCATCTTTGCCATTGCAGCCGTCCTTGCACTCTGCTTCTCAGTTATGGCTTTGATCATGTTCCTCGCCATCTTAACATCACGGTACCAAGAGAAGGATTTTGGCAAGCAATTGCCGAGAAGGCTATTGCTAGGTTTAACGTCCCTATTCGTTTCGATAGCTTCAATACTGGTTTCATTCTGTGCTGGGCATTTCTTTGTGCTAAACGAAAAGCTGAAATACGCAGCTCTTCCGGTGTATGCATCGACGTGCCTACTGGCGACGTATTTTGCTGTGGTACAGTTTCCGCTCTACTTCGATGTTATGTTAGCTACCTTCAGGAAGTTACCACAACGCAGCCACCAGGAGGTTGAGTTCTAAGGCGGTTTGTTTCCCATCAGTTTCCGTTTTGGTTTTCTTTATATGGGACTTACTCCTTCTCTCTATACTTGTGTGCGTGAATGTGTCTGCTTTTGGCAAAAGATTGTGTTTTATAGGAATTTAATTGTTGGACTAGAACTCTTTTGCTGCTTCTGTCGTGTGTAATTGCTTATTGTATTGTTTTCTATATGAATTTAATGTTGGGCTGGACCTTTATTGCTGGTCCTGTTGTGTGCAACCGCTTCCTTTGTTTCCTGAACTCTTTTGACAAATTTAAAGAAGTCTCTCTCTCTCTCTCTCTCTCTCTCGATAGATATAATCAAATAATATTTACTATCAGTTTTATTTTTTATGAGGAAAAAAATCTCTTCTTCTTATTCTATTGGGATGCAAAACTATTAATTTAGAAGTCCTAGTAACAATGGCTTCTCCTTTGATAACAATAACTATGTTACTTAATCCTTAACATTGTTGATTTAAGTAGTATTTTATCAATTTTATTTTTGATAAACTTCACAGAAAATAAGAAATATTATTTAGAAAATAATATATGCAACACGTCAACTAGAAAAGGATTAATCTCGTTAAGTAATGTAGTATATCAATTCGAGTAGTTTCTTTGATTCGTAATTTTTTTAAACTTTTGGATTTTGTAATGAATTTAAACTATTAGATATCAATGTAGTAGAAAATAGCAAAACGTAGAGAGGGGGACAGCCGGGAACACCTCAGCTGAAGGAGAGGAAAACACTCCTCTTCATATTTTTTTGTTCTCTATCAAACGTGTAGTTCAAGTATACATGTAAATAAACTGAGAAAAGTAATTCTCTACATCACTGTAACATCACTGTAGGTTGTACAACGCTCCTGTACTAGTATCCTCAATTGCTAATGCTGCTATTGCCGGCACTTTGTATTGTTGAAGGAGGGACTAACGTGGACGGTGATGAAGGATAAATTGTCAACTTGGACCTCAGTAAGTAAAAGCATATTGTAAATAAACTTTTAGTGAAAATGTTAGTAGGTTAATCAGTGGAGGAGATGAACTAAATGTAGAGTTGTCTATAGAGAAAATGCTTATGAATAAGATGATAATCAATTTCAATATACTTAGTATGAGCATGGAATATTGGATTGTCAATGAAATGGAGAGTTGACAGATTATTGCACCATAGAGTGGGTGGGTAAGGAGGTAGTACACAAAGATCACAAAGGAGGTATTCAATTTAAATGACTTCAACAATAGTATCAGCAAGACATTTGTATTAAGCTTCAATGCTAGAATGAACAACAATGTGTTGTTTGCGAGAGTACTAGGAAATAAGATTATTACCAAAGAAGATCCAAAAATCACTAATAGAGTGACAATCATCATGATTATTAGCTCAACAACATCTAAGGAGTTATGAAGAGCAATAGAAGAGCTATGGGTGAGATAGAGACCTCAGCAAGGGGTATCTTCCAAGTAACGTAATGCATTTAACAGGCTACTAATGAAGTGTTGTAGGGGCATGAAAAAATTGACAAACAATATTAATTGAGTAGGTGATGTTAGGACAAGTAAGAGTAAGATATTGAAGAGTATCGACAATACTCTTGTAGAGATACAAATTACAAAGAGGATCACCAATCCACTAAGAGGGAGGTCATATGTGGTGCAAGAAGTAGAAACCACACGAGCCTCAGTCATCTTCGCATGGTTAAGAATCTCATGTGTAAACTTTGCTTGATGAAGAATATTAGAGATCTATGTCTTTGACAAAATTTTTGTTTATATTATTTGTATATTTTTAACATCACAATAATAAAGATGTATTCATATGTAAATGAAATTCAGCACTTAGTCTTCAAAATAACAAGTTTAAATTATTATTTCTTGTTGCGAGTTTATTACATTTTTATGAATAAATAAATGATTTTATGTTTTGTAAATTAAAGAACTACCGCTTTACGCTTGAATAGTTTGGCCCTTAATTTTAGCAAAACAAAAGAAATGTTTTATTGGATGCTTGGCTTGATGAAGTTCGTGAGAGACTCCATGCCCCCTCAGTTCCACCACCTCGAGAACAACGAAGGAGAGACCCCAAAAGACGTGTTAAGAAAGACTCACAAGGACCTCGTCAAAGATGGCGCCATGTGGCTGGCCAAAAGCTCGGATTCCTGCTCCGTGATCTTTGCACTCATCGCGACCGTGGCCTTCGCCACCTCTTCCACAGTCCAAGGAGGTGTCCGGGAGAAGAGTGGCACCCCAACGCTGAAAACCAGCCAGAATTCCTTGTCTTTGCCATTTCATCCGCCATTGCACTCTACTTCTCAATTATAGCTTTGCTCTTGTTCCTCGGCATCTCAGCATCACAATACGAAGCGAAGGATTTTGGCAAGCAGTTGACGAGAAGGCTATTGATAGGTTTAATGTCACTATTCGTTTCCATAGCTTCAGTGCTGACTTCATTCTGTGCTGGGGATTTCTTTGTGCGAAAGGAAACTGGTATACACAGTTTACCCGATGCTCGCAGCAACGTTCCTTTGTTGTGGTAGAACTTTGGCCTTACTTCGAAGTTATGTTGGCTAGCCTTCAAGAAGTTATCAAAACTTAACCCCAGAAATTAAGTTTTCGAGTAGTTAAATGATAAAGTTACTAGCTTTAGACATCAAGATTCTCAGTTTGGATTTTCTTCCCTCTTTTCTGAAAACATAAAAGGGATGTTCGGATCCAAAGCGTTTATTCCATTTGTTTCGGTGTTGTTTTCATTTTATAGACTTGTACTCTCTCTCTATGTTTGTGAGCGTGAATCTGTAAGTCTTTGACAAAAGATTGTTTTCTATATGAATTTAATGTTGGAAGGAAAGGAATTTGATCCCTAACCCGTTTGACCCAAGTTTGGATCCCTAACCCGTTTCTCTTTTGAAAGAGTTAATACATATCCTTCCATTTTCTTTTCTTCAAATGTGTATATTAACTCTTTTGCTAGAAAATATAGTTCATATGAAAGCAAGTCATCTTTCTATTATTATTGGTTTTGTGAGCTAATCCTTCTAATAGGCTGCTCTTTGATTTCACCACCACAACTCGTTTACTTTTTTTTTTTCTTTTCTAAAATAATATTTTAAAGTTTTATATCATTTTTCAATGAATTCAATAAAAAATTTAAAAAATAATAATTTTACAAATTTTTATTTTTTTACAAAGAAATCAGAAAATGAACATATAGTTGGGTTAAGAATATATACAAAATGAAAATCCCATATCTATTATGTGATTCATTCTAATGGATCTTAATTGAATAGAGTATCTTTCTAATTCTTAAACCAACTTTTGAGTTAAACCCTTAGGCCTTCTAATATAGTATTAGAGCCTAAGTTAAATATGTTTTATCTTATGTAACCTTGATCCCAATGTCACTTTGTGTATATAGAAGTGTGTGCAAGACAAAAGTCCCCTAGATTGGGTATATAATACCTTATGATCAAGCTTAAATGAAGAAAATGCTTTCTAATTCTTGAGTTGACTTTTGAGTTAGACTTTCTAATAAAAAATAAGTAAGAAGTATAAAGTAAATTAAAGAATAAAATAGCTTAAACCTTTTTCAAGTGCACAAAAGAGAAGTTGGTGCAAAGAAAACATAAATGATTCATGTTTCATGTAGGGAACAATTCTTTGCTCCACGAATGATGCATGAAGTTTTTTACTTTTTGAATGCTAGTGATCTCTTTATTTAATCTTCCTTGCTTCTAGTATAGTAATACAAGGAGAAACATGGCTTCCAACTTAGAACGGATGACCAGTCAAGGAAGAAGGAAATGTAAGAAAAATTTGTTTAAAGTGGCCACTCTTGAAGATGAAGTTCCACATATATATAATACAATCATTGAATACTATTTTAATAAATGAATTGCTCCTCCAACTTTTGAGCGACCTTTCTAATAGCGACATGGAGTTGTGGAAATAAAACAAAAACACAAGCGGAGGCTCACATGACCACAATCACTAGGTTAGGCAAGAGAGCTTTACACATAAATGTCTTCAAGAACCAAGGAGAGAGAGTCAAAAGTAAATCCTTCCCACAGTGAAATGAGGAAAAAAAATAGAATAAAGTAAGATTAAGAAGTGTAAAGATGGTTAACGGAAAACCCAGCCAACTTTTGCTTTAATATTGTACGGTAAATACTTTTTGTGCTTTTACTTACGAAAGAGTTATTAGATGCCCCTTGTCGTTTATCTCCTGTTTTCCTGTCCTTTTATCGTGTTCCAATCGGCAGCAGGTAAAACACTTTGTGTGCTAGCTTGAACCTTCAAGACCAAGTATATATTGTTACATCGAAGCTACAAATGTACCTATACCCCTGAACAGCTCAACCGAATTTTGGTTGAGACACAAACACAATATTTTTTTAGGAACCAAGCTCTCCAGACTCTTCGTTGCACGGTAAAATGAGAAAAGGAGAAAAGGAGAATAAAATAAAGAAAGACTAAGAAGCGTAAAGAAGGTAATCACCTTTTGCTTTAATCTTGGAGGGTAAATAATTTTTGCGCTTTGTTTGTTTCTCCTGTTTTGCTTTAATCTTGTTGGGCTCTTCTCGTGTTTCTCCTATTTTCCTTTTCCTTTATCGTGTTCCCAACTAGTAGCAAGTAAAACATTTTTAGCGTACTATCTAGAACCTTCAAGCCCAAGTATTTAATGTTGTCCCCAAGCTACACATGAATATATAGTGGTGAATGAGTTTTGCTTTCAGCAGCTATTGTTCAGAATTTCTATATATCACTTGGTTTTTCTTTCTCCTAGTATGAGTGAAGGAGGAGAGAACATCCCTTCCAGCATAGATCCAATGGTCAGTCAGAAAATGGTGGACAGAAGAGAAAAGAACGTCCTTCCTGGTCTAGTGCGAACGAGCAGTCAGGAAATGCGCATAAAGGGACACTTGTTCAAACATACCATGAAAGGCGAATGGAAGAAAGTTGTGGAGATATATAGAAATCACCGGGAGGCTCACTTGTTCAAGATCACCAGGACAGGCGAGATGGCTTTGCACCTGGCGGTCTCCGAGGATGTAAGAGAGGTAGTCAAGGAGCTCATTGATCTAATTGTCGCCCCACAGAATGAAAAAGCTGCTCTTAAAATTCAAAACAACAAAGGGAATACTCCTCTCCATTTCGCTGCAACACAGGGAAGTGTACCTATGTGTAAGCTCATAGCCGGAGCTGATTCATCATTGGTGGGTGTTTCTAATCTCAGGGGAGAAACCCCTTATTTCGCGGCAGCTGCGTATGGTAAGAAAGAAGCCTTCCTTTGCCTTCACGGCATCTGCGGCATTAATCTTAGGTATACCAGGAGGTCGGATGGTGACAATATTCTTCACATTACCATTGCTCGAGATAATTTTGGTGAGTAATGTAAATGAACTACTCTGATTTCTTTAAAAGGAGTTATGTGCAGACTCATTGATATGACTTATTCGTCTTAGAAATTTTAAAGTCACACTTCTCAATTAACTTCTGAATAACATAGGGTAACAATTACAAATTACTTAGTATGCTTTTTCGATGTATGAATTTGGATTTAGATACAAGCAACATGGTGTTGCATAAGGGTGGACTTCAAACTAAGGTACGGTCCATGGGAATATTAAGAAAAAATTAGGGCTTTAATATTGTGTTATAAACTCGTATTTATTTTTGAAATCTTATTTTAAAAAAAGCTAATTTCTTTTTGCATTTAAATAAATGATTTTGTAATAACCTATATAACTTCTCAATTTAAAGAATGCTAAAAGAAGTTCCATCTTGCACTTGACAGATTTGGCCTTTCAAATAATTCATTTGTATTGGGAGATTCCAATAGAAGGTATTAATCAGGAGGAAGAGATGTCAGCTCTCTATCAGCTAGTAAATGGTATTAACCAAGAAGGGATGCTACCTCTCCATCAGCTAGCAAGCAATCCTTCTGCTTTCAGAAGTTGTTACCAAATGGGACGGTTAGCAACAATCATTTATAATTGTAAGTATCACTGAATGACATCATTGCTTTTTGTTTATATATAGAGTAAAATAGTTTATATAAAGAAGACTTACACATAATATATGACATATTTTCATGTGAGGATTTTATATTTTGAAACAAAGAAGCTCTCCCTCGTATAGTTTTCCTTACTTTAGCCAAGAGAATGGGAATGTCTACTATTCTATTTTGAAATCGTCTTCTATTTCGTTCTATCCATATGCAATAAATACAAGCTAAAAAAGATATTTTAAGAAGCTTTGCAACCAAATCCTTCCTTTAGTTGCTCTAATTATCCATTGCAGTTCTTCATTCCATCCTCCAATATAATGTCAAATGCCATTCTGAGCAAGGATAGTCTTCCAAACCATCATTCTCCATGGACATTCAAAAAAGAGATGCTTCCTATTTTCAATATGGGACTGACAAAAGTTACAATATAAGTTAACTAAAGGAAGCCATTGTACCATTCTTTCTGCTGTAGAGAGTTGATCTTGACAAACTAGCCATCCAATAAAATCATGTTTGCAAATGCCCATTGTCCAAATTAAATCATACCAATCCACTTTTTTAGTAACTGGTTGAAGGTTATGATAAATTTGTTTGTAGCAATAGGTAGACGTATAAAGAACCTGAGTAAGTGTAGGCCTTAGTTTGAGAAGGCCTCTCCAACTCTATGCCATGGTGCCTTTGATATCAAGCTGCATTACTGAAGTTTTTTTACATTTTGTACTATGGATCCACTTACTCCATAATGAAGCGTTTGGAAGATAGATGACATATTTCCTTCTATAAAATAATAATTGTTAATTATATGTAGTTGTAGTCTTAAAGGTAAGTCATAATTTTATCATCACACATTGCATCCTATTCCATCCAATACAAAGGATTTTATATACAACTCTCCTTTTTATCTTTCTTTTTTTTGTGGCAAGAACCCTTTTTCAAGTATAGAGTATTCTTTTGATCATATAATTTAATCCTCCTAACATATGTCATGGATTACCAATTTTTCTTATTACTTGGAAGGCATATTTGTTGATAGACTCAAGGAGGAGGGATTTGATGAACAACCAAATCAGAATAATGAAAAGAATGCAAACAACCAAAAAAGTTCAAATTATCTCCAGATTTACACAACATGCATGGAGTTCTTTCACTATCTCGATAACTTGCTTGAAGCAGGTATGTGAATGAACATTTAATTACTAAAAAGTATTACGATGAGATAAGAATTGAGATATTAAGAAACCAAAAAACCAACGTCTTATTTTGTTGGCTTACTTCTAGATGCATTTTGTAGATAAATACTAAAAATATTAGCTTATATTTTCATCCCCAAAATTCATTTGATGGACTGAGGTGTTAACCAAACTATTTTTTTCTTTATTTCATAGTCTTTTGTTTCAAATGTCAAAAGCAATCGGATGAAGAGGACCCTGGAGTAGCAAGATATCAAGGTGATCTATGTGCATTCCTCCCCCAAAATTTGAGAGACTACTCTAGAATAAATTTTAAATCAGAAAGCTTATACTTTAACTTAAAGGAAAGAGATAAAACCAAGAACATAAGCTCGTTGATATATTCAGTTTGTATATAGAATCATTGGATGTTGTATATTTTTCATACAAGAGAGATGAGTTTATTAGTATTATTTCAATAAAAAATTATTATTTTAAGTCATAGGTTAATTTTTAGGTTAAACTTTAAGTTTTTGTTACATGGTATCATAAATTAAGTTGAGATTTACTTTGAACCCATTTATCCCAAACCCTTTGGATGTGTGGGTGTTTTAAGAAATGTAATCCCTACACTAAAAAGATATAATCTTTTGATATTACTTAAATGTAAATTGATTCCTATTACTCATAATTATATATTTTACATGACCTTATAATGAGTAGGTTGTATCTGGCACAGGATCTGAGAGACATCCACCTAGGTTAGGCTTTACCAAGCGTGCGATGGAGTTTTATGGAATAGGTACGTCAATATGTACGCAACGGCAATTATTCGTAACAGAAAGATAGTAGAGATCTTGTTTATTACTGAGTTTTATGGAATTTACAATCTCACTTATATTTAGTGATTGATGCTGTCGCCTCTTATTTACGCTTAACATTATAAATTAGTTTTTAATCTGTTGGGCTTCCGTCACTAAGGAAGTATCGCGCTTGCTAAGATGAGGAATGCCAAAAAGAAGCACACGTGGGCGCTTCGGGTCATGGAGGAGCTTTTAGAGCGAACTTCTATGTATGAAGATGATGTCGGCGCTGGGAGGTTCCCACCGCCAGGAGCAGCCTGTGCAGAGTACGAGACAAAGCCTTATCATGTCAACGGCGGACACGTCAAAATTGCCTCTGAGAACATTGGCCAACGTCGCGACGGAGAAGACATCAAAATTGCCTCTGAGAACATCGACCAACATGGCCACGGAGAAGATAAAGGTAGTTTTATATTTATTTTAAAATTCTAAAGTAAAGAAATATGGTATTTTTATATTTAAATTTGTTTTTAAATAAATTTCTTAATAATATAGGATATTATCAACTTTGTGTAGTTTATTTTACGTACCCATCTTCCTTTCTAACCAAAACACATAATTAAAGGGTGGTAAAGCAAAATTTTACAAAGTTCCATAAAGTCAGCCATACTTGACTTCACTATTCATCTAAGGATAAATACTATCTACAAAAGTTTTCCTTTAATCAAATTGAGAGAGAGAGAGAGAGAGAGAGAGAGAGAGAGAGAGAGAGAGAGAGAGGCTTTTTCTAATCATTCCATGTAAGGTAGACACTTTAGCAATGAATATTGCAACTATTTGATTAATGGCCAAATTATTTGCAGGTCAAGACACAAAAAAACTTAAAAAGTTACATGGGGAGACTCCTTTGTTACTTGCTGCTAAGTATGGTATCATTGAAATTGTAGAAGAAATTTTGAAAAAATTTCCAGTTGCTAAATACGATAGGAATGAAGAAAGGAAGAATATAGTATTATTAGCAGCAGAGAACAAACAATCACATATATATAAACTCTTGCTAGAGAAATATAAACATATGGACATCCTATTTCAAAAGGTAGATAAAGATGGAAATAGTGCTTTACATCTTGCTGCAAAACTTGGAGTTTATAAACCTTGGCAGATAGCTGGGACAGCATTGCAACTGCAATGGGAATTCAAGTGGTATGAGGTAAGAGATCAATGAAAAATTCCATGTAAAGTGTTAATAATAGGTGTCTCAAATTATCACAATCTTTCAATATTTTCAATTGTTTATTTCTTTTAATGATAAGTTTTAATGAAAAGAAAAAAAACTTAATCATTTCTAACATGATATCAAGATTTAGTTTCAATTACATGGTATGTCATTATATATTAATTCCTAAAATCAACTAAAACCATTTGCTTAAATTTTAAGATATCAAGTATATAATTATATTAAATTATCCTTGGCATTGTACAATATTCATAGAAGGTTTTTTCAATATTGTGTTTTATGGTGTGGTGCACAATAAAAAAAATCATAAAGAGTATCAAATATCTAAATCTCAACTAAGACTTTTGTTAATATTATCTATATCTTCTTTACATGAAAATATTATATATATATATATATATATATATATATTTAAAGAGTTTAAATTATTATTTTTTGTTGTGAATTTGTTATATTGTTATGAATAAGTAAATTATTTTATGTTTGATAAATAGCAAAACCAACAGTATACGCTTGAATAATTTGGCCCTTAAATTAAGCATAACAACATAAATCTTTGACTGGATGCTTGGCTTGATGCAGTTCGTGAGAGAGTCCATACCCCCTCAGTTCCACCTTCCCGACAACAACGACGGAGAGACCCCAAAAGACGTGTTCGGCAAGAGTCATGAGAAACTCATCAAAGCCGGCGCCGAGTGGCTGACCAAAACCTCAGAATCCTGCTCTGTAGTCGCTGCACTTGTTGCGGGCGTAACCTTTGCCACCTCCTCCTCAGTCCCAGGAGATTTCAACGAGAAGGGGGGCGCTCCAAAGCTTGGAGACAAGCCAGCATTCGGCGTCTTTGCCATCTCATCCGTCATTGCACTCTGCTTCTCGGTTATGGCTTTGATATTGTTCCTCGCCATCTTAACATCACGGCACAAGAAGAAGGATTTTGGCAAGAAATCGCCCAGAAGGCTATTGATAGGTTTAACGTCGCTATTCATTTCGACAGCTTCAATGCTGGTTTCATTCTGCGCTGGGCATATTTTTGTGCTAAACGATAAGCTGAAATTCGCAGCGATTCCGGTGTATGCAGTGACATGCCTAACGGCGACGATTTTTGGTGTTGTAGAGTTTCCCCTCTACTTAGATATTATGTTCGCTACCTTCAGGAAGATACCAGAACGTAGCCACCAGGTGGTTTGAGTTCTGAGGCGGTTTGTTTCCATCTGTTTCCGTTTGTTTTTCATTTTATGGAACTTACTCCTGTCTATGTTGTGTGCGTGAATGGGTCTGCTCTTGGCAAAAGATTGTGTTCTTTAGGAATTTACTGTCGGACTAGAACTCTTATACTGGTACTGTTGTGTGTAACCGCTTATCGTTTTTCATATGAATTTAATGTCGGACTAGTACTCTTTTGCTGGTCCTGTTGTGTGCAGCCGCTTCTTTTTAGTCTTTGTCTCCTGAACTCTTTTGAGATGTAAGGGGACAAGTCTAAATAAGTCCCTCTCTTGCTCCAAGATTACAGGCTGCAAGAACGATTTGGAAAGGGAAGGGCAGGAATTTGACCCCTAACTCATTTGACCCAAGTCTGAATATGAGCCTGGAAAAAAATATATATAACCCGAGTAGCCTTGATCACATTGGGCCTGCTCTGAGACCACTTAATTTGCTTGTAATGAACTAAAATTCAATGAATTATCGGGTTGGTCCTCAAGAACCGACGCATCTGGGTCGCGGAGGCGACTCTTTTCTAGCCCTGTGGCTTTCGGGATCTTTTGTTATTCTGAGGTAAAAAGAGGGGCTTAGTCAGTTGTGTCTTACTGGTTTGTGTTATGGGATTTTTGAGGGTTTGGCTTCTTGCTCTTGCACCCAAGCTTCAAGGTGTTTTGCGGTTCAGAATCAAAAAGTGTGGAGGCCAAGAGAGTTGTACTAAACCCCAAAAGAAAAAACGTATGAAGGCATAACCTAAAAGCTAATTTAAAAGTTTGAATGGTCTTTTTCTTTTTTCATGTAAGTTTCATTTTAGAGATTATTTTTTTTGGTACGAGACTCATCCAGTACAAACTCCCTCATATGCTATGTGTCATTGAACTCAAAATCATATAAAGTGAAATAAATTTAGTTTAAATTCTGATATTATGTCAAAGATATAAAGGCCAACTCCAAAGTTAGCCTAGGAGTTAAATGATCTTTTTTTAATTAATTAATTAATTAATTTAACCTTTATTCAAGAATCCTTCCTTTTAGTATGAAACTCTCATTTTGTACACAATAAGAAACCTTCTTTATGAAAATATATTTAATAAAGAAGTTGGTTAATAAACATATATTAAAGAAAGATTAAGAAATGTAAAGTGTGTTAAAGAAAGAACTAGCCATGTTTTTCTTTAATCTTTTGTGGCAAATACCTTTTTGTGGGTTCTCTTTTGAAAAAGTTATAAGACACCCTTCAATTTTTTCTTTCTTCTTCGAATGTGTATGTAATTCTTTTGCTAGAAAAGAAAATTTGTAAGAAATGTCGAGGGATGATTCATTTAGAAGTCGTGGATCACTCTTCAAATTGAGGTCCAAGTCTTGTGGATCCTACCCGACCACAACCTCTTTCACTAGAGGATGGCCACGAAACTGTAGTCCTATTACGAAGGATGGTCCAGCAGTTCATCTTTATGTTGCTATTGGTTTGCGGACTAAACCCTCCAAAGGATTGCCCTTCAATTTCATGATTATACCTCTTTTAATTTTCTTGATTTTCAATGAATACGCTATGGTTTTTTCCTTAAAAAGAATTTTCAAAAATTTCTTTTTTTACAAAGAAACCAGGATATGAACATTATGGAAGGTTAACACGAGAGTTAAAAGAGTAGATTAAAGAATGGACTGGCTTAAACCTTTTCCAAGTGCAAAAAAGAGAAGTTGGTACAAAATAAATGTTGATGATTCGTGCTTCAAGAATGAACCATTCTTTGCTTCACTACTTGATGCATTAACTTTTAAAATTTTTGAATGTTGGTGATCTCGTCATTAATCCTCCTTGTTCCTAGTGTAGTAATAAAAGAAGAAACATGGCTTCCGTCTTATAATGAATGACCAGTCAGAGGGAGAAGGAAACAACGAAAAATTTGTTTAGAATAGTTAGATAGTGTGAATGAAAACTCTTGATGGCAAAATTTTTATATTAAAAAGATACAATTATTAAGCAATATTTTAATAAAAGAATTGTCTATCCAACTTATGATTAGGTTTTCTAATAGCAACATGAAGTTTTGAAGACAAATAGATCACAAGTGGAGGCTCATATGACTAAGATCACTAGGTCAAACATGAGAGCTTTACACATAGCAGTCTCTAAGAACCAAGAAGGGAGAGTGAAAAAAAAAAAAAAAAACTCATAGAATTAATCATGGCGCAACTGAATATTGGATGAGACACAATACAATATCTTTTAGGTACTTCTAATGAGAAAAGGAAAATAAAATAAAAATATACTGTGTAAAGTAGGTTAATGAAAAAACCAGCTACTTCTCGCTTTAACCTTATATGGCAAATGCTTTTTGTGTTTTTCCTTACGCAAGAGTTATTAGATACCCCTTGACGTGTTTCTTTTGTTTTCCTTTTACTTTATCGTGCTCCCAACCGGCAGCAAGTAAAACGTTTTGTGTGTACTAGCTAGAACCTTGAAGACCAAGTATAGAATGTTGTCTCCAAGCTACACACGTATATACAAAGGCGAATGAGTTTGGCTTTTAGCAGTAGCAGCTGTTGTTCAGAGATCAATCAGAAAATGGTGGTGGGACTCAAGAAAGATTTGTTCAAACATACAATGGAAGGTGAATGGGATAAAGTTGTGGAGATATATAGAAAGCAACCAGAGGCTCACATGTTCCAAATCACCAGGGCAAGCAACACAGCTTTGTACATTGCGATCTCCGAGAATAAAGTACGGAAGTCAAGGAGCTTATAAAATTAATCGTCGATCAACCGAATGGCAAAGCTGCTCTTAAAATTAAAAACAAGGATGGGAACACTCCTCTCCATTTTGCTTCATCAGCAGGAAGTGTGGAGATTTGTAAGCACATAGCCGAAGCTGATTCATCAACGGTTCTTGTTCGTAATGACAAGGGAGAGACCCCTTCTTCGTGGCAGCGTTCCAGGGTAGGAAAGAAGCCTTCCTTTGTCTTCGCCGCATCTGCCTCGATGATACTGAGTGCCGCAATGATCTTGTTTATGCCAGGAGCTCAGATGGTGACACCATTCTTCATTGTACCATTGCTCGCGATCATTTTGGTGAGCAAGATAAACGAAATATTCTGTTTTCTTGTGAATAATCTGTGTATAGTTTCATTGTTATAAACCTATTTCATTCTTAGAATCTTTAAAGCAATGAGTTACGTTTGTTTTTTTAAATTTTTTTAAATAGGTTTTGAATTAGCTCCTTAAGAATGTGAAATAATAACTTTATACTATTTAACACACTTCCTCACTAAGTGAGTTCAATCTTAAACACAACTGAATGTTGCTGCATAAGTGTGGATTTCATAATTGGGCATAATTCACAGAGATACTAAAGAGAAATTTAAATTCTAATATCATGTTATAAAATCACATTCATCTTGAAATCTTAATGCAATAAAAGATGATACATTTTCATATTTAAATAGGATTCTTAGTAGATTTTTTAACAATACAGAATAATAATTTCAAACTAGCTAACACTTATATGTGTAAAAGGGGCATAATGAAATAGTTTTGATACTCATGTAGTGAGGAATTAATGAATGCTGAAGGAGTTCCATCTTGCACCTTACTGTTTTGGCCTTACAAATAATTAAATTGTATGGAGAGGAGCTAGCAAATTGTGTTAATTAGGAAGGATTATTACCTCTCCAATAGCTAGCCAGCAAGCCTTTAGCTTTCAAAAGTGGTTATGAAGGGGACTTTGGAAGACAACCATCTATAATTGTGAGTATTACTAAATAGTGTCACTGCTTTTTGTGTATGGGTAAAATAGCTTTAGAGAAAGAAAATTTACAAAAAATACAACATATTCCTCCGTATAAGATAATAGTTGTTTATTACACGTAATTCCAACATTAAATGTAAGTCATAATTTTATAAATAATGTTGCATTCTGCCCCATTTCATAAAAATGGCACCAAAAGCATGTCATATACGATTCTCCATTTTTTTTTTGTGCGGCAAAATTCCTTTCTTGTATAAAATTATTCTTTTGATCACATAATTTGTATTTTTTGCCATCTATCATCGACTACCGATTTTTCATGTTACTTGAAAGTCATATATGTTGATGAATTCAAGGGGGAGCCATCGAGTTCTTACCAAGTGTGACTCAAGCAAGTATGTGAATGGATATTTAATTATTAAAAAGCATAACGGGTTGACAAGAACTAAGATATTAATAAATAAAAAAATATTGTCTTATTTTGCTGGCTTATTTCTAGATGCATTTGCAGATAAATACTAAAAATATTAGTGCACACATGGCCATAGTGATGTAGCTCATATTTTTGTTCCTAAGACTCATTTAATATACTAAGAATAAACTAGTTTTTTCTTTATTTTACAGTCACTTGTTTCAGATGTAAAAAGAAACCAAATGCAGAGAACCCTGAAGGAGCAGGATATCAAGGTGATCTATGAGCATATCTCATTAGAATTTGAGAGATTATTCTAGAATAATTTTTGTATAGGAAAACTTAAACTTTAATGTAAAGGAGATTGAGAAAATTGAGAATTTAGGCCCATTGAAATACAATCTCGTGTCATAGAAATAGTTAATTAGATATTATAAATCTCTCATTAAGTAGACATAAATTTATTGAATATTTTTAAAATATAGATTTATCTTTTTTAGCTTGTAAGTTAATTTTTGAGTTAAGTTTTTTTTTTTAAAATTAATATATTTTAGAGTTTAAATTGAGATTTAGTTTAAATCCCATTTAACCTAAACTATTTTGATGTGTAGGGGATGCTAACAAATGTAATCCAACACTGAAGATATATAATCTCTGACCATTATTTATAATTATAAACTAGTTTTTAAGTTAAACTTTAACTTTCTTATGAGGCTTATAACGAATAACTCCTATTTCCTACAGGATCTCATACACCTAATTTTAGGTTTGCCATGCATGCGTAAGAGAAAGATGATACTTCTTGTGCTGGGTATGTCAGTATTCGTAAGAGAAAGATCGCAAGGACCTTGTTTATTACAATCTCAGTTATATTTAGTGATTGATAGATGCTGCCACCTCTTATTTATGCTTAACATTATAAACTAGTTTTTGATCTGTTGTGCATTCGTCACAAAGGACCTACCTCAGTTCGAAAGATAATGCATGAAAAACAGAAGCACACGTTGGCACGAGACCAAGTCAAAATTTTACCCGTTGAAACCTTCCCATAATCCTCCGCAAACGAAGGGGAGAAACGACCAACTTGGCGTTGGACAATGTAATTATCTTGTCAACTTTGTGCCCATCTCAACATTTTAAGGTAATAAAAAATAATCTTTTTTACATCTGAAATGAATTTTTGATGAATTCTTTAATAATACAGGATATCAATTCCATACTATATACTTGCCATATTCATCTTTCTTCCTAATTAAATCCCAAAGCATTGACAAGGGAAAATTTTGGAAATTCCGTAAAGTTAATCGGACTAAACTTCACTATTCTTCTTCTTCTTCTTCTTCTTCTTCTTCCTTTTTTTTTTTCTTTTTTTCTTTTTTGTGGTTGTAAGAAAAGAAGAGGGTTGGGTTGTTTCGATCCCCAACTTTTTAAGCTGCGATACTGCCGATAGCTCTACTACCAATAAGGGACAGCTTCTCTATTCATCATAACAAGATGAGTTGTGAAATTCGTTTTTTGACAGGTAGAAGCAAAAAAAAAAAAAAAGGTTTCAAAATCCATGTGAGGCAGACACTTTAGCAATGAATATTACAACTATCTAAAAAGAGGCTGATCTTAATTAATTTGCACATTATGTTATTTGCAGGGAAAAAAAGTAAAAACCCTCAAAAAGTTAAATGTGAAGACTCCTTTACTACTGGCCGCAAAACATGGTATCATTGAAATTGTGGTGAAAATTTTCAACCAATTTTCAGTTGCTAAATATGATAAGAATGAAGATATGAAGAATATAGTATTTTTGGTAACAAAAAACAAGCAACCCCATGTATATCAACTCTTGCAGAAAAAAGTTTATTGGAAAGTATGCCTCTTTCAAAATTTTGATAAAGATGGGAATGGTGCTTTGCATCTCGTTGCAAAGCTTGGAGACTATAAGCCTTGGTGAATTCTCGGGGCAGCATTGCAAATGCAATGGAAATTCAAGTGGTATGAGATACAAGATCAATGGAACATCTCATGTAGATATTGGTTTGATTTCCTTTTCATATATTCAAATGTTTCAAATATTATATCATTTCTAATATAATATATTAATTTCCCACAGTATTCATCTCATTACTTCAACTAAAGCCATTTGCATATATTTTAAGATAATAAACCTTGGACATTGTACAAGATAATATACATGTGACTATTTGAAAACAGAAATTTTTTTCGTCGATCTTCTGTTTTACAGTGTGGTGCAGAATAACAAAACATTATAAAGACTATTAGATATCTAAATCTTGATAAATAGTTTTGTTAATATCATCTGTATCTTCTTAACATTGCAGTTGTAAAATATATCTACTTATATGTACACAAAATGCGGTATCACATATTCACATTGAATAATTTAAATTATTATTATTGAGATTTTACTGGATGATTTGGCTTGATGCAGTTCGTGAGAGAGTCCCCGCCCCCTCTGTTCTACCCCCTCAACAACAACGACGAAGAGACCCCAAAAGACTTGTGCTACAAGACTCACGAGAAGCTTATCGAAACTGGCGGCGAGTGGCTGACTGAAACCTAAGAATCCCGCTTCGTGGTCGCTGCACTCATCGCAGGCGTGGCCTTCGCCACCTCTTCCGCAATCCCAGGAGATTTCATGGAGGAGGGCATTCCAACGCTGCGAGACAAGTCAGCATTCAGCGCCTTTGCCATCTCATCCGTCTTTGCACTGTGTTCCTCGGTTATAGCCTTGATCTTCTTCCTCGCCATCTTAACATCACGGTACCAAGAGAAGGATTTTGGCAAGCAATTGCCGAGAAGGCTACGGATAGGTTTAACGTCGCTATTCATTTCGATAGCTTCAATACTGGTTTCATTCTGTAGTGGGCATTGGTTTGTGCTAAAGGATAAGCTGAAATACGCAGTGCTTCCGGTGTATGCAGTGACGTGCCTATCGGAGACTTTTTTTTGCTATTGCACATTCTCCGCTCTACTTCGATGTTATGTTGGCTACCTTCAGGAAGATACCAGAACGTAGCAGCCAGGTGGCTTGAGTTCTAAGGCTGTTTGTTTCAACCTGTTCCCGTTTTGGTTTTCATTTTATGGGACTTACTCCTCCTCTCTATATTTGGGTGCTTGAATGTCTGCTTTTGGCAAAAGATTGTGTTCTATGTGTAAAAGAATGCTTACCGAATGGTGCTACTACACCCAACCACGTCAGGCCTTGGAACTTATTTCGGAAAGGCAACAATGGCACCCAGTGGCAGCTTGGTGGATTAAGCTCACAAGCTCTGCATACAGACACTCTAGGTGCTCGACCACCCATCATGCAGCGTGGAGATCGCTGGATGTACAATGGACTGCCACCTTGAGTCTTAGACAATGTATTACGTGGTTGTAATCCCAACACCGAGGCAGACACTAGCACTGATATGTGCCTGGGCTCTCTGGAAACCAATCGGACTCAGCACACGAGGACACAACCTCTCCGTGTAGTTCCGCATCCTTCACACACGACATTGCCCCCGTCGTATGAAACAAACAATAAAGCTTCTGCCTGCTGCTACACTATTGGAGCGGTCAGAACTGCCTTCACGAAGTACAGGCAAGCTGCTATTGATTTGGAGAACACCTCGTCTGAAAACCATGTTTTCACTGAAAGTTTACCCCGCACCCTGGAGCAAGTTGAGGACTTTGGAGTTACTAACGTGAAGGAAGGAGAGAGTAGGAAGAAACTGAAAATGCACTTCGAACACGCTAACTGCACCTAGCATGTGTCAGACTCCTGGAGTAAGCTTCCCGGAAAGCATAGGAAAGAAATAAGCGGTATTTTGGAGCCTATATAAAGGGCCTAACTTGTCCTAATAAAGACGAGTCTTTTGTACCTTTCTACTTGTATCAAACACATATCGTTAAATGTGCTATTAAACAAGTAGTTTTGCCGCATACCTGTGTCCATTTTCTGTGTTTTTCTTCTCTATGGGAATTTAATGTCGGACTAGAACTCTTTTGTTGGACCTGTTGTGTGTAACTGCTTATAGTTTTTTATATGACTGTAATGTCGGACTAGAACTCTTATGCTGATCCTGTTGTGTGCAACCGCTTCCTTTTTTTTTTTTTTTGGTAGAAATGTAAGTGTGCATTAATAAGAAGTAGTGTACAAAAGCATAGGGGCATACCCCAGAATTACAAGAATTACAAAAATGTAGAGGTTGGAAGCCTCCAAATCTCACTCAAAATGACATTTCCCTGTGAGGATTTAATATTTTTAAACAAAGAAGCTCTCCCTCGTACAATTTTCCTAACTTTAGCTAGTATGATTGGAATGTCTACTATTTTGCTTTGAAATCGTCTTCTATTACGTTCTGCCCATATACAATAAATGCAAGTTAAAAAAGATAGCTTAAGAAGTTTGACAGCCAAATCCTTTCCTTTAGTTGCTCTAATCATCCATTGCAATTCTTCATTCCATCCTCCAATATCACGTCTAATTCCATTTTGAGCAAGGATAGTTTTCCAAACCCTCATTGTTCATGGACATTTAAAAAAAAGATGATTCCTGTTTTCAACATGGGATTGACAAAAATCACAATATAAGTTAATTGAAGGGAGCCATCATACCATGCCTTCTGCTGTAGAAAGTCGATCTTGACACATTAGCCATCCAATGAAATTATGTTGCTGATGCCACCAGTCCAAATGAGATTATACCAATTCACTTTTTCATTTACTGGTCGAAGGTGCTCATAAATTTCTTTGCAACAATAGGTAGATCGAGTAAGAATCGAGGTAAGTGCATGCCTTAATTTGAGAAGACCTCTCCAACTCCATGCCATGGAACCTTTGATATCAAGCTGCATTACTGAAGTTCGTTTACATTTGGTACTGTGGATCCATTTACTCCATAGAGAAGCATCTGGAAGATTTATAAGGTTCCAAAGCATACGTCCTAAAAGGACTTTATTCCAAAGTTTAAGATTTGGTAATCCCAATCCTCCTTCCTTCTTGGGTGAACAAACTATTTGCCACACTACTTTATGAGAGCGTCGTATATCTGCATTACCTGCCCAAAGAAAGTTCCTGATCTTTTTCTCAATCTCATAAATTGTTTGTTTTGGCAATAAGAAAACTTGCATCCAAAATGTACATGTGGAAGTCAGGACTGATTTTGCCAACTGTAACCTTCCTGCATAGCTAATATGTTTCATTCCCTAACCATCTATTCTACCAAATATCTTATCTGTCAAACCCTTGCAATCAGCATGAGTAAGTCTTTTTGTAATCAAAGGAAGTCCAAGATATCGAATAGGGAGTGTACCCATCGGGAAAGGTGAATGATCTAGAATAAGAAGTTGCTCTTGCTCTGATAACCCTGAGAAAAATATTTGGCATTTACTAGGGTTGTAATGTAAACTTGTGAGTTCAGCAAATTCCTCCAGAGCTTCTATAAGACAAAGCACTGAAGCTATATCACCATGAGAGAAAAGGAACAAATCATCAGCAAAACACAAATGAGTGATTTTCCCAGGCTTGCATCACCAATGGAACTTAAAAGTTTGTGTGGAGGTCTTTGCAATAATAATTCTATTTAGTATCTCCATAACCAATACAAATAAATATGGGGATAATGGATCCCCTTGTCTCAGTCCATTGGTACCTTCAAAATAACCTGCATGCTCTCCATTGAAATTTATTGAAAATCTTAGTTTCCGCTTCCTTTTTAGTCTTTGTTTCCTGTACTCTTTTTAGACCTAAATAAGTCTGCACCAAGCCCACTTAACTTGTTTATACTAAACTAAAATTCAATGGATTATCGGGTTTGGTCCTCAGGAATCGACCCATCCGGGTCGCATGGGCGACTCGATTCGGGCTCTGTGGCTTTCGGGATCTTTTGTTAATTTGAAGTAAGAGAGGCACTTGGTCAGTTATGTCTTTATGGTTTGTGTTTTGGGATTTTTTAGACTTTGTCTTCTTACTCTTGCGGCCGAGCTTCAACGTGTTTTGCGGTTCAGAATCAAAAGACGTGGAAGCGAAGAGAGTTGTAGTGAACCCAAAAAGAAAAAGGCTGCAAAAGCTGATTCCATGAGTGTGAGAGTGCAGAAAGAGGCCCAAAAGGAGAGAGTATGCCTAAGGAAAGAAAGGAACAATTATAAATGAAGGAAAAACGCTGTATTGACGCCCCCTACCCCAATAATAATAATAATAATAATAATTTGCTCCAACACTTGATGCATGAACATGAACTGCTATCTCTTTGTTTAATCTTCCTTGCTCTTAGTGTGGTAATAGGAGGAGAAATATAGCTTCCACCTTAGATCGAATGACCACTTCTTTTTTTTTTGAATTATTATTCAATCAAATTAATGTTTGAGAAAATTTGAAATTTTATTTACCTTTGATACTCAAATCTAGAGACTTGCTTTGCATGGTGTTCTGCACAAATCCTCCTTACCATCTCAACTAGATTCTAGAGGACAAAAATTAAGAAAGAATTAGATAATGTTTCTGAAGTTTATTTTCCTCAACGAATGACCAGTTAGGGGAGAAGAAAATCAAGAAAAATTTGATCAGCCATATATCGTGAATGGCCACATGAAGTTGCGGAAATGCATAGGACGCAAGAGCAGGCTCAAATGACCATGGTCACTAGGTCAGGCGAGACAGCTTTACACAGCTTTCTCCAAGAACCAAGAAGGGAAAATCAAAAAAGAATTCACAGAATTAATCATGGCTCAACATAATGTTGGTTGAGACGGCATACAATATTTTCTGTAAGAAGAAAGTTCTATAGAAGCTTCTTCGCACAGAGAATTGAGAAAAGGAAAGTACAGTGAAAAAAAGACTCAGTAGTGTAAAGCAAGTTAACGGAAAACCCAGACATCTTTTGCTTTAACCTTGTACGGTGAGTACTTTAATCATGTAAAACGTTTTGTGTGTGGTGGCTAGAACCTTCAAGACTTAAGTATATAACGTTGTCTCCAAGCTACACATGTATATATAATGGTGAATGAGTTTTGCATTTAGCAGCTGTTGTTCAGAGTTTCTATCTATCATTTGGTTTTTCTTGCTCCTGCTATGAGTGAGGAGGACAAAACATCCCTTACGGCATAGAGGCAACGAGCAGTCAGAAAATGGCTCGCATCAAGAAAGATTTGTTCAAAAAAACCACGAAAGGCAGATGGGAAGAAGTTGTGGAGATATATAGAAATTACCCGGAGGCTCACAAGTTACAGATCACCATGTTAGGCGACACAGCTTTGCACGTGGCCATCTCCGAGAACAAAGAACAGATAGTCAAGACGCTTATAGAATTAATCGTCCCGGCTGGCAAAGCTGCTCTTACAATTCAAAACAAGAGAGGGAACGCTCCTCTTCATTACGCTGCAGCAGAGGGAAGTGTATATATGTGTAAGCTTATAGTCGAGGCTAATTTATCATCGCTGGATGTTGTGAATATCCAGGGAGAAACCCCTTCTTTCGTGGCAGCGTTTTATGATTTGGAAAAGTATTCTTACTCAGAATGAAATCCGACGTGACATTGAAGGATGGAATGAAGAACTACAATAGATGATCAAAGCAATAAAAGGAAGGGATTTAGCTGCCAAATTTCTCAAGATATCTTTCTTAGCTTGTATTTATTGTATATGGGCTGAACGAAATAGAAGACGTTTTCAAGGAAAAACAATGGATATTCCTATTCTCTTAGCGAAAATAAAGAAGATAATACGAGGGAGAGCTTCTTTGTTTAGAAATATAAAATCTTCTCAATGCAATGTTATTTTGAGTGAGATTTGGAGACTTCTAACTTCCATCTTTTCATAGATATGGTGACTTTTGTAATACTGGAGTATGCTCATGTGCTTTTATACTTTAATATATATTAATACAATTTACCTTTTCACCAAAAAAAAAAAAAAAAAAAGCCTTCCTTTATCTTCACAACAAGGGCAAGAAAGAACTTCGGCATGCCATGAGGTCGGATGGTAACACTACTCTTCATTGTACCATTGCTCGAGATTATTTTGGTGAGTAATGTAAAAAAAATATCTGCTCTTTTTAAGAATAATTATGCATAGCCTTATTTTTATGACCTATATCTATCTAAAAAAAATTTAAATTACATGTTTTCAATGAATTATTTCCTAATGTGGGACAAGAATTCCATGCTTCTTAATATAGCTCCTCACTTTAGGAGTTTAGACTTACTCAGTCAGCATGATGTTGCATAAGTGTAAACTCCAAGCTTAGGTATAGCCCATAAAGAAATTGAAAAAAAAATTTAATATCATATTATAAATTTATATTTATCTTAAAATTTTAATAAAATAAAAGGTAATGTCTTTCTATATTTGAACAACATCCTAGTAATTTTTTTTTAATAATGTATAAAAACAGCTCTACACTGCGTAAAACCCATGTGTAAAGAAAGGGGGCAAAAATAGTGGTTAAACATTGCTGATACTTATGTAATGAGGAATTTAAAGTAAGCTAAAACAAGTTTCATCTTGCACATAACAGATTTGGCCTTTCAAATAATTAATTTGTGTGGAGAAATGCTAGTAGATCGTGTTAACGAGGAAGGCATGTTACCTCTACATCTGCTAGCAAGCAAGCCTTCTGCTTTTAAAAGCGGTTACCAAGTGGGACGACTACAGACAATCATTTATAATAGTAAGTATCACTAAATGGTGTCATTGCTTTTCATTTAGTATATGGCATATTCCCTTCTATAAAATTATCCTTGTTTGTTATATGTAATTGTATCCTTAAAGGTCATGTCATAAATGTATCGACATATGTTGCATCTTGTCCCATTCCGTACAGTTGGCGTGAAAAGCAAGTCATATACAATTCTCTTTTTTTTTTTTTTTTTCGTTGCAAAATCCCTTTTTTGCATAAAGTATTCTTTTGATGATATAATTTACATCTATTACCTATCACAGATTACTAATCTCTCTTATTATTTGGAAGGCATACTTGTTGATGAACTCAAGGTGGAGGTATCAGATCAACAGTCAAATAACAAAAAGAATCAGAATAATGAAGAGAATGTGAACAACCAAAAAAGTTCAAATTATCCTCAGATTTACACAACCTGCTTGGAGTTCTTTCACTTTCTTGATAACTTGCTTGAAACAGGTATTTGAATGAATATTTTACTACTAAAAGGTGTCATGATGAGACAAGAACAAAGATAATAAGAAACAAAAAACTAGTCTTATTTTACTTGCTTAATTGGGAATGCATTTTGTAGATAAACATTAAAATATTAGTGCATATTTTCACTCCTAAGATTCATTTGATTCTTAGCTGTTGACTAAATTATTTTTTTCTTTATTTTACAGTCTTTTGTTTCAAATGTAAAAAGCAACCAGACGAAGAGAACCCTAGAGAAGCAAGATATCAAGGTGATCTATGTGCATTCCTCTAGCAGAATTTGAGAAACCACTCTAAAATAATTTTCAACTGAGAAACTTATGTTTTCGATGCTCTGGGGGTGTTAAAAAATTTAATCCCACACCAAAGAGATATAATATTTTGATATTATTTAAATGTGAATTCATTCCTATAACTCATAAGTCAAACTTTGTACGTTCGTAATGAAGAATTTGTATCTCGTACAGGATCTGAGACAGTTGTATCTAATTTAGGCATTACAAAGCGTGTGATGGAGTTTCTTGGACTAGGTATGCCATAATGTACCCAACGGCAATTGTTCGTAAGAGATGTTGTTTATTATTGAGCTTTATGGAATTTACAATCTCAGTTACATTTAGTGATTGGAATAATGCTGCCACCTCTTATTTATGCCTAACATTATAAATTAGTTTTTAATTCGTCGGGCTTTACGTCGCTAAGGACCTACTGCGGTTGGAAAGATAAAGAATGCCAAGAAGAAGCACACAGGGGCAGTTCAGGTCATGAACAAGCTTTTAGAACTTACTTCTATGTACGAAGATGATGTCGCGACTGGAAGGTCACCCCAGCAATTTGCAGCCCATGCAAAGGACGAGATAAAGCCTTATAGTTTTGAAGACGACCGAGTCAAAATGGCCTCCGAGAACATAGACCAACATAGCGCTGAAGAAGACAAAGGTAATTATCTTGTTATAAATTTATATTTATTTCAAAATTTTAAAGTAAATAAATACGGTGCCTTTTTATGTTAAAAATAAATTTCTTAATAATCTAGGACATCAACTTTGTGTTATTTATTTTACATACCTATCTTTCTTTGTAACCAAAACACATAATTAAAGAATGACAAGGGAAAATTTTGCAAAGTTTCATAAAGCTAGCCAAACTCCCCTTCACCTACAAAAGCTTTGCTTTAATGAAATTTGTATTTTGATAGGTAGAAGTAAAGAAAATAAAAAACCTTTTTTAGTCAATCCACGTAAGGTAGACACTTTAGCATGAATATTGCAACTATCTTATCAATAGCCAAATATTATTTAACTACACCTTGTGTTATTTGCAGGTCAAAGCATAACAAAACATGAAAAGTTACATGGGGAAACTCCCCTGTTACTTGCTGCTAAATATGGCATTACTGAAATCGTGAAAAAACTTTTAGAGGAATTTCCAATCGCTAAATACGATAGGAATGAAGACCAAAAGAATATATTATCATTGGCAGTAGAGAATAGACAACCAGATGTTTATCAACTCTTGCTAAAAAAACCTATAAAGACAGACATGCTCTTCCAAAGAGTAGATAAAGACGGGAATAGCATTTTGCATCTTGCTGCAAAGCTTGGTGTCCACAAGCCCTGGCAGATTGCTGGGGCAGCATTGCAAATGCAATGGGAATTCAAGTGGTATGAGGTATGAGATCAATGAAAAATCCCATGAAAGTGTTAAATAATAGGTGTTTTGGATTATCAATATCTTCTTTATATATTTAATTGTTTCTATCTTTTCATAATCAATTTTAATGGGAAAAAAGCTAAATCATTTCTAATTTAATATCAAGATTCAGTTTCAATTAGGTAGAGTGTCATTATATATTGATTTTTTCGGAATCAACTAAAGCCATTTGCAAATATTTTAAGACAACTAGTATATAACTATATTAAATTTCCTTTGACATTATACAAGATAATATAGACGTGAACATTTGAAAATAGATAAGTTTGCACCTTAATCTTGTGTTTTAGGGCGTGGTGCACAATAACAAAAACTTCATAAAGAGTATTAGATATTTAAATCTCAACTAAGAGTTTTGTTAACATTATTTTTATCTTCTTAACATTGCAGTAATAATGTATATATATTTATATGTATATAAAATATGTACTGTGTATTTAAATTAAAGAGTTTAAATTATTATTTCTTGTTAGGAGTCTATTAGATTGTTAAAAATAAATAAATGATTTATGTTTGACAAATAGCATATAACCAACGGCATACGCTTGAATAATTTGGCCTTTGCAAAAGTAACAGAAATCTTTTACTGGATGCTTGGCTTCATGCAGTTTGTGAGAGAATCCATTCCCCTTCGGTACCACATCCCCCGGAACAACGACGGAGAGACCCCAAGAGACCTGTTCAGCAAGACTCACGAGAACCTCATCAAAGACAGCAGCGAGTGGCTGACCAAAACCTCAGAATCCTGCTCCGTGGTCGCTGCACTCATTGCAGGCGTGGCCTTCGCCACCTCTTACACATTCCCAGGAGGAGTCAAGGAGAAAAGTGGCACCCCAACGCTGGAAAACCAGCCAGCATTCGGCGTCTTTGCCATCACATCCCTTGTTGCACTCTGCTTCTCGGTCATGGCTTTGATCTTGTTCCTCGCCATCTTAACGTCACGGTACCGGAGAAGGATTTTGCCAAGCAAGTGCCGAGAAGGCTGTTGATAGGTTTAACATCGCTATTCATTTCCATAACTTCAATGCTGGTTTCATTCTGTGCTGGGCATTTCTTTGCGCTAAAGGATAAGCTGAAATACGCAGCGATTCCGGTGTATGCAGTAACATGCCTACCGGCGACGTATTTTGTTGTGGCACAAGTTCCGCTCTACTTCGATTTTATCTTCGCCACCTTCAGTAAGATACCAAAACGTAGCTGGGAGGTAGTTGAGTTCTAAGGCGGTTTGTTTCCATTTTATGGGAATTACTCTCTCTTTATGTTCTTGTTCGTGAATGTGTATGCCTTTGACAAAAGATTGTTTTCTAGAGGGATTTAGTCTCGGACTAGAATTCTTTGTCTGGTCCTGTTGTGTGCAACCGCTTCTTTTCTTGTCTTTTTACTTTGTTTCCCGGCCTCTTCTGAGATCTAGGGGAACAAACTACAGATATCAATGTATAAAGCAGGCGTAGATTCTGCCCTTCAGCTCCAAGTGTTGTGAGGCCTATACCCCAAAACTAGGTTCACTGCCTTGATTTTTGCTTTATCGTGTTCCCAATCGGCAGCAGGTAAAACGTGTTCTATGTACTACTAGAACTTTTAAGATGATGTATATGTTGTTATCTCCAAGCTATACATGTATATGTATTCTCAACACTTAGTGGAATGAGTTTTGCTTTCAACAGCTATCGTTTGGAGTTTTTTTTTTTAATTCTTTTTTCCCTCCAATTATTGGTTGTGCGAACTAATCCCCCTCATGGGTTGCTCTACCAATATACTAAAATTTTCCTTTTCAAAAAAAAAAAATTGCAAAAATTTTCTTTTACAAATAAACCAAGAAATGAATATATAATACAAACTTACATTTCTATCCAAAAAGAAAGAAAGAATTACAATAGGGCCAAGAAAAAATAAGAAGCATAAAGTAGATTAAAGAATGATCCTATCCCCCGCATGATGCGTGAACTTTTTTAATTTTTGAAATAATCTTCCTTGCTCCTAGTATAGTAGTAGAAGGAGAAACATGGCTTCTGCCTTAAAATGAATGACAAGTTAGGGAAGAAGGAAATTAAGAAATATTTGTGGAGAATGTTCATATGTCGTAAACCACTAGTGGAGGTCAAAACCTTCCATTGAAAAAATATAACTTTTAAATAATATTTTTTATAAAAAAAATGTTCCCAAGGAAATACACAGAACACAAGCGGAGGTTCACGGGACTAAGATCACCAGGTTAGACCAAACAGCTTTACACATCGCCGTCTCCAAGAAGCGAGAAGGGAAAGTCAAAAGGAACTCAGAACTAATCATGGCTCAAAGAAAGAAGGGAAAATCAAAAAGTACTCATAGAACTAATTATGGCTCAAAGAAACAAGCTTTATAGAAACTTCTTCGCACAAGGAAAGGAGAAAATGAAAATAAAGGAAAACAAGTGTAAAGCAGGTTAATGAAAGAACTGACCACCTTTTGCTTTAATAAGGTTCACTAAATACTATTTGTGCTTTTCCTTTAGTAGGAATTATTAGACATTCTTTGTCGCATCTTTCTTGATTTCCCTTTTCCTTTAACGTATTTCCAATCGGCATCAAGTTAAAGGTTGTATGCACTAGCTAGAACTTTCAAAAGCAAGCATATAAAGTTGTCTTCAAGCTCTTAAAGTGGTGAACGGGTTTGTTTTTAGCAGCTACTGTTCAAATTTTCTATATATCATTGGGTTTTTCTTGGTCCTAGAATGAATAAAGGAGAAGAGAACTCCTCTTCCGGCACAGAGCCAACGAGCAGTCGGAAAGTGGTGGACAAAGGAGAAAAGAACATACTCCCGGGATAAAGAGAACAAGCAGTCAGAAAATGGTAGGCTTCAAGAAAGATTTGTTCAGAAATACCATGTAAGGAAAGAGGAATGAAGTAGTGGAGAAATCACCCGGAGACTCACATGTCCAAGATCACCAAGTCAGGCGAGACAGCTTTACACCTGGCGCTCTCCGAGAACAACAAAAAGATAGTCAGGGAGCTCATAGAATTAATCGTCCGTCAAGCTGACGACAAAGCTGCTCTTAAAATTAAAAACAAGAAAGGGAACACTCCTCTCCATTTTGCTGCGACACTGGGAAGTGTAGATATGTGTAAGCTCATAGTGGAAGCTGATTCATCATTGGTGGGTGTCTCTAATAGCGGAGGAGAAACCCCATATTTCGCGGCAATGTCGTATGGTAAGAAAGAAGCCTTCCTTTATCTTCACAACATTAAATCTTGTGCATGCCAGGAGGTCGGATGGTGACAATATTCTTCACATTACCATTGCTCGAGGTCATTTTGGTGAGTGATATAAATGAAATATTTTGCTTTCTGTAAAATGAGTTATGAGCAGATTCGTTATTTTGACTTATATCCATACTAAAATTTTTAAAGACACATGTTTTCATTGAACTTCTTAAGAATGTGAGATAATAATTCTAAATTACTTCTTATGCTACTTCACCATATGAGTTTAGACTTAGATAGAACCAACATTACTGCATAAGTGTGGACTTTAGACTTAGGTAGAGTCCATAGAGATATTAAGAAAAAGTTAAGGCTTTAATATTGTGTTATAAATTCATATTTATTTTAAAATCTTAATGGAATGAAAGATAATTTCTTTTCATATTTAAATATGTTTTTAATAGATTCTATAGTAATATAAAATAACTCCAGACCACCAAACTCCCATGTGTGTAAAAAGGATGAAAATAATAGTGAAATAGTGTTGATACTTATGTAGTAAGGAATTTAAAGAACTTTAAAACAAGTTTTATCTTGCACTTAACAAATTTGGCCTTTAGAATCATTCATTTGTACGAGAAGATGCAAGTGATAGTACTAATCTAGAAGGGACATCACCTCTCCATCAGCTAGTAAATAGTATTAATCAAGAAGGGATGTTACTTGTCCATCAACTTGCGAGCAAGCCTTTGCTTTTAGAAGGGCTTACCAAATGGGGCTCTAGAAGACAATCATTTATAACTGTGAGTATCACTAAGTTTGCTTCTTTATTTTAAAATATAAAATATTCTCATGGAAATATCATTTTGGGTCAAATTCAGAGGCTTCCAACCTATAATTTTTCGTAATTTTTATAAGTATTATAATATTAGGGTATACTTCCCTGTATTTATGTACTAATTTTATTAATATAAACTTCTCTTTCATAAGAATATATATATAGGGTCGTTGCTTCTCATTTTCATGTAAAGTCAAATAGTTTATAGAAAGAAGACTTACAAAATATATGACATATTCCCTTGTATAAAATATTGATTGTTCATTATATGTAATTGTAGCCTTAAAGGTAGGTCATAATTTTATCAACAGATATTGCATCCTATTCCATTCAATACAAAGGGCGTGGAAAGAATTTCATATACAATTCTCCTTCTTTTTTTTTGACATGGAAAAATCTCTTTTTTTTGTGGAAATATAAGTTTGCATTAATAAAAATTGGTATATGTAAGCAAAATCCCTTTTTAAGACAAAGTGTTCTTTAGATCATATAATCTATTTCTTGTAACATATGTCATGTCATGGATTACCAATCTTTCTTGTTACTTGGAAGGCATATTTGTTGATGAACTCAAGGTGGAGGCATCTAATTAGCAATCAAATCGGAATAGTGAAGAGTTCACAAAAAACAAAACAGGTCTAAATTATCCCAACACTTACACATCATGCATTGAGTTCTTTTACTTTTTCGATAATTTGGTTGAAATAGGTACATAAATGAATATTTAATACTAGAAAGATTGGTGCATATTTGTGTTCCTAAAATTCATTTGATATACCAAGCTATTGAACAAACAATTTTCTCTTTATTTCACAATCATTTGTTTTAGATGTAGAAAGTAACTTGATGCAGAGAACCCAGGAGGAGCAGGAAATCAAGGTGATCTACATGCATACCTCCATCAAAATTTGAGAGATCACTCTAGGTTAAAATTCAAATAAAAAACTTACACTTTAACTTAAAAGGGAGAGAAAACTGAGAATTTAGTCCCATTTAGAAATACAGTTTTGCACCATGGAGATAAAATTATTGGATATTGCATATTTTTCTTCTCTCTTTCTCTTTTTTTTTTTTTTTTGATTAGGAAAATAGGAAGGGGAGGGCATTTTTGGGGATAGGGATTTGAATATCTAGCCCCAAGATTTAGGTGCCAATAACTTTACTACTACGCTATTGACCCAGGTTTGAATACTATATGTTTTTCATATAAGAGAGATAAGTTTATTAGAACTTATTTAAATTTACATTTATTCTTTCAGCACGTATGCTAATTTTAAGTTAAGATTTAAATCTTCTTTCCATGATATTATAAATCAAATTGAAATTTGCTCTTAACACTATTTAACCTAAATCCTTTTGATTGGGTTAACCTAAAAATGTAATCACATACCAAAGAAATATAATCTTTAATATTATTTATATTTTACGTGACCTTATGATGAATAAGTTGTATCTCGTACAAGATTTGAGATAGTTCCACCTAATTTAGGCTTTGCCGAGCGTGCGATGGAGTTTCTTGGACTAGGTACGTCAGTATGTACCCAACTGCAATTGGTCGTATGAGAAAGATCGTAGAGGTGTTATTTATTACTGAGCTAAATGGTATTTATATATATTTAGTGATTGGACAGCCGTTGGAAAGATAAGGAGTGCGGAAAAAAAAAAAAAAAAAGCACGCGTGGCGAGTTCAGATCATGAGCAAGCTTCTAGAACTTACTTCCATGTACGAAGAAAACGTCGCGACTGGGAGGGTCCCCCCGCACGATTCTGCCCTTGCAGAGGACGAGACAAAGCCTTATCATTTTGAAGACGACCAAGTCAAAATTTCCTCTAATGATTTCTCCCATGATCTTCCGCAAACGAAACATGGAGTCGAAGAAGGTGGTCTTCTGCATACGAAGGGAAGAAACAACCAACATGGCGTTGGAAAAGGTAATTATCTTGTTAACTTTGTATTCATTCAAAATTTTAAGATAATAAAAAGTAGTCTTTTCACATCTAAAATGGAATTTTAATGAATTCTTTAATAATATAGGACATCAATTTCATACTATATACTTAACATATTTATCTTTCTTTCTAATTAGAACCTAAAACATTGATAAGGGAAAATTTTGTAAAGTTCTGTGAAGTTAATCAGACTGAACTTCACCATTTATCTTTTTTTCTTTTTTCTTTTTTCTTAGGTAAAGAAGGAGAGGGTTGGAGTGTCTCTTCCCCGATACTTGAACTACCAATAGGCGACAACTTCACTATTTGTCTTAACAAGATGAATAGTAAAATTCTTATTTTGACAGGTAAAAGCAAACATGCAGAAAAATGTTGCGATAAATCCATGGAAGGCAAACACTTTAGTAATGAATATTGTGACTATTTAATCAATGTTCAAATATTAGTTAAGTGCACCTAGTGTTATTCGCAGATGAAAACATAAAAAAATTAAAAAATTAAAAAAAAAACATAAAAAGCTAAATAGGGAGACTCCAATGTTATTTGTCGCTAAATAT
The DNA here is from genome assembly GCA_028551485.1 of Casuarina cunninghamiana. Taxonomy (NCBI): domain Eukaryota; kingdom Viridiplantae; phylum Streptophyta; class Magnoliopsida; order Fagales; family Casuarinaceae; genus Casuarina; species Casuarina cunninghamiana. The sequence continues at coordinate 465,708 of CM052368.1, read as the reverse complement.
AGTATCACTGAAATTGTAGAGGAAATTTTAAAACAATTTGCATTTGCTAAGTATGATAGAATGAAGACAGGAAGAATATAGTATCAATGGTAGCAGAAAATAGACAACCACATGTATATCAACTCTTGCTACAAAAACCTACAAAAATAGACTACCTCTTCCAAAAGGTAGATAAACACGAGAATGGTGATTCGCATCTTGCCACAAAGCTTGGAGTCTACAAGCCCTGGTAGATTACTAGGGCAGCATTGCAAATGCAATGGGAATTCAAATGGTATAAAAAGATATGAGACCAATGAAAAATCTCATATGTATTAAATAAAAAGTGTTCTGAATTTTCAATATTTTTTTTGTATGTTCAATTATTTCTCTCTTTTAACAGTTAGTTTTAATATAAATCATTTCTAAATCCTAATATTAAATCATTTCTAATATAATATCATAATTTAGTTTCAATTATGTTGCATGTCATTATATATTGATTTCCTGCAATCAACTAAAGCCATTAGCATACATTTTAAGATATCAAGTATGTAATTATATTAAATTAACTTGAACATGGTACAATATAATATACATATGACTACTTGTAAACATAAAAAAAAAAATTCTTCAATCTTGGGTTTTACGGTGTGGTTCAGAATACAAAAAACTCATAAAGATTATATATCTAAATCTCAACCAAGAGTTTTGTTAATGTTATCCATATCTTCTTAGAACCATATGGTAATAAAGTATATGTATTTCTATGCATAAAATGTCGTACTACGTATTCAGATTACAGAGACTAAATTATTATTTTGTGTTGTGAGTTCATTATATTGTTATAAATAAATAAGCGTTTTGTGTTTGAGAAACAGCAAAACAAACGGTATACACTTGACTAATTTGGCCCTTAATTTTAGCATAATAAATAAATCTTTTACCGGATGCTTGGCTTGATGCAGTTCGCGAGGATCCATACCCCCTCATCAAAGACGGCGGCGAGTGGCTGAACAAAACCTCGGAAGCCTGTTCCGTGGTCGCCGCACTCATAGCGACCGTGGCCTTTGCCACCTGTTCCACAGTGCCAGAAGGTGTCAAGGAGACAAGTGGCAATCCAACGCTAGAGAACCATCCGGCATTCGCTGTCTTTGCCATTGCATCCCTCGTTGCACTCTGTCTCTCGGTGCTGGCTCTGATCTTGTCCTCGCCATCTTAAATTCACGACACAGAGAGAAGGATTTTGGCAAGCAATTGCCGAAAAGGCTGTTGATAGGTTTAACATCGCTATTCGTTTCCATAGCTTCGGTGCTGGCTTCATTCTGTGCTGGGCATTTCTTTGTGCTAGAGGATAAGCTGAAATACCCAGCGATTCCGGTATATGCAGTGACGTGCCTACCGGCGACGTATTTTGTTGTGCTAGAGCTTCCGCTCTACTTCGATGTTATGCTGGCTACCTTCAGTAAGACACCAAAACGTCATCACGAGGTGGCTGAGTTCTAAGGCGATTTATTTACATTTTGTTTTCCATTTTACGCGACTTTCTCTTTCTCTGATGTTTGTGTCCGTCAATGTGTCTGCCTTTAACAAAACATTGTTTAGGGTCGGACTAAGAATTCTTATTGCTGGTCCCGTTGTGTGCAATCGCTTCTGTTTTTTTTTAAACTTTGTTTCCTTAACTCCTGCGAGATCTACGGGGACAAGTGCAGTTTATCAAATTGGGCCTCATCTCAGCCCACTTGACATGTATTGTAGTTATAATAAAAAATTAATACTAAAAAAAAAAAAAAAGGTATTTGCAATAGATACTAAAAACTGCACTTTGAACTACTACTGAAATATATGAGGTTCGGTAAGGTATTTTCATCTTACAAGAGAGGGATTTTCAATATTGCTATACAAGTTTTTGATTTTTGCAAACCGGTTGTTTCATTTGTTCTTTATTCTTTTCTTTTATCATAGCATTCTCCACTTATTCTTCATCATTGTTTCTTCTTTGAAACATTTTCCTTCGTCTTCCTTTGCCATCTTACGTACACGTAATTTTGTTGGGTTATTAACTTTTTCTTTTTCATCTTTTTTTTCCTTTCCTTTCATGCCGCACATCCGAGTGGTGTGGGTACTCGATTTTAGCTTCGTGGTCTTCGGCGTCTATCGTTGTTCTCAAGTTAAAAGGGGGTTCGGTCAGGTATTTCTTTATGGTTTACGTTTCTAATTTTTAAGGTTTTGGTTTCATACGCTAACGTGTTTTGCAGGTTTAGAAGCAAAAAAAGTGAAAGCAAAGAGAGTTGCAGGGAACCCAAAAAGAAAAAGGTGGCAGAAGCTGATACCATGTCACAAGTATGAAGGGTAAAAGAGACCAAAGAGGAAAGTATGTATCAAAGGAAAGAAAGGAACAATGATAAATGAGGGGAAAATTTCGTACTGAGTTAATTCTTTATGAACATCACCTCTCTATCTATACTAATGTATAAGAGTTTGTAAAAAACATACAATTAATTTGGGATCAACCTAAGCGAGGAAATAATATACAATATATTTTCTAAACCATATGATGTTTCACGTAGCAATTTACAAATGGTGTCCAATGTCTTGTGGCTCAGGTGGCACCTCAGGAGATTATCATCTAAACAGTGGGGGTTCAAACACTCCATTCCTAAATAAATTTTCTAAAATCCTCCTCACCCTAATCATGATATTAAAAGAAAAAAAATATAAAAATGGCATCTTGAATCACAAATATATTCGCATACCAACATAAAGAATGTTTTCTATAAGAAAACTTCTTTGTAGAAACATCTTTTAAAAAGAAATTGGTAAATTTAGATAGATTAAAGAAAGATTAAGGAAGTGAGAACTAGGTTAAAGAAAAAACTATCCATGCTTTCCTTTAATCATGTGCAACAAATACCTTTTTTGGTTCTTTGAAAGAGTTATTAGATACCCTTCCAATTGTTTTTACTTGAGCGTGTGGGTAACTCTTTTTCCATGGTTTTTTTTTTGAAAGGTTATTAGATACCTTTCTATATTTTTTTAATTTAAATTGTAAGTAACTCTTTCGCTCAAAAAGAAAGTTTTTGTAAAAAGATAGGTATCATTTATTTAAAAGGCATGAATCACTCTTCAAATTGAGGTCCAAGTCTTGTGAATTCTGCCCGAACACACCCTCTTTTGCTAGAGGATGCCACAAAACTATCATCCTATCATGAAGGATGGATACACAAGTCATCTTTCTATTATTACTGGTTGTGCAAGCTAATTCCTCCAATGGATTGCCCTTCAGTTTCACTATTACTCTTCTTTTACTTTTTTTTTCAATTTCTATCTAATTTTTAATGAATAAATTATAGGATTTTTCTTTTTAAAAAATTCAAAGGTTTCTTTACACGAAGAAATCAAGGAGCGAGACACGGTAGGTTAAAGAAAAAGTAAAGGGCATAAATTAGATTAAAGAATGGACTAGCTTAAACCTTTTCCAGGTGCTCAAAGTAAAAGTTGGTACAAAAAAAAAAAAAAAAATTGGGTGATTCGTGCTTCTTTGCTCCTATTTTTTATAGAAGGAAAAACATGGCTTCCTCCCTACAATGAGTGGCCAGTTAGGGTGAGAAGGAAATCAAGAAAAATTTGTTTAGAATGGCCAGATATTGTGAACAACTACTATTGTTGATGAAAGTCTTGTATTAGAAAGATACAATTATCAAATAATATTTTAAACAATATTTTGTTGGGTTATCAACTTTTGCTTTTTCATCTTTTCTTTCCCTTCCTTTCATGTTGTATATTATGGAGCGGGTCCCTCAAGAACGGCAAATCCAAGTGGTGTGGGTACCCGATTTTAGCTTCGTGGTTTTCGGCGTCTTTCGTTGTTCTCAAGGTAAAAGGGGGCTCGGTCAGGTATGTCTTTATGGTTTATGTTTCTAATTTTTAAGGCTTTGGTTTCATACTTTTTCCCCCAAGCGCTGACGTGTTTTACAGCTTTAAAAAAGAAAAAGAAAAAAAGAAGTGAAAGCAAAGAGAGTTGTAGGGTACCCAAAAGAAAGAAGCTGATACCATGTCTTAAGTATGAGGGGCAAAAGAGACCAAAGAGCAGAGTATGTGTCAAACGAAAGAAAGGAACAAAGGTAAATGAGCAGTAAATATAATACTGAGTTAATTCTCTATGAACATCACCTCCCTCCGTTTTGGGTATCAGCTTCTGCCACCCTTTTCTTTTTGGGTACCCCACCACTCTCTTTGCTTTCACTGTTTTTTGCCTCTAAACCTGCAAAACACGTTAGCGCTTGGGGGGGAAAAGAGACCAAAGAGCAAAGTATGTGTCAAAGGAAAGAAAGGAACAATGGTAAATGAGGGGAAAATATTATTGCTGAATTAATTCTCTATGAACATCACCTCTCATCTATACTAATGTATAAGAGTTTGAAAAAAGCATACAATTAAATTTGGGATCAGTCTAAGTGAGGAAATAATATACAATATATTTTCTACACCATATAGTGTTTCACGTCTCAATTCACAAGTGGTGTCCAAGCTCTTGTGGCTCAGGTGGCACCTCGGGAGATCATCATCTAAATAGTGGGGGTTCAAACACTCCATTCCTAAATAAATTTCCTAAAATCCTCCTCACCCCAATCATGATATTAAAAAAAAAGTTTCAAAAATGGCATCCTAAATCACAAATATATTCGCATACCGACATAAAGAACGTTTTCTATAAGAAAACTTCTTCATAGAAACATCTTTCAAAAAGAAATTGGTAAATTTAATAGATTAAAGAAAGATTAAGAAGTGCAAACTAGGTTAAAGAAAAAACTGTCCATGCTTTCCCTTAATCTTGTGCAACAAATACCTTTTTTGGTTCTTTGAAAGAGTTATTAGATACCCTTCCAATTGTTTTTTACTCGAGCGTGTGGGTACCTCTTTTTCCATGGTTTCTTTTTGAAAGGTTATTAGATACATTTTCATATTTTTTTAATTTAAATTATAAGTAACTCTTTCGCTCAAAAAGAAATTTTCTACAAAAAAAATAGCTATCATTTATTTAGAAGTCAAGAATCACTCTTCAAATTGAGGTCCAAGTTTTGTGAATTCTGCCCGAACACACCCTCTTTTGCTCGAGGATGCCACAAAACTCTTTTACTATTACAAAGGATGGTTACAGAAGTCATCTTTCTATTGTTACTAGTTGCGCAAGCTAATTCCTTTGAGGGTTGCCCTTCAATTTCACTATTACTCTTCTTTTATTTCTTTTTCCAATTTCTATATCATTTTTAATGAATAAATTATAGGATTTTCCTTTTAAAAAAATTCAAAAGTTTCTCTATACAAAGAAATCAAGAAGCAAAGATACGGTAGGTTAAAGAAAAAGAAAAAGGCATAAACTAGATTAAAGAATGGACTAGCTTAAACCTTTTTCAAGTGCTCAAAGCCAAAGTTGGTATAGAAAAAATGTGGGTAATTTGTGCTTCACGATGAAACCATTCTTTACTTCACCACCTGAATCATGAACTTTTTTAATTTTTTAATGTTGGCGATCTCTTCATTTAATCTTCTTTGCTCCTATTGTTAATAGAAAGAGAAACATGGCTTCCTCCTTACAATGAATGACCAGTTAGGGGGAGAAGGAAATCAAGAAAAATTTGTTTAGAATGGCCAGATATTGTGAACAATTACTATTGTTGATGAAAGTCTTGTATTAGAAAGATACAATTATCAAACAATATTTTAATAAATGAATTGCCTATTCAACTTATCAGTAGGTTTTCTAGTAGCAACGTGAAGTTTTGGGAATAAATGGATTACAAGCGGAGGAGGCTTACATAACCAAAATCACTTGGTAGGTCAAGAGAGCTTTACACATATTTACCTCCAATAACCAAGAAGGGAGAGTCAAAAAGAACTCATAGAATTAAATATGGCTCCACTAAATATTAGATGAAACAAAATACAATATTTTCTAGAAGCTTCCAATGAGAAAGGAAAACAGAGTGAAGAAAGACTAAAAAGTGTGAAATAAGTTAACGGAAACCCCAACCATCTTTTGCTTTAATCTAGTACGGTGAATGCTTTTTGTGCTTTTTCCTTCGCAAGAGTCATTAGATACCCTTTGTTGTGTTTCTCTTGATTTTCCTGTTCCTTTATCGTGTTCCCAGTTGGCAGCAAGTAAGATTTTTTGTGTATTAGCTAGAACCTTGAAGACCAAGTATATAATGTTGTCTCCAAGCTACACTTGTATATATAGTGGTGAATGAGTTTTGCTTTTAGCAGTTATTGTTCAGAGTTTCTATCTATCGTTTGCTTTTTCTTGCCCCTATTATGAGTAAAGAAGGAGAGAACATCCCTTCCCGAGAGGAGCCCATCAAGAAAGAGTTGTTCAAAAATACCATGAAAGGCCAATGGAAGGAAGTTGTGAAGATATATGAAAAGGACCGAGAAGCTCACAAGATCCCGATCACCTGGTCGGGCGAGACAGCTTTGCACATAGCTGTCTCCGAGAACCAAAAAGAGACAGTCAAGGAGCTTATAAAATTAATCGTCGATAAAGGGAAGGGCAAGGCTGCTCTTAAAATTCAAAACAAGAGAGGGAACACTCCTCTCCATTTTGCTGCGACGCTGGGAAGTGTAGAAATGTGTAGTCTCATAGCCGGAGCTGATCCAGATTTGGTGGGCATTCCTAATATCAAGGGAGAAACCCCTTATTTCGTGGCAGCGTCGCATGGTAAGAAAGAAGCCTTCCTTTATCTTCACGGCATCTGCCGCGATAATTTCACGTATGCCAGGAGGTGGGATGGAGACAATATTCTTCACATCACCATTGATCGAGATCATTTTGGTGAGTAATATAAATGAAACATCCTGTTCTATTTTAAAATCTTAATGAAATAAAAGATAATATCTTTTCACATTAAATATGTTTTTAATAGATTCTTTAGTACTATATTTTTTTAAAGTGATACAAGGAATCTAAAATGAATTCCATCTTGCCCCTGACAGATTTGGCATTTCAAATAATTCCTTTGTTTGAGAAGAAGCTAGTAGATAGTATTAATCGGGAAGGGATGTTACCTCTCCATCAGCTAGCAAGCAAACCTTCTGCTTTTAGAAGTGGTTATCAAACGGTACTTTGGAAGAAAGTAATTTATAATTGTGAGTATCACTAAATGGTGTCTTTGCTCTTCATTTACATGGAGATTAAAATGGTTTTATTAAAAGAAGACTTACAAAATATATGGCATATTCCCTTGTATGAAATAATAATTGTTTATCATATGTAATTGCAGCCTTAAACGTAAGTCATAATTTTATCAATACACGTTGCATTCTGTCCCATTTTATGCAGATGGCATGAAAAGTATGTCATAGACAATTCTCTTTTTCCTTTTATTTGGGAAAAATTCCTTTTGGTTATATAATTTATATCTACTGATATCTGTCTCCAATTACCGATCTTTCTTGTTACTTGGAAGGCATATTTGTTGATAAACTCAAAAAGGAGCCATCTGATCAGCAATCAAAGGGCGAAAATAATCAAAATAATGAAAAGAATGTGAACAGCAAAAACAGTTCAAATTATCCTCAGATTTACACAACGTGCATGGAGTTCTTTCACTTTCTCAATAACTTCCTTGAAACAGGTATGTGAATGAATATTTAATTATTAGAAAGTATCATGGTGACAAAAAATAAGATAGTAAGAAATGAAAAACTAGTGTCTTATTTGTTGGCTTATTTCCAGATGCATGTTGTAGATAAATACGAAAACTTTTGTAGCACATTTTCATTCCTAAGATTCATTGGGTGTATTGAGCTATTGACCAAATTATTATTTTTCTTTATTTCACAGTCTTTTGTTTCAGATGTAAAAGGCAGCAAGATGAAGAGAACCCTGGAACAATAGGATATCAAGGTGATCTATTAGAATTTGGAAGACCACTCTAAAATGATTTTCGAATAAGAAAACGTACACTTCAACTCAAAGGAAAGAGAGAAAACTAAGAATTTAGGCTCATTGAGAAATATAATTTGTATTATAAAAATAAAATCATCGAATATTGCAGTTTAAATATAAATTTATTCTTTCAACTCATAAATTAAAAGTTTTTCATGACCTTATAATAAATAAGTTCAAATCCGTACAGGATCCGAGATAATTCCACCTAAATTAGGCTTTCTCAAGCATGCGATGGAGTTTCTCGGAATAGGTAACGGCTTCTTACTCGAAAGAGAAAGATTGTAGAGATCTTGTTTATTACTAAGCCATATGGTATTTACATCAACTGTATTTATTTATGCTTAACATTATAAATTAGCTTTTAATCTGTTGGACATTCCGTCACTAAGGACCTACGATGGTTGCAAAGATAAGGGATGAGAAAAAGAAGCACACTTGGGCAGTTCAGATCATGGAAGAGCTTCTAAGAATTACTTCTATGTACGAAGATGATATCACGACTGGGAGGTTACCCCAGCAAGATCAAGCCCAATCAAATCACGGGACAACGCCTTATCATATTGAAGGCTTCCAAGTCAAAATGACCTCTGAGAACATAGAGCAGCATAGCACCGGAGAAGGTAGTTATCTTGTTGTAAGTTTATATTTATTTTTAAAATTTTCAAGTAAAGAGATGTGGCCTTTTTCACATTTAACTTAAATTCTTAATAAATTTCTTAATAATATAGGATATCAAGTTTGTGTTGTTTATTTTACATACCTATCATCTTTCTAACTAAAACACATAATTTAAGGGTGACAAGGGAAAATTTTGCAAAGTTTCATAAAGCTAGTCAGACTCAACTTCACTATTCATCATAGGGTAGATACTATCAACAGAAATTTTGCTTAAATTAAATTTGTATTTTGATAGGTAAAAGCAAGAAGAAAAAAACTTTTTTTTTTCAATTAATCCGTGTAAGGTAAACACTTTAGCAATGAATATTGCAATTATTTAATCAATGGTCAAATATTAGTTAACTACACCTTCTGTTATTTGCAGGTCAACATGTAAAAAAACATAAAAAGCTACACGGGGAAACTCCCTTGTTACTTGCTGCTAAACATGGTATTATTGAAATTGTGAAGAAAATTTTGGAAGAATTTCCAATTGCTAAATATGATAGAGATGAGAATATGAAGAATATTGTATTGTTAGCAGCTGAAAATAGGCAATCATATGTATATCAAATCTTGCAAAAGAAATTTCTGAAGACAGACAGTGTCTTCCAAAAGGTAGATAAAGACGGGAATAATGCTTTACATCTTGCCGCAAAGCATGGAGAGTACAAGCCCTGGAAAGTTGCCGGTGCAGCCTTACAAATGCAATGGGAATTCAAGTGGTATGAGGTACGAGATCAATTGAAAATTTTATGTGCAGTGTTAAATAATAGGTGTCCCAAATTATCAATATACTTTCATATCTTCAATTTTTTTTCTCTTTAAACAATTAATTTTAACCAAAAAAAAAAACTAAATCATTTTTAATATAATATAAGGATTCAGTTTCAATTATGATGTATGTCATTATATATTGATTTCCCAAAATCACCTAAAGCCATTTGCATGTATTTGAAGATATCACATATATAATTACTTAAATTCCCATGGACATTATACAATATATGATACATGTGATTATATGAAAACATAAAAGCATTTTCTTCAACCTTGTGTTTCGCGGTATGGTGCAAAATAAGAAAAACATCATAAAGAGTATTAGATACCTAAATCTCAATCAAGAGTTATGTTAATATTATATATATCTTCTTAATATCATAGAAATAAAGTCTATATACTTATATGTACATAAAATGTGGTACTCTGATTAAATAAATGATTTGTGTTTGATAAACAGCAAAAGCAACGATATGCACTGGAATGACGTGGACCTTAATTTTAGCATAATAACAAAAATCTTTTTTGCCGGATGCTTGGCTTCATGCAGTTGGTGAGAGAATCCATACCCCCTAAGTTCCACCCCCACAACGACGACGGAGAAACCCCAAAAGAAGTGTTCAGCAAGACTCACGAGAAGCTCATCAAAGATGGCGGCGAGTGGCTGACCAAAACGTCGGAATCTTGCTCCGTGGTTGCTGCACTCATCGCAACCGTGGCCTTCGCCACCTCTTCCACAGTCCCAGGAGGTTTCAAGGAGGAGAGTGGCACTCCAACGCTAGAAAACCATCCGGCATTTGCTGTCTTTGCCATTGAATCCCTCGTTGCACTCTGCTTCTCGGTGATGGCTTTGATCATGTTCCTCGCCATTTTAACGTCACGGCACAGAGAGAAGGATTTTGGCAAGCAATTGCCGAGAAGGCTGTTGGTAGGTTTAACATCGCTATTCATTTCCATAGCTTCGGTGCTGGCTTCGTTCTGTGCTGGGCAATTCTTTGTGCTGAAGGATAAGCTGAAATACGCAGCGATTCCGGTGTATGCAGTGACATGCCTACCGGCGACGTACTTTGTTGTGCTAGAGCTTCCACTCTACTTCGATGTTATCTTCGCTACCTTCAGCAAGATACCAAAACGTAGCCGCGAGGTGGTTGAGTTCTAAGGCGGTTTATTTTATGGGAGTTACCCTTTCTCTTTATGTTTGTGATCGTGAATGTGTCTGCCTTTGACAAAACATTGTTTTCTATAGGAATCTAGTGTCGGACTAGAATTCCTTTTCTGGTCCTGTTATGTGCTTGAATGCGTCCGTCTTTGACAAAAGTTTGTTTTCTATAGGAACTTAATGTCGAAATGGATGGAAATCTTTTGCTGATTTTGTTGTGTGCCACCGCTTGTTTTGTCTTTTTACGTTGTTTCTTTAACTCTTTTGAGATCTAAGGCAACAAACTTAAATGACTCTTTCTATCTCTCCCTGGTAAACCGAAACTACCTGTATCCGATGTAAAGCATATAAGGATCCCTATTTATAGATGCTAATCTACAAAGCTATGAGAAGCAGAGGAAATGTATTCACAGTGGCTGGATTTTCCTTGATATTCGGTACGGATGGAGATAGCTGTTCCGTTGGAGAAAGAAATGAAATGCCTATCCAAAACTAGCAATCTGACTCACAAATTAGAGGAAATTTGGGCAGCGAGTCCCCTATATCACAAACTATTAATCTGACTCACAAATTACACTGCACCATTATGTATATTACATTGCAATATAACTATTACACTACCAAGGCATCCTTAAGAAGTTGTTTACTGATTCTTCTTGGTTGGAGACGAAGAGCCGTTTTCGTTTTCCTCTTATATCTGCCCTAGCCAAACAGTGTGTTTCATAAGTTAAGTCACGCGAAACTTAACTCAAGCACATGCCACCAAGTCATAATTATCTCTACCCCATCAATAACCCTTATTCTCAAAGGTTAATCTTGAGTGATAGGAATTGACTCTGGATATACTCTATATCTTCCCAAGTGAGGCTGTACTTAAGATGATATGACCATTGAACTAATAGATTGATCCTAGGCCCATTTCCTCTTCGGAACCATGCAACAATCCAATGTCTCATATGACTCCATTAATAAACGACTCCACCAATAACCTACATTGCCCATCCTTGAAAGGAGCTCTATGATATATTTTGTACTAGCACCCAATAACCTTTTTTAAGTTAAGACACATGGAAGACCAATTGTCTATTGGCATCCAATGGTAGGGCTAATCAATAAGCTTCCTTTCTGATCCACTTTGTAGTCATGTATGGCAAGGATATTATTAAGAATGGTCTTCCAAGTCATCTTTCTATTAATATTGATCTATAACGGATTGTCTTTCAATTTTATCACTATACTCTCTCACAGTTTGTTTTTCAATATTTATATAATTTTCCTATGAATACACTAATAGATTTTTTTTTCCCAAAAAATAAAAATCTACAAGAATTTCTTGCTACGAAGAAACAAGGAAATGAACATAGTACATTAAAGAAAGATTAAGAAAGGTAAAGTAGATTGAAGAATAGACTAGCTTTTACTTTTTTCGTGTGCACAAAAGAGAGTGCAGGGTAAGCTGGTCACTTTAGGAAGTAGCGAAGGAATCAGAACAGAACTTAGGAATATGCAGGTCGACCGCCTCAAGCTAGTGAAGCATCTTATTGTTCCCACCTCATAGTTTTGACTGGACCGACAGCGGCTCATTGTCAAGACCCAAGATGGAAAACTCCAAAAGGGGAGGACCCTGTCTCTCGTTGGAAAAACGAGTGAGTGATCTTGGATATATAAGATACTTAATAATTTTACTTAATAAACTAGTATTTTTAGTTCAAATCCAATTCTATGGCATCACGCTCATGCTCATGAAGACAACCATTCCTCATTGGTGTTGAATGAACGTGGACAATTAATGTTTCACATGGAGGGTCACTCCTTGCTCCACTTAGTTGCACCGGAAGTAGTTCTTGTGCTTTTTCTTTCGTGGGAGTTGTTAGATATCTTTTGTGTTTTCTTTTTCTCATAGAATAAAAAAGCAGGCAGTGTGAAAGATGTTGTGGACCAATTCTTTGCTCGAGCTCCAAGTCTTGTGAGTCCCACACCCTATACTTAGGTTTACTGCTCCCGCAGTGTCTCTCTTGATTTCTCTTTTTCCTGTATATCTATGTTACATGCAAGTTTACCAATCTCCATTAATGAGCCTAGCAAACTGTCTTTACCCGCCTTACCGTCGTATGGCCCTGCAAGGGCATGGCAAACGTGGCTTACCGGGCGCACGTGTTTAACCTCCTCCTGTAAATGTCTATCAAAAGGCAATGAGAGTAACAAAAAGTCAGCTACTAAATTATATTTTTCTTTTATGTTTAAAAAGATTGCTATCCTTTTTCATAAATCGACTTAAAGAGGAAATTGGTTTTTTTGTGCAGGTCGTTCTCTACGTGCTGTATTTCCTCTCCAACTTGAGCGAGCCTAAGTTTTCCATGCCAAAACACAGTTGCTAACCTCTGTACGATTGTTGTAGATCGGAACTTTTTAATCCTGGGTGGACTTAGTTTGGAAGCCTCCTTTGTCTAAAAGCAGAATCAGAGGATTTCAATATGTCGTCTAGCACCTTAATTGATGCAAAAAGTACCACTTTCCTCAGACCTTTCTGAGGTTTATGGGGCTTCTAAAAACACTATGAACAAGCCCATAATGCATGGAAGTACCCAAAAAATAAATAAGTAAATAAAACCTCAGGTGCATGATTGAAAAGTGTCACGACATCTCGGAATGAACTAAAACTTTTACTGTGGGATCGTGAAAGTGAAGATCTTTTGCAGTGTTATGAAGACCTCTGTGGTTGGTCACAAGGAAAGTAAAATAACTCTGGACTTAAGAATACAAGTTCTTATGTGCGTCTCTGTTGGCACTTGGCAGGATTTGGAAGTAGAACCAAGCAGGAAATCTCATGCAAACTTGTTAGACCGGCCTCTTCATTGGCCTACTTTTTGTCTCTGCCATCTGCTTCTAAAAGCACTTGTTTTTCAGTGATCATCCTCGTGGATTCGTCTCGATCCCAAGTACTAAGAGCTCTCTTGGTATTTCAGAGCACCGTGAATGAAGGTAGCCGAGCCACCCCTCGGATCAAAACAAAGAACTCCGACTTCAAAGTCCTATTTTTCAACCATTTTGTGCAGATTTCCTCTTTTCTTCTCGTGGTCCGCTTTTCATAGCTGATCAGGAGTTCGCATGTGTACCGATCGGAGGATGGGAAGGAATACGAAGTTGGTAGGGAGTTCTTGTTTCCGGCTGTGGGCCATACACGGAAATGGAGGCTCACCCAGCTCTCATACTGCTTAATTTTCGGATTTCCGAAGTGTTTGAAGGGCTTGTGGACGGTTGTTGGCTTCGCATTTTCGCATTTCATGCCGATCGTCCCCCTCGTTCTGCCTGCACTCCTTTACTAACAATGTCCAGGTACCCTCCGTATTCTTCTTCTTCTTTTTTTCTCCCCCTTTTTTTCAGCTAAACCCAACTATTGATTGGTATCATTCTATGGGTTTCTGTTTAGATTTGTGATCTATGTTCCAGCATGATTAATTTCTGATTTGGGCATGGCTGGTTTTTGTTTAGATAAGAGCAGGGGAGAATCTCATGGGATTCAAAGAGATAATGACTAACAACGATTTCCCAATAAGCTTCCCCCTTTGGGACTTCTTTTACCATGCCGTTTGGGCAAGAAACAAACAATGTTTCTTGATTTCTTTTTCGTCTCGTCTTCTTTTTCAAAGAAATCATGGGTCAGTCTCCAAATTGAGGTCCAAGTTTTGTGGATCCTATCCCAACTCACCATATTTTGTTGGAGGGTGGCCTCAAATTTCGTCCTATTATTAAGGATGGTCCCGCGAGTATCTTTCTCTTTTTATTGGTCTTCAATGGTTATCCTTCACTTCCATCATTACACTCCTTTTACAACTTTATTTTATTTTTACTTTTAAAATAAATTTTTCAATGAATTCACTAAAAGACAAATTTTTTTCAAAAAGAATTTCCAGAAGTTTCTTTTTACGAAGAAGAATTCACTAAAAGGCAAACTTTTTTCAAGAAGAATTTGCAAAAGTTCCTTTTTACGAAGAAATCAGGAAATGAATATGTAGTAGGTTAAAGAAAGAGCAACGCTTTTACTTTTTCATGTGCACAAAAGAGACGGACCGGGTTGAGCAGGTCACTTTTGGAAGCAGTGAAGGAATCAAAATAGAATTTAGGAATATACAGTCCCATGTCTGAGGCTAGTCAAGCACCTTCTTGTGACTTGGACTAACAACAGTTCGCTGTCACGATCTAAGATGGAAAACTCGAAAAGGGGTTGGACTTTGTCCCATGGTGGAAAAACAAGTGAGTGATCTTGAGCATATATAAGAAAAGTTCAACGTCACGATCCAAGAGGAAAACTCAAAAGGGGGCAGGACTTTGTACCGTGGTGGAAAAACAAGGGAGCGACCTTGAGCACATAAGAAATTTAAAAATTTCACCTAATAGGTTAGTCTTTTGAGTTGAAGTCCGAGCCCGGTCCTCATTGGTGTCAATGAGTGTGGATGATTAATGTTCATGTAGGGGATCACTCCTTACTCTCCTGAGAAGTTGCGCCGAAAGTACTTCTTGTGCTTTTTCTTTTGTAAGAGTCGTTAGATAACCCTTTCCTCGTACAATAAAAAAGCAGCCGGCATCAAAGACGTCGTGGATCAATTCTTCTCTCGAGCTCTAAGTCTTGCGAGGCCTTCACTTCAAAGCTAGGTTCCCAATCGACAGCAGGTAAAATGTTTTGTATGTACCAACTAGACCTTCAAGATGATCTATATGTTGTTTTCTTCTGGCTACACATGTATATCTATGTTACGTGGAAGTTTATCAGGCTCCATTATTGAGCCTAGCATATTGTCGTACCAGGCATGCAGTAGTATGGCCCTGTAAATATGCATGGCAGACGTGCCTTGCCATGCGCACGTGTCTGACCTCCTCTTGTAAATGCCTATTAAAAGGCCAAGAATATAATAAAAAGACAGTAGGGTATTTATCATCAAAACCTCTCAAATGTCTCTGATTTTTCCGTTTCCATGGTAAGACTAGAGTTGATGGTTTCAAATAATCCAAATATTCAACCACTCAATCCAAACAACAATCCAGCAAGTGCCACTTTGCCCTGTTGCGTGCTCAAAATCGTGCACGCAACAGTCTATTCCTCAACACTTAAAAGTGGATTGAGTCTTGCTTTCATCAGCTATTGTTCAGACTTTCTATCTAACTCAATAGACTTTTCTTATTCCTAGAATGGATAGAGGAGAGAACACCACTGCCGGCACAGATCCAACGAGCAGTCACATAACGGTGGACAAACTAAAGAAGGCTTTGTCCAAAAGTACCATGAGAGGCGAATGGAATCAAATTGTGGAGATATATAGAAATCACCCAGAGGCCCACACATTTAAGCTCACTAAGTCAGAGGAGACTGCTTTACACATAGTGATCTCCGAGAACAAAGAACAGATAGTCAAGGCACTCATAGAATTAGTCCTTGCTCAACCGAATGGCAAAGATGCTCTTAAAATTCAAAACAAGAAAGGGGACACTCCTCTCCATTTTGCCGCACCAGTGGGAAGTGTCGATATTTGTAAGCGGATAGTCAAAGCTGATGCATCATCGGTGGGTGTTACAAATGGCAAGGGAGAAACCCCCCTTTTTCGTGGCAGCGTTGCAGGGTAAGAAAGAAGCCTTCCTTTACCTTCACAGCATCTGCTGCGATAATTCTCTGTATGCGGTGAGGTCGGATGGCGACACTATTCTTCACTGTACCATTGCTCGGGCTCAATTTGGTGAGTAATATAAATGTCTTACTCTGCTTTCTTTAACGTAATGTAATGTATGGTTTCATTATTATGGACCTATGAAAGATTTTTATTTTTCTTATATTTAACACTCATCCTCACGTCACCATGTAAGGTTGAACTTAGAAACAACACGCATGATGTTGTATAAGCATAGACTAAAGACTTAGGCACAACCCATTGGAATGCTGAGAAAGACTTGAACTTTAATAGTATATTATAAATTTTTATCCATCTTAAAATCTTAATGTTATTAAAGAACTCTTTTAGCAATATAAAATAACAATTCTACATTGTTTAGACCTTAATATGTCTAAAAAAGATGAAAGCAACTAAGAAATACTGTTGAAACTTATATAGTGAGAAATTTAATGAAAGCTAAAACAAGTTTTATTGTGCACTTGATAGATTTGGCATTTAAAATAATTCATTGGAATGGAAAGAGGCTGGTAGACTGTGTTAATCAAGAAGAAATGTCACCTCTCCATCAGCTAGCAAGCAAGCCTTCTGCTTTCAAAAGCGGTTACAAAATGGGACGGATGAAGTCATTCATTTATGACTGTGAGTATCACTAAATGGCATTATTTTTACTTGTAGAGTAAAATAGCTTTTTGAAAGATATTCCCTTGTATAAAATAATAATTGTTTACCATATGTAATTGCAGCCTTAAATGTCAGTCATAATTTTATCAAAACATATTTTGTATCTTGTCCATTTCATACAAATGGCATCAAAAGCATGTCATATACAATGCTCTCTTTTTTTTTTTGGCATGGGAAAGTCCTTTTTGGTGTAAATTATTTTTTGATCAAGTAATTTATATCTACAAAAATCTGTAATGGATAACCAATCTTTCTTGTTATTTGGAAGGTATATCTATTGATGAACTCAAAGTGGAGGCATCTGATCAGCGATCAACGAATGAAATGATTCAGAACAACGAAGAGAATGCCAACATTCAAAAATGTCCTAATTATACATTATGCACAGAGTTGTTTCACTTGTTTCGAAACGTGGTTCAAGCAAGTATGTGAATAAATATTTAATTATTAGAAAGTATCATCGTGTGACAAGAATTAAGATGCTAAGGAAAAAAAAACTAGTGTCTTATTTTGCTGACTTATTAGCACACATAGGCCACAATGAAGTAGTGCATATTTTGGTTCTTAACATTAATTTGATGTACTAAGCTGTTGACCAAACTAATTTTTTTGTATATATTTCATAGTCACTTGTTTCAGATGTAAAAGGCAACCAGATGTAGAAAACCTCGAAGGAGCAAGACATCAAGGTGATTTGTCCCCATCAAAATTTCAAAGACGACTCTAGAATAATTCTAGGCCCACTAAGAAATATAGCCTCGTATCATAGAATAGAATCATATACTAAAGAGATAAATTAATTAGACATTGTTTAAAATTAAATTTATTCTTTCAACTCATAAATTAATTTTTAGATTAAACTTTCAATTCTTTTATAAAATATCAAAGTCTGAACTGAAATTTGATTTGAATCCCATTCAACTTATGCCCTTTCTATGTGTGGGCTATTGAGTAATATAGTCCCACATCAAAAAGATATAATCTTTGAATACTATCTAAATGTGAATTTCTTCCTCTAACTCATAAGTTAATTTGTAAATTAGACCTTAATTTTCTTACAAGACCTTATAATGAATAATTGCTATCTCATACAGGATCTCATATTCCTCCACCTAACTTTAGCTTTGCCAAGCGTGCGTTGGAGCAAATGCTGATAGTTCTTGGAATAGGTATGTCAGAATGTACCCAACGGCAACCATTCTTACGAGAAAGATCTCAGAGATTATTGTTTATTACTAAACTATATGGCATTTTAAATCTCACTTATATTTAGTGATTGGTAAATGCTGCCACCTCTTATTTATGCTTAACATTATAAATTAGATTTTAATTTGTTGTGTGTTCCGTCAATAAGGACCTGCTGCGGTAAGAAAGATGAAGGAGGATAAACAGAAGCACAGGTGGGCAGTTCAGATCATGAACGAGCTTTTAAGACTTACTTCTATCTACGAAGATGATGGCACGAATGGGAGGTCCTGCCAGCTCGAAGAAGCCCAAAAGGACAAGACAAAACTTGAAGTCCACGGAGGCGAAATTTCCCCTGAACTTGTGCAAATGAAACATAGTGCTGGAAAAGGTGACCATCTTGTCATAAAGTTACCCTTATCTCAAAATTTTAAGATAATGGGAGATAGTATTTTTCCTTTATACTTAAATTGGGTTTTCAATGTCTTAACTATATTTTTGATTAAACTTAAGCATACTTTAAGATGGGTCATTACTTTTCATTTAAGTCATTAAGCAAAGTTTGGTTGGGTTTCAAGTCATTAAAAAAAATTTGATTTTTTAATTTTCTCCTTAAGATATTAACTGCATACTATTCATTTAATACATCACTTAAATCCCAAAACACATAATTAAAAGATCATGAAGGCCACTTTAGCAATGAATATTGTAATTATTTACTCAATGGTCAAATATTAGTTAACTAGTACTTGTGTTATTTGCAGGTAAAAATATGAAATACTATGAAAAGTATGGGGAAACTCCCTTGTTACTTGCTACTAAATATGGTATCATTGAAATAGTGGAAGAAATTCTCTGACAATTTTCATTTGCTAAATACGATAGGGATGAAGATAGAAAGAATATAGTATTGGTGGCAGCAGACTACAGGCAACCACATGTATATCAACTCTTGCTACAAAAATATACACAAATAGAAAGCCTCTTTCGGAAGTTAGACAAACATGGGAATAGTGCTTTGCATCTTGCTGCAAAGCTTGAAGACTATAAGCCTTGGGATACTCCAGGGGCAGCGTTGCAAATGCAATGGGAACTTGCATGGTATGAGTTACGAGATCAATGAAAAAACCCATCTAAGCTGTTTGATAAAAAGTGTCTAAAATAACAGAATCGTTTACCGGATGCTTGGCATGACGCAGCTTGTGAGAAAGTCCATGCCCCCTCAGCTCTTTCCCCTCGTCAACAATGGCGGAGAGACCCCAAAAGACGTGTTCAGAAAGACTCACAAGGATCTCATCAAAGAAGGCCACAAGTGGCTGGCCAAAACCTCAGAATCTTGCTCCGTGATCGCTGCACTCATCGCGACCGTGGCCTTTGCCACCTCTTCCACAGTCCCAGGAGGTATCAAGGAGAAGAGTGGCACTCCAACGCTGGAAAACGGGCCAGCATTCAACGTCTTTGCCATCTCATCCGCCATTGCACTCTATTTCTCAATTATAGCTTTGCTCCTGTTCCTCGGCATCTCAACATCACATGACGAAGAGAAGGATTTTGGCAAGCAGTTGACAAAAAGCCTACTGATGGGTTTATCGTCGCTATCCATTTCCATAGCTTCGGTGCTGACTTCATTCTGTGCTGGGGATTTCGTTCTCCTAAAGGGTAAGCTGGGATACGCAGCTTATCCGATGTTCGCGGAGGCGTTTTTTGCAGTGGTACAGGTTCGGCTCTACTTCAAAGTTATGATTGCTACCTTCAAGAAGTTATCAAAACGTAACCGCAGAGGTTTAGTTTTAGAACTGGAGCTGTAATTTAATGGTAAAGTTTTTGGCTTTGGACATCAAGATACTCGATCTGAATTTTGTTATCCTTTTATAGACTTGTATTCGCTCTCTACGTTTGTGTTCATGATTGTGTCCGTCTTTGGCAAAAGATTGTTTCCTATGGGAATTTAATGTCGAAATGAAACTCTTTTGAACCATGTAATAAGTTTAGTTATAACTCATGAATTAGATGAGAGACCTTTTCTATGGTTGTAAGAAAAAAATATTGACAGTTACACTTTACTTATAACCTATTTTATGTAAAATAAAAAAGAAAAGAAAAGATTTTTATCTTTTAATAAATCGATTTAAAGAAGAAAATTGGTTTTTTATAAGTTTTTATAAGAAAGTGGGATATTGGAGAGAAGAAGAGAACAAGCCAATGAGTTGTGTGAATAATTCTATATTTTGTGTCAAATTATATAGAGAAAGAACTACATTGATAGACTTGAATTCTAATCTAAAAAAGAAATATAATAATAACAATGAATATAAAATAACATCTACAGAATAATCTCAATAGGAATTCCCATAAGATATCCATTATTAACGTCATATATATCAACAATTTTCCATGCCAAAATATAATTATCTCATTTTGATTTTTTTTTATGAATATATGAGTTTATTCATCAAAGAATACAAGAGTACAAACACTTAAGAGTATATTTCAGCATCACAATTCATCTAATTGAGTTTGATTATTTAGTAAAACAATTGTTAATCTTTATATAATTGTTATAGATTGGAACTTGTTTGGAAGCCTGCTTGGTCACCTTAATTAACTCAAAAAGCACCACTTTCGTCAGAACGAGGTTTATCAGCTTCCAAAAACACCATGGAAGTCCTCCGTTCCCACCCCCACCCCACCCCAAAAAGAAAGAAGAAAAAACTCGGGTGCAGGATTGAAAAGTGGCACGACATCTCAGAATGCATGGCAAAAAATGAGTTAGGATTCCGGTTGCTGTGAATACGGTTCTGTTTGGCTAGAGGTTGAGGAAAAACACAAACGAAATGGTAAGACTGGTTTTTCTGATCAAATGGGTCAAATAATGAACTAAAAACTTAAAGATGGTGATGGTGAAAGTGATGAACCTTCTGAAAGCACTCGTTGTTCAGTGATCATCTACTTTTCTCTCCGCCATCTGCATCTGAAAGCACCCGTTGTTCAGTGATCATCTTCTGTTCTTCCTCATGGATTCTTCTCTAACCCAAGTACTAAGAGCTCTCTTGGTATTTCAGAGCACCGTAATGAAGGTAGCCCAGCCCTTCGTTCAAAACAAAGAACTCCGACTTCAAAGTCTATTTTTCAACCATTTTGTGCTGATTTCCTTTTTTCCTCTCGTGATTCGCTTTTCAGAGCTGATCAGGAGCTTGCATGTGTACCGATCGGAGGACGGGAAGGAAAATGAAGTTGGGGAGAATTCTTGGAAGCTCACCTAGGCCTCATATTGCTTTATTTTCGGGCTTCCGAAGTGTTTGAAGGGCTTGTGAACCGTTATTGGCTTTGCATTTTCGCATTTCATGCCGATCGTCCTCCTCGTTATACATGTATTCCTTCTCTGCTAATGACGTCCATGTACCCTCCGAATTCTTCTTTTTGTCTTTTGTTTTTTTTTTTTAAAGAAATATAAGTTTGTATTACTAAAAAATGTTATACAAAAGTATAAGAGTATATATCTTAGTATATATCTTAGTATTATAAGAATTACAAAAATTATAAAAAAAAAATAGAGATTAAAAGTCTCAAAATCTCACTTGTGTAATTTTTCTTATTTGAGCCAATATGATCAAAATATTAACTATTTTATTATGAAATTGTCTTCTATTTCATTATGTCTATATACAATAAATGTAAAGTAAAAAAAATATCTTAAAAGCTTTGGAGCCAAATTTGTTCTTTTAATTGCTCTTATCATCCATTGTAATTCTTTATTCTATCCTCTAATATGACATTGAATTTCCTTCTAAATAAACATAATCTTCCAAATCATCCTTATCTATGTATATATATATTTTTTAAAAAAAAGAAAAGATGATTCTTGTTTTCAACTTGAGACTAAAAAAAATCATGATATAAGTTAATTAAAATGAGTTATTGTATTATTTCTTCTGTTATAAAAAGTCATTCTTAACAAATTAATCATCCAATGAAATTATTTTTATTAATGTCATTATACTAATTCACTTTTTTATTAATTAGTTAAAGGTCCTAATAAATTTATTTGTAACAATAGGTAAACATATAAAAAACTGAAGTAAGTATGGGCCCTAGTTTAAAAAACCTCTCCAATTCTATGTCATTCAACATTTAATAACAATCAGCATTATTAAAAAATAAATTACATTTTGTACTGTAAATCCACTTACTCTATAAAAAAGTGTGTAAAGATTGATAAAATTTCAAAATATATGTCTTAAAAAAACTTTATTTTAAAGTTTAAGATTTAATTACCCTAATTCCCCTTTCTTCTTTAATGAGTAAACTATTTGCCAAACTACTTTTGAGTTTCTATTATGGTTTATGATATATGCTACTATATATACTACTATGCATGATTAATTTCTGATTTGGGCCTGCAAAGACTAGTTTTTGTTTGATAAGAAAATGGAGAATGTCATGGGATTCAAACATATAATGACTAACAACAACTTACCAATATGCTTCCTCCATTTGGGGCTTCTTTTACTAGGCTATGTTGGTAAGAAAACATTGATTCTTTTTCTTTTTCAACTATTGCCTCACGATTCTTCAAAAGTTGTTTGACTAAGTCCAAATCATGTGGGCGTTAGGATGCCCTCTTGAAATTTTTATTTTTATTTTTATTTTTTAACTCACATATCTTTAAGATTCGAACTTGAAACCAAAAAATCCACATAACCAACTTGTGTACAATTAGAAGAGGACAAATGAAGTAATTGAGATAGCTTCATATTATTTCTCTCCAAATCTAAATCCCACATGGTCTAAACAAGGCGTCAATCCTACCCCAGCCATGGCATTCCTAGGTGAAGTATGGGTTAATCTTCAAACCACATTCAGAAACCAATTTTTCACGTTCTTACTTTCTCTTTGAATTACTCAGAAATCTCAATCTGAAGTCAGCACGCCAGAGATCTGGAAATTAGTTACCAGTTGGGTTGCAGAATTGACAAAAAAGAGGCATCATAGTTTCCAACCAAGGAAATGTGCCAACAGAGTAATAAAACTCACAATCAACAAGCGAAAAGCATGCCTGCGGTTTATCAGGACCTGAACTGTCTTCCTTATCCGATTGCCATGCCCAGGCTATCAGAGGATAAACAAAAGGAACACAGCTCACCAGGTTTGTTGCATGTGCTCTCTGTTTTGTGCTTCTGTTTCTCCTCCTTCATCTTTCTTACCGTACTAGGTCCTTATTGACGGAATGCACAACAGATTAAAATTAATTTATAATGTTAAGCATAAATAAGAGGTGGCAGCATTTACCAATCACTAAATATAAGTGAGATTTAAAATGCCATATAGTTTAGTGGATCCTATTAAACAACTAGTTTAAGGTATAAGGTGAAGGGAAAATAGTCCCTATTCAGTTTCGACAAAAGTTCGATATTTTAGTGCAAGCTTCTATGGAATAAACACCTTTTCTTTTGGAAGATAAAGCAAACCAGAATCTTAACTTCAGATTCATGTTATTGCAAGATTACAGAGGTTGTTCTTTCACGATTAGCACAAAACAGAGAGCACATGCAACAAACCTGGTGAGATGTGTTCCTTTTGTTTATCCTCTGATAGCCTGGGAATGGCAATCCGATAAGGAAGACAGTTCAGGTCCTGATAAACCGCAGGCATGCTTTTGAGTTACTTCTTTGATACCATTTCACAAGTATAAAGGGCAAAAGAGACCCAAGAGGAGAGTGTGTGCCAAAGGAAAGAAATGAAAAATACTAAATGAGGGGAAAATGTCATATTGAGTTACTTCTTAATGAACATCACCTATCTATCTATACTAGTGTATAAAGGTTATAAACATGTACAATTAATTTGAAACCAACCTAAGCAATGGGATAATATATAACATATTTTCTATCCATATGGTATTTCACGTATCAATCCATAAATGACATCCAAGACATTATGGCTTAAATGGCACTTAAGCCACCTAAGCGGTGGGTGTTCAAAGACCCCCTCCTAAATATATTTCCTAAAAACCTCCCCACCCCAACTCTAATAAAAAAATAAATCCACCAATGGCATCCTAGATCATCAATATATTCACATACCAACATAAAGAATGTTTTCTATAAGAAAACTTCTTTGCAGGAATATCTTTACTAAAGAAATCAATAATTGTACGGCTTAAAAAAGATTAAGAAGTATACACTAGGTTAAAGAAAAGACTAGTCATTCTTTAATTTAATCTTGTGTAGCAAATTCCTTTTCTAGTTTCTTCTTTGAAAGGGTTATTTGATATCCTTCCATTTATTTGAAAGAAAAAGGTTGTAGAAGATGATACCATGTTGCAAGTATAAAAGGCAAAAGAGACCAAAGAGGAGAGAGTGTGCTAAAGGAAAGAAAGGAAGAATATTAAATGAAGGTAAAATATTATATTGAGTTACTTCTTAATGAGCATCACTTATCTATCTATACTAGTGTATAAGGGTTATAAAAGGGTATAATTAATTTGAAACCAACCTAAGCAAGGGGATAATATGCAACATATTTTCTATCCATATGGTATTTCATGTATCAATCCACCAATGACATCCAAGCCCCTAACCACTTAAGTAGTGGGGATGCAAACACCCCACTTTCTTAGTAAACTTTGTAAAATCCTTCCCACCCCAGTTCTAATAAAAAAAGAGTTCCACAAATGGTATCCTAGATCACCAATACGTTCATATACCAACATAAAGAATGTTTTCTATAAGAAAAAATTTTCATTGAAATATCTTTAATAAAGAAATTAGTAAATATGTGTAAATTAAAGAAAGATTAAGAAGTATAAACTAGGTTAAAGAAAAGACTAATCATGCTTTACTTTAATCTTGTGTGACAAATACCTTTTCTAGTTTATTCTTTGAAATGGCTATTTGATACCCTTCCATTTATTTTTATTTTTATTTTTTCAAATGTGTTGCTAACTCCTTTGCCATGGTATCTTTTCAAAAGGTTATTAGATTCCTTTTTATATTATTTTATTTAAATGTGCGGGAAACTGTTTTGCTAGAAGGAGAGTTTGTATTAAGAGATAGGTATCATTCATTTAGAAGTCATGAATCACTCTTCAAATTGAGTTCTAGTCTTGTGAATTCTACCCAACCACACCCTCTTTTGCTAGCAGATGTTGCAAAGTTGTTGTCTTATTATGAAGGATGGTCACGTGAATCGTCTTTCTGTTAGTACTAGCTGTGCAAGTTAGTCCCTCTAATGGGTTGCCCTTCAATTTTACCGTTACTCCTCTTTTATCTTTTTTCAATTTCAATTTCTATATTTTTTTTAATAAATAAATTATAAGAATTTTCTTTTAAAGAATTCAAAAAAAATTACAAAGAAACCAGGAAGCAAAAATACATTAGGTTAAAGAAAAGAGTAAAAAAGCATAAACTAGATTAAAAAATGGACTAGCTTAAACCTTTTCCAAGTGCACAAAGGAGAAGTTGGTTAAAAAAAAATGTGGTTGATTCGTGCTTCACGATGAAACCATTCTTTACTTCACCACATGTTGCACGAACGTTTTTAAGTTTTTTAATGTTGGTGATCTCTCCATTTAATCTTCCTTGCTCCTAGTGTTAATAGAAGGTGAAACATGGCTTCCAACTTACAATAAATGACCAGTTACGGGGACACGGAAATCAAGAAAAATTTGTTTAGAATGGCCACATGTTGTGAACAACCACACTTAAGGGTGAAAGTCCTATATTAAAATAATACAATTATTAAGCAATAGTCTAATAAAAGAATTGCTATCCAACTTATGAGTAGGTTTTCCAGTAGCAGCATGAAAGTTTGGAAATAAATGGAGCACAAGGAGAGGAGGCTCACATGACCAAATTGGAGAACCTAGCCATCTTTTGCTTTAATCTTGTATGATGAATACTTTTTGTGCTGTTGCTTTCTTAAGAGTTATTAGATACCCTTTGTTGTGTTTCTCTTGAATTTCCTTTTTCTTTATTGGGTTCCAACTGGCAGCAAGTAAAACGTTTTGTGTGTACTAGCTAGATCCTTCAAAACCAACTTTATACTGTTGTCTCCAACCTACACATGCATACATAGTGGTGAATGAGTTTTGCCTTTAGCAGCTACTGTTCAGAGCGAACAGAATATCCCTCCCGGCATAAAGCCAAAAAGCTGTCAGACAATGGAGGACGAAGGAGAACAAAACGTCGGTCCCGGCAAAGATGGAACGAGTAGTCCGAAAAAGTACACAAAGAGAGACTTGTTTCAAAATACCATGAAAGGCGATTGGAATGCAGTTCTGGAGATATATAGAAAGCACCCAGAGTTCCACATGCTCCAGATCACCAGCTCAGGCGAGACAGCTTTGCACATAGCGATCTCCGAGGACCTAGAACAGAAAGTCGAGGAGCTTATAAAATTAATCATCAATCAAGGGAATGGCAAAGCTTCACTTAAAATTCAAAACAAGAGAGGGAGCACTCCTCTCCATTTTGCTGCGGCACTGGGAAATCTAAAGATGTGTAAGCACCTAGTTGAAGCTGATTCATCACTGGTGGGTGTTTCTGATAGTAAGGGAGAAATGGAAAGAAAGAAGTCTTCCTTTATCTTCATAGCATCTGCGGCACTAGTCGTGGGTATGCCTGGAGGTTGAGTGGTGACAGTGTTCTTCACCTTACCATTGCTCATTATCATTTTGGTGAGTAACATAAATGAAATATCCTACTTTCTTTAAAATGAGTTATGTAAAGATTCATTGTTATGACTTATATCCATCTTAAAAATTTCAAAGCTGCAAGTTCTCAATAAAATTTTTAATAATGTAGGATGACAATTCTAAATTACTTAATATGCTTTTTCACCACGAGTTTAGACTTGGATACAACTAACATAATTCTGCATAAGTGTGATCGCCAGACTTAGGTACAGTCCAAAGGGATATTAAGAAAAAAAATAGGGTTCTAGTATTATGTTATAAGTTCATATTTATTTTAAAATTTTAATTAAATAAAAAATAAATATTTTCGCATTTAAATATGTTTTAATTGGCTCTTTAGTAATATAGAATAACTCCACTCCACTTAATTTTCTTGGGTGTAAAAATGATGAAAACATTAGTGAACAATGTTGATATTTATGTAGTAAGGAACTTAAATAATCCTAAAACAACTTTCATCTTGCACTTGATAGATTTGGCCTTTCAAATAATTCATTTGTACGGGAAGATGCTGGTAAATAGTTCTAACCAAGAAGGGATGTTACCTCTCCATGAACTAGCAAGCAAGCCTTTTGCTTTCAGAAGTAGTTGCCAAATGGGACTATTGAAGATAATTTTTTATAATTGTGAGTATCACTAAATGGTCTCATTGTTTTTTGTTCACGTGTAGAGTATAATGGTTTATAGAAAGAAGACTTACCAAAAATATGACATATTCCCTTGTATAAAATAATAATTGTTTCTTATATGTAATTGTAGTCTTAAAGCTAAGTTATAATTTTATCAAAAATGTCACTTAACTAGCTAACTTAGTAGTGAGTTAGTAGGAGTTCCAATCATGAAATCTAGAATTCGACACCTTATGTGTGTGAATTGAGTGTGTAGCATTGTAATATCAAAAATATATATATATGAACAACGTTGCATCCTATTCCATTCAATAAAAGGGCATGAAAAGCATTTCGTACATAATTCTCCTTTTTCTCTCTTTTTTGCATGGCAAAATCCCCTTTCTGCATAAAGGATTCTTTTGATCATATAACCTACATCTACTAACATCTTTCATGGATTATAAAATCTTTCTTATTGCTTGGAAGGCATATTTGTTGATAAACTCTGCGTGGAGGCACCTTATCAGCAGTCAAATAATGAAAAGAATAGGAACAGTCATAAAAATTCAAATTGTCCCCAGATTTACACCAAATGCCTGGAGTTCTTCCAGTTTCTCGATAACTTGCTTGAAACAGGCATGTGAATAAATGTTTAATTATTAAAAAGTACCAAGGTGAGACAAGGATTGAGATAGTAAGAAACGAAAAACTAGTGTCTTATTTTGGAAGCATATATCTAGATGCATTTAACGAAACTTTTTTTTTTCCCTTTATTTCACAGTCATTTGTTTCAAATGTAAAAAGAAACCAGATGCAGAGAACCCTGAAGGAGCAAGAGATCAAGGTAAATCTATCTGCGTACTCCATCAAAGTTTGAGAGACTAATCTAGAATAATTTTCGGATAAAAAAATTTAGTCTTTAACTTAAAGGAAAGAGAGAAAAATGATAATTTGGGATCACTAGGTACATGGGGAGGAGGAGGGGATTTTTGAGGATATGGGGATTTGAATATCTAACCCAAGGGTTAGACACCAATAGCTTTACTATTAGAATACCGGCTTAAATGTAAATATTGTATATTTTGCATACAAGAGAGATAAGTTTATTAGATATCATTTAGATATAAATTTTTTCAACTTGTAAGTTAATTTTTAATTTCTATTATACAATATCATAACTCGATTTGTTCTCAATGCCATTTGAGATATACTTTTTTTAGTATTACTTTCGTTGGAATTTGTTCCTCATAAGGCAGACTTTTTACTGATCTTAAGTTCTATCTCGTACAGGATCTAAGATTCCTCGACCTAATTTGGGCTTTATCAAGCGTGCGTTTGAGGTTCTTGGACTAGGTATGTGAATATGTTCCCAACTGCAATGGTTCATAAGAGATGTTGTTTATTACTGAGCTTTATGGAATTTACAATCTCACTTAAATTTGCAATCTCTTAGTTATACTTAACATTATAAATTAGTTTTTAATCTGTTGGGCATTCCGTCACTAAGGACCTACCACGTTTGGAAAGATAAGGGATGAGAAAAAGAAGCACAGGTGGGCGCTTCAGGTCATGGACGAGCTTTTGAAACGTACTTCTATGTACGAAGATGAGGTCGCCACTGGGACGTTCCACCCGCAGGATACAGACCTTGCAGAGGACGACAAGAAGCCTTATCAAGTAGAAGACGACCAAGTCAAAATTTCCTCTGATGACATTTCCCATGATCTTCCGCAAACGAAACATGGAGTCGGAGAAGCAGGTCTTCCGCATACGAACAGAAGAAACGACCAACATGGCGTTGGGGGAGGTAATTGTCTTGATAACTTTGCATTTATTTCAAAAACTTAAGGTATTCAAAGTAATATTTTTTTTACATTTAAAATATATTTTTAATAAATTCTTTAATAATATGGGACATTAATTCTTTTTTTTGTTGGTAAAATAAGAAAAAAATTATTAATATTAAAATACATGCACCCAACTCATGCATGCAAAATATCAAACTCCAACTCTTACCTCACCACAAGTTGACAAAATAAGAGGAAGAGGGAGTTGTTTCTTCCCCGATACTTGAACTACCAATAAGGGACAACTTCACATTTATCTTAACAAGAATTTGTCTTAATAAGATGAATGGTGAAATTTGTATTTTGACAAATAAAAGCAAATACACCAAAAAAAAATTATTTCAATCAATTTATGTAAGATGATACTTCAGCAATGAATATTGCAACTATTTAATGAATGGCCAAATATCAATTAATTGCACCTTCTATTATTTGCAGGTAAAAAGTTACATGGGGAGACTCCCCTCTTATTTACTGCTAAACATGATATCATTGAAATTGTGAAGGAAATTTTAGATAGATTTCCAATTGCTAAATATGATAGGAATAAAGACATGAAGAATATAATATTGATGGTAGCAGAGAATAGACATCAACATATATATCAACTGTTGCAGCAAAATGATTTATGGGAAGAAAACCTCTTTCGGAATTTAGATAATAATGGAAATAGTGCCTTACATCTTGCTGCAAAGCTTGGAGACAATAAGCCTTGGAATGTTGCAGGGGCAATGTTACAAATGCAGTATGAATATGAGTGGTATGAGGTATGAAATCAGTAGAAAATTTCATGTAGGATGTTTAATATAAAGTGATTAAATTACCAATGTTTTATATATGTTTAAATTCTTTTTTTCTTTTTTAACCACCAATTTAAGTGAAGAAATTAGATCCTTTTATCATAATATCAAAGCCCAAACTAAATTGTGTAGTACATCATTACAACTAGTTCTCTTGAAATATCTATTTCATTGCTTCAACTAAAGTCATTTGCATATATTTAAGATTACCTTTGACATGGTACAAGATTATATACAATTGACTATTTGAACAAAGAAAAGCTTTTTTCTTGATCTTTTGTTTTACATGTGATTCAGAATAATACAAAATAACCTGAAGAATATTAGAGATCTGAATCTCAAACAAAAATTTTGTTAATATTATTCGTATATTTTAACATCACAATAATAAAGATGTACTTATATGTATATGAAATCCAGCACTTAGTCTTGAAAATACAAGTTTAAATTGTTATTTATTGTTGTGAGTTTATTACATTGTTATGAATAAATAAATGATTTTATGTTTGGTAAATTAAAGAACCACCGCTCTACGCTTGACTAGTTAGGCCCTTAATTTTAGCAAAAGAAAAGAAATGTTTTATTGAATGCTTGGCTTCATGCAGTTCGTGAGAGACTCCATGCCCCCTCAGTTCTACCACCTCGAGAACAACGAAGGAGAGACCCCAAAAGACGTGTTAAGAAAGACTCATAAGGACCTCGTCAAAGATGGCGCCATGTGGCTGGCCAAAACCCCGGATTCCTGCTCCGTGATCGCTGCACTCATCGCGACCGTGGCCTTCGCCACCTCTTCCAGAGTCCCAGGAGGTGTCCAGGAGAAGAGTGGCACCCCAACACTGGAAAACCAGCCAGCATTCCGCGTCTTTGCCATGTCATCCGCCGTTGCACTCTACTTCTCAATCATAGCTTTGCTCCTCTTCCTCGGCATCTCAGCATCACAATACGAAGAGAAGGATTTTGGCAAGCAGTTGACGAGAAGGCTATTGATAGGTTTAATGTCGCTATTCATTTCCATAGCTTCAGTGCTGACTTCATTCTGTGCTGGGGATTTCCTTGCGCTAAAGGGTAAGCTGGGATACACAGTTTATCCGATGCTCGCAGCAACGTTCCTTTGTTGTGGTAGAACTTTGGCCTTACTTCGAAGTTATGTTGGCTAGCCTTCAAGAAGTTATCAAAAGCTAACCCCTGAAATTAAGTTTTAGAACTGAAGCCTAGTTTAATGATAAAGTTATTAGTTGTAGACATCAAGATCCTCAGTTTGGATTTTCTTCCCTCGTTTCTGAAAACATAAAAGGGATGTTCGGATCCAAAGCGTTTATTCCATTTGTTTCGGTGTTGTTTTCATTTTATGGAGTTGTACTCTCTCTCTCTCAATGTTTGTGGGCGTGAATGTGTAAGTCTTTAACAAAAGATTGTTTTCTATATGAATTTGATGTTGGAATGGAACTCTTTTGTTGCTTTTGTTGTGTGCCACGGCTTCTTCTTTTGCCTTTTTACTTTGTTTCTTTAAGTCTTTTGAGATAATTTTAAATGAGATTCTCTCGCCACACACATTAATCAACATTATCATACAATATATTTTTTGAAAAGCAAAAGCTATTTTCTTTTTCTATTGAGATGCAAAATGTAATAAAGGTTTATTAGTTGATAATAATAACTAAAATACTTAATCCTTTTTTAACCTTGTTGATCTTAAGTAGGATTTTACCAATTTTACTTTTAACAAAATTCACAGAAAATAAGAAAAATTATTAAGAAAATAAATATGCAACACGTGAATTGAAAAGCGATTGATCTCATTATATAATACAGTATTTTTATTTGTAATTTTTTAAAATACTTTTGGGTTTGAAATGAATTTAAACTATAGATATTAATATAATCATTAAGTTTTTGTAAATTTTCAAGATTACTATACGATTTGGTAAGCTATCACCATATCGTGGTTTTAATTTCTTAAAGTTTGATAAGACATTAAGAAAAATTCAGCGTAACTGAAGATTATGAATTACAATCAATCTTCAAATAAATAACAGAAGATGTAAATATTTTTTTTAATACAAAAAGATTGAAATGTATTCGTATCCATTGTTTTACCTTTTCCGAGAATACTACCAAAATGTTATTGTCAAATTTAGAATCTTTACGACATAACATCCGAGGTTTCAGTCGGACATGGCCAAAAAAAAAAAAAAAAAAAAAGTTTGAACAGTAATGCCAAATTTTCAAATATAATAGGTTTTGGATATAAAAGGAAATTGAAACATAAAAGCAAAGTGTGGAAGCATTCGAATATATAGAAATAATCGAATGGATATGCTCCTTACCTAGCTGATGGGAATCTTGTTAACGGAAAAGTGCAAATTATGACACAATTTTTGGATTAGGTGGTGATTTACCTAAAGAAATATATCTTGTATATTCTAAGAATTATTTCTTATTTATACTTTGAATATTTTATAATATATCTAAAAAATAAATATACATATTTTTCTTAAGAATATCTCTTTTTTTTAAAAGGTTATTCTTCATAAAACGTCGTCATCAAGATATATTCATTTTCTATTACATACATAAAGAACTCACAGTATTAAAATTCAGAACATGAAGGAAGAGAGCATTTCTTAGAGCAAATATGACAGGGACCCCTGGAACCTGTTAGTGGATAGACAGATCAATGCATGTCAAGAGACCATTTTTTATGTGCTGCAAGAAGCAAATTTAAATAGCACCTGAATTTCTTAAAAGCAAAAAATCAAAAACAGAGACGACCCTTCATGCATCCGACCAAAACATAACAAACTAACCTCGTGAAACTTCTTCCGGAAATCTTTGTCCTGACTAGCAACAAAGAAGTGCTCAGGATTACTCTGTCCAAGGACCTCCACAACACAAGCATCAGCACTCCTACTTCTCTCATGATCACATCTGTAACGGAAATTTGATCCAATGTAAGGAACATCAACAATGCGTCGGAAGATTTGGGTTAACCAAGCCACAGAATTAGCTAGGCCTCTCAAGTTTTAGCCCATAAGCGTAAGAGTGTTTGTTTAGTGAGAGGTACATAAACCTGGCTGTAATGGGCCGATCAGTGGCCTCAGGAGCTGGAGAAAATGAGCTACCAAGTCGGTCCAACCCAGCAAGAACACATATGAAGAATATTACCCAATGTAGAATTAGCTAGGCCTCTCAAGTTTTAGCCCATAAGCGTAAGAGTGTTTGTTTAGTGAGAGGTACATAAACCTGGCTGTAATGGGCCGATCAGTGGCCTAAGGAGCTGGAGAAAATGAGCTACTAAGTCGGTTCAACCCAGCAAGAACACATATGAAGAATATTACCCAATGTCTTTTTGTGTTTACTTTTACTTATATGTAGCAGCGTAATATGTAAACGATTAGCTTTTTTTTATGGATTAGGCTTATACCATGTCCATTATATTTATCCAAGGTATGATTATTACATCCAACCTTGTTGGTATTAATAAAATTTGTCAGGGTACAGTCCCTGTTCTCCAACAAAAAAAAAAAAAAATGGAGGGGTTCAAAGGCATCATTACCACAACAAG
Organism: Casuarina cunninghamiana; assembly: GCA_028551485.1. Lineage (NCBI taxonomy): Eukaryota > Viridiplantae > Streptophyta > Magnoliopsida > Fagales > Casuarinaceae > Casuarina > Casuarina cunninghamiana. The sequence goes on along the minus strand of CM052368.1, from coordinate 432,135 downwards.
AGATAAAACCTTTGATTACTCCAACATTGGGCCATTGTCACAAAAATAAAAATAATTACTTGAATAACAACCAAACAAAAGAGACAGAAAGGAAGGGCAAAGGAGACCTGGTGGTGAAGAGTTTGACAGGGGCACCGGCAAGGATGTTAGAGAGGGATTGGTCGGCAGGTTTGATATTATTGACAATAAGCTGGTGGATGAAGGTACCATCACATAGGATCTTGAAAGGTTGTCTAAACCCGAACCTCACACCTTTTCGATGATGCTTTTGCTTTTTAACCTTCATTTATGTCACAAGTAGGTGTTGTCCCATATTAAAAGTAAAAGGATAGATCTATGGTCTTATAAGTTATGAGATTTCTCTACTTAATACTTTTAGATTTTTGGATGGACCCACACATTTTAATATGGTGTCAAAGTCAAGTTTGAGCCTTTGCTTAGTAATCTCCTTTTAAAAAAATTTCTTCTTAAATATAGGTCATCATTAAAATAAATTCATTTTCTATTTACACATAAAGAAAACTCATAGTACTAGAAATGAAAACAACAACCAATTAGTTAATTGAATTGAATTAAATTTTTTGGCCCTCTAACATGGTGTCAAGGTCAAGTTAAATGTGTTGCATCATGTGTGACTTTGAGCCCAATGTCACTCGAAATTTGGGGACATGTGTGCATAACGAAAGTTCCATATCAAGTATGCAATATCTTGTAATAAAGCTTAAATGAAAAAAGTATTTTTCCAATTCTAAAATTTGCTTTTAAGTTAAACTTTTCATCCTTTTAACCAAAAAAAAAAAAAAAAGTAAGAAGCATAAAAGAAACTAAAGAATTAAAAAAAGTTTGGAGGCTTTAAAAGCTTTAGAGGAATTTGTTGAACTCACTAATCTATATTACAATCCAAGTAAATGTCAAATGTTCTTCTTAGGGTTATCAAAACAAGAGCAACTTTTTATCTTAGATCACACACCTTTCCCTATGGGTACACTCCTTATTCGATATTTTGGAGTTCCTTTGATTACAAAAAGACTCACTTATACTAATAGCAAAGGTCTGACATATAAAATATTTGAAAGAATAGAAGGTTGGGGACTAAAACATCTTAGCTTTGCAGGAAGGTTACAATTGGCAAAATCGGTCCTAATTTCTATATGTACATTTTGGATACAAGTTTTCTTACTGTCGAACAAAACAATTAATGAGATTGAGAAAAAGATTATGAACTTTCTATGGGTAGGTACTACAAATACACAATGCTCCCACAAAGTTGTTTGGCAAACAGTTTGCTCACCAAAAAAGGAAGGGGGATTAGGGTTACCAAATCTCAAACTTTGGAATAAAGTCCTTTTAGGACGTCTGCTTTGGAAACTCATCAATCTTCCAGACGCTTCATTATAAAGTAAGTTGATCCACAATACAAAATATAAAAGAACTTCAGTAATGCAGCTTGATATTAAAGATACCATGGCATGGAGTTGGAGAGGCTTTCTCAAACTAAGGCGTACACTTACCCAAGTTCTTTATACATGTATCTATTGTTGCAAAGAAATTTATTAGGACCTTCAACCAGTTAATGAAAAAATGGATTGGTATGATTTAATTTGGACAGGGGGTATTTACAGACATAATTTTATTGGATAGCTAGTTTGTCAAGATCAACTCTTTACAGCAGAAAGAATGGTACGATGGCTTTCTTTAGTTAACTTATACTGTGACTTTCATCAGTCCATGTTAAAAATCGGAGTCATCTTTTTTTTGAATGTCCATGAACAATGATAGTTTGGAAGACTATCCCTGCTCAGAATGGAATTCGACGTCATATTGGAAAATTGAATGAAGAATTGCAATGAATGATTAGAGCAACTAAAGGAAAGGATTTGGCTGCAAAGCTTTTTAAAATATCTTTTTTAGTTTGTATTTATTATGTATGGACAAAACGAAATAGAAAATGGTTTCAAAATAAAATAATCGACATTCCCATTATATTGGCTAAAGTAAGGAAAACTATATGAGGAAGAGCTTTTTTGTTTCAAAATGTAAAATTCTCACAAGAAAATGTCATTTTGAGTGAGATTTGAAGGCTTCCAACCTCTATCTTTTCATAGTTATTGAAATTTTGTAATTTTGGGGTATGCCCATATGCTTTTGTACATTACTTTTTATTAATGCAAACTTACATTTCAACCAAAATAAAAATAAAAAATTAAAGAATTTATTAACTTACACCTTTTCCAAGTGCACAAAAAAGAAGTTGGTGTGGAGAAAACGTGGATGGTTATGTAAGGGACCATTCTTTCCTCCACGACATGATGTATGAAGTTTTTTAAATTTTTGAATGCTGGTTATATCTTTATTTAATCTTCCTTGCTCCTAGTATAGTAATGGGAGAAACATGGCTTCTAACTTAGAACAAATGACCAGGGGAAAAGGAAGTCCAAGAAAAATTTATTTAAATTTTTTTTTGTTTTAACCGTGTTTCCTTAACTCTTGTGAAATCTAAGCGGACAAGTGGAGTTGGTCAAATTGTGCCTCATCTGAGCCTACTTGACATGTATTATAGCTAGAATAAAAAATCAATACGAAAAAAGTATTTACAACAGAAGACTCCTACAAAATCATCTACTTCAAAACTATTACTGAACTATACGAGGTTCGGTAAGGTACTTTTATCTTACAAGAGAGGGATTTCAATATTTCTATAGAAGTGAGGTATTCCTTTTGATTTTTGTAAACCAGTTGTTTCATTTCTTTCTTTATTCTTTTATTTTATCATGGGATTCTCCACTTATTCTTCGTCATTGTTTTCTTTGAAACCTTTCCTTCATCTTACTTTGCCCATCTTATGCACACGTAATTGTGTTCGGGTATTAACTTTTGCTTTTTCATTTTTTTTTTCTTTCCTTTCAAGCCGTATCTTATGGCGCTGGTCCCTCAAGAACGGTGCATCCAAGTAGTGTGGGTGACTCGATTTTGGCTTTGTGACTTTCGGCGTCTTTCGTTTTTCTCAAGGTAAAAAGGGGCTCGGTCGGCTATGTCTTTATGATTTATGTTTCTAATTTTTAAGGTTTTGGTTTCATACTGTTGCACCCAATCGCTAATGTGTTTTGCAGGTTTAGAAGAAGAAGAATAAAAAAAAGGTGAAAGCAAAGAGAGTTGTAGGGAACCCAAAAAGAAAAGGGGTGAAGAAGCTGATACCATGTCACAAGTACGAGGGGTAAAGAGACCAGAGACGAGAGAGCGTGCCAAAGGAAAAAAAAAATCGTAAATGATGGGAAAATATTATATTGAGTTAATTCTTAGTGGACATCACCCACTTATCTATACTAGTGTATACGAGTTTATAAAAGGATAATTAATTTGGAACCAACCTTAAGCAAGGAGATAATATACAACATATTTTCTACCTCATATGATATTTCATGTATCAATCCGCAAATGACATCCAAGCTCCCCATGGCCCAAGTAGCACCTAAACCATCTAAGTGGTGGGAGTTCAAACACCATCCTCAAATAAATTTCCTAAAAATTCTCTCCACCTCAACCCTAATAAAAAAGGATATCCACAAATGGCATCCCGAAACACCAATATATTCACATACCAACATAAAAAAAAAACAAAAAAATTTATACCAAAACTTTTTCATAGAAATATCTTTAACAAAGAAATTAGTAAATATACATAGATTAAAGAAAGATTAAGAAAAACTAGTTTAAAGAAAAAACTAGTCATGCTTTACTTTAATCTTGTGTGGCAAACACCTTTTGTAGTTTCTTCTTTGAAAAGGTTATTGGATACCCTTCCATATTTTTTAATTTAAATGTGTAGGTAACTCATTTGCTAGAAAGAAAGTATGAATAAAGAGATAAGTGCCATTCATTTAGAAGTCATGAGTCACTCTTCAAATTGAGGTCCAGATCTTGTAAATTCTACCCAACCACACCCTCTTTTGCTATAGGATGCCACAAAGCTGTCATCCTGTTATGAAAGATGGTCACGCGAGTCATCTTTCTATTATTACTGGTTGTGCGAGTTAATTCCTCTAATGGGTTGCCCTTCAATTTCAGCACTACTCTCTTTTACAAAGAAACCAGGTTAAAGAAAAGAGTAAAAGCATAAGCTAGAATAAAAAAATGGAGCAAACCCTTTCTAAGTGCACGAAGAAAAAGTTGGTTAAAAAAAAATGTGGTCGATGAAGCCATTCTTTACTTCACCACGTGATGCATGATTTAATTTTTTAATGTTGATGATCTCTTCAGTTAATCTTCCTTGCTCCTAGTGTTAATAGAAAGAGAAACATGGCTTCCACCTTACAATAAATGACCAGTTAGGGGGAGAAGGAAATCAAGAACAACTTATTTAGAATGGTCAGATATTATGAACAGACACTTTTGATGGCAAAAGTCTTGTATTGGAAAGATAAAATTACTGAATAATATTTTACTAAAAACTTGCCTAGCCAATTTATGAGTCGGTTTTCTAATAGCAACATAAAGTTTTGGAAATAAATGGATCACAAGTGGAGGATGCTCACATGACCAAAATCACTACTTTGGTCCAGAGAGCTTTACACATAGCTGTCTCCAAGAACCAAGAAGGGAGAGTGGAAAAGAACTCTTAGAATTAATCATGGCACAATTGACTGAGTGTGAAGCAAGTTAACGGAAAGCTTAGCCATCTTTTGCTTTAATCTTGCATGGTAAATACCTTTTGTGCTTTTGCTTTTGTAAGAGTTATTAGCTAACCCTTGGTTGTATTTCTCTTGATTTTGATTTTCCTTTTCCTTTATTGTGTTCCAACTGGCAGCAAGTAAAAGGTTTTAAAAACCAACTAGATAACGTTGTCCCCAAGCTACACATTTATATACAGTGGTGAATGAGTTTTGCCTTTAGCAGCTATTGTTCAGAGTTTCTATCTATCATTTCGTTTTTATTGCTCCTAGTATGAGTGAAGGAGTAGAAAACACCCCTGCCGGCTTAGAGCCAACGAGCAGTCAGAAAATGGACATCAAGAAAGAATTGTTCGGAAATACCATGAGAGGAAACTGGGATGAAGTTGTGAAGATATATAGCAAATTCCCGGAGGCTCACAGGTTCAAGATCACCAGGTCAGGCGAGACAGCTTTGCACACAGCGATCTCCGAGAACCAAGAGCAGATAGTCGAGAAGCTTATAAAATTAATCGTCAATCAAGGGAGTGATAAAGCTGCTCTTAAAATTCAAAACAAGAGAGGAAGCACTCCTCTCCATTTTGCTGCGGCATTAGGAAGTCTAAAGATGTGTAAGCACATAGTTGAAGCTGATTCGTCATTGGTGGGTGTTGCTGAAAACAAGGGAGAAACCCCTTATTTCATGGCAGCGGCGAACGGAAAGAAAGAAGTCTTCCTTTATCTTCATAGCATCTGCGGCAATAATCCTGGGTATGCCAGGAGGTCGAATGGTGACAGTATTCTTCACCTTACCATTGCTCAGGATCATTTTGGTGAGTAACATAAATGAAATGTTCTACTTTCTTTAAAATGAGTTACTTATAGATTCCTTATTATAACTTATATCCATCTTAAAAACTTTAAAGTTATTGATTCTCAACAAACTTTTTAATAATGTAGGATAACAAATTCTAAATTACTTAACAAGCTTTTTCACCATATGAGTTTAGACTTAGATACAACCAACAAAATGCTACATAAGTGTGATATTTAGATTTAGGTATAGTCCAGGGGGATATTAAGAAAAAACTAGATCTCTAATACTTGTTATAGGTTCATATTTATTTTAAATTTTAATGAAATAAAAAATAAAACTTTTCACATTTAAATATGTTTTTAATTGGCTCTTTAGTAATATATAATAACTCCACTCCACCTAATTTTCTTGTGTATAAAAAGGACGAAGACATTATTAAAGTAAATTGGTACTTATGTAGTAGGGAATTTAAATAATGCTAAAATGAGTTCCATCTTGCACTTGACAGATTTGGCCTTTCAAATAATTCATTTATATGAGAAGAACCTAGTGAATAGTCTTAATCAGGAAGGAATGTTACCTCTCCATGAGTTAGCGTGCAAGCCTTTTGCTTTCAAAAGTGGTTACCAAATGGGACTCCGGAAGAAAGTCATTTATAACTGTAAGTATCACTGAATGATGTCTTTACTTTTCATTTACAAAGGAGAAAAAAATAGTTTTATAAAATGAAGACTTACAGAATATATGGCATATTTCCTTGTATAAAATAATGATTGTTTCTTATATGTAATTGCAGCCTTAAAGGCAAGCTATAATTTTATCAATACACGTTGATCTATTCCGTTCAATACAAGAGGCACGAGAAGCATTTTATATATAATTCTCCTCTCTCTCTTTTTTGTTTTTTTTCTTTTTTTGAATGGCAAGATCCCTTTTTTGCATGAAGGATTCTTTTGATCATATAATTTACATCTACTAACATCTGTCATGGATTATCAATCTTTCTTATTACTTGGAAGGCATATTTGTTGATGAACTCAATGTGGAGGCACCTTTTCAACAATCAAATAATGAAAAGAACCAAAGCAATGAAGAGAATGTGAACAATCATAAAAGTTCAAATTGTCCCCAGATTTACACAACATGCATGGACTTCTTTCACTTTCTCGATAACTTGCTTGAAACAGGTATGCAAATGAATGTTTAATTATTAAAAGTATCACGGTGAAACAAGAATTAAGATAGTAAAAAACAAAAAATTAGTGTCTTATTTTGGTAGCATATTTCTAAATGCAATTGACCAAACTCTTTTTTCCTTTGTTTCACAGTTATTTGTTTCAAATGTAAAAAACAACCAGATGCAGAGAATCCTGAAGGAACGGGAGATCAAGGTACTCTATATAGGTTGAGAAATACAATTTTGTATCATAGAGGTAAAATTATTAGATATTGCACTTCTTTCTTTTTTAGGTATATGGGGAGGAGAGGGGATTTTTGAGGGTATGGAGATTTGAACATCTAACCCAAGGGTTAGACACCAATAACTTCACCAATAGGATATCAGCATGGATGTAAATATTATATATACTTTATGCAAGAGAGATAAGTTTATTAGATATCATTTAGATATAAATTTATTCTTTTATCTCGTAAGTTAATTTTTAGCTTTTTTTTAAACAGAATATCATAAGCTACATTTAGATTTTTTTTTAATGCAATTTGAGATATAATTTTTTAGTATTATTTAAATTGGAATTTGTTTCTCATAAGATAGACTTTTTAGGTGACCTTGAATAAGTTCTATACCGTACAGGATCTCGGATTCGTCCACCTAATTTGGGCTTTACCAAGCGCGCGTTCCACGTTCTTGGACTAGGTATGTCTGTATTATTGAGCTTCATGGAATTTACAATTTCAGTTATACTTATTTATGCTTAACATTATAAATTAGTTTTTAATCTGTTGGGCATTCCGTCACTAAGGACCTTCCGCGCTTGGAAAGATGAGGGATGAGAAAAAGAAGCACACATGGGCGCTTCAGATCTTGGGCAAGCTTTTGGAACTTACTTCTATGTACGAAGATGATGTCGCGACTGGGACCTTCCACCCGCAAGATACAGACCTTGCAGAGGACGAGACGAAGCCTTATCAAATAGAAGAGGACCAAGTCAAAATTTCCTCTGATGACATTTCCCATGACATTCTGCAAACGAAACATGGAGTCGGAGGTGGTGGTCTTCCGCATATGAACGAGAGAAACGACCAACATGGCGTTGGAGGAGGTAATTATTTGTTAACTTTGTATTTATTTCAAAAACTTAAGGTATTCAAAGCAATATTTTTTACATTTAAAATAGATTTTTAATAAATTATTTAATAATATGAGACATTAATTCTTTTTTTTTGGTTGGTAATAGAAGAGGTTTTTTTTCTTTTTTCTTTTTTCTTTTTTAGTATCACAATATGCACACCTAATTCACGCACACAAGGTGTTAAATCCTAAACCTCAATTAAAATCTCAAATCACATGGTTAGAGTTCCTACTAACTTACCATTAAGCTAACTAGTTAAGTGAAAAGAAAAGAATATTAGTGTTTCTTCCCTGATACTTTAACTGCCAATAAGAGACAACTTCAAAATTCATCTTAACAAGAAGATTGGTGAAATTTGTATTTTGATGGGTAAAATGCAAACACACACAAAAAAATTATTCCAAAATATATGTAAGGCAAACACTTTAGCAATGAATATTGCAACTATTTAATCAATGCCCAAATACTAGTTAACTACATCTTGTGTTATTTGCAGGTGAAAATGTAAAAACACCTAAAAAGTTATATGGGGAGACTCCCTTGTTACTTGCTGCTAAACATGGTATCATTGAAATTGTGAAGGAAATTTTAGAAAAATTTCCAATTGCTAAATATGATAGAAATGAAGACATGAAGAATATAGTATTGTTGACGGTGGAAAACCGGCATCCACTTGTATATCAACACTTGCTACAGAAAGATATAAAGACAGACAGCCTTTTCTCAAAGGTAGATAAAAATGGGAATAGTGCTTTGCATCTTGCAGCAAAGCATGTAGTCTATAAGCCATGGCATATTACTGGGGCAGCATTGCAAATGCAATGGGAATTCAAGTGGTATGAGGTACGAGATCAATGAAAAATCACTCGTAAACTGTTTAATAATAGTTGTCTTAAATTATCAATATCTTTTTCATACATATGTTCAATTGTTCCTCTCTTTTAATATTCAATTTTAATGGAAAAAAAATTATGTCTGATAGCAATATTAAGATTCAGTTTTAATTATGTTGTATGTCATTTGTTAGGAATCATCACACAATTCTTAAACAAAGGATCAAGTACAAACACAAATACACACTGACACAAGATATTTTTAAGAAAGTTAGAACCAACAATGTCTTGTGTCCATCATCATCTCTACTAATATTTTAACTATTACAATCTCAATCTTTTAAATTACAAAGACACAAAAACTCTCACGACCTTAGTTTTGTAATATTTTTCAAATAATTTAATACTTAGTTATTAGTATTATCTAAGTTTTGGTTATATGCCTTATTATGAACTACTTAAAGTCCCTTTTATAGGCCTTCAATGTGGGACATGAAGTATTTCCTTTCCCTTCTTTCCTTTTTCCAATTTATGTGGGACATGGACTCCCATGTCATATGAGACTCCTTTGAGACTTTGAGTTGTCCCCAACATCATTATAAATTATTTTCCAAAATCAACTAAAGTCATTTGCATGTATTTTAAGATATCAAGTATATAATTATATTAAATTACCTTGGACATTGTACTATATATTGTACATGTGACTATTTGAAAACATAAAGTTTTTTCCTCAATCTTGTGCTTTACATTGTGGTGCAAAATAACAAAAACATCATAAAGAGTATTAGATATCTTTTACTGAATGCTTGTCTTGATGCAGTTTGTAAGAACAAACATGCCCGCTCAGTTCTACCCCCACAATGGCAAAGGAGAGACCCCAAAAGACGTGTTCAACGAGACTCACAAGGACCTCATCAAAGAGGCCAGCGAGTGGCTAACCAAAACGTCTGAATCCTGCTCCGTGGTTGCCGCACTCATTGCGGGCGTGGCTTACGCCACCTCTTCCACATTCCCAGGGGGTGTCAAGGAGGAGAATGGCACTCCAAAGCTGGAAAACCTGCCAGCATTCGGCATCTTTGCCGTCTCATCCCTAGTTTCACTCTGCTTCTCAGTGATGGCTTTGATCTTGTTCCTCTCCATCTTAACGTCACGGTACCGAGCGAGAGATTTTGGAAAGCAATTGCCGAGAAGGCTGCTGATGGGTTTAACATCGCTATTCGTTTCCATAGCTTCGGTGCTGGTTTCATTCTGTGCTGGGGATTTCTTTGTGCTAAAGGATAAGCTGAAATACGCAGCGCTTCCGGTGTACGCAGTGGCGTGCCTACCGGCAACGTATTTCGTTTTGATAGAGCTTCCGCTTTACTTCGATGTTGTCGTCTCTATCTTCAGGAAGATACCAAAACGTAGCCAGGAGGCGGTTGAGTTGTAAGGCGGTTTGTTTCCTTTGTTTTCCATCTTATGTTACTTGCTCTTTCTCTTTATGTTTGTGTTCGCGATGTGTCTGCCTTTGGAAAAAGATTGTTTTCTATGGGAATTTAGTGTCGGACCATAATTCTTTTTCTGGTCCTGTTGTGTGCAAATGCTTCTTTTCTTGTCTTTTTACTTAGTTTCCTAAACTCTTTTGAGATCCAAGGGGACAAATTTAAACACTTCTATCAAGACCAGATTACAGATATCCATATACTTTCTTCTCATTACTGAAATATTTTATAGGGGCCAAATGTGTTCTATCCAAAGAGATAGAAATAACTACCAGATTTTTATAACGAGACATCCAAAATACCTCTCAAATTTTGGGAAGATGACTGAAGTTTAAAGCTTTCACCATCCCTGGGCTCCCGGTGATTGCTGGCTTATGGGGATGAATTGGACAGGCAAGGAGTATGGATTCGTTTGACCCAAGTTTGTATTTGAGCCCAAAAGGTAGTAAGACGAGCCAAACTTGGTCTGGGCTCAAATTGAGTATCCCTGACCCCATTGGGCGTGGCCCAAGTTGGTCCGACTCAAGTGGGCTTGACCAAACTGGGCTCCATGTAAGCCCACTTGACTTGTATTGCAGCAACACTCAAAAATTAATACCAAAAAAGATATTTACAAAAAGTCTCCCAAAGTTTACTACTTTAAACTATTACAAGAATATTTGAGGTATGGTAAGGTATTATGATCTTATGGATTACAATGTTTACATATAAAAAAGATCTTTATATTTATATTTCCTTGTTTATTTTTACAAATCAGATATTTCACGTCTTTTCTGGCTCTTTTCTCTTATCATGGTCTCCTAATTAAAGTGTTATAAGCTTATACATTTCAAAAAGTTAGCTTAATAAGAAGTCGTTACTCATAACACTCCTTCTCCACTTATTCTTCTTCATTGTTTTCCTTGAATCCACTTGTTCTTCTTCATTGTTTTCCTTGAAACCTTTTCTTTCATCTTGTTTTGCCCATCTTTAGGTACACGTAACAGTGTTGGATTATTAGCTTTTGCTTTGTCTTGCATGCTTATGTTCGCGTAAAACTTAACGTGTTTGGTCGCTTTGCGGCTTTCGGCATTTTTTGTTTTAAGGTAAGGAGGGCCTCGGATAGGTAAGCCTTTTGCTTTGTCTTTCATGCTTATGTTCGCGTAAAAATTAACCTGTTTGGTCGCTTTGCTTTGCGGCTTTCGCATCTTTCGTTGTTTTGAGGTAAAGTGGAGCTCGGATAGGTATGTCTTTTGCTTTGTCTTTCATGCTTATGTTCGCGTAAAACCTAACGTGTTTTTTCGCTTTGCGACTTTCGGCATCTTTCGTTGTTTTAAGGTAAAGAGGGGCTAGCGTAGGTATGTCTTTATGGTTTATGTTTGGAATTTTGAGGTTTTGGTTTCTCACTTTTGCAAGCCACCGTTAACGTGTGCTGCAGGTTTAGAAGCAAAAAACGAGAAAGCAAGGAGAGTTTAGTGAACCCAAAGATGAAAAGGTTGCTGGGACCTTTTTATATCGAGTGAGTATGTTGGTTCGTGTTTAAGAAAATAAAAAGGCTACAAAAGCTGAGGCCACGTCACAAGTGTGAGAGGCAAAAAGAGGCCAAAGAGGAGAGAATATGTCAAAGGAAAAAAAGGAGCAATTGTTAATGAGGGAAAATATTGTGTTAACTTATAATTTTTATGTGAATACGCTAAGAGACTACTTTTTTTCAAAAAAGAATTGACAAACGTTTATTTTGCAAATAAACCAGAATGCGAGGTAAAGAAAAAAGTAGGAAGACTAAAGTAGATCAAAGAAGTGACTAGCTTTGAACTTTTTGTCATGTGCACAAAAGAAAGAGTGCAGGGTAAGCATGTCACGTTTAGCCGAGTACCAATAAAAGAGAACGTCGCTTCCAGCTCAGAGCCATCCAGCAACCTGACAATGGAGGACATCAAGAAAGATTTGTTCAAACATACCATGAGAAGCGAATGGAATAGAGTTGTGACAATGTATAGAAATCTGTCTTAAAGTGTAAGTGAAGAAAGACATAAGAGTTTTGGGAATTTGTGTATTGCTTTCTAGAGTAGGAATATACAATGCATATCCTTTTATAAGCGAAGGATGGTTCATACTTGGAAATCATACAAGTAATAAAGAGAAGAATATTTACCTACCACACAAATAATTTTCTTAATGAGACCACACTATATGGTAAATATATCAAGCTATATAAGGAAAGAATTAAAGGAATATATGATTGTATCTCCAACACTCCCCCTTAAGCTTGTGGTTTAGGCAGTTTATAGATGTCAAACACACCAAGTTTGCTCAATAAGTACATGTGTTGTCTCTAACATAGGGCTTTGGTAAAGATATCAACATGTTGTTCTATCGTTCATATCTCTTTTGTCTTGATGATTGCTTCCTAAATCTTGTCTCTTGTAAAATGACAATCGACTTCAATGTGCTTAGTTCTTTCATAGACCATGGGATTCGCAACTAGTTTAAAATCAGCATCATTATCATAAAATAAGAGCAAGGGACCTTTTATACGAACTCCAAGATCTTGAAAAAGTCCTCTTAACCAAACAACTTCATACGTAGTCTTAGGTATGGCTCGATATTCAGATTTAACATATGATAAGGACACCGTTGATTGTTTCTTTATCTTCCATGATAGTAAGAAATTTCAAATTTGATACAAAACCAATCGTTAATCGTCTGCTCATAGGGCATGTAGCATAATCCATGTCACCATATGCTATCATTTCCATGTTGCATTCTCTAAATAAATTCTTAATCTAAGACATCCCTTCAAATACTTAATGACCTTCAGGGCAGCACTCATGTAAGATTGCTTTAGGTCATGCATGAATTTGCGAAGAATTTGAATAGCATAACAAATATCAATTTTCATCATAGTGAGGTAGATGAGTTTCCTAACTAGTCTCTGATAACTTAAAGAATCCTTTAGTGAAGAATCTACGTCCAAGGGTGATACTCCCACTTCATACTCAAACTTCATAAGGATTAAATTTTGCTCAAAGGGAATAACCATTAGTTTACATCCTCAAAGACCAACATCAAATATAATTCCTTTTGGAGAGCTAGCAATCTCAATCCCTAAATAGTATTTAGAAGGTACTAAATCCAAAATGCAAAACATAGAGTGCAAGTATTGTTCAAGACAGTCAATGGTTGTGAGATAATTTCTCATAATCAAAATATCAATCACATATATCAAGAGATAAATGGAGGAAGTCCCATGACGCCAGGTGAATAATGAATAATCAAGTCGAGACTGCCGAAAATTTGCAAAAATAAGAGCTGAAGTGAATTTCGCATGCCATTGATGAAAGGCCTTATTGAGTCCATAGAAGGATTTACAAAGATGATTCCAAGATAATTTAGCTTTTCTTCTAATTCATTGCTTGTATATTCTCCTTCATTTTATGAATGTGGAGTCTTAATTTTCCTATCAAACTACCATTCTATCATAGATTTGAATTTAACAAATATATGATAGAAATCTGATTTTCTTTTCAACGGATATATACTTGCATTGACAAAGATTACATACTATAGAAAGTTTTGACATGATCTTTCTAGCGAAGGTCCCCATAAATCACTATGTATACGTTCAAAAGGTACTTGAGATTTATAAGTTGAAGAGCCAAAGGATAAATGGTGGCTCTTTGTCTCAAAACATGCAATACAAACTTCAGGAATTTCTCCTCTTAAATTAGTAAGTCTTAGTTTATGTAAATTTCTTAAAATACATAAATTAGAATGTTCAAGGTGTTTATTCCATACATTACCATCTGCACCTTGCTAATGAAGTGTAAGATAAGCTTAGACTCATTCACTTGGTAACACATACAAATCTCATTTTCTATGTCTCTTTAGCAGGTTCTATTTAGTTGTCAGACCCTTAACAATAAAGGAGTTCTTGTCAAAAGTCACTAAATAAGGATTATCATCTGTTAATTTTCAAATAGACTATAGATTTTGTTTAATTGTTAGAGCTATTAAAACAAAATTTCACTTTATCCTTTCTTGATTGAGTTGTCCTAATCCAACATAAGTGTTTGGAAAACAATTTTCGTTTCCAACAAAAATTGTATCTAAACCATTATATTTTGATAATGATGATAAGATACTATGGATTTGACTATATGTGATGTTGCTCTAGCATATGCTACCCAGTCATCATTCTTAGGCTCATTGATATGTAGCATTGTTAAAGCCTTTGGAATATTATCAACTTGGAAGGAATTGTCGAATCTCCACCAACATTCAAAACCTGTATGACCTTTCTTTCCACATATTTGACAAATGATAAGATTTTAAGGGAAGGAATGAGTATCACCACCTGTCAAAGTGTTGGAATTATTCCCAATTGATTTGCCTTGACTAAATAGTCCTCTGTTACTCTAAGCTGTTGGTGTGAATCCTTAGCCTTGTGAAGTAAATCTTTGTTGAAAGTTTCTACCTCTATTTCCTCTTCCTCCTCTATTATATCTTTGAGTAGAGTATGTTGCATTCTTATTTGGAAAGGTTAAGGATTGTTTTGGGTACCTAATAATGCATTGATTCATATGCCTCAAGTTATGATATCACGATGCTAAAATCAAGTATAAGAGATCTAAACATAGCAATTTTAAAAGATTCATAAGTTGCATCAAGACTTTCTAGTAGCCTAAAAGTTTTTGCAAAATTTGAAAGATGCTTGCCTATGGAACTTAATTGATTCAAGTACCTTTGAATTTTTTTAGGAAATTTGATTGGGTTTTACCTTCCTTCCATGTATTGTTGAGTTACAAAAGTAGGTCAAACTCACGTGTTTCTATTCTCTAAGCAAAATGGTTTGCCATCTCATCATAAACTTGTGTTGACGTCTCCAATTCAAAAATATAGCCTAGAGCTTCCTCGGAATGCTTATGATCCATGATTTGACTAATGCATCACTTTGTGACCATGAGTTGGAATTAGGATTTGGAGTTTTGGTATCTCTAATTGTGTAGCTACGTTTAGGTATTTTTCCTATGATGAAGCTAGTGAGCTTTTGGATTTGGAGAAGTGATTTTATCTAGGTTATCCAAGAAAGATAATTTCCTTTTATAAGCTTAATTGTAATAAAGTTGCTTACATTGATAGAGTTGAAAAAAGGGTAGGTATTATTTCTACGTTTGTGCCATGTTGGCTCTGATACCAACTTGAAGTAGGTAAATAGACAAGCACGTTTAGAAAAGGCTTGTAATATTATATCAAAATGGCTTAGAAAAAATAGCTACAAGTTTTCCTAAGCACATATTGGTCTTATATAGCCAATACTCTTCTATTACAATATTATATTTTCTTAGTACATTTGTCAAAGTCAGTCAATAGATATCCTTATCTTTTCCTTGTTCTTCTTTCAAGAAATTGTCCAACATTGACTTCTTCCAACATGTTTCTTTAAAGTTGGTGCCACCCCTTCTTATCTTGTTTCTTAGATGAACGGGCAGTGGAGCACCCACTATTTGGATAAAGCTTCCAGATGACTCTCCAAGATGATAATTCTTGAAGGCTGAGTTGTTGCTTATCTAGAGACCACATTGTCTAATGTGTTTAGGCAGATAGACTTTATGGTAAGTAGCTCGACGTACATGTAATAACTAAGTTTGATCACCTAGTTCCTTCAACGTAACTATCTGCATGGACAGCACTAGACTAGGCAAAGAGTTCAAGAGTGTAATTAAAGCCATCTTGCCTCTTACTTCCAATTCTCGATTACTTTTCTCGGCTTCCTCAAGTAGTGAGCCAACAACACCAACAAGAACAACCTCTGTAATCTTGCAATAACATGGATCTAAAGTTAAGATTATGGCTTGCTTTTATCTTTTGGGAGAAAAGGTGTTTATTCCATAGTAGCTTGCATTAGAATACTAAACTTTTTTCAAAACTAAACAGAGACTATAGTCCCTTCCTTTTTTTCCTGAAACTAGATGTTTCATAGGATCCATTTTTGATCTCTAAGGTTATGTAGGAAGAAACAAACTTACCTCTCTAGACAAACTGCCTGAGTTCTTTGAATTTGATAGCTTATAAATAGGATGGAAAATTCCAAGTATTGTACAAAGTAAGAACAAATGGGCGGCCAATGAAACTGTTGCCCAAATTGCTCTATCAGATCTGGTGAAGAATTTTGATCTTCCAATCGTTAAAGCTTCAAGAAATTTGAAAGTGTTAGACATTGCCCATAATTAGCATGTTTTCTCTCTCTTAGATCTTTCTTATTATGGAAAAGATGAGGTGGCATTGCCCTTATTTGGTGTGTGGTTTGGGAGAGAAAATTCATGTCTCTAAACTTTTTCATTCCTTAAATCTCTCTCTATTATCACGAGTGGTTAGTGGAGTGTAAGGAGTTTGTTTCTCAACCACTAAAAACCATTGCTATCATTAAAGGAGAATTGCTACACATGAGAAAGGTTTTAATTTTCCAAGTCAAAAAGATACTCCAAGGCAAGAGTATTATGAAACACAAGAAAACCCATAGAAAATAGAGACAGAGAAAGAGAAAGAGGTGAACACCGAAAGAAAGTTTATGCAATTAGATTTGTGCAAATTTAAGTGCAAATTGTAGTATAAATTTGAGTGCATATTGCAATGTAGTTTTTAAGATTGATGTGTAATGTGTGTAGAACAATGAAGAAGAGAAGGAAATCTGTAAGTCATTTTTGTTTAACTCTTATGCACTTTTGTGTATCCTTAAATGAGTGCTTGAAGAGTGTATTTGGTGGAGAATTCCTATGAGAAAACTTATGTATTGTTGATTGCAAGTAGTGAAAAAAATCTCTCACAACTTTACCCGTGGATGTAAACAATTATTTGCCAAACCACATAAATTTGTATGTTCACTTGTATGATTTTATATTTGCTATTTAATTCCATATTTAGCCAACATTCAAAATAATATCTTAAGATTTGGCAAAAAGTCCATTTTGATAATTAATTTGGGCTTAATTAGAACACAACACTAACGTTCTTGTTATGCATTACACACTAATTAACTGTTTGACACAATAGAAAATGGGATTTATAGTTCTAAAGAACCAATGTAGAAAGTTTGGTTCATAGGAAGCTCAAATCCCTTGATAGTCTCATTCAAGATCTTTAGTTGCTTTCTCTTTTCCCTTCTTAACATGTTTGCTTTTCTTGCAATAAGTATCTTGTTGAACATTCTTATCTTATTAATAATAGGTTAACATCATAGTTTTTCTAAGTATATATAGTCCATTTTGATAATTAATTTGGGCTTAATTAGAATACAACACTAACATTCTTGTTACACATTACACACCAATTAATTGTTTGACACAACAAAAAGTGGGATTAGTTCTAAAGAACTAATGTAGAAAGTTTGGTTCATAGGAAGCTCAAATCCCTTGATAGTCTCATTCAATATCTTCAATTGCTTTCTCTTTTCCCTTCTTAACATGTTGCTCAAATCCCTTGATAGTCTCATTCAATATCTTCAGTTGCTTTCTCTTTTCCCTTCTTAACATGTTTGCTTTTCCTACAATAAGTATCTTGTTGAACATTCTTATCTTATTAATAATAGGTTTAACATTGTAGTTTTTCTCTCTTAACATGTTTGCTTTTCCTGCAATAAGTATCTTGTTGAACATTCTTATCTTATTAATAATAGGTTTAACACCGTAGTAGGTTTAAGGTTTTTTATTTTTAAAGGGTTAGATCATTTTTAAAGGGTTGTGTGTGTTGTGTGTTGTGTGTGTGTGTGTGTGTGTGTGTGTGTGTGTGTGTGTGTGTGTGTGTGTGTGTGTGTGTGTGTGTGTGTGTGTGTGTGTGTGTGTGTGTGTGTGTGTGTGTGTGTGTGTGTGTGTGTGTGTGTGTGTGTGTGTGTGTGTGTGTGTGTGTGTGTGTGTGTGTGTGTGTGTGTGTGTGTGTGTGTGTGTGTGTGTGTGTGTGTGTGTGTGTGTGTGTGTGTGTGTGTGTGTGTGTGTGTGTGTGTGTGTGTGTGTGTGTGTGTGTGTGTGTGTGTGTGTGTTGGCTAGAAGAAAGGAACAGTTGTGAACGAGGGAAAATGTTCTACTAACTAAATTCTCAAGGAATATCACCTATTTATTTATACTAGTATATAAGGGTTGGTTAGAGTATCCAAAAGTTAACTTAAAAATTGAAAAGGCACTACCTTTATTTAAGTTTTTTTATTATATACTTGATGTAAAACTTTTTTTTGATACACTAGGTTTATAAAAGGATACAATTAATTTGCAAGGGAATAATATACAACATATTTTCTACCACATATGATGTTTTGCATATCAATCCACAAATGGCATTGTGAATCACTAATATAATCACATATCAAAATAAATTATATTTTGTATAATTAACCTTTTGCATAGAAATTATTTAATAAAGAAATTGGTAAAGTATAAAAATTAAAGAAAGATTAAGAAGTGTAAAGTAAGTTAAAAAAAGAAACAGTGATGCTTTGGCTTAATCTTGTGCGGCAAATACTTTTTATGGTTTCCTTTTTGAAAGAGTTGACAAGATATCCTTCCATTTTGTAAATTCAAATGGTGTACGTAACTCTATGCTAGGAAGAAAAAAAAAAAATTGTCAGCTGAAACATATAGGGATGATTGATATAAAAATCGTGGATCACTCTCCAAATAAAGGTCTTAGTCTTGTGGATCCTACCAACAACACCCTTTTTGCTAGGGTATGGCGACAAAACTGCCGTCCTATTATGAAGGATGGTCACGCAAGCCATCTTTGCAAGCAAATCCCCTTAATGCCTTGTCCTTCAATTTCACCATTACACCTTGTTTACTTTACTATTTTTAATCAATTTTTACATGTGAAGGATAACCTGAAATACGCAGTGATTCCGGTGTATGCAGTGACGTGCCTACGGCGACGTACTTCGTTGTGCTAGAGCTTCCACTCTACTTCGATGTTATCTTCGCTACCTTTAGGAAGATACCAAAACGTAGCCGCGAGGTGGTCGAGTTCTAAGGCGGTTTGTTTCCATTTTATGGGACTTAACCTTTCTCTTTATGTCTGTGATCGAGAATGTGTCTGCCTTTGACAAAACATTGTTTTCTACAGGAATTCTAGTGTCGGACTAGAATTCTTTTTCTGGTCCTGTTATGTGCAACCGCCTCTCTCTCTCTCTCCTGGGGCGACAGTTTAATGGTAAAATTATTGGCTTTGGACATCAAGATTCTCGGTTTGAATTTTTTTCCATAGTTGCTTACTGAGAAAAAAAAAAAAAAAAAGGATTGTTTGGTCCCGTCGCGTTTATTCCATTTGTTTCCGTGTTGCTTTCATTTTGTGGACCTGTACCCGCTCTCTATGTTTGTGTGCCTGAATGCGTCCGTCTTTGACAAAAGTTTGTTTTCTATAGGAATTTAATGTCGAAATGGGTGGAACTCTTTTGCTGGTTTTGTTGTGTGCCACTGCTTCTTTTGTCTTTTTACTTTGTTTCTTTAACCCTTTTGAGATCTAAGGCAACAAATTTAAATGACTCTCTCTATCTCTCTGTGGTAAACAGAAACTGCCTGTATCCCATGCAAAGCATATAAGAATCCCTATTTATAGATGCTAATCTACAAAGCTATGAGAAGCAGAGGAAATGTATTCAGTGGCCGGATTTTCTTTGATATTCGGTACAGGTGGAGATAGCTGTTGCGTTGGAGAAAGAAATGAAATGCCTCAATCCAAAACTAGCAATCTGACTCACAAATTAGAGGAAATTTGGGCAGCATGTCCCCTATACCACAAACAGTTTTTTTTTCCTGAATACATCCAACCAACAGCCTGAAAGTTACACTGCAACGACTACACTAAGTTATACTCCAACATTACGTGTATTACATTGCAGTAGCTACACTACAAAGGCATCCTTAAGGAAGAAGTTGTTTAGTGATTCTTCTTGGTTGGAGACGAAGAGCCGTTTTCGTTTTCCTCTTATATCCGCCCTAGCCAAACAGTGTGTTTCATAAGTCAAGTCACGCGGAACTTAACTCAAGCACATGCCACCAAGTCATAATTATCTCTACCCCATCAATAACCCTTATTCTCGAAGGTTAATCTTGAATAATAGGAATTGACTCTGGATATGCTCTATATCTTCCCAAGTTAGGCTGTACTTAAGATGATATGAGCATTGAATTAATAGATTGATCCTAGGCCTATTTCCTCTTCGGAACCATGCAACAATCCAATGTCTTATATGACTCCATCAATAAACGACTCCACCAATACCCTACCTTGCTCATCCATGAAAGGAACTCCATGATATATTTTGTACTAACATCCAATAACCTTTTTTAAGTTGAGACACATGGAAGACTGATTGTATATTGGCATCCAATGGTAGGGCTAATCTAAAGCTTCCTTTTACGATCCACTTTGTAGTCATGCATGGCCTATAGTGGCAAGGATATTATTAAGAATGATCACGCGAGTCATTTTTCAATTAATATTGATCTGTAATGGGTTGCCCTTCAATTTCACCATTATAACTCTCTTACAATTTTTTTTTTCATTGTTTATATAATTCTTCTATAAAAAATCTACAAAAAAATCTACAAAAATTTCTTTCTACCAAGAAATCAGGAAATGAACACATAGTACATCAAAGAAAGATTTAAGAAGGGTAAAGTAGATTAGAGAATAGACTAGCTTTTACTTTTTTCATGTGCACAAAAAAGAGATAGCGCAGGGTAAGCGGTTCACTTCAGGAAGCAGTGAAGGAATCAGAACAGAACTTGGGAATATGCAGGTCAAGTGCCTTAGGCTAGTCAAGCATCTTATTGTTCCCAGCTCCTAGTTGACTTCACCGATGGCAGCTCATTGTCAAGACCCAAGATGGAAGACTCCAAAAGGGAGAATCTTGGCCCTCATTGGAAAAGCGAGTGAGTGATCTTGGATATATAAGATACTTAATAATGTTACTTAATAAACTAATCTTGTGAGTTGAAATCCAAGTGTATGACATCACGCTCATGCTCGTGAAGACAACCATTCCCCATTGGTGTTGAATGAACGTGGACAATTAACGTTTCACATGGGGGTTCACGCCTTGCTCCACTAAGAAGTTGCGCCGAAAGTAGTTCTTGTGCTTTTTCTTTCGTGGGAGTTGTTGGACACCTTTTTGCGTTTTCTTTTTCTCATGGAATAAAAAAGCAGGCAGTTTGAAAGACGTCGTGGACCAATCCTTGCATGACCACCAAGTCTTGGGAGTCCTACACCCTATACTTAGGTTTACTGCCCCTCAGTGTTTCTCTTGATTTTCCGTTTTCCTATATATCTATGTTACATGGAAGTTTACAAAGCTCCATTAATGAGCCTAGCAAACTGTCTTTACCGGCGTGCCGTAGTATGGCCCTGTAATGGGCATGGCAAACCTGCCTTACCATGCGCACATGTTTAATCTCCTCTTGTAATTGTCTATCAAAAGGCAATGGAAGTAATAGAAAGTCAGCTATTAAATTATCTTTTTTTTGTATAAAAAAATTGCTATCCTTTTTCATAAATCGATGTAAAAGATGAAATTGGTTTTTTGTGCAGGTCGTTCTCTACGTGCTGTACTTCAAACACAGTTGGAGCGAGCCTAGGTTTTCCATGTCAAAACACAGTTGCTAACCTCTGTACAATTGTTGTAGATTGGAACTTTTTAATCCCGGGTGGACTTAGTTTGGAAGCCTGCTTTGTCTAAAATCAGAATCCGAGGATTTCAATGTGTCGTCTAGCACCTTAATTCATGCAAAAAGTACCACTTTCCTCAGACCTTTCTGAGGTTTATGGGGCTTCCAAAAACACCATGAACAAGCCCATAATGCATGGAAGTACCCGGGAAAAAAAAAAAAAAAAAAATCTCAGGTGCGTGATTGAAAAGTGGATGCATGGCAAAAACGAGATTGGATTCCGGTTGGTGTGAGTACGGCTCAGTTTGGCTAAAGGTCGAGGAAAAACTACTATGAAGAATGAAAAACACAAAACAATCTGATCAAAAGGATCAAATAATGAACTAAAAACTTAACGATCGGATGGTGAAAGTGGAGATCCTTTGCAGTGTTATGAAGACCTCTGCGATTTGGTCACAAGGAAAATAAAAAAACTCTGGACTTATGAAAACAAGTTCTTATGTGCGTCTCTGTTGGCACTTGGCAGGAGTGGGAAGTAGAACCAAGCAGGAAACATCATGCAAATTTGTTAGACCGGCTTCTTCATCGGCCTACTTTTTTGTCTCTGCCATCTGCTTCTAAAGGCACTCGTTTTTCAGAGATCATCTTCTGTTCTTCCTCATGAATTCGTCTCGAACCAAAGTACTAAGAGCTCTCTTGGTGTTTCAGAGCACCGTGAATGAAGGTAGCCAAGCCACCCCTCGGTTCAAAACAAAGAACTCCGACTTCAAAGTCCTAATTCTCAACCATTTTGTGCTGGTTTCCTCTTTTCTTCTCGTGGCTCGCTTTCCAGAGCTGATCAGGAGTTAGCATGTGTACCGTTACGCGGATGTGAAGGAATACGAAGTTAGGAGGGAGTTCTTGTTTCCGGCCAGTGGGTCATACACGGAAATGGAAACTCACCCAGCTCTCATATTGCTTAATTTTCAGATTTCCGAAGCGTTTGAAGGCTTGTGAACGGTTTTTGGCTTTGCATTTTCGCATTTCATGCCGATCGTCACCCTCGTTCTACCTGCACTCCTTTACTGACAATGTCCAGGTACCCTCCGAATTCTTCTTCTCCTCCTTTGTTCTTTTCCCTTTTCTTTTTTAAAAGCTAAACCCAAATTGAGGCTGTTGATTGGTATCACTGTATGGTTTTCTGTTGGGATTTATGACATATGTTCCAGCATGATTAATTACTGATTTGGGCATGCAAAGGCTGGTTTTTGTTTAGATAAGAGCAGTGGAGAATGTCATTGGGATTCAAAGAGATAATGACCAACAACGATTTGCCAATAAGCTTCCCCCTTAGAGACTTCTTTTACCATACCGTTTAGGCAAGAAAACAAACACTGTTTCTTGATTTCTTTTTCGTCTCGTCTTCTTTTTCAAAACTCTCAATGTATCAGTCTCCAAATTTGGTCCAAGTTTTGTGGATCCCATTCGAACTCACCATATTTTGCTGGAGGGGGGCCACAAATTTCGTCCTATTATTAAGGATGGTCCCGCGAGTATCTTTCTCTTTTTATTGGTCTCCACTGGTTGCCCTTCAATTCCACCATTACACCTCTTTTACAATTTTATTTTTATTTTTACTTTATAAAAAGTTTTCATTGATTCCACTAAAAGACAAACTATTTTCAAAAAGAATTTACAAAATTTTCTTTTTACGAAGAAAACAGGGAGTGAAGATGTAGTAGGTTAAAGAAAGAGCAACGCTTTTACTTTTTTATGTGCACAAAAGAGACGGGGCAAGTTAAGCAGGTCAATTTTGGAAGCAGTGAAGGAATCAAAATAGAATTTATGTGTCTGAGGCTAGTCAAGCATCTACTTGTGACTTAGACTAACAACAGTTCGCTGTCACGATCCAAGATGGAAAAGCGGGAGAGGACTCTGTCCCATGGTGGAAAAAAAAAAGTGAGTGATCTTGAGCATGTAAGAAAAGTTCACTGTCACGATCCAAGATGGAAAACTCGAAAAGGGGGAGAAGCACTTTGTCCCATGGTGGAAAAAAAAGCGAGTAATCTTGATGAGGTTAATCTTTTGAGTTGGAATCTAAGACTGGTCCTCATTGGTGTCAGTGAGTGCGGATGATTAATATTCACGTAAGGGATCACTCCTTACTCTCCTGAGAAGTTGCGTCGAAAATACTTCTTGTGCTTTTTCTTTTGTAACAGTTGTTAGGTACCCTTTTTCTCTAGAATAAAAAAGCAGCCCGCATGAAAGACGTTGTGGATCAATTCTTCACTTAAGCTCCAATTCCTGTGCGGCCTACACTCCAAAACTAGGTTCACTGCCCCTGTCGTGTTTCTTGTGTTCCCAGTCGACAGCAGGTAAGATGTTTTTGTATATACTTACTAGAACCTTCAAGATGATGTATATCACGTTTTCTCCTAGCTTCATTCGTATATCTATTTTACGAGCAAGTTGACCAGGCTTCATTATTGAGCCTACCATATTGTCTTACCGGGCATGCCGTAGTATGGCCTTATAAATGTGCATGGCAGACGTGCCTTACCATGCGCATGTGTCTGACCTCCTGTTGTAAATGTCTATTAAAAGGCCATGAAAGTAATGAAAAGGGCAGCAACTAAATTATCAACAAAACCCTCCAACTGTTTCTAACTCTTTCGTTTCCATGGCAGGAGTAGAGTTTATGGCTCCAAATTATCCAAATATGTTACTCTTTAATCCAAACAAAAATCTAGTCGATGCCACTTTGACCCAGTTGTGTGCTCATAGAATTGGGCACTTAACAGGAATTATGGTTTCAAATAATCCAAATATTCAACCTCTCAATCCAAACAACAATCCAGCAAGTGCCACTTTGCCCTGTTGCCTGCTCACAAAATCGTGCACATAACAATCCATTCCTCAACACTCAAACTGGAGTGAGTTCTGCTTTCTTCAGCTATTGTTCAGACTTTCTATCTAACTCAATAGATTTTTCTTGTTCCTAGAATGGATAGAGGAGAGAACACCACTGCCGGCACAGATCCAACGAGCAGTCAGATTACGGTGGACAAACTAAAGAAGGCTTTGTTCAAAAATACCATGAGAGGCGAATGGAATCAAATTGTGGAGATATATAGAAATCACCCAGAGGCTCACACGTTTAAGCTCACTAAGTCGGAGGAGACAGCTTTGCACATAGTGATCTCCGAGAACAAAGAACAGATAGTCAAGGCACTCATAGAATTAGTCCTTGCTCAACCGAATGGCAAAGATGCTCTTAAAATTCAAAACAAGAAAAGGGACACTCCTCTCCATTTTGCTGCAGCAGTGGGAAGTGTAGATATTTGTAAGCGGATAGTCGAAGCTGATGCATCATCGGTGGGTGTTACAAATAGCAAGGGGGAAACTCCCTTTTTCGTGGCAGCGTTGCAGGGTAAGAAAGAAGCCTTCCTTTACCTTCACAGCATCTGTCGCGATAATCCTCTGTATGCGGTGAGGTCGGATGGCGACACTATTCTTCACTGTACTATTGCTCGAGCTCAATTTGGTGAGTAATATAAACGTCGTATTCTGCTTTCTTTAGCGTAAATTAATGTATAGTATCATTATTATAAACCTATGAAAGATTGTGATTTTTCTTATATTTAACACTCATGGGACACCATCACCATGTAAGTTTAGATTTAGAAACAACCACATATGATGCTGCATGGGTAGAGACTTAAGACTTCGGCACAATTCAACGGAATGCTAAGAAAGACTTTTGCTCTAATATTATGCTATAAATTTATATTCATCTTAAAACCTTAATGTAATTAAAGGTGATGTGTTTTTATATTTAATTGAAGTTCTTAGTGGATTCTTTCAACAACATGAAACAATTACTCTATATTGTTTACTATTTAATATGTCTAAAAAGTCATGAAAGCAGTTGTGTAATACTGCTGATACTTATGTAGTGAGAAATTTAATGAAAGTTAAAACAAGTTTTTTTTGCACTTAACAGATTTGGCATTTAAAATAATTCATTGGTATGGGAAGAGGCTGGTAGATTGTGTTAATCAAGAAGGAATGTCACCTCTCCATCAACTAGCAAGCAAGCCTTCTGCTTTCAAAAGTGGTTACCAAATGGGACCAATGAAGTCATTCATTTATGATTGTGAGTATCACTAGATGGTGTCATTCTTGTTGTGTACATGTAGAGTAAAATAGCTTTTTACAAAGAAAACTTTTACAATACATTCCCTTCTATAAAATAATAATTGTTTACCATATGTAATTGCAGCCTTAAACGTCAATCATAATTTTATCAAAACACGCTGGATCTTGTCCATTTCATACAAATGGCATGAAAAGCATGTCGTATACAATTCTCCATTTTGTTGGCATGGGAAAATTCCTTTTTGGCATATATTATTCTTTTGATCGAGTAATTTACTTTTACCGAAATCTGTAATGGATAACCAATCTTTCTTGTTACTTGGAAGGCATATCTATTGATGAGCTCAAGGTGGAGGCACCAGATCAGCAATCGACAAACAAAATGAATCAGAATAATGAAGGGATTGCCAACAGTCAAAAATGTCCAAATTATAGATTATGCACCGAATTATTTCACTTTTTCCAAAACGTTGTTCAAGCAAGTATGTGACTAAATATTTAATTATTAAAAAGTATTATGGTGTGACAAGAATTAAGATATCAAGTAAAAAAAAAAACAGTGTCTTATTTTGCTGGCTTATTAGCACACACGAGCCACAGTGATGTAGTGCATATTTTGGTTATTAACATTAACTTGATGTACTAAGCTATTTGACCGAACTATTTTTTTATATCTTTATTTCACAGTCACTTCGTTCAGACGTAAACGGCAACCAGATATAGAGAACCTCGCAGGAGCAAGACATCAAGGTGATCTATGTCAATCAAAATTTCAAAGACCAATCTAGAATAATTTTAGGCTCGTCAAGAAATGTAGCCATGAACCATAGAATAGAATCATATACTAAAGAGATAAATTTATTAGATATTGTTTAAAAATAAATTTATTCTTTCAACTTGTAATTTGATTTTGGATTAAACTTTAAAAATTCTTTTACAAAATATCAAAGTCCATACTGAAATTTGCTTTGAATCCCATTTGACCTAAACCCTTTCAATGCATGGGGTATTGAGTAATATAGTCCCATATCAAAAAGATATAATTTTTAAATATTATTTAACTGTGAATTTCTTTTTTTAACTAGTGAGTTAATTTTTGAATAGACCTTGACTTTCTTATAAGACCTTATAATGAATAATTGCTATCTTGTACAGGATCTCATATACCTCCACCTAATTTTAGCTTTGCCAAGCGTGCGTTCGAACGAATGCTGATAGTTCTTGAAATAGGTATGTCAGAATGTATTCAACGACAACCATTCTTAAGAGAAAGATCTCAGAGATATTGTTTATTACTGAACTATATGGTATTTTACAATATCACTTATATTTAGTGATTGGTAAATGCTGCCACCTCTTATTTATGCTTAACATTATAATTAATTTTAATCTGTTGTGCATTCCGTCAATAAGGACCTACCACGGTAAGAAAGATGAAGGAGGAGAAACAGAAGCACAGGTGGGCAGTTCAGATAATGAACGAGCTTTTAAGACTTACTTCTACTTACGAGGATGATGGCACGAATGGGAGGTCCCGCCAGCTTGAAGAAACTCAAAAGGATGAGACAAAGCTTGAAGTCCACGGAGGCCCAATTTCCCCTGAACTTATGCAAAAGAAACATACTGTTGGAGAAGGTAATTATCTTGTTATAAAGTTACCTTTATCTCAAAAAATTTAAGATAACAAGAAATAGTATTTTTCTTTATACTTAAATTGGGTTTTTAATGCATGACTACATTTCTTATTAAACTCTCACATATCTTTCAGTTTAAGTCATCAAACAAAGTTTTGTGAAGACTTTAAGTCATTAAAAAAGAAATTGGGTTTTTGAAGTTCTACTTAAGACATCAACTGTACATTATTTACTAAATACATCTATAAGACCCCAAAACACATAATTAAATGATCACTAAGGCAACTTTAGCAATGAATATTGCAATTATTTACTCAATGGTCAAATATTAGTTAACTACTACTTGTGTTATTTGCAGGTAAAAATGTGAAATACCATGAAAAGTATAGAGAGACACCCTTATAACTTGCTGCTAAATATGGAATCATTGAAATAGTGAAAGAAATTCTCCAACAATTTCCATTTGCTAAATACAATAGGGATGAAGACATGAAGAATATAGTATTGGTAGCAGCGGAGTATAGGCAACTACATGTATATCAACTCTTGTTACAAAAATATGCACAAATAGAAAGCCTCTTTCAGAAGTTAGACAAACATGGGAATAGTGCTTTGCATCTTGCCGCAAAGTTTGGAGATTATAAGCCCTGGGATACTCCAGGGGCAGCGTTGCAAATGCAATGGGAGCTCGTGTGGTATGAGGTACAATATCAATGAAAAATCCTATCTAAGCTTAATAGAAAGCGTCTAAAAAAACAGAATTGTTTACCAGATGCTTGGCTTCACGCAGCTTGTGAGAAAGTCCATGCCCCCTCAACTCTACCCCCTCATCAACAACGCCGGAGAGACCCCAAAAGACGTGTTCAGAAAGACTCACAAGGATCTCATGAAAGAAGGCCACAAGTGGCTGACCAAAACCTCAGAATCCTGCTCCGTGATCGCTGCACTCATCGCGACCGTGGCGTTCGCCACCTCTTCCACAGTCCCAGGAGGCATCAAGGAGAAGAGTGGCACTCCAACGCTGGAAAACGAGGCAGCATTCCACGTCTTTGCCATTTCATCCGCCTTTGCGCTCTATTTCTCAATTATAGCTCTGCTTCTGTTCCTGGGCATCTCAACATCACATGACGAAGAAAGGGACTTCAGCAAGCAGTTGACGAGAAGCCTATTGATAGGTTTAACGTCACTATCCATTTCGATAGCTTCAGTGCTGACTTCATTCTGCGCCGGGGATTTCTTTGTGCTGAAGGGTAAGCTGGGATACGCAGCTTATCCGATGTTCGCAGGGACCTTTTTTGCAGTGGTACAGTTTCGGCTCTACTTCAAAGTTATGTTGGCTACCTTCAAGAAGTTATCAAAGCGTAACCCCAGAGGTTTAGCTTTAGAACTGGAGCTGTAGTTTAATGGTAAGTTTGTTGGCTTTGAACATCAAGATCCTCAGTTTGGATTTTGTTATCATTTTATAGACTTGTACTCGCTTTCTACTTTTGTGTTCTTAAATGTGTCTGTCTTTGACA
The DNA here is from genome assembly GCA_028551485.1 of Casuarina cunninghamiana. NCBI lineage: Eukaryota > Viridiplantae > Streptophyta > Magnoliopsida > Fagales > Casuarinaceae > Casuarina > Casuarina cunninghamiana. The sequence continues at coordinate 403,128 of CM052368.1, read as the reverse complement.
AAAGACTGTTTTCTATAGGAATTTAATGTCGAATGGAACCCTTTTGCTATGGTTGAATGTTAGTGCACATCACCTTGTGTCAGAAGGAAGCCTTTTGGATTACTAACTTTCTGCTAGCAATAAGGGTTGACATGGGATTTGCTAGAATTGGCGTCACCTGGCTTAAAATGTCATTGTAACAGGGGATGGGGAAGAAGGGGGTTGCGTCTGTAATTGGATAAATAAGTGAGGAAAATGTCCCATGTGATAGCAAAGTAGGTTTAGGGAAGCTCTTATAAAGAGCTAGAAGTGTCAGAGGAAACTTAGCTTTTAAATCTAAGAACAATGATTTGTTTCCCCTTCTGAAAATAGAGTTTTGGTGTCCCTCCAATGATGCCAAGGCTCCATTTTATCCAAAACTATCATAATCTACTACAAATGGGAGAAAACGTGTTTGTCCATGACCCGGTTCCATAACACGTTTGCACATAATATTGAACCCCCTAATAAGATTAGTTATAACTCATGATTTAGTTGAAAGACCTTTTTTGTGGTTGGAAGAAAAGATGTTGACCGTTACACTTGTAACCTATTTTATGTAAAAAAACAATTGCTATTCTTTTCATAAATTAAAGAGGATATTGATTTTTTATAAGTTTTCCATGTCAAAATACAGTCATCTCGTTTTGATTATTTATAAAAAAGTTGTTAATCTCTGTACAATTTTTGTTGATTGGAACTTGTTAATGATGGATGGACCTAGTTTGTAAGCCCTGCTTTGTCGTGTCGTCCAGCACCCTAGTTCACGCAAAAAGCACCACTATCCTCAGAACTTTCTGAGGTTTATGAGGCTTCCAAAAACATCATGGAAGTACCCAAAAATAAATTAAAAAGCTCGGGTGCATGATTCAAAAGTGGCACGACACCTCAGAATGCATGGCAAAAAATGAGACAGGATTCCGGTTGGTGTGAATACGGTTCTGTTTGGCTACAGGTTGAGGAAAAACACTAAACGGAAAGGTAAAACTGGTTTTTCCGATCCAATGGATGACCTCTGTGGTTTGGTCGCTAGGAAAATAAAATAACTCTGGACTTTAGGAAACAAGTCCTTATATGCGTCTCGTTTGGCACTTGGCAGGAGCTGGAAGTGGAACTAAGTAGGAAATATCACACAAACTTGTTAGACCGGCTTATACTTCGGCCTACTTTTTCTCTCTGCCATCAGCTTCTGAAAGGACTCGTTGTTCAGTGATCATCTTCTGTTCTTCTTCATGGATTCTTCTCGAACCCAAGTACTAATATCTCTCTTGGTATTTCAGAGTACCGTCAATGAAGGTAGCTGAGCCCCCCCACGGTTCAAAACGAAGAACTCCGACTTCAAAACCTATTTTTCACCCATTCTGTGCTCACTTCCTCTTTTCTTCTTGTGGTTCGATTTTCAGAGCAGATCAGGAGCTTGCATGTGTACCGATCGGAGGACGGGAAGGAATATGAAGTTGGGAGGGAGTTCTTGGTTTCGGCCGGTGGGTCATACACAGAAATGGAAGCTCACCCAGCTCTCATATTGCTTAATTTTCGGGTTTCCGAAGTGTTTGAAGGGCTTTTAAACGGTTTTTGGCTTTGCGTTTTCGCATTTCATGCCGATTGTCCTCCTTGTTCTACATGCATTCCTTCTCCACTAACGATGTCCAGGTACCCTCCGAATTCTTCTGTTTTCTTTCTCTTTTTTTTTTCTTTTTTTTTTTTTTTTGTTTGAAGCTTAACCCAAATTGAGGCTACTGATTGATTTTACTCCTTGGGTTTCTGTTTGGATTTATGATATATGTTACTATATATACTATTGTGCATGATTAGTTTCTGATTGGACAAGCAAAGACTGGTTTTTGTTAAGATAAGAACAGTGGAGAATGTCATGAAATTGAAAGAGATACTGACTGACAACGATTTACCAATAAGCTTTTCCCCTTTGGGACTTCTTTTACTAGGCGGTTTGGGCAAGAAAACAATGTTTCTTGATTATTTTTCCTCTCGTTTTCTTTTTCAAATAATTCCTTACAACCCGTAGTGGAGTCATTTGAGTAAGCTTAATTTGTAGTTGTGTGCTTGAATTGATCTTCGGTAATCTTCATATGGTTATTTGTAAATTTTCTAGTGATTCCAGTTCATGTGGGCGTCAGGATGCCCTCTTGTAGTGAAAGAGCTGGGTTTTGGTAAACATTCACCTTAGTTTCCCTCCTTTTCCAAACCTTACCTCAAACAAGCTTGTTTGTAAGTTCATTTAAATAACTTCATTTCTGCTTTATATTGGTGGGTTCATGATTCTGTAATTTTTTTTTTTTTTTTTTTTGAACTCATTTACCTTTTGAGTGTCAAACATGGGGACCAAGACATCTCAAGCAGCACTTACTCACCACTGAACTAGGTACTTGCCAACATGATTCTGCAAATAAGATAACCAACTTGCATATAATTAGAAGAGGAAAAATGAAGCAATTGAGATAGCTTTATATTGACTCCCCAAATCTAAATCCCACATGGTCTAAATGAGATCTCAATCCTACTCCAGCCATGGCATTTCTAGCTGAAAGTATGAGTTAATCTTCAAACTACATTCATAAACCAGTTTTTCATGTTCTTACTTTCTCTTTGAATTACTCAGAAATCTCAATCTGAACTCAGTACCAATATTGGCCAGAGATCTGGAATTTATTTCCCAGTTGGGCCGCAGAATTGACGGGAAAGAGGCATCACAGTTTCCAACCAAGGAAATGTGCCAACAGAGTGATGAAACTCACCATAAACCAGGAAAAAGCATGCGTACACTTTATCAGGACCTGAACTGTCTTCCTTATCCGATTGCCATGCCCAGACTGTCAGAAGATAAACAAAAGGAACACAGCCCACCAGGTTTGTTGCTTGTGCTCTTTGTTTTGTGCTAAACATAAAAGAGCAAGCTGCTCTCTGGAATCTTGCAATAACATGGATCCGAAGTTAAGATTCTTGTTTGCTTTTATCTTCCAAAAGAAAAGGTGTTTATTCCATAGCAGCTTGCATTAAAATATTGAACTTTTGTCGAAACTGAATAGAGACTATTTTCCCTTCACCTTCTACCTGAAACTAGTTGTTTAATAGGATCCACTTTTGATCTCTAAGGTTGTGTAGGAAGAAACAAACTTACCCCTCTGGACGAAGTGCCTGAATTCTTTGAATTTGATATCTTATAGATAGGATGGAAGATTGCAGGTATTGTACAGAGTAAGAAAAAGAGGGCGGCCAGTGAAAGTGTTGCCAGAATTGCTCTATCAGATCTGGTGAAGCACTTTGATCTTCCAATCGTCGAAGCTTCAAGAAATTTGAAAGTGGGACTTACAGTTCTGAAGAAGAAATGTAGAGAGTATGGTATCACTCGTTGGCCACATAGGAAGCTCAAATCCCTTGATAATCTCATTCAAGATCTGCAGGTGTTTCCTCTCTTTTCTACTCAACGTGTTAGCTTTTCCTCCTCTTAAGTATATTGTTGAACATACCCTTCAAGATGAGGTCGAATTATCCTATTAACAATATCTTGACATAATACCCTTTTTATATATTTAAGAATTTTGCCTCTTTAAAATTAGCTATGTTAACAATAATGGTAGTCTCACATCACCAATATCATAGATAGTATCTTTTGTCATCCAATTGACATTTTCTTGCGAAAATCATACTACGCTTTCAACGGCTGTGACAAGTTTATAATCCTTTAATGGCTGAATGGTTCATTGTGCTACACATACACATGTTCATCAACATGCATGCACCTAAGTGTGGGCATTTCCATAAATACATGTAGTGTTATACATTATACACGAACAACTGTTTACACAAGGCCATTTACAGGAAGAGGCAAAGCGCCAAGAGCGGGAGGATGAGGCTGCAGCCATGGCAGTGGCAAAAAGGCAAAGGATGCTGGAAAGTGAAAAAGAGAACATAGAGAGAAAACCCTTCATCGAGTTGAAAAGTGAGACCAAGAGATTCAGGCAAGATGTCTTCAAAAGAAAGCACAGGGCAAGAGCTCTAGGAACTCGTGGGCCTCCAGGCTCAAGCGATAATGGTAGAGAGTAAAGCACAGATCAGAAGACCAGGAACAATGTCTGAATTGTAGAAAAGTTGGCCTTTCAACATTGGTCTTTCCCTATCTTTTGTAGTTTGCCATCATATCGGTACTGGTTTTCAGCCTTTTTTTTTCTCTTTTCTTTCCCTTTCCCTTACACAATTACTTGTTTAGCGTGGCTTGTTAAACCTCGTCAACTGGGTAAACACCAGATCAGGCAAAACCCAGCATGAATCTTATCCATTTGCATCTGGACATACCCATACACATAAACACTATTCTAAGTACCTTCGCATTAAGTAATATTCAGAAGTCAAGATATAACTGATTAGTCGATCAGTGTTCTACGCACAAAACCAAAAAAGAAAGATAAAGTTCTAACACCAAAAGACACCTAGAGAATGAAAGAAACATGCACATATCATCCGAACGCTAAAATAGACCCCAAAATCCCACCTTGCCTGGTCACTGCCTTGATCTGGACTCAGCCCGCCTCGCTTCATCTGGTGTTGAAGGAAACAGCTCCACATACCTGGACCCAATTGTCATCTTGTCTTTGCCCATGGCTTTCTTGGCCTCCTCTGGAGAAGCAAACTCCACATATGCTTCTCCAGTAGCTTTCCCATCAGGACGACATGCAATGTGTATCCTTTCTTCTATGAGCTCAAAATCCCGGAAAAACTCAACAATTTCAGACTTCTTCACAGAGAATGGGAGACCGCGCATCTTCAGTATTTCAGTGTATTCAAGCTGGTCCTTGTCACCAAACCTCTTTGATCGAGACGGGGGAGGGCTTCCATGGTAGTCATTATCATAAATTCCTTCATAGTTTACCTCTCCAGCAACAGCATTGTAGTAATCCTGCCTCTTGCATCTGAAGACTTCTACATACCTCCGACCCATGTTCTGCCGATCCCTCTGCAAAGCAAACTCAACCTGCATGGCTCCGGCGAAGACAACAAAGGCTTCTCCTGAGAATCGTCCACTCTTGTTAACCAGCAAAACATCCACAATGTCCAACCCAGCAAAGAACTTAAAGATGTCAATGTCGGTGCAGTTGAAAGGAAGCCCCCTGAGCCGGACCACCGGAAAGGGAGGTGGCTGAAAACCACCACCGAAGCCATACGGTTGAAAGGCACCTGCGCTGCTGCTCACTGCGAAGTAGGGATTGGATTCCATCATTCTTTGTCTCTTTGAGCCGACCTCGTACCCGTCCGAAACCCCCCCGCTTCCCAACATTGCCCTTCAATTATAAATACCCACAAAAGAAGAAAAAAGTCCCCCACTAAACCTGTTAATAAAACCAAACCCAACCCACGATCCCTGACACCTAAACTTTTTATCACTAAATTTTTCATCCTCAAAGAAAACCTCACACTCATCACAACATATATATGGAAAAGCAAGGAAACATCAAGCCTCAGCAAATCAATGCTTTACAGTAAACACATCATCATTAAAGCAACCCACAGGCAAATTGAACATATGACAAGAACAATACATAACAAAGAACTAAAAGTAAAAATTTGATCAGGTTGAGTAAAACAACAAAAGAAGTTCAGTTCCTAAGCTAAACAACTCCCAGAGTTTGCTAATGGCAAATCCTAACTCTGCACCAGATGAGACGTTGCCAGTACAAAAATAAAAATTCACTATCAAAAACTGAATCTCTTCAATGATATACCATCTCTCTCTACAAGATAAACCTAAAAAGTGAAGATTTGGGGTCCTTCATTAGATTATTTATCTGTTGTACGAACAACAAATTTCCGTGTGCTAAGTTACCGAAAATTTCTTCTGATGGGGTAGAAGGACGAGTGATAACGAAGAAATCAAGAAAAAGAATCATTCCACACTAATTTTTCCCCACTTGAAAAGATTTACAGGAAATCAATCCAATTGTTTTTGAGGAGATGAAACTAAAGCCAAATATTTCTATTCTCTAACTCAGATTTTACTTCTTAAATTTAAGCGATAGGAGAGCGCCGAAAAGCCCTAAATCCATTCATCATCGTTATCATAATCAGACAACAAGACAAACCCATCATCAATCTACGAACTTACTGCTATGCTACAGCGAACAACAACAGGGAGAAAAAGAATCGCAACGAACAAACATACATACAAAACATCCACGAGATCAGATTTTTTGAGCTTACCCTCTCGATCCGTACATGGCTACGACGCTGTATGGGCCTTTTAGGAACGTGAGATCCTCTGAAGAAGAAAACGAAGAAGCGTTGAATGTTCGAGAAGGCAAAACCCTAACAGAACGTCGTCGTCGACAGACCAATGCCAGCGAGTCCTCGACTTCTCGGATATATAGTCGTTCTTGCTTCGTTATAAATTGGGTTTTTTGTAATTATCGGTATATCCTTCGAATCAATTCGGTCAACTTATTTTAGAAGTCTCTCATTTTCCCCAAAGTTTCAGATATTTACTTAATTCTTAAGATTAAAAGTTATAATAACATAATTAATGAGAGATTAATTACAAATTATAATCACAACAATCAGGATTTATATAAGTAGGTTTTTCTATTTTAAAAATAATTCTTAAATAAAAATTTAGATAATAGGAAATGTATATTCCATAATTTTCAATATAACTTCCTACTTTAAAAGTAAGAAAATATTTTATGATAATCTTTATTTACAATTAAATGAATATTATATTTAATTCAATATAATACTAACAAATTTAATCATACTCAACCATAAATAAAAACTTTTAACATGACATAATAGATTTAGAAAACTCATGATCATCCAAAAGAAAGAGAATAAAAAATTGACATGCTGTACATAAATAAGAGATAAATCCAATTCAAATTTGTCCAATTTTTACGGTCTCTAAATTTTTAAATTAGTTATAATATTTTTATCTACAAGATATTAATCACAAATTAAACTTGCTTAGGTGAAATATTTCATTGAAAAGAAAAACAAACTATTACATTTTAGTGATGAAAATAATGCCTTTGAAGCATTTGAATGGCTCTTTCTTAGTTTTTTGACATGTTGTCACGACATTACAAATCTAAGAGATTGAAAAGGCCAAAACAAAACAATCATAAATTAACTTTCAACTTTAGGGCTATTGACATAACAATCAAGGATCATGTAACGGTCTAAATAAAATTATCTTTTATTAGTCTTTTAACTTTAAAGCTTTTGATATAATAGTCAATGATCATAACATTGAAATATACCAATTCAAATAAAATGATCTTTGATTAACTTTCAACTTTAAGACTTTTAGTATTATGATCAAGAATTGTAATATTTGGTATCAAAGTTAATCTCATGTATCAAGAGGTGTACTATCAATGCTGCATCATCAGCACGCCTCAAAGAAAATAATTCATAATTAGCTTTCAACTCTAAGACTTTTGCCATAATAGTCAAATAGCCTAACAAAGACATATTTCATCCTATTTACTAGGTAATCTTGAACCGACATGCAAGCTAAATGATAATAATAATTCGAGAAAGGAAGTAAATCATTACAAGAAATGGTTTTGAAGATGTTCTTGATCCCTAAATTCCAAAACAAAAACTATACATTTTCCGGGTGAGAAGATAGTAATCACCATGATCCTTTTTCTACTTGGAAATTCGACAAATATATTTGCTAACTCTGGTCGATATTATTAACCATGGTATTATCCCAACCTGCGATTACATTAAGAGATCAATCAGAAGTAATATTCAAGTAAGCACCGGAATCCATACTCTATCACTAGAGTACATTCCTTTTCGAAGCAAGCATTGGAAAAAAGGTTACAGATATTTACCATAACATTGTTGCCTAAGGTACCTCCAGCCCTCCAAGATAGCATCTTCCCTGAAAAGAAAGATAAAAGGCAGATACATAAATACAAAATGTGGCTGGAATATTCTCAACAATTGATTTGTGTCATGGATATCATGAATACAAGTGGAAGGACATTCCGAAGGTCCAGCATAACTTAATCAGCTCTGTAAAAACTTTTAACAGAACTGTGTGCTGGAAATGTAAATCTATATAAAATTTGGAGGCCACATTGATAAGAAGTTTTGTCTTGCAGAGGTTACCCAAATATGATTAAATAACCATACGTTCAAAATTAAACAGAGGGGTGCTCACTAAATACCTGGTTCTGCTCCTACCATCCCGACTCCATTTCTATGTTTGGATCCATTTATTTCAATGTAAATGTTTTCTGATGTACACCGTTTCAGTTCAAATAACTTCTGGAAAATTACCCCTTTTTCCGACGTTTAACTATCTTCATGAAAAACATTTTGACATATTTTGGTTTGAACTGAAACTGTTTTTTCAGGAAAGCATTTTCCGTTGAAAGGATGACTCTAGTAGGATTGGTCCCAGCCAGAGAGGACATGATGCTTGTGGTGCACCAAGATGTGGGTGTTTGTTGGGAATGGTGGATTGAAGAGAGCAGTCATGTGCTAAAAACACTTCAAAACTTGAAAAGATGCAAATCATTCTAAATAAGTAAAGAATTGTTTTACAGTTGGTCGAAAATATTTTATATTTAACTATATCTTCTAAGTGAGAACAAATACCAGGAAATTTTGAAAATGTTTTAAAGAAATGTTTTGAAACAAATAAAACCTTTAGTTTTCAAAAGCATGTCATGAGTTAACCAATCAAGCTATAAGTCTACACAGCAGAAGCAAACATGGGAAAATGATATATAGCAAGAAGCATTACCAAAGGGTTGAACAAGTTGCTGAGAAATGGTGGCAACGGGAACCCTCCAAAACCAGCAAATGAGAACAAAATATGTCAAAACCTACAAGACACAACAATATCAATAACTCTTTGGAACTCAACCAAGACAGAAAGTAAACTTGACAAAACCTCAAAATACTCCAAAATCACCTTAAAAACAAAAAGAACTTTCAGATATAGATCATATGACATTTTCATTTCCTTGCTCTCTGATTCTTGATCTGGAAACCAGTGTAAGTGTCAGAAGCTTTCTTTTATAGCAGAAAAAATAAACTATAACTATAACAATAAAAGAAATTAACCAGGCCACATAATTTCTAACCTAGAACACATGGACAGCAGAAGTTAATTATTTCTCTTCAAATCGGATAAAAGATGAAGCACAAAAAGGATTTCCTACGGGTTGATCTAAGGTTTGAATAAAGGGGGTACAGTAGCAACATTGCACTGTAACTAAACAGAGAACCCAAAACAATGGATGGCATAATAACTAAACAGAGAATAATTGCCATGATAGGATTTTATTACTCAATAAATAGGATTTTATAAGTTAATGAGTTGAGCAGAGCCGAAAACTGCCTCACAATTTGCAAGTTCCTTCTCCTTGGCGGCTGCTAACCTCCTAAGTTTTGCAGCTTGTGCAAATGTTGATGGCCTACAATCAACAAAACAGCAAGATCACGCGGTTATGTTGATATTTGACACAAACTCCTTGAAAGCTAATTACGTCATTGATCCTGCAAGCATGTTAGGCGGAGTATATGCGTGATCACAGGTATCAGGTTGTTTATTCATTTAAAAATGTTTCATGAACGACAACTTCAGAGAACCACTAAAAGCCACATGGCCGAGGGGAGAATTAACATCACAAATATCATACTAGTCAGTGTGAATTCTTGAAAGGAGATCGTTAGTCTTAATTAACAGAGAGAAAGAATGAAAGAAGGCATATTTAATTGTGAGCAAAATTACTGCTACTCTGGCAGCTGAGGCAAAGGTCATTGCAAGCTTCTGGTATAATTTCATAAATACATGGCAAGTGATGATATACCACTAATCGTTAAACATCACAAAGAAAAAACTGTCATACTAAGGGTGCAAAATATAGATGTGCCAAACAAAGTCTAACAATAAGAGGAAGCTAACAGAAGGATGATTAGAACTGTTATATTTCAACCGCAACAATGTCAATCATGACATAGGTACAAGCAATAGGTCATAGACATGACACAAATTTTATACTTTATTTGGATCAACATTTCTTATTCAAAAGACGTCTATATTGAAGGTAAAAGACTTTGAAGTACAACTGTCAATTAGCACATATAAATCCGAAATGAAACAATATATGCTTAAGGTTTTTGGGCAATCATACAAGTAACCCAAAACTTAATCTTATCAAATACGAAAGTACCATGAGTCCAAATGCTCATTACATTAAAACAAACTCTTATGTGATGGATCGGATGGGAAGGTGAGGGAAGAGACTTCAGATAAAGCTCTAGAATCACTCACTGTGACAAGGAGCTCGCTTCTTTTAGAAGTTGCATTATCTCTGCACTCAGTTGGATTACTTCCGCACTCTTAGATTTTTTCTGAAAAGAAACCGATGATAAGACTTCATTTGAAGACAAGCAACTTAAGCAGAAATCAAGTAGTGGAACCTCACTGTCAGTAAAATGTTAAGAACAATATATTTCAACTACCGACAGCAATTCGCAACCTTAAGAAATATACATCCCAGATATCCAGTACAGGAACTAACCTCTTGGTTCCTGTACAATGGATAATCATAACATTATGAACAAGCAGACCAAATTATTTCCCGGAGAAGACCAGCACACAATTATTGCAGTAAACAACCATCATTTCCATAATCATGCACACCCAGCTATTTATCCATCGATCCATCAATCTAATAGTACACACACGTATTTAGATCAGTGTAAACTAGTTTGAGGCATAATTGAGAAATAATGCTGTAAAATCAACCAATTTTTGAACAAAATTGAGACTACATAATTGAAATTATGCCACGGATTGGTACAAACTATCAAGTCTCCATCCACTTGATTAATTTTACCACACTGAATCCTAACCAATAATGTAATAACGCCTCTACTCACAACTGTAATCCAATACACATAAGTATCAGAGAAATCACATGACAACATTTGAATCTTCAATTCATTAGCGCACAGGAACCAAGTGATCCTTAGAATTCATCCACATGTACCTTTTTCAAGTGTTCAAGCCACCTAGAGACAAGGTGGAAGCTGATGACTATCACGAAGATTAGAGGAGCAGCAATGGAGCGTCGGTTTTCCAGGGTTTCTCCTCCTCCCATCTCTGTCTCTACTTGATTCTTCGTTGTTCTCACACTGACAAGGTAGCGACTATGGCAATCAGATCAGTTAAATGCTCAAGCCGAGCTAGAACCAGATTCCGATGGGGCAGGTTAGCACCCGTTGAGGAGGTCGAAAGCTTGGTTTAAAGCCCGGTCTGTTGAGTATGCAGAGTTTTGGACCTTAAGGCCCGCAAGCAGAAAAGGTCTCCGAATTCAAACCCTACAGAGGTTAACATTATCAAACAGTGAGAACAACAAAAGAAGTTCAGTTTCTAAGCTAATCAATTCCCAGAGTTTGCTAATGGCAGATCCTAACTCTGCACCAGATGAGACGTTGCCAGTACAAAGATCAAAGTTCACAATCGACAACTGAATCTCTTCAATGATATATCATTTCTCTCACTATAAGATAAACCTGAGTGAAGATTTGGGGTCCTACATTAGATTATTACCTGTTATACGAACAACAAATTTCCATGAGCCACGTTATTGAAAATTTCTTTTGATGCGGAAAACGGATGGTTTGATTTTTCTAATCCGAATAACTCTCGCGAAACAAACAAGAAATCAAAAAAAATCATCTTACACTGATTTTTCTCGACTCGCAAAAATATACAGGAATTCAAACCAATTTTATTCGGGAGATAAAACCAAAACCAAAGATTTGTATTCTCTGACTCAGTTTTTACTTCTTAAATTCAAGCAACAGGCGAAAGCCGAGAGCCCTAAATCCACTCATCATCGTAATCACAATCAGACAAGAAGACAAACCCATCATCAATCTACGAACTTACTGCTATTCCACGGCGAACAACTACAGGAAGAAAAAGAATCGCAACAAACAAACATACATAAAAAAAAACATCTAGGAGACCAGATTTTTTGAGCTTACCCTCTCGATCCGTATATGGCTTCGACGCTGTGTTGAGCCTTTCGTAATCGCACGATCCTCCGAAGAAGAAACGAAAAAGCCTCGAATGTTCAGAAGGCACTAATTTTTTCCCCAGAAATAATTTCGTAAGAAATTGTTTCGCTATTATCACTGCATTTTATTCACTGTAAAAATGAAAAAAAAAATTCGTTAATTTATTATTATTACGTTTTTTAAAACTTAGAGTCGTATAGAGAATAATTTTGATTACAAATAAAAATTAATTGAAAACAAATATGGTTACTGGGGACAACACTAAGAACACCACATAAAAACAAATACACTCGCCGTGAGGGGAAGAGAAGTACTCTTTTTATTTTCTAAGTTAGAGAAAATGAAATATAACAAATGTTTTAATATTATTTCTCTGTTAAAACTAATCATATATAGAAAAGATGGTATCATGATATTTATAGTATGCTATATAAATTTACATTTTTTTTTATTTGTGTTGTGCATCAAATTATGACAATTTATTTTTTGAATAACAAAATATTACACCTATAATTTATTTATTCTTTTAGTATTTAAAAAATCATCTAAAGAACTTAAGACAGCAAAAAAAAAAAATCTAGGCCAATAGCTCATCTTTACAATATAAGTGCGAGACACGTATTTTTCATACTCATCCTTACACATAGATTGACATAAGTACTAAATATAGACAAACAATTTAACAATCAAAGTTTGCACAAGGACAATGCAATGAAAGTTCATTGTTAACTTTAATATTATAAGATGGTCCATCATAAAACTCAAAGGTGACATATAAGAAAACCTTAGCACTTATAATGCTAATAGCTCATCATTGCACTATTACATGAGATACACATTTCTAAGACTTTTACTACTTAAATGCTAATTCTATGTGCCCCAAAAGCTCCATTGAACCACTAGATAAGTGACAAAGGTTATATTTTAGACTCTAACTTCTTATTATGAGAGTTAATTATCTTTTTAAAATTTGATCACTAAGAAAAATAAAATATTTTTACATATCTTTAAAATAATTTTTAATACAAACAAATTATATTGAGGTTGAAACAAAATAGTTAAAAGGTTCAAATGTCTAATTTAAAAGTTAATTTAAAGATTAGAGAATATGTGATTTTTATTTTACACACTTATTGAAATGACCTAATAGTTAACCTAAGTGCTAACTCAAGGATTGAATAAACCTTAATTTAAATCAAACCATAGGCTTCTCTCTCTCATTGTGGGACATGGACTCCAACGTTCCTTGCACACTATCATCTTAAAAATAAATCTAGTCATAGTTTTAATATCACATTAAAATGACCTATTATTCAATTTAAAAGTTAGTTGAATGGTTAAAGTTAAATTCTTTAATTTATACCAAATCACAGGCTTCCTCTCAATATAGGACTTAGGCTCGAATAATATTTCATGTGCAGTAATATTTTATGCACATGAAATATTATTAGGTTTAAAGTTATATGGAGTTGAACAAATTCAATACTAAGTAAGAAAATTTAAAAATTTGGTATAAAAAGCTAGTTCAAAACTAATAAAGTGATTCTATGTTTAATTTGCACGTTAGAGTGGTTGATTTCAATGGTACAAAATCTCGTCCTTGATCTTGATTCTACTTTCCAATAAAAAATCGAGCATCATTTTACAATGTTTTCCTGGAATCACATACCAAGGTTTTTAAGGATAATTGGTGGGTCAAGCCATTCCTTTGTATCGTAACAAGAGCATAAAATCTCTACCCTCCTTGACCATTGACCAGCAAATATCTAGCAAGCCAAATGACACAATTGACCTTCAATGCAATAAATATCCAAATACGGAAGGACCAATAATGCCGGCAATTATGTTGCCGTGGCATCTAAGGACTAGATTGGTCATTCCGAAAAAAGAGAAGCCCGCGTGTCCGGCCGTGACTGTTGAGCCAGCAGTTTTGAGAAGAAACACACAAGAAAACACAAGGGAGTTAGAGAAGGAGCGGTTGGAACAGCCAATAGAGGGATAGCACACGGATCGACGACGTGGCAAAAGATTTTTGAAATCCCGCCTAAACCCGGACTTCAATTCATTCGCGATTCAGTTTTAATTTTGGCTGTGTATATTTTTTTAGTGCACGCCTTTCACAAGCCTCTTCTTATCTCGCTCTGGCGCAACACAACACCACAACAGCAAAGCAAAAGCGTAATATCTCTCTCTATTATTCTTCTCTGCGCCTCTTGGTTATCGTCCAGGGAAACCCTAACCCTACAGGTAAAACTCGCTGGCTCGGACCGAGTTGGGCCGTTGCGGAGCGGTTTCCGGACGATTCTCATCGTTTCTCGTCGTTTTCGTGCAGGAAATCGCCATGAAGGGTGGTAAAGCCAAGGCTGACACCAGAAAAACCGACGGAAGGTGAGTTTTTGTCGTTTTCGTTGTTCTTTTGCCTGTATTTGTGAATATTGGTTTCAACGGTGGCGATTTGGATCTAAGTTGTTTCTCAGTTTAGCTCTTTGTGTTTTTGCGTGGTTTCTGACCGCCGTGGGATTTTGGTTAATAGGTTGAAGAGTAAAGCTGCTGGAGCAGGCAAGAGACAATCGAAGAAAGCCGCAAAGGATCCAAACAAGCCAAAAAGGCCTGCCAGTGCCTTCTTCGTTTTCATGTACGAATTCTGAATCTCATTCGAAGTTTCAAAGATCCGTAGTTTTCTCATTTTTCTATTCGTTGACTTTCGGTCGGTTCCTCTTTTAGTTAATATCGGAAAGTAATTTCTATTTTTAATATTTTTCGTCAATGGATCTTAAAGGGAGGAGTTTAGGAAGCAATACGCTAAAGAGCATCCCAACAACAAGTCCGTGTCTGCGGTAACTACGTCAACCGACTCAGATCTACATGTTCTTAGCTATTCTGGTTTCAATTTAAATATCTTCTTATTATGTCGAATGAATGAATGTTAGGTTGGTAAAGCTGGAGGTGAAAAATGGAAGTCATTGTCTGAATCTGTGAGTGTTTCTTTTTTTCTATTTTAATTGTGGATGTATATAAACAGTAATTTTGACCGTTAAAATCTGTGCCATACTGATGTCTATCCAAAAATATCAGGAGAAAGCTCCTTATGTAGCGAAAGCAGAGAAGAGGAAGACCGAATACAACAAGAACATGCAGGCTTACAATAAGAAAATTGTAAGGCGAAATCTCAGTTTTTTTTTTTTAGAAGGTTCATTCGACTAATTCATTTTGATTATCTCCAGATCTTTTAACATTCGCTTTCCGATACTGTAGGCTGAGGGGGGAAACGGTGCGGATGAGGAGTCTGATAAGTCGAAGTCCGAAGTGCACGACGAGGAGGAGGAAGAGGAGGATAGTGGAGAGGTTGTTGAATCTATGAAAGCTTTTTTCAATCGATAGTTCACGATTCATTTTAGAATAGTCGTTTTAACTAGAAAATTGTCTCTCCATGATTTTGACATTGACGTTCTCTTTGTTTGTATTTGTAGGAGGAGGAGGACGATGATGAGTAAAAAGCGCGGGGGAAGGGGCCATGCGGAATTGGGGTAGTAGTGGATGCGTAGGACTACTTGCAATTTCGAATTTTCTCCTTTGTCTAATACCATAAATAGCTGCGTTTTATTCCTTCAATCGTAGAATTAGATTTAGAGAAAGAAGGGATTAGTTTCAGGATCTTCCTGAGCCCCATGTGGATCTGTACCTAATCTTTTCATTGTTCAATGATCTAGCTTGAGATTGCCTCCATGCTTTAATCCTCGTTTTTCTCTTTCTTGGTTAAATCGTTCTGCTTTTATTATATATTTATATATTCGTGCTGTTGGGGGCCACTGAAATATCTCGTGAAAATATCTATTGGGGAAAGCTGACTTCTGGGATGTAATATCTGTGGTAGCTGAGGACTCGATAAGTCTTGCACGGCTGGCATGCCGGGTGTTTTGGCCTCTTTCTTCTTATTTCTTAGTTGTTAATTCATTTTGGTTGCCGTGTCAGTTAATTCCTCGTGAAGCCTACATAACTTGCGGGTTTCTACTTGATGAAATGGAGCGGTTGGTTGCAACTAATGCTTCCGGTTTCTGTCTCATTTTTTAACTTTGGAGAAAGTATTATTTTAAAACTTTGTGGCTCAGGCGAATAATAATGGATGCGAAGGGATTATTCCAGGCGATCATTGACGCGGTCGACGTAATTGGATTTTTGCAATATCGTCCCCTATAGAAGGGATGGGTGGTTGTTGCTATCTGGAGTAGCGTAAATTTGAAGTCAAAATGGCTGTGCCCCACTATTGAGATCTTGTTTGTCCCATCCATTGTTTAGAGTAGTAGTCAAATTTGTTAGTGTGGTAACTCAATGTGAACAAGGGAAGAAGTTTTGAGGGGGCGCCAGGCACAAGGCACTTGATCGAGTTATGGTTAAGCTTTTATAATACTTATGAGTGTAGGACTCTTCTTAAAAATAACTAAATTTGTTTATATTGCAAAAATTCTCCACTTGCCTTATTAACGTGGGAGGAGTTTCCCGCGACATGCGGTCATGTTGACCAAAGCTCTAAAGCAGTAGGATAAAACGATGCCCGTTGAAATCTACCGCTTCAGCCAATGGAATTACTGTTCCTCCATTGGGTGGTTCCTCTTGCTTCATGTTTAACTTGGGCATGAAGTTTGGACCTCTCGTTTCTTCTACCACCTCGTTCTTAGAGGAATGAAAAATCCCGCTGGGCCAGGAATTCATTGGCAACCATAGAAAAGGAAGGAAGAAGCTACATGACTAATCACTTTTAAGGATGTAATGTCAAAAAATAGAAATTGTTATACATTGTCAATGTTGATATTATATATTTTCTACATATAAATTCATCACCTCTTAGTGGCATAATAAGTCTAGTCTTATATTATATTTAAGCTTTGTCTTAATTCGAACATCCCAAAACCTATTTTAGCTAATAAAAGAAATGAAACGCTTGCCCAAGTGGATCCAATCAAAGCTATAATTTCTTTGATTTTTTCATAATTGAGAAAGGATACGTGTTAAACAATTTCAGTAAAACTTCCTAACAAGGTTAGATCATGAGTGAATTGAAAATCTAAAACGTACGTGGATGTTCCAGTGAAAATACTTGGAATAATTCTACCACTTCTAAATAAAGAAACCTTTGCGAAAACAAATAGCTACACACTAAGCATCCTACATTTTACGTCTCATAGTTAATATGGTCCGGGCTGGAATCTGTGGAACTAGGAACACCCATATTGGTGTTAGCGGCCCATAATTCTCTGATGCCACAATGCATTTTACCACTTTACTCTCGCAGTTCATAGTTGAACAATGGCCGGTTTCAACAAATGCTTCCTCGTCATTGGGCCTATGGTATGTGAATCCCATTGTGTAGTTAAAGGAACTGCACAAACGGTAATCCCATACCGGGGTGAGGGAACCCAACGTTGCACATTATAAAGGTGCGAGTTTTCCCCTTTGACTATTGAGTTCTTGATTTTCATGGGTTAACTGAGGCCTGCACTTCTTCATGGTATTAGAGCCAGGGACCTTCTAAATTGGGTGGGCTCCCACAATCCCTATAATGGGCCAGACTCACACCAGCAAAATTAACTAGGTGTTCGTTTGCAAAGGAGTAAAGGAATTGCACAAATGGCAATCCCACATCAGGGTGAGGGAACCCAACATTGCACCTTTATAAAGTGTGGGTTTCTCTTTTGATTGCCAAGTTCTCGGTTTTCATATGCTAATTGGGACTTGCACTTCTACATGTAAACCCGCACCTTTATAAGGTGCATCATTGGGTTCCCTCGCCTCGGTGTGGGACTGCCATTTGTGCAGTTCCTTTAGTAGTAGCAGCTCATTCAATGATCTTCTCCCGATTTCTTTCCCCATGATTGCCCATGTGTGAGTATTTTTTCTTGTAGGGTATGGGTAAAACCATGCTAATTATGAGAGTTTTTAAAGCCCTAAAAGCCATAAAACCCAGCTTGAAAATTCAGGGATTTTACACCAATATGCTTTCTGTATCTCCTTGTATTGATTCATAACAAATTAGGTCAATGTGGTTCTGTGAATTTTTACGATGGTGGTGATGTGGGTGAAGTTAGACAATAAAGTGAGAGGGTAGGTTTTAAGGTCATCACTTTAGATGGCCACACATGTCAATTGAGGTCATCACTTTAGATGGCCACACAGGCCGACTCACCTCCACCACCATTCAAGGTCTCTTGACTTCCTCTCCCTCCTTACCTCTCTCTCTCTAACCATTCATCAAACATATGCAACTTGTACTAGATTAGGTATGCAATCGGCGCATTGAATGTGTTAGCCTATAACACATTTCTCATAGTTTGAGAGATTCATGAGTCCTTTCTTTTTCTTTTTTTTTGGAAAAAAGTGAGTCATTCCCTTGTCCTTGATATTGAAAGCATTGGTTGATCTAAAAATTAATATATGTATAAAGGATATATGAGGTAGGGCATCAAAACCCAACCCCTTGTTTCATAATCCCATTTATTGGGAAAAAACAAATATTATAGAAACATAAATTTGATGTAATCTAAAGAAATCATTTAAGAGTATCAAATAAAACAAAGAATAAGAAAAATCTTTACAGATGATGACAATGTTGCAGGCTTAGTTGATCTTTCCATGCTATTTTTCTATAGTTGTGTGGTAGCGATACCAAAGTTGATAGGACTTATATCCCTTTGATTGGATGACTAACATTTGCTAAACTATCTGCAAGAAAGTTTGTTTCACAAAATATATGTGAAATTTTGACATGAGGAGATAGAAATCCCAAGCATTCATGGAGTTCATGTTCTAAAGTCCAGAGCTGAGTATATACCCTTTTAATGCATTGAATTATAAATTGAGAATTAGCTTTAATCTCCAATATAATAATTTCTCATTGAGAACATAATTTAAGACCAACAAATAAAGTTAGAACTTTTGCTTTTGTACTATTATCTTGTCCTAAATTGACTGCATATGCCATAAAAACACTACCCCTCTAATCACAAACAACTTCTCCCCCCGCACATGCTTCCCTTTACATAATGCATATATGTTTAATTTTAAAGAACCTGGTGATAGGCACAACCATTTTACCATACAACCTCATTGGAGGCTCAAAATTCTTATGGTAATATTTATTTCTTGAGGTCTTATACATTCTATAATTGTGGGGAAAGTACTACTTGTATAAGGTGCAATTATTTGATGAAGCTCTGAAAACACTCTCCTTATCAATACTGCTAAAAAGTATCATTGATCTAAATATATGACTTTGCTCTTGGTTAACCAAATTCACCACAAAACTATGCAACCAATCAATGTTAACATCATCCCTCCTTGTAAGGAAACACTATGCCCATGAGTCTTTCTTAGGTTCATCAGTTTCTAGATTTGTCGCTGTAAATGCAGGAGGAGCTGCAACCATGTTTTTGCTTACTATGCCCATCCTTCTAATGGTAGTCATGCATCCTTTAGATGGCCCATTGTCAAGAAGGATAAAAGGGTGTTTCCTTGACTTCGTGGAAAGCTAATGAACTCTTGCCTCGTGAGTCTATCATATTTGGGGTTCAATACACTTCCTATCACTTAAGAAAAAACAATGTAAGAAAATAACTAAATATATTATTTATTTCTTCTTTCCTTGTTTTGAAGATTAATCAATATTTTATTTAGTTCCTTAATTTTCAGTTTAATTACTGTGACCTCTCGGAAGAGTAATCAAAGTTCGAAGACAGTCCATCTTTACTTTGCAAGAAATTTAGAATTCTTACTTAATTGTCTAAATAGAGAAACATAAAGTGAGGGCCAATAATGGAAGCAAGAAGAACTCATCAAGAACAAGTTCCAAAACCAAAAAGTGAAGCGAATGTCAAAAAGTAAAGAAACCAAGGAAAACTCATCAACATGAATATGGCAAACCTTATTTAGAATGGGTTTTTATAAAACCTTACTCAGAATGCGAAGATCTTCTCTATCCTCTCTCTCTCTCTTCCTCACAAATTCTACGCCTAACAAAAGAAGTCTTGTGAATTTTTAAAGAGTTGGAGGAGCAGTGGGTTTTGTTTGGATTATATTCTTTGTAAGGGCAAAAGCACAATTTCTAATAAAATGTTGTAAACTAGGCCATCGTAGAATTTCACTGTTTTTATTAGTTACAATGGAAACTCATTTTTCTTGGAATATTAAAGTATGACAAGTCCGCTCATTCATTCTTATTTACTTGTTGCATCATGGGGATACCCCTAAGACCAAATTAAGAAAAAAGGAATTAGTATTATATTTGAAATTGTTCTCTTTTTCTTTATGCACTTGTATGATTTGTCTTCAAAAAATTGTTCACATCTCATATTCATCAAACGACTTTTACCTTATAAGTCTTTTAATGGTACATTTCAAAAGTTTATAAGCACTCGTACCTACCTAAAGCCTTTCCATTTGATAGTTAGTATAGTGATAGACTTCAAAACTTTTAAGAGTCTTTAGCCAATCGAGAATATGTTTCAAGGCTGGACATAAAACTAGAATAACCGTGTACAACTTTAACAGCAAATTTAGTTGTAGTCAGTCTTATGGTAAATGCTAGTTGATATAAGAATACAAATACCGTTCAATCCAGTTTGAATCTCATGATCTAGCATTCCTTCCCAAAAATCATACCATGTCTAGTTATGTAAAGAAGACAGAAACAGGAGAGAGAGAGAGAAGGAAATGCAACCTTCCTACATGCTAAAATTCCAACCTTTTAGAAGATAAGGTTGCAAAAGGGGGCTTGTGATTTCATGGAAACGTAAGTCACAAAATGTAAAATGGTTATGTCAAAAAAGAAATAAAGACGAAAGGAGATCTCTTTTAAAAATGAAAAAAAGAAAAGAAATAAAGAAGTCATTCTTACCATATTAAAAAATAAAATCTATAAGTTCTGATGCAAAAAGCCATGAATTCTAATGACAAGCACCAACTATGCCCAAACAACAGGCGACAACATGATTTGCGGGTAAAAAACATAACAATGACTATCCAGTCTGGATTAATAGTCAAACTTATAAATATGGTAACTCAATGTAAATGTGGAAAGAAGTTTTTGTGATATTCTTTGATTCCATTAAGGGGCGCTTGTCACAAGGCACCTGGTCGAAGCTTTTATATTAGTTATTATGAGTCTACGTTTCTTCTTACAAGATTGACCCAATAAAAAATAAATAAATTTGTTAATATTGCCAAAATTCTCCACTTGCCTAATTAATGTGGGAGGATTTTCCCGTGATATGCACCCATGTTGACCAAAGCTCTAAAGCAGTAGGACAGGACGACGCCCGTTGAAAGCTACCGCCTGGTAGCCACTGAAAAACTGTTCCTCCTTAGGGTCTTTCCTCTTGGTTCATGTTTAACTCAGGGGGAATGAAAAATCCCATTGAACGAGAAATTCATTGGCCATCTACGCTTTTGCTAAATCGTAACCATAGAAAAGAAAAGGGAAGAAGTTACATGACTAATCACTTTTAAGGATGTGATGTCAAAGAATAGAAATTGTCAAAAATTGTCAAAATTTGTCAATGCTGAGATTGTGTCTTTTTTACATATAAATTCAACCCCTCTTAATGGGCTAATAAATCTACCCCATATTATATTTAAACTCATTTTAGCCAATAGGGCGATTGGTTCAGAATGTGACAATTGTTGACCAATCTGAATCATTGCCTCATCCATACTTAAATGTTTATGTCAAAGATCAACTAAGTTTAGGTAATTATAGACTACCATAAGGTAAAACAAATGTGTTGTCCAATGTATTTTTTGTGTTTACTTTTACTTATGTGTGGCAGCTTAATATATAAGAGATTAGCCTTTTTTTACGGATTAGGTTTATACCATGTCCATTGTATTTATCTAAGGTATAGTTATTGTGTTCAGTCTTGTTGGTATTAATAAAATTTGTTAGAATACCATCTATGTTTTCTTAAAAAAAAAAAAGGGCGATTGACTATTGGCTATCTAGGACCTAAGTCTTAAGTATGGCATCTCAAACCTTCTTTAATGAAAAAAGGAAAAACTAAACCCTTGCTCAAGTGGATCCAATGACGGCTACATCCTAACAAAAACCAGGAAAACTTTGGGAAAACAAACAGCAAACGCTGTGAACATCCTACAATTTACGGCTCCTGGTTAATATGGTCTGGGCCAGAAACTGTGAAACTAGGAACACCCAAACTAGTGGTAGCGGCCCATAATTCTCTGACGCCACAAGTCATTTCACCCCTCTGCTTCCGCAGTTAGCAGTTGAACGATGGCCGGTACCGGCAAATGCTTCCTCGTCACTGGCCCTCCGGTATGTGAATTCCATTTTGTAGTAGCAGCTCGTTCGATGATCTTCTCCTGATTTCTTTCCATATAACTGCCCGTGCGTGGGTATTTTTTCTTGCAGGGTGTGGGTAAAACCACGTTGATTATGAGAGTTTTTGAAGCCCTAAAAGCCTCTAACCCCAGCTTGAAGGTTCAGGGGTTTTACACCAGTATGCTCTCTGTATCTCCTTGTATTGATTTGTAACGAATTGGGTCGATGTGGTTCTGTGAATTTTCATTATCGTGGTGTTGCAGGTGAAGTTAGACAAGGAAGCGAGAGGGTGGGTTTTGAGGTCGTCACTTTAGATGGCCGCAGAGGTCGACTCGCCTCCACCACCATTTCAAGGTCTCCTCCCTCTCTCCCTCTTTCTCTCTAACCATTCATCAAACACATACAACTCGTACTAGATTAGATATGCAATCTGCGCATTGAAGGCATCGCTGATGAACTATAGCACATTTCTCGTAGTTGGACAGAATCATGATTCTTTCTTAGGTTCATCGTTTTCTAGATTTTTCACTGTAAATGCATGAGGAGCTGCAGCCATGTTTCTGCTTACCATCCCCCTCCTTTTTGTTTTCCAATGGCAGTCCTGAGTCCTCTAGATGGCCCACGGTTGGGAAGTACAAAGTAGATATAGCATCCTTCGAGTCATTGGCGCTACCCGAGTTGCAGGTAAGCTTGTTTGACAAAGATGAATGATTAACATACATGCAATTCTGGAGGTGGTTCTAAAGACATGTGACTTGTTATTAGGTCAGAGAGGATACTGATCTCTTCGTCATTGATGAAGTTGGGAAGATGGAAATGTACAGTTCCTCTTTCTTCCCTGCAGTTTTGAAAGTTCTGGAATCGAACATCCCGGTTTTGGCTTCTGTACCTGTTCCGAAATATGGTCGAGATATACCGGGAGGTACGTTTGAGTGATACATTCGTCATTTCCAATGCTTTGTTCCTCTGCTTTTCATAAACTAAAACAGGTGTAAACATATGCGTCCGTCCTGGTTCTTTTGTGCTAGTTTTCTATATGAATTACTGTGTCTGGTTTTGTGCAGTTACGAGGTTGAAGAATCATCCAGGGTCAACTATTTTTACATTGAGCACGAGTAACAGGGATGCTGTTAAAGATCAGATATATTCCACATTGGTAGATTTGCTGAGTAAACACTAGACGTTGCCTCTGTTATAATGCACATACATTTATATCTGCATACAAGGGTGTGGAAGTGGCACTTGAATGATGATTATCAGAACCTTTAAGACCTTCTGTTTGGAGCATTAGACAAACTCCATTTTCTGTCAGCAGCTTGCGAGTAAGTTTGGAATATATCATGTTGCTGATAGCGTATAAGAAGGTAGAAGGAAAGGAAGTGAACGATAAGTATGAATGTATGTATTTATGTGTGTGTAAATATGTCCATCCGTCGGATGCACCAAAACGATTCTTTACATATCTGTTCAAGTTCTACAACCAAACTGCAGCACACATTATCTGCCACCCATATGGAAACCAATATACACGCGAAAGAATTAAGGAGAAACAAAATCAAAACACTAGACACAAACTTACAATGGTGTAAACCAGTTCTTGTTGGACTTATCAGCTTCGTCTATGCTGTTCGATTTTTAGCACTTGTTCCGCCATGGATGAGAATGACTTTGCTGTGTCTTGCATCTCTGTAGCTCTCAGATTGATCCCCTGTTCAATGCGGGCAAAAGGTTCCATTAAATTAAAGGTTGACACTACAGAGTTTGAATTACAGATGGTATGGACATGGTGATCTTGGTCAATTTCTGAGAATTACACAAGAAATAAATAACATAGACAATTGCGTCCGGCAACTTAATTGGAGAATTACCTCCAACCTCCTTGCGTTGTCTTGCAGTTTGCTTTCTGCCATCATAGCTGCGTTAGATTCCTGCAGCCAAAGAGAACAATATTACGTATTTTCATCCAGCACTGGTATTGTTTTGTCAGCATGATTGAAATGTCACAAAGCATCCCACCCATGATTCACTTTCAATAATAGTACAAACTCAATAATAGCAAAAACAAACTGCAATAGAATCTTTGTTATGTTTAAAAAATCACAGCGTTTATGCACGGTTAGCAGATAAGTTTCTTAGGATCAAGTTCTTAACCAAAACAGAGCACGGTAGCCTTCTGCTTGAATGAACTCGAATGTAAGTGAAAAGCATGGCTCAGGCATTATGCAGATGAAGGAAGTAAATAAAATTTGAGTATCATATGAACAATTTAAACCATATTAAGTATTGATAATCTCATTTGATTTCTTCAATTCTCTGTGACCAAGTTGAATATGATATAAGTTAATTCATTTGTTCGAAGGTTTGGAGTACTAAAAATATATCTCATTAAAACATTATTTATATTTTCATTCAATTTGCTTGGATCAAAATCATCAAAGGATAGTGAAAACCAAGTTATACACTAGGTATTGATTAATCAAATACCGCAGAAAAAGGAAAAAAGAAATGAGATATTGGGTGTAATGGAGCCAAATTCTGGAGAGCTACTTTTTCCATGCCTATCCAACTCAAAATGTGCTACAAACAAATTTATTGTATTAGAGATACACATAATTGAATGGAGACTTACACCAGATGGAGAAAACCCATATCTCTTCTTAATTTGATCAATTTGATTAACTCCACCAGCCTTCTCATCTTGCTGTTCTCCACTGATTGAAGTCTTGTGGTCCTTGACCTTTATTTGTTTCAACTTTCCTGAAAACAAAGATTTTTTTTATGTGTCAACCAGTTTCTTGGACAAATCTTTTGGTCTATCTTCAGATAATGTTAACACCATGAGCGAACCCATTTAGGAATCTTTTAAATTTCTTTTAATTAGTCTCAAATTACTAAGCATTAAAATTGGAGAAAAGATCATAACCTTAACAAATGGAAGTATCATATACAATCTGGAAAAAAAAAATTGCTTTCTTACGCCATATGTTGCATTAGAAGTCGAAAATTGTGCTTGTCATGGCTAATATGACATTCATGATCTTTTATCCAGTTTGGCACTCATTTTCGCTTTTCTCACCTAAGCTAAACCTACTTCATTATTGCACTAATAGGCCAAAAAGTAAATTATGGTCGTTAGCACGCATATTGCTTAAAAGAAGTCACAAACTAAAACGATAGAATCAATAAGAAAGTTTATAATTAAAGTCCAATTGCTTGCACATATAAGGGTCTATCCTGTACTGACCTTTCAAAGCCTGAAATTTGCTTGCCATCTTCTGCTTACTAAGAGCTGTGAACATACTCTGTTCTTTAGGCTTTTCTTCCAGATCCTCAAGGTCGATGTCATCTTCAAAAACAAAAGACCATGAAATTTCATATTTCAAAGATCCAAATTTGGAAGGATAAGAACAGATGGCATGATATGTTGTGGAAAGCTGCTAAGCTACATCAAAAGCGTAAGGGGGGAATAGAAACGGGGTCATGTTTCATGATCAAACGGCTTCTTAATAATTCTTAAGGACTTAAGTCACCCACTGAGTAAGTGTTTGATTCAGCTTTATGTCGAAGATTGCCAAGCTGCCAGGAAACTGTCAGGACCTTACTTATATAGGTTTTCATTACAGTTTATATCTTGCAACAATTCTTAGTGAAAAAATTATTCTACAGACTATAGGTTTTCATTATTGGACTAGAACGTGAATTGGTTGAAGGAACTGAAAAACAACTAAACTACTAGCAAATGAAATTGACAACAATTTATGTTGAACAAAATTGATAAACAGAAAATATAAATTGGGATCACCCATGTTAAGCAAAAAGCACGAATTTCTTTTGTCTGCAAGAGACATCAGGGATCACTCATGTTAAACAAGATTCAGTAAGAACTAGGTAAGCATAAAATTCGTACCTAAGTTTATTTCATCTTCATACATGGCTAGGTTATCTCTATTCTCAGCCTCATTTGGAAAGTTGGCTGTCGAAAAGATCGTGTGAAGTTCTTCAGCACTTTCTCTTGCATCCTCTGTTTCCACGTGAGGTACACGCTTTGCTTTATTGCCTGTAATATCTTTAATAACAGAGCTAAATATACCCTGGCAGGCCAAAAAAGCAGAAAACCTTTAGTTTGAGAACCATTGGGTCGTTGGCATAGTTCAGACGTCATCAATTACAATCTACCTTTTTCTTTTCCTTGTGGACGATGGGTTCACTGGCAAGCCCTTCTTGTGAAAGCATCAATTCTTTGTTGTAAATGTGGCTGACGGTGTCCAAAAGCCTATAATGAATTTAAGCATAACTTTTATATAGAGGCCTTGAATGCACTTTTTCTTTAAAAGTTCAGTTATTCCAGTAGCTGTCTCTCTACACTCCCATAGGTTTTAAGACAGAAGCTGAAAACAGAAAGAAATCTCTTTCCCACTTGGGGTTTCCCTCCCGAAAAAATGACACAAATTTCATAAAGAAAATAAAGGATTTTGACATTTCAGAGGAAGTAGAAATTTAAATAAAAAACGAAAACGTTTCTGTAAGGGAATGTATATACCTATAGAATTCCTTTTGGAACGTAATTGAGATGACAAAGATTTCCTGATCACCATTGACCTGTGCATGGATAAAGTTAAGAAATTGGTCTGAGCATCTCCAAGATTCTGCCCTCAGGCAACAATTTGAGATAATATTTCCACCATGTCATACATACCATAACAATTTCTCCTTCCGATGAAGCGCATATGGAAATGTCAGGGAATGAATTTGGTTTTGGTGTGGAATAGGTGAAACCTCTTATTGATATCTCCTTCACTAGGGATAATTCTGGCAAGGACCTGACATTTCACAAGCAGATATTTAGCCAAAACTAACTAAATCACATTATACATGTCAAAGATATACAAATCACAAGCTAGACAAATGGTTTCAAATCTGTCACATGCATGTCTTGTTTCTGTTCTAGATTTCTAATTTTTCACAAAATTCCTAATAAATTAAAATCTTTGTCTTCTTTCCTTAATCTGCAATATGGTTGTTATCTTCAACGTAGACACACCGAAGAAGAGTACTATAGCAGTTATGGAATAGAAGCTAACCGCATGCAATGGGCATAACGTGATAACAATAATATTGTATTATCTTTAATGGGGCCAATCATAATATCTACGAGAGCAGTATCAGAACTCGTGACTCCATCATCTGATATTTGTTAATGAAATGAGGAATTGCAGATTAAGAAAGTTCAGTGCCTTATTTCGATTTTTCCACTGGTAAAAAGGAGTATAAGCCCAATATCAGGGGGACTGCAAAAAGTTGATGCCCAGCAACAAGAAGAGCCCTGAAATTTCTTCTTGTAGTACACCTTCTTAACTCCCTAGGACAAAGAAGAATGGAGGTTAGGCATGAGCTTACATTGCTCACCAGCTTATGACACCCAACAACAACAGGTTACTCATTACCTGAACAAGATGTGTTAAAGAGTAGACATAAACAGCTTTCTCAGAACATAACAATGCTAACTGCTTTGAGGTTGCATCATCCAAGGCATTCCCTTTGCCCTGGTCTTGACCATTTGATGATGTATCTTGCCCATCTGTAATATAAAAAGTATAATTCTTTCAATCAGACTCTTTAAATGTTCTCAAACAGTATAATAATTGACCATTGTCAAGGCAATACTTAAGGTTATCAACAATTCTGACAGACTCATTTATTGATTATCCTGTCAAGTAGGAACCTGAAGCTGGAAGCACTCACCCAAGATGTGCATGAGTAGAGCTTTAGAAGGTTTCTTGGGTTGAACCTTACTAGTGCTCAGGGTGTTTCCAGTGTCACTGTCCAGAGCCAGAACAGATGAATCCTTTGTTGCAACCACTAAAACATTCTTCTCAAAACCCTGCAAATTGCAGGTTTGGAATTGCAGAGAGATGACACCAGCACAAATTTCGCTTGCAACATGGTTTTGATATATTAAAGTGGGGCCTTCCATGTCAATTACTGAAACCTGTAAGAAAAATAAGATGGCAGAAGCTAGATTTATGTAACAGTTAGATTAACTTGATAATAATAAAAAACCTAACTGTAAAACAAAGAAAAAAGATTGTTAAATTTCCTATCGAGATTTATAGCATAAGTAAAATGAACCTTCCCATGGAAACAAAAAAAAAAAAAAATTATTAATCTGGTTATGGTAAGTTTCTATCTAAAACTTTGTAAAATGAATACAATAAAACTTCTCATGAATATATATATATATATAATCCAGTTGTTGTATATTACAATTCATATGATGGTAGAAGCTAGATTTATGTAACAGTTAGATTAACCTGATAATAATCAAAAATTGTAAAACAAAGAAAAAAGACTGTTAAATTTCCTATCGAAGATTTATAGTATAAGTACAATAAACCTTCCCATGGAAATAAAAAATAAAAAAAATTATTAATCTGGTTATGGTAAGTTTCTATCTAAAACTTTGTAAAATGAGTACAATAAAACTTCTCATGAAAAAATATATATAATCCAATTGTTGTACATTACAATTCATATGTCCCAGTTAGTTGCCCTAAATTTGAGATAGAAGAGTGCAAAAGTTTTTTACTCCCATAAAATAATTGGTTATTTAGTTGAAAGCAGGGTGATTGGGTCAATGACATCAATCCTATCTAATCAGGTCAACAACCAAAAAAATATTTGAGAAGCCAGAAGAAAAGAAAGTAAACTCACATATCCTTGATCAGACCCAACAGCAAGATGTTTTGAGCTGTAGCTAATGTTCATAGAAAGCACAGAGCCATTAATCTTTACAAGTTTAACACTATGGACGACATGATTGTTTCCCTTCTTTGTACTGCCTGCCAAAGATGAAGATTTTGCAGTCATGGCCTTTGGAGTAAGATGTAAACTTAAAAACCAAGGGAAGACTTAAAGTTTCATAGTTAGATAATGCACTTAATAATACCTGGGCGTAGAATGAAATTATTTTCTGTGACATATGGTTCGGGTTTAAATTTAAAGATGCGAACCTGCAGGTCAAGTATACAGTTTGAAAAGTCCATACAATTTACTTTACACTAAGAAACCAATCATAATAGAAAAATCGATCAACATAGGCAATTTACCACTCCACTCTGATCTCCAGAAGCAAGAAGCCGAGAGTTGCCATCATAACACAATGCTGTCACTGCTATACCACTTAATGAAAAATCATCCTCACTCTGCATTGAGAAAGAAAAATAAAATAAGTAAAATAGGAACATGTAGATCCACTGCTTTACAACATATAGCAAAGAAACTCAGAAAGTAACTGCCTCGAATATCCATTCCATAAGTAGATTGCTTTCTGAAGTCCTTATAAAGAAACAAGGACATGGCCAGAAAGTTGGACTCAAAAGATTCAAATTTGACTAGAAATATAATTGTTGAATGTTAATTCATTTTGAAAAGCTCCCTCTTATATATTTCTCTGCCATCTCACTAAATCTGGTCTTAAAAACAATCACCACAAAAGGTAATGTTCTTGTGTGAAAGTCTGAGCAGCTGTATCTAGCCAGCTGTGAGTCCTTGCTTGGAATGGTTAAAATCAAAACCAACAGAGAGGTAGTTGTACATTTCTGCCATGGAAAAGCGTAAACAATATCTTAAAAATTACCTGCTGCTTCAGCGACAGAATTGGAATAGGAAGGGGACATGAGACATCCCAAAAATTTATGGCTCCATCACTATGTCCAGTTATGTACAAGTTTTTAACCTTCGAAAATCCGGTAAAGTTGTAGGAATTCAAGTGATTTCCATCTTTCTGTTTTGTCTCGAAGGGAAGAAGCGGTGGAAAATTTCTTGCCACTGGAATGTAATCCTAAATAAAGCAGAAATCATGAGCCAAACAAAACAACAAAGAATAAAAACAAGAATGCAATTGATCTTATCAGGAAAGATTACAAGTTGCATTACCTCGTCTGCAGGACCAAGCATACAGGGATTGTCTGTAATGAATTTTGCTATAGTGATACTTGAATCGGCAAATGGCATTTTCAACTTGACCTCCTTTGGAATTGAGGGTGGAGATTTCGACTGGCATTGTTGAAGATACTTTTCGATCAAACAATCATCATAGGCATAAGCACTTCCTGATTTTCCGAGCAAAAGGAGAGAATCTTGTTTATGCTTGTATTGCTCACTGCTAGAAATGATCTCCAAGTCGATGCAGGGCTCAGGCAAATGAAGTCCCAACTTAATTGTGCGAGATTCAGTATGCTCATTCAACAAGATCACCTGCCTCATCAAAACAAAACTTATGACTATAATCCAATTATCTGTGTCCGTTTTGCAGAATCAACGCCAAAAAGTAATCCTGATCCCAAAAAGAGCAAAAAGGGAAGCAAAGGCGACGTTTTGAGCACAAGGTCGGACTGCACACTGAGAAACACTAGCTACGACGCCCTTGTGCTGAAAATATATTAACCTAAGAGATTTTGAGGTCATGCTGAACGTTCACTTTTGATACAAGGAAAAGGTTATTCTGAAGGAAATGAAAAAGAAAGAAAAAAAAAAAAATACAATTCCAAGGGACAGGAGTAATACAAACGGGAAGGCTAAGGAACAAGTCAAATATGAACACAATAGCTTCACTGGCACAGGCTAATATTGCTAGCGTAACAGTCAAATACCTGCAAAAAATGCACTGAAACAGAGTTGGACGCACCCATAACATAGAGTCGACTCACTTTC
Source organism: Casuarina cunninghamiana (assembly GCA_028551485.1). Lineage (NCBI taxonomy): Eukaryota > Viridiplantae > Streptophyta > Magnoliopsida > Fagales > Casuarinaceae > Casuarina > Casuarina cunninghamiana. The sequence goes on along the minus strand of CM052368.1, from coordinate 372,008 downwards.
CCTTCTGCATAAGCCCACTTCAATGATGCTATAGGAATTTTGTCCGTCTTAAACCCAAGATTGAGTTTACAGATAGGGCCATTTGAAGAACCATGGTTTGATGCTGTATCAGTCTTTGGATTTGTGGCAGAAGGAATACTCCAAACGAAAATATCCCCGCTGCTGTACCCAACAACAACTTTACTTCCAAAAGGGCATGCCCAGCATGCAGCAGTCACTTTCTTTGCTTCATGAGAGAGCGATTGCAACATATTTCCAACCGTTGTGAAAATTGACTTGCTTTCTTGAATTTCCCACAATGCAATTAAGCCATCTCTAAAGACTATAAGAACTCTGCAACAAAAAAATAGCACAACAGGGAAAGAAGGATTTTAAAAAAAAATCATAAAACGCAAGGATAAACCAAAAAATTGATTTTTTTTTATTTTTTTATTTTTTGGATCAAGGTTGGTGACACTACCTCTTACTTTCAGCTGTTGGTTGAGGTAGTACATGCAGCACAGCAGTATCACCAGACCCTTCAGTTACATTCCCTATATAAGACAATTGAATAAATTGGGTTCTCCAGTGAAAATGTATTGTGTCAGACTATTTCGACAAGGTCAAATACAAATTAGCCTGTCCTAGAGGAAGCTGGAACTTATGATCAGATTCTTCACTAGCTTTCCAAGGTTCACTTCATCAGGGAGTCTTGAAAATAAGATGTCTTCATCAACGAAAATCATGTTGTACGAGAAAATCTAGGTGTGAATTGCATGGATCACACCACTTTCAGAAATTAATAGTAAAGTAGTCTAGTAGTATTCGCTTACGCGAACACTGATACATGTAGTTGAAAATAACTCACATGAACATGGAATTGTCAATTCCTACTCTAAGCAACATTTTCTTCAAAAAAACAACATATACTGCATATGAACAAAAGTTGGCCAGGAATGTGTCTCACCATGAGAAACTGAGAAAGGTATGATGTATTTCATTTGTACCATATAAAATGGTTCTACTTCAAGCTTCCAAACTGAAATATTGCCATCAGAATCTCCAAAAAACCTGCCAACGAATATATTGGACTTAGATGAAAGTGATGAATGAATCCCCATTTGGAGGCAATAAACACTTACATGTAGGGACTTTGACGCATGATTGTAAAGGAGGTAATTTCTTCCTTAAAAGTGTGCACATGAGATAACAGCTTCTTGTCTATGTCCCAAACCTAAGTTACGATTTCGTTTAAAAATCAATTCAGAGAACTATTATCCAAAATTGAATAAAACATATAGTGGTGGATTTTGATGTCATGAAATCATAATTATACTGACATTACCTTCCATCAAATAGAGAAAACTAGTGAATTTATAAAAACCAGCAATTAGTCTAGTGGAATAACTTGCCTCGAGTTGATTCTTGAAAGTGACATTTAGAAGGATGCCTTGGTTCTCCACAAACTGAAGATATATATCGTGATTCATATTAGATTAAGAATGTACTAAACAATCTGATGAATATAGATTTGCTAGCAGATCAAGAAGAATCGGCATTTCATGACAGCCAAAACTTCAAATGAAAAGGAAAAGAACACAAGACCTTGATAAATTTGCTTGGTACTATCTCGTTAGATTCAAGTAAAGCTTGAGTGTTATCTTTTCCAAATAATTTAATTCGGCCATCCCTGAAAGAGAAAACAATGAATGAAAAAGAATCAAATTTTGAGTAATAGTACTTACAAGATAATGCTAAGATAAGAATCAGTTTATTCAAAATTCATGAAGTCCATCAAAAACAGATTTAAAGTCAAAGTTATAAACTAGAATAGACACCATTCATATCATATTACTAGAGTATTCGAAATAACATCAAATGTTCATGAGCTTCAGCGTACAAGATACATGCTCATTAACAAAGAAATTTTCCATCCAACAAAACATTAAAATAACAAATACAAAAAAAGGCAAATGATAACTGAAACTTAGGAGCACGTCAAATACATATATCTATAGAAATTCAAAGGAGGACAACTTAGGAATAAAAGGAATGGAATTTGTCAACTTACTTTGTAGATATTGCAAGTATCTTCTGAGTGGAGTCATATGCGAACATAGAAGACCCCGATGGTATCCCATAATGGAATGCAACTCGCGGGTCTACATCACTCGATTTCAAACCCTCAGAATTTCTTCCAGGCTGCAACAAGAGCAGGAATAACATATCAATATCAAAGCTCAAAAATTCAAATACAGTTTCCCTGCTGACCAGTTGCTTTAGTATTGAGTGTTACAACAATTGTGTTACTCCTATGCTTCTGGTTGGTATTTTCATGATTGAGACAGCAGCAAAGACTTTATCGATCAATCAAATCGTAGTTCTTCTTTCTGACAGTATGAAAGTGCAAGTATGTAAAAAAAATGGGTTTAATTACGAAAATCGTGAAAATTTGGTTTAGTTCCAAATTATATTAAGTTTACTATTTCCTGCAATCTTTTTATGGTTATCTTTGCTGACTCATATGAGCTCAATTGCTCCCGTAGTTCTTCTAAAGGACAGACAAATGGCCACTTTTTTGGTGCTTAACCATGACGCTTAAGGGTTAGGAACAAATTTGGATTATTACAATATTCCGTGGTAAAACTGAAGCCTTATTCTAGTTCATCTTCAGCGATCATAAAGGACTTTACAAGTCAGATGGTAACAACTACGTGATAGAAACATCTATGTGGATAGGATAAGCGCTTTCCACCGCCCATCACGTGGATTGGTTTCGTTGTTGACTGGTTGGATTATTTAAAGCAGCAGGTTGACTGTTGGTCCATGAATGTTCTCTTTTCGACAATATTTTTTCAATAACCAATCCTCAATTGGCACCTCATGAAATTTATAATATTAAATGGTCTCCACATCAAGAAATTCTACGAGTTACGCTGTCTAAATCTCTCTCTAAAAGTAAACTAAAACCGCCGTATTATTTTTATGGAATTAACATTTCTCGGGAACGGCATCTATGGTTCCTCGTTTGTGCCGGGCATCAAAGATACCCCATCAATTCGACAGCAATAATTATTTGTCCCTCCTTTCCTTTAATCCCTCAAATCCTTACCCACTGGTTTGACTCTGTTCACCGTCTCTTGAGGATCAGAAGCAATATTTTTTTCTCTGTTCTTTCCCCTCTCGATAAAGCAAATATGGAAACAGTAGAGAGCCACGTGGATGGTCTTAACCATCTAGCTATGACACGAGATTTAAGGTTATATAATCTGATAAAATAAAAAGGAAAAAAGAGAAGAAAAGTCAGATTTTCCTAATCTCTCAATCCCTTCACACGCTAACCTAATAAACAACTGTAGGTGGTATCCAGACAGGTGAATCTATAAACGGACGAGTCAAAAAAGCGGAGAAACTTCAAATCTGAGTGAACTTTCTTCCATCTAAAGGAAACAGATTCAGACAAATTAATTGCGCGAGGAAACGCATCACTCCCCCCCTCACCCCCCCCCCCCCCCAATTCACCAAACATAAGCACATACTACACGCCATTAATGCAAAAGGTTACTGTTCTGACTTGAAATATCTGAACTCATACGGAAAAGAATTTGGACGATAAGAAACTATCAACCATGAGCTCCAAATTTACTCTGTTGCTCAAGTTTTGTTGATTAAGAGAAAAATTTGAAAATAAGGAAGGGAGATCGATCAGTCTCAAAAGACATGGTAACGAAAGCTTGATTGCAGAATCAACATGAGATATGTTATCCTAATGATATATTTAATCAAATGCTGATTTTCTTTCGACAAAACTCAAGTAGGAAAGCAAACAAAAACAGTGAACAACAAAAGCTCGGAAAAGAAAGGAAAGTAATCAACAAAAGCACTGATCCAAATAGAATACATGAAACAGTCGGAATCGAATGCCGGTGTGAACAAAAGAACAGAGAAGATCAGCCACTCACCTTCTTCGCAGCCTTCTCAACCAGCTTCTTGACAAACATCGATGATGATCTCTGTATCAACCCTCCACTACTAAAGCACACTTAGTGAAACAGGACCTGTAAACAAGCAAAAACAGTGAACAACAATAGCTTGGAATATAAAAGAAAGGAATCGTCAAAAGCACTGATCAAAATAGAATAGAATAGAATAGAATAGAACAAACAGTCGGAACCAAATGCCGCTATGTTCTTCCACGGCGGACCTGGATGATACAGATCGGAGAAACAGAAATGAGCAGAGAGGATCAACCGCCAACCTTCTTCTCAGCCTTCTCAACCAGCTTCTTGACAAAAATCGCCGATGATCTCTTTGTCAACACTCGAATAGAAAACAAGGAAGCGAACAAGAAGTGAAAAAATAGAATGAGACAAGCGAAGGGAAAATTGCTTTGAGATGACCGAAGAGAGATTGAGACAGACTTGGGGCAGTTGATTTCGGTTTTCTTCTTTATAAACGTTGGGAAGAGAGAGAAAACAAGCGGGTTTATAACGTCAAAACGGAGGGTTAGGATTAGATGGTGCGTGGACGTGGCCGGTGATTAGGTGATCCAAGATATTGATCAAGACGTCTGACCGTTGATTAATCCAAAAAGGCAAACAAAAAAGCGAAAGTCTAAAGCTAGAGAATGATAAAAAAAAACAAAGTTTTATGCGGGCAAATCAAAAACCGTCACCTTTCTGGGACAAGTCCGACGGCAACACGTGGCACCTCTGGTGTCCTTGTGGGACTCTGCCGTTGGATGTCGGTGCCTACGTGGTGGAAGCGCAAGGTCTTGCTTTCTTTGATTGCATATCAATTTCTTTGGTTCCCCTTTTAGAATTCTTTTTTATTTTCATTTTTTTAAAAACTATACCTTACTTTCATCAATTTCCTAATCTTGTAGAGTTATCCAAGAACGAGCATATCTTTATCAATGATTTGGTGGGTCCTATTAACAGTAGACACCTTTTTAATATTATTTTTCTCTAATTTGAGCCATTTAGTAAACATAAGTTATAGTTTTTTTTAACGTTGTCTCAATGTTCATAATATTTAATTACTTTTTCTTGAATTATTTTATTTATTTATTTATTATTATTATAAGAGCACTCACATAAAGAGGGGACTGAAGTATTGAACTCCTAATGGACTCACATGCTAAGATCTCTTTAACTTACCGGGAACACCCTCTTTTTTCCATGTCGTTAGTTTATTGTAATCAAAATGTTTTATACTAGGGGTGACAAAAACTTTGGCAAGTTACAATAGTCAAGTGCACCAAAGCAAGGAATCGCATCCTAGTCTTTATTGAGTAAACTTCTCAGGAACTCTTATTAATAGACTTTGATTTGATTTGAATTGTTATTATGGGCTGATCCATCTTAAACTGTATTAAAAACCCAAAAGAATATGAGAAGGATAAAATGTTGGGGAATAGGCCCAAATGTTAAACCAAACTCCATAGGCCCAATCAATTTACACGTGAGTAGAATAATTCAGTTTGTTCCAATCTTGGCAGGCCCAAAAACAATCGTGGGCCGACACAAGTGGAAGTCGAAACCCAACCGCCGAAAGGTCTCCCCGGAATGATAAGGGGCTCAACCTTTCCAGCTAAGGCTTGTAGAGTCGTGACAGCGCCACGTGGTGTGGTTGAAAAGGTAGTCTAGACATTGGTCCCCGTTTGGGGGTCCCGAGTAACCCAACGAAAGCTTGGTGGTTATAATGCGCTCACGTATTCAGCTCGCTTGCACAGGGCTTTGGCGCACATGACATACGCTCTTGGGGTCATTAGTGAAGGGGCACTTTACAACCTCAGCCACATCAAGAACATCATCACCTTCATGAGTTGTGAGAGATGGGGTTCCTTACCTTTTCCCTGTTATGGGGAAACGCACCTTAAAAAATTTCATTTCTTTTGGCATTCTTTTTTTGGTATGACGGGTGAAAACAACCTTAAAAATAGTTTTGTACGTGTTTGTATATTAACCAAAATTTACTGAAAAACATAAGGAATAAGAGTTATCTATAAGAATTTGATAGTCCATCCCAAAATATTAAAATATTAAGAAGAAAAATTTCATTACTTATAAAGTTAATAGCTCGTTTTCACATTTTCAATATGACACAATACATATTTCTAATACTTTCTCTCGTGTACTTCTTGAATTAAGCACTACAGATAAAAAGAAGTTCAACTTTAGGACATAAAAAATTATAAAGTAAATGCTTATCCATACTTTGATATCATATATGAGTGTGATAGTCCATTCCAAAATTTTAAGACATTAAATGAAAAAATTTCATCATTTATAAAACTTATTAATACATTATTTCACATAATAATAAAATATAAGTTCAAGTGCAAAATTCATTCTCTCGTAAAGAAACATTCTTATCATAAGTGTTTTGTCATAGTTAGACAAGGGAGTGTGAAGAAAGGATATCGAATTTGAGACCTTGTAACAAATAAAATCTTAGGCTATTAGTGACATTATTGAATTACTAGCAAATTGACAGTATAAACTTAAATTTTGTTTAAGAATTGTTTTTGTAAGAAAAAAATTCTTCACTTTTTGGTCAACTTGTGGGCAAGATTAACGTTTCAAACAATAAGTTATGGGGAGGGTTGGTCAATTATTTTGGCATCTAAAAGTTGCTTTTATTAATCCATGCTTGCAATCAGAGGTCGCCGACTACTTTTTCTTCTTTCTTCGTTTTAATAACACTTAGTAGACCGCGCTTTGAACACACGAAGCCACAACATCGACTCTATAATGATTGCATCTTGTTGCTAAGACAATGATGACTGATTAACCAAGTACCCGGATTGATAAGATAATCAAGATGCCTCTAGTTTAATATGTCTATGACACTTAGAAACTTGACTTCAATCAAAAACGAAAAAAGGAGGAAGGATTTGGAATCCTTTTATATATAAATGGTACGTTACTAAAATCTTGACATTATACTAAATTTTTTTTACCCTATGAGTTTAGAATTATAGTTGAATAAAGGAAAGTAATTCTTAATTTAACTTTTGAGTTAGATAATAAATTCCTTAATATGATATCAAAGCTTAAGTTTTTTTCTAATATCTTTATAGCCTTAAAAGTTAAGTCCCCACAATGGAGCATAATCATAATTGGTTTGGAAAACATGAACGCAAGGGGTCCATTAAGATGTAACTAATTGTTTTTACATTACTAAAGAATAAATTTGGAATACTAGTTAAATAAAGGAATGTTTTATCAATATTTAAGTCAACTTTTAAATTAAATAATATATATTTTTAATTGTAACATATTTAATATGAAAGTCTCATATAAGAAAGTAAAATCTTTGCTGTAGAATGTTAAGTTTTGTATTATTAGGCATGCAGACGAATGTTTATAAGATGAAAGTCCTATGAGAAAATAAGATTCTTAAAGTTAAGATCCTTAATTAAGCCTTTATGTCTTCCAACCAGAAAGTAAATGGATATCTAAGAATGATGCACTCGCACATGGCATATGGCATGCTTAATATTTTCAACATGGCCCGTACATCGGCATTGGAAAATATCAACCTTCGGCCGCAATTTTCCTCCTCTCGACAGCGGGAAAAAACTAGGCAGACGCTTTCATGGACGACCAACGAGGCCAAACGGCAAAGCGCAGTGGAAAAGTCAAAGAAGCGGCTCCATGATTAGGGACTTCATTTTATATACTCCAACGCTACGTCCCCAGGCGTATCCCCGAGCGTGGCGCTCAAGCAACAGTCCCGTCGACGACAAGGAAAGGAGCGTGGGACTTACGTGAAGCAAGCACTGTGGAAGGAGCGAATCTAGGGAATGAATAAATAAATATTAAAGCGAATTCCTTGATACCAGTTTAGTCTGGCGCCAAATGGAGCTCTCGTGGGCAACATCAAACTGTCGCTGAGCTGTTCATGTACGTGCTACAACAAATCAATCAAATCCTACCTTAAATAATGCAATGCAAAGCTTTTATTCCACGGCTTAAAAGCGACAATTTCCTTTAATTATCCATGACATATATTAAATAAACAAAATATACAAATCCATGACTCATAAATTAGAAATTTTTTATCGTATTTCTGGTTTAATTGAGCAGGTAAAAATTATCATAATTTTCTTTTATTAATATGAGGATTTTTCAGAAAGTAAACGATATTTTTAAGTAAATCACAACAAACATTTTCTTCAACATCTTGTACATGCCAATGGAAGGTGGAAAAACAAAATTTTCTACTAAAACTCTTGACCTTAAGCCATAAACCTTAAAAAATGCAAATCACTTCATTAGAAATCCAACAGTTTTCTTTGATTATCCCGCGTTATCCTTCAAATAAACAACAAATGGGGGTTTCAAGATAACAATTTGTTTGGTAACCAATGTTCTTGCAGCAGATGTGGAAGATGTGAAGAAAAGTGCTCTGTTTGACAATCTCCTTTAGTGCTTAACCACTACTAACAATTCTTAATCCTGGGGTTTCATTGCATGTTCTTCCCATCCTTCATCGAATTTATTTTCACCCTGGTCGGCTGGGAACTCAACTTTATGGTGTCCCAACCACCTTTTAGACCTTTCCATTGTATAATCTGGTTCCCGCTTGCTTTGAGGTGGTCCATCTCCAGCAGGATCATAGGTTAGAGATACGGGCTGATTTGTAAGGCGATTGTTTTTCATAATTTTGGGAAGATAATGGTAGGAGTTAATTTCTTCATGTGCTCTTAGGTGGAAGAAGGAAGCTTGGTTTTCCGGTGGCTCATTCCAGCCATGGAGTTTTCCTTTCTACTCCTGAACTAAAAAGCGTGTAGCTTTTTCTCTTTCCCTGTCTGTATCATTATTATTATACTAATTAACTAGTCCGAGCATTATTTTTTTCTTTCTTCATTCTCTTGGGGTCTTCCACTGTATACAAAATTCCAGCTTTGAATTCTCGCTTTTCAAACGTCATCCTTTCTCTGTTCATCACCGCATACCACAATCTCGTTTATATTTGAATCTTCGAACCAACAGCTCCTGTTCTGTTGCGGATTGGATGCCGTTTAGTGGGCTGTTCTCGTTTCTTCTCTCAACGGTAAGTTCTCGATGTGCTTTTCGGCATTCACGTGTTTGGTCCCTGAGAATGTGTAGGAAACCGTAAGGAATCTCACGGCTTTGCCATTTGTTTTGGGTTTTTCCGAGCGATTCGGGGAAGTAAAACCGTTTCGTATGAAGTCAAGCTATTGTAGTAGGTCTGTTGACTGGATGTGTTTGTAGTTTTCAAGATTCGAAATTGTATTCAGGCCAAGTTTGAATTTTCTTTCCCGTTTGAGAATTCGATGGATTCGGCTTATAGATTTCTCTTTCTCTTCACTTCAAATTCGCTTGTAAAATGGGGCTCTAGTTTGTCTATAAACTTCACCAAAACCAAACACGCGCGCAGAAGTATATTTTTCTTGCATAATTCTAGCAATTTGAACGTTATGTTGAAACCCGAATGCAATCTAAAAGGTATCTGTGTAATTATGTTATTGCAGGATATAAGGTCAATACAAAAGTAGTAGCTTTTGATTTTCATGGGTTATTACATACATACACATCGAATCGGTGACTCGGCTGAAAGGGGATGAATGCACTTTGGTAGGCCAGTATTTGCATGGGAGGCCTCTTGCACTTCTTTGACTTCCATCAGGGGAACATGGCCAAGAAAGTCCGTACCCAGAAGAGAAATGTAGGCAGTAAGTATCTTGAACCGTTTCTTTTGCGGAGTCATGGACTTGAATTTTTAACTATGTATTCATTCCAGAATCAAGAAAATCTATGGTCGAGTTAAAACAGCTCAGTGTTTTGGTGGTCTTGTGATGTGATGTACAAAGTTGTTCGGCTAAGTAATCAATACTAGAAAGCTCAGGATATAGATCTCTTGGATGTGCTTTGCATTGATGAGAATAAAAACTTACCAGTTTTATCCCAACAAAATCTAAGGAGTCTTTTGTCAATAATGTTTGCTGTTGGAAGTTCAGGAAATCTAGTTCTGATGGGTATTGTACTTTCCCATCGTACCAACATAGAAGAAAAGACCAGTCCCTTGAAAGGACAGAGGACACAATGACTTGCTCTGTTTCTTGCTTATCTTTCTCTTTTACTCAGCTTACGAGAACTTTGTTGTTTTCATTAAATTGCAGGTCTTGGAGCTCCTCAGAGTAGTCTGGATCCACAATTAGAATCTTCTGAAAGCTATTATGCTGTACCAGATGTGCCGGTAACTTCCATCACATGCCTTGTTAGATAGCTTTCTTTTGAGAATGTGGTTGTACTGAGGAGACTGCTTATGGTATCAAGTTTGTGGCTTCACAAATGTGTATTAATGCTTACTGTGAAGTCTTTGGGACTTGGGAGCAATTCTTTATGTGACATCTGATTGTAGGCAAGAAGCTTTCCTGAGTGTTGGAGTAAAAGAGTTCTGGCTTTGGCTATGGGTACTTTTGTATTAGTCTTGTTTCGGGAAAAATGGATTGAGGAACTTTTTATCATATGTATCAAGGATTTACTCCAATGAGTTGAACCTCAGAAGATAGATATGTTTTGAGAAATCTAAAGACATCAATATTTATATTTGAGTCTTTTGAGAATTTAGCTGGGTTTTACATGTTTAGATCATGCAAAATTTTTTTGAATAAGTATCTAGTTATAAATTATTGTTGTTATATAATAAGTTCTTGTGGTAATGTGTTGCTAAGTGTGCTTTGCTACCAATTTTCAGCACTCTTATCAAGTGGAAGGGGGCTGGTCTGAAGATAACTGTTATCCGATTGAGTCTTCAATGAAGAAATTGATAAAGGATGAAGTATCCAAACAATTAAATCCCAGACAGAATTCTCCTAGCATTGTGGCACGACTGATGGGAGTGGACATGTTGCCATTAGATTCGAAATCTGTAGCTCAGCCAATTGATAAAAAGAAAGAAAACATGGGAATAAAGCTCTCAAAGAAGGAAAGGGGTGGAAAGAGCTCAATTGGTCATGTCTCTTCTGACTCAAATTCTTCAATGCTGATGGAACGCAACTCACGTCACTCTGATAGAGGCAAAAGTGCTGATAGATCGAGCAAGGAGCAAACATTAGGGAAACCAAGGCGGCGAGAACATCCTCAAGAGGAGGAACTACAGAAGTTCAAGAAAGAATTTGAAGCATGGCAAGCAGCGAGGTTTAAGGAATGCTCGAGGGTTATTGAACTTGACAACCACCCTGGACAGTTACTTGCTCAAGAGGACCTCAACAGGGAAAAGATGGCCATTTATGCAACTTCTGGTAGAAGAGCAAGTGAGAAGACCATTGAGCATAAGAGTCAGCCATTAAAGGAAATGTCATATGAAAGAGGCAGCTTACAACAACATGGAGACAATTTGGATTTATTCCCACTGGAGCTGAAACAATCTTTTCCACTGAGGAGCAGGACCTTGAGTAGAGACTTTGAGGAGTCCTTCTATATGAGTTCTAGCCAGAAGCTGGATAACTCTTCTGGTCCCACAAAGATAGTTATCTTGAGACCTGGTCCTAATACGATCTCTAATCATGAAGAGTCTCGGACGAGTTCCTCAGGCAATTTAGAGGAGAGAGGTAGCATAGAAGAGTTTCTTGAGGAGGTGAAGGAGCGGTTGAAATGTGAACTTCAGGGGAAGACTGTTAAGAAGAGTTCTGTTGGCCGAGGAAGTGGAATTGAGACCCCTTTCAGTGAAAAGCCATCAGATCCCAAAAAAATTGCTCGACATATAGCAAAACAAGTCCGTGAAAGTGTGACTAGGGATCTTGGAAGGAATTTGGTTCTATCAGAATCAACAAGGTCATATAGAAGTGAAATTCAATTAAATGGACCTGGTTCCCCAGATTTCATTAGCAGAGACACCAGGAAATTCTTGTCAGAGAGACTAAGGAATGTTGTCAAGCAAGAAACACAGCTTGACATTCCTGTGGTGGCCTCTTCATCATACACGTTGGATAATGAACGGGTCAAACTAAAACCGGTTAGAGATACATTGAAGGCCAGAAATGAGGTGAGCTGCCGCGAAATTGTCAGAGATGAACAAGAAGTGCAAACCAGATCTTTCAGGCATGGTTCAGATGATGGAGTGCTCCGGAGAGAGCTATCCCCAAGAAATCTAGTTAGATCCTTGTCAGCCCCAGTATCAGGAACATCGTTTGGGAAGCTTCTTCTAGAAGATCGACACATTTTAACTGGTGCCCACATCCGGAGAAAGCACGAAGCTATTGATAATGTGACCTTGGATGCAAGAAAACAGAAGAAAGAAAGGTTCAATTTTAAAGAAAAAGTTTCCAATTTCAGATACAGTTTAGCTTTCAGAGGAAGGCTTTTTGGAAAAAAGATGCAATCAATGGTGGAGTCAAATAGCAGTGAACACGACTTCATGAGAGACATCATGAGTGGACCAACAATTCTTTTGAACAATGGGGAGAGACATGTAAGAGTATGCGATGCTTCTTTAATTATTATGTATAAAAGAATTAGTATGGGCTCGATATTTTCCATCTATTCTTGTTTTTGAACTAACATGTCTTTCATTTCATGGTCTCAGGAGAACTCCACTGAGGTGCCTCCTAGTCCTGCATCTGTATGTAGCAGTGTACATGAAGATTTTTGGAGGCAAGCTGATCATGTCAGCCCCATGTCAACACCGGACGCAACTCCAGGAGATGATAATCTTGTGCCCCAGGCTTTTAGAGAGATCAGCTCCAATTTGAATGGTATGAATACAATTGATTTTTAGCTTTGACGCATAAAATCCTACATTTGTCCGAAGTATGGTGTATGTATGAGTGTTAGTTGAAGTAAATAATACTAGTTTTTGCCATGCACACCAAGAGCATAACTTTTGATGCTGCTATTAGGATCCCTTTCCTTTTAAAAGTATTGTTTTATCTCTAAAATGAGATTGTTCTTCTAATTGAAACAAAAGATAGCTATTCTTTACGTGTCTTTATTCTCACCCAGAATTTCAGGAAGCCCCAGTTAAGTCACTAGGAGGGATTAATCCTCACATTTATATTTACATATCAGGAAGATTGTAAAAATACGTACTCTAACTTAAATCCTCACATTTATCTTCTAATTGCGTTTGGACTTTGTTGCAGTGAAAGAAACAAATTAAGCTGTTTCTTAATTTTTGCTGATTTACTCCATACATGACCTTCCAGTTTGGCTATATGCATTTCTATTTGAAAAGAGCAGCAGAGAGAAGTGATATGAAGATCACTGCAATTTTGTGCGTTTGTAATTTATGGACATTGGCATTGATCCATGGATTGATCCCATCGACCATGTGTTCCATTACGGACAAAATTTGCTACCAAATCTGACTGACTCTATTCGAAAAAATTTCTTCATATTTCTTCTGCAACACAAGCAGCCAGTTGGAATAATTCTCTCACGGTGTTCTCTATTTCCCAACTTTACAGAGCTGCGGAAGCAACTAAATCAACTTAAATTTCATGAGCCTGACGACACAACAATCGAACAAGAACCTGACGAGTCTGAAATGGTTGAGCTGGAGAACCCAACAGAAGCTTATATAAGAGATCTTCTTGTTTACTCTGGTTTGTATGATGGATCATCTGATGGGTCCTTATCCAGATGTAACACATCTGCAAAGCCTATCAGTAACTCGGTTTTTGAAGAAGTGGAAGAATCTTATAGGAAATTGACCAAGGAGAATGAAAGTATGATGAAGGATCAAAATGAGAAGGTAGATCACAAGCTGCTACTTGATCTGTTAAATGAAACGCTTTCAACGATTCTTGGACCACTTTCGATCATGCCTACAACGAAAAGAAAATTTATTCATTCCTCTATGCTGCCGACTTTACATGGAAGGCGATTATTGGATCATGTGTGGGACATCATCCATGCATATTTACAACCTTCAACTGACAAATCTCATTACTCAATTGATAGTATGGTGGCCCGGGATCTGGGGTCAAGCTCTTGGTCTATGCCAATAGATGATGATGTTAATGTTTTGGGCAGAGAGATGGAATCTTTGATAATTGGAGACTTAGTTGAGGAAATGGTGATGGACATGAAATAGTGATGATGTGGGTTTAATGCGTTTTTGGTATGATCATTCCAAAGATGGGATCTTTAATGGGATTGGTAGTGTAAATTCAAAGTTGCAGTATATACATGCATACATGGATATCAAGCCAAAAGGTTACCATGTTTGCCTAATACAGGTAGGTGTTAAACTTAAAAGATGGAAGCTTTAATATGCATGTATATATGTTCTTTGTGTGTGTTCATTTAGGAATTGAATTGAGTCAATATGTGATGTACATGACTCTTACATGTACAATCCATTAGCTTATTTTTGGAAAAAATAAATTGATCTAATGTTTACAACCTTCAACTGACAAATCTCATAACTCAATTGATAGTATGGTGGCCCGGGATATGGAGTCAAGCTCTTGGTCTATGCCAATAGATGATGATGTTAGTATTATGGGAAGAGAGATGGAATCTATGATAATTGGAGACTTAGTTGAGGAAATGGTGATGGACAAAAAACAATGATGTGGGTTTGATGCATTTTTGGTATTGTGAAAAACAAAAGTCATATGTTAAAATTAAGATTTTTGAAGTGAAGTATAAATTAAAATAAAAATTTTTAATTCTTGAACTAATTTTTGAGTTAGGCTTTAAATGTATTTTTCAACTTATAGTTGTAAAACAAAGAACTTTTCCACATTAACTTGTTAATAACTTGCAATGCAAAAACCTTAGAAGTACAAATGAAAAAATAGTTTATTATCTAGAATAGATTTTTTTCTTCAAATCTTGCCAAACCTGAGGGCCACTAGGATGACAATTTACATACTTCCTTTCAAATATTTTATCCATGTAGGAAAGATGGTCCTGATGTTCAGGTCGGGAATTGCTGTTCCTTGATCTTTGAGCCAATTATACATTGATAACCTCAGCTTGACCCTCTGAAGTGCGAATCCAAGATATGATGAGAATGCCACTAAAGATGATGCGGGATACCCAAATCATTTACAAGATAATCAAGCTTCATTTGAATCACATCTTTTGTTTGGGCAAGAATATGAGGATATGCTTTAACGATTTCAGAAACATCCTCCTCCTCTAAACCAGCTTTCACGATACAATCAAATCTCTCCTGAATCACACTTCCTTTTCCTTTGATCGTTTTGGATGCTGCTTTTATTTCCTCTGAATTCTCTGCAAATCCCAAATTCAATAAAAACTTATACTTTTGCATTTGTAATGTATTCTTATCCTTACCCAATCTTGATAATGGCTTTCTAATTTGGTATTAGAACTTAGGTTGAATCTATTCCACTCCTTACGACCTTAAATCCAACAACATAGCTAGCTTTTAAGTTGAACTTTTAGATCTTATAATTGGTATAATTATTCCAAAGATGAGATCTTTAATGAAATTGGCATTGTAAATTCAGAGTTGTAGTTTATACATGCATATATGGATATTAAAACCAAAAGGTTGCCATGTTTACCTAATACAGATATGTGTTAAACTTAAAATATGGAAGATTTAATATGCATGTATATATGTTCTTTGTGTGTGCTCGTTATCTAGGATTTGAGTTGAGTCAATACATGATGTACATGACTCGTGCATGTACTATCATTAGCTTATTTTTGGAAAAATAAATTGATCTATTGTTTATATCTATATTTTTGGGATGTGATTTTTTCCATTACGGAAGGCAAATATTCTGTCTCCTAATGTAACAAAAAAAGTTGGCAGAAAGTCAAGTTGCTGGTATACGCAGCTATCTTTAGGTATCTCCTCTTGTTAATTCAAAGATTTGAGCTTATCTCTTTTTAAACAAGCTGCTCATGAGCAACTTGCCTTGTTATTTGCCTAACTTTCTCTTTTGTTAATTCGAAGATTTGAGCTTATCTTTTTTCAAACAGGCTGCTCATGAGCAACTTGTCTTGTATCAGCCTCACTCTCTTTAAGATTGATTGTCAAAAGAGGAAACCTAACATGAAAAAATAATGATGACCTAGTCCATGAGTAAGGGTTGTCAATGACAGAACAAAATCATAGGAATTCAATTTATAAGAGGCTTAATAACTCTGTTTAATAGATTAAGAGTTTGACTTAGTTAGGAGCAAATGTTGCTTAGAACCAAAAGATCTCAAATTAATAATCAAATATGTGAGTTTGAGTGCATATGTATAATAATAATAATAAAAAAGAGCAATCTTTTGGATTAGAACACACTAAGTCAAAGCTCGACCATAATCCAGGTTACATATGAAGCCTACTCCTTGAAAAGACCCCTACGTTGTTGGTGCAGAACTTCCACAGCAGGATTGGGTTAGAACCGGAGCCCATGACACTAAAAACCTTAATCCAAGTTCCATTACAGGCCTACTCCTTGAAAAAGACCCATACGTCGTTGGTGCAGAACTTCCAAAGCAGGATTGGCGTATGTGTTTGGCAATGGGATTTCCACATTGTTGTTTCTTCCCCTGAAGGTTTTCTCTTTTCTTAGCTGCCAATTGTGATTAAGTCATCAAATAATGAGTTCCAAGACTTATGAAAAGTCATCCACTAAGAACAGAATTATGAAAAATCATTAGCAGCCATGAAAGCGCGAGACCGAGCATATTCAAAACACGACATCTAAAAGATCTTCCACTGATTGTGGAAAGATTGTGGAAACCAGGAGCACTCGTGAAACACGCAGACCGGCCACTGGGACGAGGATCAACTGGAAGTCTCTGTCTGCTCTTCTTACCTGGCATGGAGGTCAGAAGTTTAGGACAGTGTTAGGCACGCCAAAGTCGTCTTTACCGTTGAAGCTGGACTCCCAGAGAGAGTGATGCAGAGATGGAAAAAGACAGCTCCAGCTCATAGTATTTCTAGCCAAGTTGAACTTGCCAATCGAGATAACTATTCAAAGCAGGAATAACCGTTAAGAACGGCTAATGAAAAGACCCCAAACAACGAACGTGTATCTGCCTCTTCTTGCTTATCTTTTTATGTATGCATGGTCACCACTAAAAATTGTTGGAAAATACTACTATCACATGGTGTCAAGCCTTATCTATAAGATGGAATCGGATCAATTTGCATTCAAGATTAAGGGTCAGCCATCGCCGTAAGGTGATTAGATTGAGAAACATGTAAATACATAATGAGGATATTGTAATAAGATATTTAATGATGTGAAATAATTACTATTTTTAATATGTTTTTTCATTCTAAATGTAAAAAAAATTATAAGGATTCAATCTGTAAATAATGAGTGTGATTAATTAAATGAAATCATGGTGATAAAATACTCATATTCTTTCTTAAAACAACTTGGAAGAGAAGGAAATACTAATATATATAAGGAGCACAACATGTCAATATTTTGTAGTTATAATATATACCATGAATTTCAATGTTTGTTATCAATTGTGGAAGAATACTTCTTGAAAGGGCCTACAAGCAAAATGATGTTTTAGGTAAATTTTAGATTCTATTATTATAATAGAAAGTTAACTTATTCTTTGAAAATTGGCTCATAAGAAAAGAAAACATTTTCATATCTTGAAAATAAGCTCAACCTTAGAATTCAAATATATAAGTAATGAAATGTCACATTTGAACTTGAACTCTAGCATTACATTAAGAATATGTTCAACTTCTAATAACACCACTTAGAAATGCATAAATTATTGTGATTTTATCCCCCCATCGAAAGTAGAGTGTCATTCTTGGAACTTTACTTGAGTTGGTGGCTTTCTTCTCTTATGATCACTTTTGGGGATATACTATAGAGTCCATTTAATATGGTATTGGAGTAAGTTTTTCCCTTGTAAAAGCCTAGAGGCTTCTAAGTTGGTTGAATATCACTTTCTAATATGGAGATGGCATATTGAGATTTTGTCTAATATTGAAAGTAGAGTTTTATTCTTGGGGTCTTATGGTGCCTCTTTTCCTTCACGAGTGCTTTTGAAATAATACTATGGAGCCTGCTTAATATAAGAATTAAAGGAAAAGTCGTGTAAAAGGTTTAACACCAGAAAACAACTTCTATTTTTAGTGTCCGACATATGGTCTGTGACTATATGCGAAAAATAAGAGAACAGATAACGATTTCGTCTTCTTTTGCAGTAAAATGGCCGCAAAACCGGCTGCTAGAGAAGTTCCAAAGGTCAGATTCAATGACCAACATCTCTCCCTAAACAATGTCAAGCAAACCACCTAATAAGATAGTACTGAGGAATCCGCCGTCCAAGGGCGAATTGGAAAACCGTGGACGCATATACGAGGGTGGACTCTGACCGCAGGAGGGGCTGCACATGCCTTGTCGGGTACTCCTCCTTCCTGTCACCTCAGGAAACCGACGGAGCCGGGCGAACCATGTAGCCGCAGCCTGGTTGGATTCAAAGCATGCACACGTGTCAAACCAGAAGGGCTCGGACTGGTGTTTGGTCAAACACCGTATTCATTAGTCACATCTTTCTTTAGAGGTTTTGGATTATGTCCCAAATTCACTCAACCCCGGATTTACGCCTTGAATATATGCCAAGACATCGCATACATGTGTTTCTAATCACATGCAGGTAAACAGGAACGCATATTATACGTATGTGTTCTCCTACGAAACACAGTAGTTAATGATTGTATGCCACGTCATGGTACACATGTGATTTAGGATCACATGCATGGAAGATAAAAGACATATTACAAGTCAATATATTACTTTTTTTTTCCCCCTTCCTAACCCACATTTTTATATTTTGTGCGTGACTTTTAATGATTTTGTCCTTAGGTATTTGCCTAAGAAAAGCATATTTTTCCACTTGGAATTTCATGCAAAATGCAGTAAATTTTTAGAAGATAATGTTGGGCAGGTATTAGTGAGTATTTAATCCTTAAACTAAATATACTTGGTATATCTAAGTATTTAATTCGTTTCATTCAATTGTAAATTTAAAATAGGTTTAATGTGTAGTAAAATGTTGAGAATGAGAATACAATGTCTAAAAATAAAAATTATTCTTTTCATTACAGGATTAGGATTAGTTTTATTTTTATTTTTTTTCCTTGATATAAACTTTACCACTAGGGTAATTTCTCTTCTTCCCAACAATTCCAACCTTCCATGTCTAAAACCCGTACACAACAGACAACACAGAAACTCGAAACAGTGGCTGACAAATGGGTATTTGTACGACTGCAAATGATCCGAAAATAAATGCAAATTCCGGTGTTGGGGACGAGGAAAACACCTGGTTTCTGACAAGAAAGCCGTATGTGTCAGACAGCAGTGAAGTGGCACGGTGCTCCAAGAGCAAGAAAGCAAGCACTTGCTGTCTTCGGAAGCCTACACTGAGCGTGTTGACGTGGGACAAGCACTCCCACCGAACCCAACCGACCCATGTCGCACACGAGTCGTGTCAGTACAGCTGCGTTCCGTGCGCACGAGGGGATCAGAGGTGGGTTGCAAGAATTTTCAGTCTGTGTTCCTCGACATTACAGGACGATGGCTTTGGAACCCACGACTCCACAACTTGTTAACAACAAAGGGGCTCTTAAAATTGTCTTTTTGGAGTTGTTTGAGACATCCTTCGTTCCAAAAATAAATCATTAATTAAAAAAGTTAAAAATTGTGTGAACAAATATTTATCATCACTAATATTTATTTAAACCAATCTTTACATGAAAAGATATCCATTCCTTTTAACATGAGTGCATTATCTTCTTATATTTAAATAAAGTTTAAATGTGTTGAAGATACTTGAATTTATTCCACATTAAAAGGAGATGATATAAACTTGTGCCTTATAAGCGATGACTTTTTCTTTTTTCTCGAGATACCTTTTAGGAATGATTATAAAATTACTTAATATTTTTAATAAAATATAAATGATAAAAAATTTTACAAAATAAAATTATTTATTTATTTATAACTTAGAATTCTGCCAAGTTTTATTTGATGGTTAAATTGAAGAGTCAAAAGTATATTTAGGTTAATTAAAAATATAATTGGGAGGATTTAAATCTAAAATATTTACTTTACAAATAAGATCATTGTAGAGTATTTTAATGTTGTGCATACACATACAATAACAACGAATATGAAACAAAGAGATCTTAAGTCATTTTAGCCTATCTCTAAAGTAAGGCGTCTTGACTTATAATGTGTGCTTTACAAATTTAAACAAACATCACTCTCAATGAAACTTTTAGTGGAAAAGTAGATCTTGACTTTTCACATAACATTAAAGCTGGTTCTTTGTGCATGTGATTCAATCTAATCTATATATTAAAAAAAAAAATGAAGAGTCAAATTAACTGATTTTCAAAAGAAGAAGTGTAAAATTATGGGTTGTTAAAATAAGAAAGCCCCATGGCCCGTGGTCCAATGTCCGGACAAAACATTCTGCAACAGTTTCTGTTGATGGAATCCCCGAACTCACGAAATTTGTGTCGGCTGGTAACCGGTAACTTGGTAGTAAAAACCGTAAAATGCGCGGGACTCTAAAGTACGCTGAGTAGGGTAGTGCGCCTCCCAACAACTTGCCCACACTTTTCTTCCACGCCTCCCTTTTGGTCTCTTCCCCGTTTTGTCTGTTTCCTTCCTTTTCTCGTTATCCGGCCCCCGACTGAGACGACTGACTGGCTTTTTCTTTTTTCCTCGAGAGCGCGAGAGCTTTTGATGACCGAGTTTACGCCCATGGAGTGGGAGAAGCAGGGCGGACACGATCGTCGTCACCACCACCAGCCGCCGGAGCGGGAGGAGCACGTTCAGAATGGCGGAGTTGCTAACATCGATGTTAACGGGAATGGGAATGGCGGGATGTTGTATGTCAAGGTCATGACGGACGAGCAGTTGGAGACTCTTCGCAAGCAGATTGCTGTTTACGCCTCCATCTGTGAGCAGCTCGTGGAGATGCACAAGACCCTCACTGCCCAACAAGATCTTGCAGGTTTTGCTCCTGTCTACCTAACCTCTCTTTGTCGCTTTGCGTCGTTTCTTGTTGGCCAGTACATTTGTTTATGTGAGATCAAACACGTGATCACACTCTCCGACGAGGAAGTGATCTGGAAAGACTTTGGTCTTCTTTTCTTGTTGAGGATCTCGTATGTGTGGTAATGCTTTTTTGGGGAATTGAAGTGTCGCTTTTTAGTTTCGTTTGGTTTTCTTTTCTGAATATGCGTCTTTACCAGAAAAAGTCTGGGTTTTTCTTTTCCTTTTTTTCTTTTTGTTAACCTGCCACGAGATTGTCTTTCTTGGATTTCGTTGTTTCTTCCCTGTCTTGTTGTTTTTCCATCAGTAATCACCATTCTGAATCTTTGTTTTGACGTTTCTCTAACCATCAATCTATGATTTTGTATGTTTAGAAAAAATCTATGGGTTTTACGGGGAAACTGATCACTGAGTGCTTTATATCTCACTCAAACACTTTAGACTTGGCTATGATAAGTTCTTGTGGTAGAATTGAGTTAGCTTGAAAGGTAATGTGTGGAGTCCTGACGATTTTCCCATCTTTTCTCTACTGGGATAAGTTTATTTGGTTCCAAATAGCTTGACCAATTTTTGGGATTCAGTGTTGGTCCATGCTTCATCAATCTTTACAATGAAAGAGGTCGATCTGTCATCAGATGGCCAGAAGTGGCTCTTTTTGGGTAGACAAACTATTCCATGATTAATTCCCTCTCATCACTTGGCCAGTTTGTTTAAATTTAGTTCCTTTCCGGTTGCCTGTTCTGTAAGTTCACTCTGGTCATGGATGCATATCAGTTGAATCGTTTTATCAACGGTCTGTTCTTGCCTGCTTGTGAGAGCAGAAATAAATGGCTGGAGCAGAAACATTCAGGGGATGTCTCTGCTTTGAATTACTCCTTTCTGTGCAAGTTGTAATTTATGCAGACCTTCAAATTTTCAAGCATTTCAATATATCTGAGTTCTCATTCCTTGGAAATTTGACTCCATGCTGCAGCTAATACGCTTCGTTGTCCTTAGTCTTATTCCAAATTTAGTTCATCTTATGGAGTTTTTGCTTCAAACGCAGCTGATTATGTCCAAGATATCTTCTTGGGATCCCAGATTAACAGAACTTTGGCTATTTCTTTTTCAGGGGTGAGGCTGGGCAATATATACTGTGACCCATTAATGACATCTGCTGGCCACAAAATTACTTCCAGACAGAGGTGGACTCCAACGCCTTTGCAGCTTCAGATTCTGGAGCGTATATTTGATCAGGGGACTGGAACCCCAAGCAAGCAGAAGATCAAAGAGATAACTTCTGAACTGAGTCAGCATGGCCAAATTTCAGAGACAAATGTCTATAATTGGTTCCAGAATAGACGTGCTCGATCGAAGCGAAAGCAACAAAATTCCGCACCAAACAATGCTGAATCAGAAGTGGAGACAGAGGTTGATTCACCTAAGGATAAGAAGACAAAACCTGAGGAATTTAACTCCCAACAGAACTCAGATCCTAGGGCTGAAGATTTGTGCTTCCAGAACCCTGAGATAAGCTCTGACCTGCATTTCTTTGATCTACAGAGTAGTAAAGAAGAGACTATGTTTCCTACAGATGGAGGCTTAAAACCTGCCAGAAGTTTAAGCCATATGTCCTACGATGGTTTGCTAACAAATCCAAGTATGTATGTTCTTTACCTTTCGGTTTCTTTCTACAAGTTGATGCTTTTTCTTGTGATTGTTAGACTCTAATGCCAGCAACTTAATTTACAAGTCTTTCTTTGACTACGTGTGGAAGAATATTATGACCTCTCAATAGATCTTGTCTCTACAAGTAGTCTCTTTTAGTAATTCAGTAACAATGCATATATACAACAAGGAATTGGCTTTTTAACTAAAAAAAGGGGGCCATTTTCAAACTAGTTTATAAAGAAGAATTAGTTTATTAACAAGCCAGGTTCAGGAGGTGACACCTTCTGAACCTGATTAGGCTTAGATCCCATGTTGGCTGCAATGAGACGGATTAAGAAGGATGTAAAGAATGTCTCACATTGTCTAAATCTTGCTTAAGGAAACTTTTTAAAAATGAAATACATGCCCTTTCTTTACAATCCAATTCGTAAAGGGAAATGAGCTTCTTAAACTATTAACTCTTTGATTAATGTTGACAGGAAATGACCACCTGACTGGAAAGATGGAAGTGCCAGGGAACTTCAGTCTTTACCATCACGCAGAAGACTATGGCATGTAGGTTGCTGACACTCATTTTGTGCAGTGTTTTTGTCATACTTGACGAAGTTGAGTTGTCGCTAGAAGCCACATAGATCCCAGTTTGAGGTTTTTGTGTTTGGAAGCAGCACCTAGTGTACATCAATGCAGTCCAATCTATATATATTGCCTAACGTAGAGTGGAGTCCTATACTTGTGTTTCGATTCAATGACAACCAATGAACAGAATGATGCAGTGTAGAATACCAGTATGACATCTTAATTTGGAGCTGGTTTTGTCTGATTTCTTTTGAGTTGCTTGTGTCTTTTGTCTTGAGAATTTGAAGGGGTGTTGGTGATGATGATGTTTAGCTCTTTTAGACTTGCATTATGATAGCTTTGTCTGGAAGGAAAGAGTTTTGGGTATCCGCCTAACTTTGCTTTTTGACCTTTGCACCATGGATGAAGAAATGGACATCAGTATTGTTATTCAGGGGGCAGCTAACCGCAATTAAAGTAGGACGATCAATTCCATTGGCTATTCTTGTCATCTTGATAAAGTATAAAGTTGTGATGGGTAATCAAAGTGATAACAACAGTGGAAATGACTGTTCAATTCGTGGAATCTTACCGAATGATTAAAGAGATATCCATCACTGTCAATGATTAAAGGAAAGTCACTACTAGTTGCTCCTCCTTTTCATATATTAATAATCAAGTAAATCCCTTTTGTGTCGATTCAATAGTAAGAAAGGCTTAGTCTTCTCTTCAAACTAATTATTAAAAGAGGAAAACATCTTTGCATATGAAAAAAACAAAAAATTAACTAATACATTAATTACATAGAACTTCCATAATTTTCATTACTAACTTGATTTAGATCCTATTTAATAAACATTATAGATTATGTTGTGCAAACATTCTTATCATTCATTCTAACTTTGAAGATTTTGTTAATGTTAAGAAAATAAATTTAATTTTTTTAGTAAATTTTTTTTTATATCATTCTAAGTCATCTTACCTTAAACCATCTCACTTCTATATTAAAAATTTAGTTTTGTGATAATTGTTAAAAGTAGTATAGGATCAATTCTTTTGTAAAAGCTAGTTTAATGAAATAAAATATTTCTTACATATAAATCATTCCACAAGCAGTATTTTAATAATATAAAATAATTTTACAATAGTTTTTAACACATCTTCTTGCTACAATAGTTTGACGTGCACTATACATGAATGCTATTTTCACTATGTGAACTCATTATATTCATATCCGCAAGAGTGCTAAGAAAGAACTATGCTTTATTAATATTATAATGCCTAATTTTTCTATAAAAATTAAATTCAAGAAAACCTTATATTTCTTACATATAAATCATTACATGAGTTTATATATTATCAACTCAAATAAATTTACATCCGTTTTTAACACAATATGACATTTTTTTTTACATGATCTCAATATTATGAAAAAAAGATTCTTCATAATTTTGAAATGAATTTTAAATAAAAATAAATATTTTGATAACCA
Source organism: Casuarina cunninghamiana (assembly GCA_028551485.1). NCBI lineage: Eukaryota > Viridiplantae > Streptophyta > Magnoliopsida > Fagales > Casuarinaceae > Casuarina > Casuarina cunninghamiana. Next base: position 347,328 of record CM052368.1, on the reverse strand, counting down.
AAAAAAAAAGAAAAAAGAAAAAAGAAAATAAGTTAACCACTTGGGGTTCAGCCTCCACTGTGTCAGTTGAGCAGGCCCCTGGTTGAACAATCGGTGCCGGTCTGTCTGGGCGTTTCGAATCGCGCGTTTCGTTGGGGGCATGATGCCTTGAACTCTGTGCTCGCTTGGCGGCAATTGCAGTCGGACATTCAGTGAGGACGTCGCGCGTCGACCGGAACGCCTATTGATCTCGGTACGGTGTCCATTATCTTGGGTTTTGTTTGTTTTCTTGTACACGAAACAAAGATATAATCTTGGGTTTTAATCGTAGAAACTGAATTGATGTTTTTACAGGTATAATCTGCTCCAATTTTAAAGACCCAGCTAATGTGTGGAGAATGGTGAAGAATAGTATAAGCGAGGAGAGATACACTTATATACATGACGGCAAATGGCCTTCTGCGGCGGCTGACGTGCACCACATCGTCGTTCGGAAGCGCGGCGCGAAGGGTTTCCTTGTATTCTTGTCTGCTCTTCTTATTTTAGTAAATGGGTTGCATCTCTTCCTTGTCAAGGTATGCTGTTATGTTTTCTTCTATATTCGTCGTTTAAAGTTCTACCTAGGATACAGTTATTCAGTTGCTTATCCTCGATTTGTGTCTTTGCTCTATTAGGTTCAAGTTCCATCTATAGGTTTGGTTAAAACTAATTGACACACTAGAGCAGGATCCAAACGCATAACTTAAGCATTTGTTTAATACTAATCCAAGACATTCTATTTAGAGTATTTGTTCTTTACTGCATATCGTTGGTCTACAAGAATATATGAGTTCATTGGTTTAGTTTGGTGCTTGTCTTGAATCTTTTCTCAAGCAATCTTTTTAAGTGTGTCTCTCTGCCTTTACTTGAGTGTTTGAGAAATTATGGTGATTTGCAGGCGATGGGTGATTATCATATCTGGAAAATTTTATGAATGAATTCTTGTAAAACTCCGAAGTATCTGTTGTATATGAATTTTGAGTCCGAAATTCAATTAAATTTGGTCGTTCTTTGTTAAGATTGTCAGAATTTAACAAGATTACCTTCAACATAACAGGATAAATCAATTACTATTATCTTTTGGAGCTTTGTTTTGGATATATTCCTTGTCAAGCTCATGCTTCAGAAGCCTGTTGAGAAAGGTGAGAACCTAAAAATGGGCCTAAGTGTGCTCTGAAGTCTACTTATGCATTCAAGAATCTTTTTTGGATGAGCAATTTTTTTCTGGAATTTCTCCTATTAATTAATTGGTGTAATGCCTGATGATTCAGAGTCTGTTATAGTTATGCCAGCTTTGGGAGTTCAACTTGAAACTCACTACAGAAGGTAATTCCCCCCACTTGCATTTTTTTATGGTCTTTTTCCATTAAGGCTAGGAACCTTATGATAAAAGAAGTGACACAATATGCATAATATGTTTGCCATAACGTATGGAAACATGAAAAACCTGAAAGTGGGTATAGTCCAATAGTTTCTTGACTTACAGACCAAGAGAACAACCTTTAAAAACAGTAGATTTGAAATGGTCCAAAGAATGGGCTGTGTTTCAAGGGACCGTTGCAGCTGCAAAATATGAACTTGATTGCCGTAGTGGAAAAGAACACATTTTCTGGACTAAAGCCACAGAAGAACTTTACTCTGGTTCTCAAAAAAAAAAAAAAAAAAAGGTATCTAGCGGTTACCATGTGGCGGACATGAATTCTGCAGTCTTCGTGGATAAAAGATGAGGCCTCCGTAATAAACGGCTTGAAAGATGGAGGAGAAGAAAGGGGTATAAACAAGTCAACCTTAGATTTGCTATTTGGGTGAGGGAGGACATAACACATGGGGAAGCAGGGGGGACACATGAAGGGATGTTGAGGGTAGAGATGAGGCCAGGAAGGGCGAAGGGAAGGAGCATGGGTGGTGGAAGGTGAACGAAGGGCTACCACCCTGTGCAGCGTGGAGGGCTAATGTTTGGAGGAGAAGAATGGGGAGGCCAGTGAAAATTTTGAGGGGAGGCACATTGGTGGAAGTGATAGGAGGGCAGCAGATTCAGTTTTCAAAACAAAGACGAAGAAATAAGAGAAAGAAAGAGGGAGAATGAGAATAGTAGAAGAGGAAGGAGGAGGGAGGTAGGGAAGATGCTGGTGGGGAAGAGGCAAAGCTGTTCTCTTTTCCTGGGCACTAGCTTGGGGAGATGGGAAGTCTTTCATGGTCCAGTCATTGTAAGAATTCTGCTACTTTTGGTAGTCAATCCACAAACAACTCGCTGTCTTGCGCTGTCCTACCAATATAAATTTCTTCATGATGTAGTATCTGTAAATAAAAGTTGTTGCCAGTTCCCTTACAAGGAATGTTCAATCCGAGCTTCGAATTCACAATGCTCATAAGTCACGACTTCCTCTGAAATGAAGAACTAGTTAGATTAGAGTTCCTCTCAACGCTTCTAAGATGTTGAAAAGGTGGATATTTGACCGTTCCGTATGCAAGTTGCACACCACAAATGTGTTTATCAAGGAGAAAATATTGGCTTTTTCTCTTGTTAGAATCTTAGCGTTATGTCTTATACTCGTTCATTTTAACCCAATTTTTTGTCGGCATAGTTATTTTTCAAGGCCTGAAAGTTTTTTCTCGTGTTCTGGTTCATCAGAAACATGACAAACCTTGTCTTGTCTGATGCAAATCTGGAAATAAACCAGCAGTTCACACATACATTACCATCCATTCCAGTTTTACCTAATATAATCCTCTTTTCCATGTAGTGGCAAAATTATCCGGCGGTTTGTACCCATCGACAAGATTTTGAAACCAGTGCTATCAGAATGTGTGACCCCTGTTACTTGTTACTGGAGCCTATCTTTCATTGTACGAGGAGAAGCAGAACTAATGTTAGTTTTTAAGGTGAGTAATTCTTGTTTATTTCAGTGTTCTGTACCTCATTTCTGTATAGGAATAAATGTGATGCCTATTTGGATTCTGGGTTATATTGAAGCTGCTTAACAGTGACTGGGTTTGTCTTCTTAATTCTTGCTGCTGAAACTTTATCCACCGTACAGGAGTTGCGTCCTCCAGTGAAAATGCTAGTCCCCATCTGGAAGGCCTTGTGTGCTGCCACTGGAAGTAACGGAAGCCTGGACAAGCTTACTGATTATGGCCCATGGTGTTAGAGCATTTTTCATCAAGAGCTGCGATGCGCTTCAATTTTCATCAGGACGTGTGCATACAATAGATGCTTGTCGATATCAATTAATGCATTTCTACCCATTTCAACTAATATAGGGGAAATTCAGGTGTGTGGAGGGATGCTTGAAATCTGTTCATTGTAATATTTGAAGGATTTGTTGGAAGTTTACAGGGACTCTTTTACCAGTTGTTGGGAGGGTAATAAGGATCATGCTGTAAACACTTGCACGACAAAAATAAAGGAACACTGACGATTTTATAAAGCTCAGAGTAGATGTTCAAGCCTTTTAATTGTTTGCTGTCACTCCAGCTTCAGTTAGCCTGTTCAGCCTGCGGGCTCAACCACCGAAATGGCAAAGTCTAGATCAGATTGGAGCCAGTGTCAACAGCGTCACAATAAGGAACGCTTGGTATGCAGTTATGGTAGTTGTTCATTTTTAGAGGTCGCCTCAATTACTGTGTTTAATATTCCCCAGGAATTTTGACCGTTAACATGTTTCATTCTTATTGGGAGTTGATAATTGGTCGACCTGAGGCTGTATATTTTTATGAAGTCGATGGACATGGTCCATGTTGGGCTTCTGAAGGAGAGAAGAAGTTTCTGGGGTGGTTTCGTGGATACCTTTTGTGTTATTGCAGACCAAAGAAATGGCAAGAATACTTTCAATGTTTATGACTTGAAGCACCGTTTGATAGCCCATAGTATAGTGGTTAAAGAAGTCACTCACATACTTTGTGAATGGGGAAATGTAATACTCATAATGTTTGACAAATCAGCATTGAGTATTGGGGAGAAGGATATGGAATACGAGTTAGATATGATCTTTAAGAAAAACCTTGATACTGTATCAGAACCAATCTCCCAGAATTGCATGAGTTGCTGAAACTTTTAGAGGCATTCAATCTAGTTTTGGTTTTCTAGGCTATCTCAGCACACAGGAACCCAAATTAAGTTCTGTTTTGTTGAGTTCAAAACTAGAATCAAACCACACTATAAGACCAAGACTTACATCAGTTGAACTTGGGTAACATCTGACAAACCCATTAAAGTTTCAAAAAGATATGACTTATGCTAAAGCACAAGTTTTAGTAGCAAGCCAAATCCATCTGAGTATGCAGTTCTTTGCTTTGATATCAAAACCGCATACTAAGTCACAGATATCTCAGCAATTTCTAAAGGAAAACACAAGCCCACGCATCTAGTTATAGAATTAACCTTACGTCTAGTGGATTATGGTACCAAACAAACTTCATTGTCGATTTCTACTAGCCATGATTTATACATGCTTGCCAAGCATTATAGCCAACTGATGCATTAGCAAAACTCATAAACAGGAAGACTATGATTCTTAACCCGAGAACTACAGGCTACAAAAACAAGTTTCCAAGGCCATCTGGCCAAGCAGAGCACCCATCTAACTGAAATCAACAGGTAATATGGTTTATCTCTATGTAAACCTAAGCGGACAACAAAACTAACCAGTATTTTAGCATTGGACATGCTCACAAATATTACCACCTTCACTCCCATAAACCTGATATTGCAAGCTTTTATGACATAAAACAAAAACGTGAAGTCATGGGCGACAAAAGTTGAAGCATCATGGATGAACTAATAAAATTTATTAAACCAGGCAGGACATTGACAGACCAGGTACCTCTGTACGATGTTAATTTTGGAATCTAACTACACTCAACACTCTCATGCTGCACTCTTAGTGGGTAAAGACTTCAAATTAATTGAATCTGATCTCTGCATGTATACCGCATACCACTTAGACAATGGAGCAAGACCAAACATCATACGCTACACCAATTGGCTAGATAACTTTCTTCTTTATTCCTCTGATATGTTATTGGAATTTCAGCCATATCTACGCAGACTTGCAGTTTTTATCTGATTCTGCCTGCTTAAAACCCAATAGGTAACATAACTATGAGCTACTTCAAACCCAAACTCCTCAACTATAGATGAAATGATCAAGTGAAAGTAATCTGAAAATTTAAGACAAAAGAATGTCTTGCAATCAACAATGAGTTTGTGCAGGAATTTGTTTCAAAAGAAGGGCTAAAATCGACAGGACTTGCACAAGTTTCAAACTCTAGTTCATCAATACTGTTGATTTACATCCATATGTATGCAACAATTTATTCAATTGCCTAAACATAACTTGATGTTAATGGTTACGAGTGAAGAAAATATACCAACTAACACAATAAGAGATTGTAAAGGTCTTCATTTTCCGACCAATAATGTTGTTGTATATCCAAGTAACTCTTCCATTTCTTATTACCAAGAAACAGTGGAAGAGCCCAAAACCCATTAGAACAAGATTCCAACTACAACAAATGTAATCCAAGGACAACACCCCGACGAGTTCATCACCTCAAATTCAAGTCAATCTTTTAGAAGAACTGAAAGAAAGAGAAAGGGATAGACAAACCCCATCAAGAACAGAACTTTAACATCGTCAATCCAACTCCTTGACAACCTTAATCCCCATACTGTTGGCGGTCCCAATGATGGACTTGCAGATCGACTCCAAGGGCATGTATTGGCAATAAGGGTCGGACTGCTTCACCTTGGCGATCTCATAGACGTGCTTGAGCGTGATGGTGGAGGCTATCTCGTGGCTCGGCCGGCCGCTGCCGGACTCGAGCCCCGCTGCCTTCTTGAGGTACCACGTGACAGAGGGGGACTTGACCGTGAACTCGAAGGTGTTGTCCTTGAAGGCCGTGATGGTCACCGCCATGGGCGTGTCGGGCTTGTACTTCTGGGTGCGTGCATTGAAGTCCTTGCAGAAGGCCATAAGGTTCAGCCGGTACTGCCCCAGCGCAGGTCCCACCGGTGGTGCGGGCCGCGCCCCACCGGCGGGGACTGTGAGCCGGATCGTCGCCGCCAGTGGCCGCCGGGTTAGGATCTCTTTCAGTGTAGCCATGGTTTGTGTTTCTCGCTCTCTCTCCCTGACGGCTGCTCTAGCAGGTTCAATCGGGCTCCGGGGGCGTGAATCTGACGGCTGTGAACGTTTTTATGGGGGCCAGAATCTGACGGCTGTTAACGTTTTTGTGACGCCAATCTTTTGGACACGTTAGCTTTGCCGCCTAAAATGTCGCATTAGTTGCGGAAATGGGTCTCCAAAACGGCGTCACTTTCGTCCATTCTTCGCCCTTTCCAATTCCTCTCGCGTTAGGATGCAGAGTTTCCCGATCGGATTTTGCTGATCAAGCAACCGGCGAACGCTGAGCTGTTTCTCGCTTTCTCTTTCTCTCTCTCTGTTGGTAGAATGTATCAGTGGAGGAAATTCGAGTTTTTTGAGGAGAAAGGCGCTGGGAAATCGAATAGGATACCGGAGGAGGTGAGCGGGAGAATCGAATGCTGCTCGAGCGGCAGAGGAAAGGTGGTGATCGGCTGTGATGACGGTATGGTCTGCCTGCTTGATCGTGGCCTCAAATTCAACTACGCCTTCCAAGCACACTCCTCCTCCGTTCTCTTTCTCCAGCAGCTCAAGGTTCTTTGTTTTCTTCTTTGCAATATCTTTTGTGATTGCTCAGAAAATGCAAGAAAAGAAAAAAAAAATTGAGAATTTTTGAAGGTTTTTTGGATCTTATCATTGGATTCGTCCAGTTAATGGCTGACTGGGGCTGCTCAAACGTTGGGTTCCGGTCTTGTGAGATTCCTTTTTGCGACTATTTGGGTGCTGAAAGGAGCTGAAATTTTACAATTGGTTCCTCTCTCTCTCTCTCCCTTTTGAGTCGGGCAGCTCTAAGTCTGAGTTTTAATCGTGTAGATTTGAAGCTGTCATGTGTTTAATTTTGGAAAAGAATTTGAGAGATCCGAATTGTGTTTATATAATTCTTTTCCCTAAAACTGTAGCTGCTTAAGTTAATTCTGTCTTCGAGTGTTCAGCTGCTGAAAGTGTCATGCTCTGGTTTGTGGAAAATTGAGTTCTCTATGGTTTTGGATAGGTTTGTGTCCAAGAACTTGAAAAGAATTTATTTCAGGAGTTGGAACTCGGGTTTCTGATTAGTTTCATATTTTGTAGCATCTATTGAAGTCACATAAAAGTTAGAAATTGATGCAATCTCTGTTTACATTTACAAAATCAGCAACGCAACTTTCTGGTAACTGTCGGGGAGGATGAAGCAATATCTCCGCAGCAATCAGCTATGTGTCTGAAGGTATTCGATCTTGATAAGATGCAGCCGGAGAGCTCAAGCTCAACTATCCCTGATTGTATTGGTATACTGCGGATATTCACCAATCAGTTTCCTGAAGCAAAGGTAGAGTACTGGGAAGATGCTTATAATTGTCTCATTTTTTGCTTGATTGCTTAGTTGCTTTAGTTGCTTTGATGACATACTGCAGATCACATCATTCTTAGTACTAGAGGAAGCACCGCCCATACTGCTTATAGCTATTGGCTTGGATAATGGCTGCATTTATTGCATCAAAGGGGACATTGGACGTGAGCGTATCTCACGATTCAAGCTTCAGGTGGATAATCTCTCGGACAAAAGCCAGTCTTCTATAACTGGTCTAGGTTTCAGAGTAGATGGCCAAGCCCTTCAATTGTTTGCTGTTACTCCAGCTTCAGTTAGCTTGTTCAGCCTGCAGGGTCAACCACCAAAACGGCAAACTCTAGATCAGATTGGATCCAGTGTCAACAGTGTTACAATGAGTGACCGCTTGGTATGCAGTTATGGGAGTTTTTCGTTTTTAGGGGTTGCCTCAATTATTGTGTTTAATATTGTCCAGGAAATCTGACTGTTAACATGTTTCATTCTTATCAGGAGTTGATAATTGGTCGACCTGAGGCTGTATATTTTTATGAAGTTGATGGACGTGGTCCATGTTGGGCTTTTGAAGGAGAGAAGAAGTTTCTAGGGTGGTTTCGTGGATACCTTTTATGTGTTATTGCAGACCAAAGAAATGGCAAGAACACTTTCAATGTGTATGACTTGAAGAACCGTTTGATAGCCCATAGTATAGTGGTTAAAGAAGTCACTCACATGCTTTGTGAATGGGGGAATGTAATACTCATAATGTCTGACAAATCAGCATTGTGCATTGGGGAGAAGGATATGGAAAGCAAGTTAGATATGCTTTTTAAGAAAAACCTTTATACTGTGGCTATAAATCTTGTCCAAAGCCAGCAAGCTGATGCTGCTGCAACTGCAGAGGTATTAAGAAAATATGGGGATCATCTATATAGCAAACAAGACTATGATGAGGCTATGGCCCAATATATCCATACCATTGGTCATCTTGAACCTTCTTATGTCATCCAGAAGTTTTTAGATGCACAAAGAATCTACAACCTCACAAACTACTTGGAGAAATTACATGAGAAGGGGCTTGCTTCTAAAGATCATACAACTCTTCTCTTAAACTGTTACACGAAATTGAAAGATGTGGATAAGCTGAATATGTTCATTAAAAGTGAGGATGCTGTTGGGGAGCATAAGTTTGATGTTGAAACTGCAATAAGGGTTTGCCGTGCTGCCAATTATCATGAGCATGCTATGTATGTAGCTAAGAAGGCAGGGAGGCATGAATTGTACTTAAAGATCTTGCTTGAAGACCTTGGTCGATATGATGAAGCCTTGCTATACATTTCAAGCCTGGAACCAAGTCAAGCTGGCGTAACAGTGAAGGAGTATGGAAAGATTCTTATAGAACACAAGCCAGTGGAGACTATTGAGATTCTCATGAGGCTTTGTACTGAGGATAAAGAATCCGTTAGGCAAGGAGCCTCCAGTAGTTCATACTTATCTATGTTACCATCTCCTGTTGATTTCCTCAACATTTTCATCCACCATCCACAGTCCCTTATGGATTTCCTTGAAAAATATGCCAACAAGGTGAAAGACTCGCCTGCTCAAGTTGAAATCCACAACACACTATTGGAGTTGTACTTGTCTAATGACTTGACCTTTCCATCAATCTCACAAACTAGCAGCAATGGAGATCTCAATCCTGTAACAGCTGGGATGTCAAAAGCCGAGTCCAATGGGAAATTTGTTGCTGAGCGCAAGAATTTGGCTAAGGAAAAGGATCATCTGGAAAGGTGTGAGAAGGGGCTATGTTTGCTCAAGAGTGCATGGCCATCTGAGCTAGAATTCCCGCTTTATGACGTTGATTTGGCAATTATTCTGTGTGAAATGAATGCATTTAAAGAAGGGCTCTTATATCTATATGAAAAGATGAAACTCTATAAAGAGGTGATTGCTTGCTATATGCAGGCACATGACCATGAGGGATTGATTGCATGCTGCAAAAGATTGGGGGATTCAGGCAAAGGAGGGGATCCATCTCTTTGGGCTGATCTGCTTAAGTATTTTGGTGAGCTTGGAGAAGATTGCACTAAAGAAGTAAAGGAAGTTTTGACCTATATTGAAAGGGATGACATCTTGCCTCCTATTATTGTTCTTCAAACGCTGTCCAGAAACCCATGCCTCACACTCTCTGTCATTAAGGATTATATTGCTCGAAAGCTTGAACAAGAATCAAAGCTTATTGAAGAGGATCGGCGAGTTATTGAGAAGTATCAGGTTGCTGCTTATTAATTACTAGCTTTATTTGAAAATTCATCTGTTCTACCTATTTCAGTTGTTGTATCAACTTTGGGTGTGTGAGGATTTCATTTGATCTTTTTTCGTTTTGAGTCAAATAATTACAGACTTATCTAAATGTGCAGAACATGGAAGTATCACCAAGAGAATAAGAAAATAGAATAGCTCATAAATTCAGAAAATGATTCAAAAAATGTAATGGGGAAAAGTAAAAAAAAGAACTAGAATGGAAGGGCATAAAAAAAGAAAAAAAGAAGAAGGATATGCCTATGGTTAAAATATTCCATCTTAAAAGGTTTATTTGGAAGGTTTGGCATAGTGGTGAATGGTATTTGTGATTGTTGGATTGAGTTGTGTTGAACTATAAGACTGTTGAATTAATGGAAATTCATGTATATAGTGTTGAGTTGTACTGACAATCTGATAATTTTCTCAATTAATGGAAATTTTCCCATGCAAAAAGGAGCACTTGGAGTGCGGATAAGTTAAAACTCGGAAATTTTTTTATGGCTCTTAACAGTTAAAACTCAGAATTGATTTGATGCCCCGTTCCAAAGCAATCAACTGGCTTAATCTTTGTATGTACGTGGTCTAATCATGCATGTTTAAATGTAGTTCTTCAGCTATAGTTATTGAAGCAAGTGATGTGAGTCCTTGCTATGTAAAGCCAGTAATGGCTTTAGGATCCTATTCATTTACAGGATTTGTTTGGCTTTTTCTTTTTCTTTTTTTTCTTTTTTCCTGTGCGTGCATATTGATAGTCCTGATTGTCATTATAACATAACTAGTTTAGATTCATGAATATGTAAACTATTGCCACTGAACCTCCTACTCTCTTCATAGTCTCCTACTTATTTGTTCAATTGAAAGGCCAAACAATTAAATATACTTCTTCAACTTGTAGGAAGACACTTTGGCAATGAGAAAAGAAGTTCAGGATCTCAGGACGAATGCCAGAATATTTCAGCTTAGTAAGTGCACGGCATGCACTTTCACACTTGATCTCCCTGCTGTGCATTTCATGTGCATGCACTCATTCCATCAGCGCTGCCTTGGCGATAATGAAAAGGAATGTCCAGAGTGTGCTCCTGAATATAGGTCTGTTCTAGAAATGAAGAGAAGCTTGGAGCAGAATTCTAAAGATCAGGATCAGTTCTTCCGGCAAGTGAAGAGTTCAAAGGATGGGTTTTCTGTGATTGCTGAGTACTTTGGAAAAGGAATCATAAGCAAAACTAGTAACGGATCCAATGGTGCTGTTAGATCTGGCGGCACTTCTTCCAGTAGTGGCCTCTGAGCATTGGTGCTTGCTTGTCTCTCTGTCCCAATACCGTGCCAGGAATGAGTGACGTTTCCAATCTGTTGCTGATATCAATGAATGGAGAAAAAGAGCTTGAAAAAGAGGTATTTGGAATAGCTTCTGTATAATTCCAAATTGATATAAATTGTAGATCATAGCTTTGTTTTTTAGCTTGTTCGTTTGATTTTTCAGATATCATATTTGTTACTTAATATAGAACATAAGTGGGATTCAGGATGCCCTTCTTTGTCTCTTAAACTACTAATTTCTTTCGGTGTCCCTTTTTAAAATCGTTGTGAAATTGTCCTACTTACCTTTCCCGATATTGTTCCAAATTCATTCTTCTGCTAATATGTTCTCTAGTTGGTTATTTCTCCTGCTAATTTCACGCTGTTTGCTTTTATTGCAGGGCCAGACATCAGATTTCGTAGTAAGGAGCTTTTTTCATTCCATGGTTGGTCAGTTTACAAGGATCTTGCAAGAGTGTTGTGGTTAAAATGAGGGCTGTCAATTGCTTATCATTTTTGTTTCTGTGTGCATGGTTGTCTGCTGACTTCGTTTTCTTTGATAGAGTTTGCCATCACCTGACACCAAATTCGACTGTCAACTACCTCACGGCATTTTAGCTTTACAACTGTGGGGTGGGGTTTATTGGTTGTTGAAACTTTAGCATGTCCAAATCAATTCCTCATATGTCTCCCATCTCTTGCTTCCCCTAAGCTAATGCTGCTTGTGATAAATGTACTCCGAATGCTTTAACAGAAGCTAGTCTGTGTAGCGGTTGAAGTTTGTCAGCTCAAAACATTGAATTAAGATTCTGACTTCACACAGCATTCATTGTAATCTACTCATGCGATTCTGATATCCATAACTGATTGGCTGATACCCAGAACTGATTGGCTTTCCACATATCTCGATACGAGAAATCCCATGATACGGAAGTAACAAGAGAATTTTTCAGGGAAAGCATTTCCATGCAAGTGCTTGACATTGTGAGTAACACTTCTTCATGAATGTAAGTTAAGATTTGATGCCTACCCTTGCGACAGTCCAAATGGAGTTGATATTTTCTTCTGTAATTTTTTGAATGTATCAGTATGTCGTTCTTGGTGAGCTTCAGTGCTCCGTGTCCTAACCTCCCTTGGTTTGTACCCCGAATAATGAACTCTCGTTTGACTCTACTTGTATTGCACTTTTCGCTTTCGAAGCAAAATGAAATTGGGATGGTCTCATATTTCGTTAAAAACAACATAAATCCCCCAAAAGTCCATTTAAATTTGTCCATAGCCTAGTGTCTTTGTTATTAAATGGGAGACGCCCAAAATCATGGTTTTTGTGAGCTTTCCTCACTATTACCCCCCCTCCCATTATAGAAGATGATACAAAATGAAGGAAATATGTACGCAAAGATACTATGATTTCATATGTACAAATGAATATAAATGTTCATAAGCCGCCCAACACCCCTCCTTATGTCCCCAATGTATTCTAAAATGTGAATAAAGCGAGACCACATGACAAAGAAGAGTTTGAATGAACGTCCCAATACATGGGAGAAGAGTATGGTATCTTCCCTCCTCTAACCTCTTGCAGAATTTAACCTCTGTGCCGCACGTTCAATATTGACTTCATGTTGACGTAAACCATGCCACGACTTGTTTGATTCACCGTCTGAAAGTCCGAGGTTTGCTATCTGCTTGTGCAAGGCGTCCAAGTTGACAAGGGGGATGGTCGTTGGACGTCCATGAGCACACTGCATACAAAGTTTTCAGAGTCATTCAAGAAAATAGCTGAACAATTCTCTCTCTCTCGCACCCTCGAAATGAATTCGCATTACCACCTTAGTAAGCTGTTTTTCAAGAATATAAACTTACTTGGAAACAAAGTGATGTCTGCTTTAGCTCTTCAACAAGGAGCGAGCATTCTGAAGGTAACAAGGAGTCCCCAAACATAATTGCACCTTATGACAGAGTGGAACAAAAGTAAGGATGAAATAAGAAGGAACTTCATCTTCATAGAAGATCTACACCTGATTCTTCTTCCACAACATAAAGATAAAGAGCTAGAAACTGGCTAAAAGGCAGATATTTGCAATGAGCTGAAGTAGGAAGTGTACAGGAGTTAGATTTGCGCAAACAGAATCACTTCGCTTGGTAACACCAAACATATGGGAATATTTTATAAAGGTAATAACTCAATAATCCACAAAATGATGTTGAAAGCATAAAAATCTCCTCCTACAAGAAAAAGCTGGAACCATACTTGAGCTTTTTGTATGTTTCTAGTGAGAACAAGCATGTACCTCTGCATGCTTTCATATTAAGGACTCGAAGAACTGATGGTGGCATTGTTGATGAGCCATCTGTATCAGCAAGCTACACATTGCAAAATAATCTGGAGTTAGAAAGATGTTGATAATGGTTTAAGTTATGCCAAGAATAAAGAATAAGAATAAGAAACAGAAACATTCAAGTAAGAGGTGCCAGACAATACCTGATGAAGAAATTCTAAAAGATCCACATCAGATAAATTGACACCTAAAATGTTGGGTACCTACACGTGCATTATATAAACAAAAATCAATAGAAGAAAGAACACACAAGAAGGCAACAAAATTACAACTTAAGAAGTGAATGTGCATTGGCGATAGATTTCAACTATGGTTGTAACCAAAGCAAGTTGAATTCTAGTAAACCTGGAAGAGTTTATAGAAGGTTTGAGCTTAGCTAGAGCTTGAATTCGGATTTTTCTAACAAGCTCAGTCTTTATAAAAATGAGATGGTCAAGCTCTAGCTTGCCATTTAACCTGACAATCTAATTCAAACTTGAGCTCCAGCTTAAGGCAAGAAAATTTCCAGTGTACATACTCGTCAATAACATGTTACTTATTCAAATGTATTAGTAGGCTTGCACTGTAGTAAACCAAATATCTCACTTAGAGACTTGATCTCTTCCAAACAAAGCATGGCTATGGTTGAGCTTGAGCTCGATTACAATATAGAGCCAAGCAGAGCTAACATCAATTCAAGCAGCCCAAACAACCTGGCTTGTTTAGAGCCATCGTACAAACAATTGACCATTTAACTTTGGCTCGATGCATATCATTGAGATGGATAAACATCTTCTTTGAGCATGCATCTAGGTCATAAAAAATCGAATAAGAGGCAACTTTGGAGGGAGCAGGTGCTTCACCGCAACAAGTTTGATGACTGCTTGCCTCTTGTGAAGAAGATTCAGATTCCTGCAAGAGCAGTTACTGCCGTGAACCACACAAATCGAGGGTAAAAAGAAAAATGTCTCAGGAAAAAGAAACTATGGAACATAGTGAACTATATTATGGAGGAACTCCAATCTAGCCTCAGTAAAACAATTAAGCACATTGGCTCAGCCACTGATTCCTTCTTAGTTCCTCTCAAGCAATAAAGTCTCCTTCAATTTCAAAATGCTGGAAAAGGAGATGACAAGACCAGTCTTGTCTTTTTCTATTTATGTAATACAGAAAGTACCTTTTGAACAACCTTGAATCTTGATGATCAATGTTGCAGATCCAACCCCAGACTTTTATCTCTTCAGTATAATTTTGCAGTAACTGATAGGCAATCTCAGGCAGCATCTGTTATTGCTATGTTTAAGTTAAATTCAAGAATTTCAGACACTCAAATTCTCTATAAACCAAAAAAGAACATAGCATAACATCGAATTAAGACATACCAACTCCTGTTCGCCATCTAGATAATGAACTGTCTTTGCTTCTCCAGATAACACCTAAGTGCCAAACAGTGTTATGAGCTACACTTAATCAACCATGTCCACAAGTTCAAGCAAAATACACTTTTACCTTCTTACGCAGTTCTTCCAGTCGAATCCTCTCATCTGCAGCATGCTGTAGAAATGGGAGCACTTCCATAGTTACAACTCCATCTGAACCTATGCTGTGGCCCTCTCTCCCTTTCCCTCTCTTCCCTATGTGTGTGGGCAGGCATGTGCATATTTTCAAGTGTGTGCATGTGTCTCAATGCTTGGACAAGTTGTGAACGTATGCTTACATGTAAAAGCATCTCATTCAGATTGTGCCTTTCTAAAAAGGCACATATACAAGTGTTAGAAAACGGTATAGCAGAAGTTTCGCATTGCCCTTATTTTGTAAGAAACTTAGCACTTATATGGAAAGGCAGATACTGCATGATCGAGAAGGGAAAAAGAAGAAGAAGAAGAAATATGTGAAATAAACCTGGTCAATAATAGCAAGTATTCCGCCACCCACGACGGGAATGAATTTCTTATCCACCTGTTGAAGAACTTTGGCATCCACTAGGCAGCTCTTATTGATAGATTCAGGAACTAATAAATCACCGGCCAGATGCAAGAATCCAGATGAGATGTTAAGTATGTTACTTTTGTCGTACACATCAGATGATTTATTTCTGTCCTGCATAAAGAGGGTACAATCTTGAATATTAATGAAAATGTCATCTGATCTACAAAATCTTCCATATGTGTAAAATTACTCAACTGTTATGTGGGAAGAGCAATTCTGCCATTTGGACCAAGAATCCAAGGAATCTTGAGATTCACCTGAGATGAAGACTGTAAGATGAAGTTACAGAGGGTCACTGCCCTATTAACATATTAGGACACAGAAGATATGCTGGTAGGACAAGCACAAGCCAAAAGACACATCAGTGGTAAAAGTTTTTTTAAACGAAAATCTGACAAAATTTATTGCTCTTTAGCCAATTAATAAATGCTACTAGCATTATTCATGAATTTAATGTTATAGGTCCTCAAAATCATTATGTACGTAGGAAGCAGAAGACTGTAAAGGCTTCTATGTTTATAAACATCATATCTGAGAAATCATCTTTAAATTGACATTACAAATATACTCGCACCATCCACGGACAAGAAGTACACTAATGCCTAAATATAGGTATTACCTCTATCTGGAGCAGTATCTTGAAAGTCAAAATTAGGGGACTGTTCAAACTTTTCCCCCTTTCCAATCTCCTTCGAATTTGCTGAAACACCTGTTATCTTGTCCATATCTAATCTGACAGCAAGACCAAGGTAGGTGAGAAATTAAGCGACAGGTGGGTTAAAACTGCCACAATAAGGATACTTAAAGAAAATGAAGTACCTAGAGTCACTCGACAAATGCTCCACGGTGCTTGGCTTATGATATAAATGGCAATTGTCAGACAGTTGTCTCGCATTCTTCAATCCATTAACTTCTGAAGAGATTACAAGCATATTTGAGTTAGTCTGTGCATCATTTTGCCAAGCCTTAGAAGGAAACTCAAATAAAAAAAGAACCTGAATAAGTAAGAGCATTATGAATGGCATTGACTTCAGGGTTTTCCGCGTTCACAATTGATGGATGATTCAAAGAGAAAAACCTCCGTTTTCCTTTGTAAAACGGTGGAGCTGAATGGCTTCTTCTTGATCTTTCCTTGGAAACATGACCTGGTTCATATCGTTGATGCCTTACCAAATCCCTTTGCCTTTTATACTGGTCAATACCTGTGTAATTCTTAAAACATGACTCCAAATGCAAGTTGCCTGTCTCATCAGGTAACAAGTCCGCATATTCAGGAGAAAATTCATACTGTCCGTTGTATCCTTGAAGGAATTTGCAGGTATCTCCACCAGAACCAAAACAGTCATTAACATGTAGCATATTGTATCTACCACTTGAGGAGCAATTTTCCTGGCTAGATCCCTTTGACATGATACCATAACGAGATTTATGGCCCCTCTCTCCACATTCCATAAATTGCCAACTAGTGCTTTCAGCAGAGTGGGAACTCCACCAACATGCATTTTCACTCTTGGAATGCTTAACATCCCAAGGTGTTTCTTGTAATAGAGGAGCTGAACTTAGGAAACACCAGTCAGAATTTGATGTTTGATGACCGGAGCAAAAGTTTCCTATCCCTGTTTTTGTATTGGATTCAATAAAATCTTCTCCAATGAAATGATCGGCATAAGATGGGATTGACTTTGCAAAAGCTCTTGATGGAAAATCAGAATCTGTAAACACACTACAGTGCGTAATTTCTCTTGTAAAGGCCTGAGAAGTTGACGCCTTATCTGACCCATAGGTCCTTGAAAGGATATCAAAACTCTGGTTAGTGCCATCAACTTCAAAAATATCAACCCTATCATCAGGACCTGCCTGCTTCTGGTTGGTCCTGAAGCTATCAATTTGAAATTCAAATTCTTCATCATTTACCAACAAAGCCCTCTCAAGTGGCAGGTTGCTTTTGGAGGAGCAACCCTGCAGTAAAGGTTTTCCGATACACCCACTAACCAAATCACAAGATAAAGCAATCTCTGCCAATTCATTGCTTGCACCTGGATCCTCTTCAAGGGACTTAACTCCCCATGCTGAACTTAAACAGTTGTCAAAATTATCATTGGATCTGTTGTCCAAAAAAGGATCTTCGACAGATAAGAGATTGTTCTCTGATGATAATGGGGAAGAGAAAATCTCAAGCCAAGCTTTATGGTTTTCAGTCTTGTGCTTCTTTTTTGAAATTGCAGATGTTTCAGAAAAATCTGCATCAGCAAAATCTAGCAACAAAAAAGGTGATTTTCAGTTGTGAGATAAAAGAAATCATCCTATCTAGTCAAGTGTGTTTTTAGATAGCATTCATGAGATGATAACCATCTGCCACAACTAAATAGGTTTTCAACTCAAGTAAATTTGAAGTACAACTTCTAAGACATGGATCAAGTTTCATTCACGTAATGAAAACAAATCAGCTTAAAATCTAACAGGAAGAAGTTGACTTCCACCTTCATCTGCTGTTAAGACATCTTCAGCTTCCTTCCAGATTTGATCTTTTCTTATTACGTCATCTATATGATCAACAAAGTCCCATGAAAAAAATCTCTGGGGTAATGAAATTATTGTTAATTACCAGCAAGACTCAGTGTAAGGTGTATACCAAAAGTTGGATTCTCCTTCCATAATTGTTGGATGGCTTTCTTGGTGAATGCAAGTACAGTATCCCAATCCTAGTATAGTGAAGAAGGAGAAAAGGAAAAAATAAATATTAAAAAATCAGCGGCGTAAAGGAAAGCAATGGATCCACTAATCATTCATATTTTCAAAGATCTGCCATTAAAAGGAGGGACAAATACTTTCTCTGTGTGCTTTGACCGAGTGAACTCACAGTTTTGTTATTTTTACCTTTTTTGAGTACATTCCAAGAAAATGAAAAAGAAAAAATACTCCATAACTAAGTGATTACCTGTTTACCACTACTTCATAAAGAAGAGAAGAATTATAAACGTCCAAGGAAAGAGGGAAATGAAGAAGGATCTCATAATGCTATTTTCAAGTATTATAATAAAGTCAAATATCCTCAAGATATATGGAAATTTTAATAAACCTGAATCCGCAGCAAAGAAGACCTCCAGAACCACGACATGATTTTAAACATTAAGTCACTTAACGAAGTCAAAGTCAAAAAATGAACAATGGCAAAAAAATCATACAAAGAATTGACAAATACCGTAAATCAGAAGAAATGATTGACCAAGAGAGCATTTTACCTTGAACTCAACATATGTCTTTGATGGTTCAAAAGCTAAATCATAGAGAGTTCGATGGCAACTTAGATTCAAAACATAAGATGGACATGCTTTGGATCTGCTTCTCTTTCGGTTTTGGGAACCATCACTGACTTTCCATAGATCCAGACACTCAAAGGTTGAGGCCAATTGATTCAGTAGTTTATGAATTGGACCTTTGCACACGAACCGTGAGTTAATATCTACTGGTGTGAAGGTCACAAAAAATCCTTACATTGTCAAATCATCTCCAACCTCATTACACCATCCTACAGACTAATTACTTCATCTTTGTTTACAGGTATAAATAGTCATGGATACAGACATATTGAAAGGCCTGTAGAAGAAAAAAAAGCATCATACCATTAGTAGCAGAGACAATAAAATGAAAAATAAAGCAAATATTAAGTCATTTAAATCATAAACAAAAAATCATCTACCTTGGTTATGAAGCTAACAACAGGATCAGATATGTACCCAGAAAGCTTTAATACACCATCACTAATGTTCAATTCATGAAGAGAGTGAGGGACTTCCAACCCAAAGCCACTTTTCAATATAAACAAAGGAGAAGAAGGCTGAGTCCAAAGGAGCTCATCCCCACTATGAGTATAAAATAAAAAGTATTAGTAACCAAGCATGATAAGTAAACCAGCTCCAACTTTCTAATGTGACAAGAACACACCTTTCAACATCAACAATTTTGAAAGAAATTTGTGAGTGGACAAGGGCAATCCTGAGTATACATTTCTTGACCGAGTGCAATACCTTCTTGGGGCTACCGATTCAGTAATGCAAATTGAAAAGCAAAAGCAGACTAAATCAGCTCCAGTTCAAGGACAATGATTACCAAATTTGAGAAAATTGAGAACCATCTTTTATACATGACAACAAGAGTAGAAAGTGGGTAGAAGAAAAAGAAGAAGAAGAAACCTGGATTGCATATATTTCCTTCGAACAGGTTGGTTGTAAAATAAGTCACGGACATTTACTGCGAAGGGTCCAGCATCAAAATGAAGCTCTATGGAATATAATAGTCAACATAGATAAAGAACAGAAAATTTATCCTCATAAATCAAGTTTCAAAATACATGCTCATGTGCAATTATTAGGAGCAAGTGCTGACTAGCTGAGGGAAAAAGAAACTATTAAGAGAAAATGCTGCAGTAGAATTAGTCATATTTAGAAAAACTTGTTAGAAGTCGCCAAAGTAACCCATAAAGTGTCTCCCTGTTCCCCAATCTGACAGATTAACAGTACAAATTCAGCACCTCATGATCCAGGTTATTCTTGTGAAGAAAAACACATACTAAACTACACAGATAGGGCAGCCAACATTTTACTGAAAACTAAACTAGCCAAATAACCCAATTGAGACTCATCATAGAATAGATATCTAGCTTCAATATTTGTTATAAAAAAATATGGAACCCTCCTTTTGGAGAAAAATATAAAGGAAGTTCAAATGACAAAATGAGTGTTTATTCCTTAAAATTAGAGAGAGAGTTAAAGCGTAAAATTGGCTTGAGTATATCCTCAATTGGGGAGGTATACTAATATGCTAATGACATTGCTGATGAAATAATCTACAACCTGTGGTGCCTACGTCCTTCCTATCGTCGTCAATTCCAAGATATAAACACTTGCATCCCTGAATACAACAACACAAAAGTCAACCACAGCCAAACTTGCATTAATAGCAGGAAAAATAAGCAACTGCTCCAGCAATAGCAAAATTGAAGTTGTAATGAATGCTTATGCCTTAATGACTTTGCGATATCCATTCGGTCTCCCATAAGCTTTTGTCACAATTTCCAACAATGAGACATCAGAAATGGAAGCTAATGCTTCTCCCCTAAAGCCAAAGCTTCCACCATCAGAATCCACATCAGCCAACCGGTGAAACTTTGATGTCGCTGCTCAAATATTTACAGATACCCAATTAATAAAAATACTAACTAGGAAGTCCAAAGTCATAGCATATGCATCATAATTTATAATGCATCTCAATTCGTTCCATGAGATCTACCTTTGATACTCCCCTATTTGAGTAAATTTTTGGTTATAGCCTACTTAAATACCCATCAACAAAAACCATCAAGCTATAGGTTAAAATTTCCTAGACGGTCTTTAACCACATTCCTATTTCTTTCTTTAAGAAGTCAACCTTAAATTTTCAGTGAAATTCTCACTCATCCTGATATGAGGACAACTGAGATTATGGCGATCCAACCACTCCTCAAACTCCAAAATGGCTATGAGATAAGCAGTTAACCATTACAAGCATCGACCAGAAATAATCCAAGCAAAATGCAAAATGCAAAATGCAAAATGATAATGACTGATAACTTGGTTACCGTATCTCTCTCCTAACAAAACCAATCCATCCCGCGTAATACCAGATCCTGCAAATGCGTTAAATGGGTCAAAAAGATACGAAACTGAACGTGCTATGCAGATTAAACACAGAAAAGGAACCCAGAACTAACCATCATCTACCACCTTTACAACACCCGCGCCAACACCCACATGAACCGATACCTGACACAATAATCGTTGATTCTCAGAGTTTCAATATTGCCTAGCCATGCAAACAATTTAGAAACACAACAAAATAACTCCCCCGTAGCCCAAATCTTCGGATTATTCACCTTTGTTGCACCGGCGTCCAGACTGTTAAAAACGAGCTCCTCCACGACCCTCGTCAGGTCAAAAAGGATAATCCCAGAACGCACCGAACTACGAACTCCCTCCGGCAAGGGACTGATGCTCATCATTGATAATCAAGCTGAATTTACGAAACAGCTTCAACCATTGCCAAAATTCCAACCAGATAAACCTTCATTTGAGCATTTCAGTTATCAGCGGTTTATCTATCCACAGAAAAGCACACCGTACTAATTGATAAGAAACGAAGTGTTTTCTTTACCTGATGCTCCGATCAGCGTTAGCCTCCGGTTTCAGAACGGAACGTCGACGTTCAAGCAGACCACCCTCACCAGGGGGTTTTGAAATGGAAGCCGACGAAGAAAAAGGCGGTCGAGGAAGTGGCGCCCGGTAGGGGCTATGATACGCTCACGGGTAGTGACGTGCCTGAGTCACGGTCGTGACATCATCATATGAAACGTGTAGTCTGTATGCAGCAGCCGGGACTCAAAATGTGATTTTCCGCTTCTGATCAATTTGACGGCTGTGGTTTTCATTGGTCAGGACATCTCTTCAGTCCCCGCGGGTAACCAAAGCCGGTCACTATCCATTAACTGACTTTTACTACGAACGCAGTTACTCGTTCGGGGCATTATCCAGAAATTACGAAAACGCCTTCGGGCAGTAAAATGATATAAAAACAATAGAAATTATCCCCTATTTCTTACCTAAATTTTAATTCTAGCTTGACCATACGAGGACATCACCTTGAAATATTATTCATTGGACATAAGATATATTATATCTATTTATACACAATACTAAATTTACATAAATTTATATACAATACATATGATATTTTATCTATATGTATCTTAATTTATAAATTTTTTGAAAAGAATATGTATTATATTTTAAATCAAATTTCGTTTACAATTAGTGTAAGCTGTAAGCTAACTTATAAAGACAATACATGTTCTATTATCATATAAATACAAATTTTAATATATTTTTAAAAAAATATAAATTATTAGTCACATTAGAATATATTTTCTTACTATAATAATTTAACATTACATGGATGATGTATGAATTTAAATTAATGAAAGTTTATAAAAGTACTATGAGAATTTTGACTTAAATATTATGTTAAAAAACTTATTATCTAATTCAAATATTAACTCGAGACTAAGTGAAACACTTTATACACAAACATCAGTAGATACTTGACCTTACATAAGTGATGTTTCCATTCCATGATCATAATTTTTCTGTCCTTTTATGTTTGTCCAAGAAAGAAAGAAGAAAGAGGAGAGAAGGTTAAAGTGGTAAAAAGGCGGGTGGCAAAATACGTAGTTTGGACAGAAAAACGAGGATAGTTAGAAGGGAAATGGAGTGAAAAAGTGGTGGTGAATGGGGATTTGGGACGTGGGGTTCTAGAACCAGAGCCCCATCCGGATTCTTTCAAACATTATATATAAGCACATCTTCGCTTCTTCTTATATCCTGGACTGTCTTCCTCAATCTCTCTCCCTCTCCGAAAACCCTAATTGAAGGTCTCTCTGTCTCCGTCTCTGTCTCGTCTGAGGCAGTAAACGAGATCGGCAGGTAATCAAGCGACCTTCTCTTCTTCGTGGTGCGGCGTTAACTCTGTTTTGGTGTTTTGGAGTTTTTAATTGAATTTTGGAATACAATGAAATGGCGCCTGAACTGTTGTTGATTTGCATAATTCTATAGAATCGAGCTGCTAGCGTGCTAGATTGCTGTTGTTTGTGTTCTGATTCCCTCTGTTCGATCGTAATCTCAATGAGAAATTGGGAATTAGATGCTTTGCATGATAATATCTGTATGACTGAATCCGTGCATGTTTGCACGTCTAAATTCTGCGGTGCTTTCGATCCTTTGGATGTTGTTGATGCTCTGTTAGGTCGACCTGAAAATTGCGGCTTTGTAGGTCTTTGTTTTTGTTTTGGAAGGAAGACTGCATTCAGCTAAGATTTGGTTGAATCCATTCTTGTTCTGATCCTTTGTAACGCTAGGTATGTAGAAGAAGAGATTATGAATTAGAGTCTCGTTTCTTATTCCTTGATATCCTCTAGAACCAGAAAAAAGGCTACTTATGCATCGATTCAGGCTCGTAATAGGTTGTATCCATGTTGGATTTGGATAGAGTTTGCAGAAATGTAGTGGATTTGGTATTGGATTCATACTGAAGGTTTAATTTCTTGTGTTTCTTTTAGCCCAAATGTAAATGGAGCAGTCGGTTTATCCATGTGAAGAATTGTCCGGCCGTTGGATGTGAAGCAAAAAACAAAATAGTAGGACTAATGGAGGCTAACATATGTGATGTTACCCACTTGGACGCGGATGTCCTTTTGCCTCCTCGAAAGCGTCTGCTTGCTGGATTGAAGAAGCAAAGCTCCGAAACTGAAGGTGCTTCTGGTCTCTCTCTAGTTGCTTCTTCTTCTGCTTCAGCTTCCACGTCAAGATTTGCTTCTGCTTCCGCATCTGCTCAATCTTCGGCTGCTTTAAGTGACTTTGAGATCCGACTCAACAATCTGTTGAATTCTCATTCAAATAGTCCTAATCTTACACCAGAGGAGATAGTAGAGGCCTCAAAATCAGCTGCTACTGCTGCTGCTAAGGCGGCAGATGCTGCAAGGGCTGCAGCTGAAGAGAAGGCTGTAATAGCATCAAAAGCAATGGCTGCTGCCAAGAGTGCTTTAGATTTGGTTGCCTCGTTTTCTGAGGAAGCAGCCTGTAAGGAAAGATACCTGAAAAAGAATAAGCTGAAGAAGCATCTTCCAGTTCAGCTATTGTATAAAAAAGACCAACCAATTGAGAATAACAGGACAGATGAAGAATTGGCCCGTAAGTTGCATCGAGCTATAAACAGCTCTCCGCGAATCTCAAAGAATTCTTCAAGCTCTGACTGGAAGGGTCATAAACACAAGAAGCCTAAAATCCCGGCAGGTTTGGAGAAAAGTAGAGTATGCAACGGGGATGTCTTATTGGAAATAAACCCTTCATCTATGACCAATGGTCATGCTATAGCAGGCAAGATCAACTCTGACAGTTCTATTCGAGAGTCATACACACGGAAAGCAGATGAAAAAGCCTGCAAGTCCGACAAATCCAGCCAACTAGAAATGGATAATGGGGAACCAGAATCAAGTCAGCCAAGGGATAAAACATCAGAAGATGTGTGTACCACTGGTAAAAAGAGGGGAAGAGTGAAGCTAAAAAGGTTGCCTTTAAGCATTTGCACCTTTAGGGATCAGGCAAATCCCAAGGAAGAGATGAATGCTAGAAGCTCCCCTTTGGCTGAAAACAAAATGGGCAGCCCTACTGCTAGTGGTACGCCCTTATTTTCTATGGAGCCTTCAGCTGATGGTGTGATGCCAATTGGGGTTACACCAGTGTGGAAATGCCAGGAGTTTCAGGCACCAGCATGTGTAAAGCAAAATAAAGTCATGCAGTCATGATGTTTAAATTGTAATCTGGGGACAGCTGGCTACTGTGATAGAAGTTGATAGCTGAGGTAGGATTCATGGTGCTCTTTTTATAGAAACGGCTTCATTTGATTTATCTTTTTGCTCATTTTTTCTGGCTTTTGTAATGAACTTTTACTGACTGAATGTACATTTAGATATTGAATTGCTTGCATCCGTGCTATACAGAATTAGAAATCTTGGGGTTGAGATACCAGTGATGAAATAAATTGGACGGGATTTGTTCAGGCGTTGCATATGTATACTGCTTTTGGACACAATGAAAATGAACAGCATAAATTTAGTGTCTCTGGCGTTGCAATATTTTGGCAGCTTGATTCTTCTTTTTCTTCCTTCGACGTGCAAAAGGTATAGATGAAACTGTTGCAATGGAGTAATTTGGTTATCATATGATGTTACTTGTTACTGCCACAATAGTATTGGATTATTTGCAATGAAGACACCTCTAGTAAAATGTAATATCAATGAAGAGGAAGACAGAAGTGGTAAAAAGTGGCTCAAAGTCCGATATCTGCAAGATTTGGTCTGGAAAAAAGCTCCGCATTATATGGACTGTCTGGCGAGAGGGTAAGAACGAACTTTCAACAGTGTTAGAACCTTACCTTATATGACCATACGAATACTCTTGAAAACCTTCCAATTTTGCAGTTTTGATCGTAAATCTAGAAAGGATTTGTTCTAATGCTCTTTTGGTGTTGTCTTCCACTTTTCCAGGTTCGATTCTATAATTCCTGTCTTTGAGCTAAAGTTTGGTCTCTTAAATGTTAAGTGAAGATACTGAGTAAAGATATTAGGAATATATAATTTTATTTTTATAAATACAGACTTACATGTGTGCAAGTGTCAAATTCAAGAGCAAGAGATCTAAAGTCTTTGTAAGATAGAATTATAAAAAATTAGTCTACTAATTATTACTTTCAACGTTTTTAAATTGATTTGATGTATATCTACCTTCTCCTTCTGTGGTTAGAAATAAGGAAAATGAAAGCCCATGAAATGTAATGGAAGCTGTACCCACATCTAACCACTGAGGATTGCTTGTGACTGATCCGTCATTGGCCACATGCACCTGAAATTATTATATAGGCGACAGGACTCCTAACGTGTGGATGTTTGTCATGCAAAGCGGCAAATGTTAGTTGGAAGCTGTTATTCCAAATACGACGGTGATGCCAAAAAGCAAATCTGTTAGCTGGAAGTGCTCGTCCAGTTTTGATTGCGTTAAACAACGGGCAGACTATGTCTTACTAACAGGTGTCAACTTGCTGCTCCTTTGGATCCCTTCTACGAGGAGAAGGGGATTCGATTATGACTAGAATACTAAACTGGTCCTACTTGAGGAGAAATTTTAAGCTTTTGTAAATCCTATATCACTTTCCCAACACATTTTTTCACCTCAAAAATGGAGATATTTGGTTTGGTCATTAGTTGGTTGAGGTTTATTTAAGCAGAAGAAAAGGGCATTTGGGGCAATTGGTTATGTGTCAATTGATTAATTACTTCCGGGACCATTTCTGGTTTTTCCATCAGATTTGTATGACTCAGATATTTATTTTTAAGATGAGCATTAAAGAAGGACCACATCTTCGTCAGATGGAAGTCCTGACGGGGGCCCAATTTCCCCAACTGCAACTCTTCTCATCCGCCTCGTCACACTTCCTGAACGTTCTTTTGCTCACCCACTTGTACTCCGCACAATTAGTTGGCTTGCATTGTTTTGGCAATTCACTTTTCCTTTAAAAGTTTCATCCAAATTTTCTAAATGTGTAAACTTTGTGTTTAATATATAAGAGATTCATATCCACGTTTTCTTAAAATGTATGATTTTTTTTTTAAAAAAATATATGTACTTAAGAAGTTTTAAACAATACTTACTCTCAATTGAACTAGATACTTATTTTAAAAAAAAAAACTAATTAAGAGGATGATTTGTCTAAACTTACAAAACATGTTATAACTGTGCAATACAACTCTATCTCAATCTTGGTTTCAACTCATTTAAATAATCTTAAATGTTATTTAATAGATCTAATATCTAAGTTGAGAATTTAAAAGACTGAAAAAGGGGTAAATAAATATTTTGATAAAACAACAATAATTAGCTACTAAACTACTAATATGTTAACAAGAGACAAAACTCCAACATGCATTGAGTTGAGAAAAGAATGATTGGTCTAAGTTTCTTCTACAAAACGTCATATGATATCAATTGATGAAAGATAATACTTTTATACCAATTGTTAGGGACCGAAGGATTACCTAATTTGAAATGAATAATCCTTCTATTATATTCTCAAGCACAACTAGTTACTATTTTAATATTTCCATACACCAAAAAGTCGTCCAAGGGTTTTTTTTTGACCTTTTAACTATTGTTATCCCCTGGTCACCGACGATTTGTTAGGAAATTGTTAAAGAATATTCACTTTTTTAATGATTCTTACACCCTGATCATTGCAAGAAGCTGATGCAATAAAGAATTCACTCATCAGTGTTATATAGAGAATTAAAGAGGTGAACATATATATATATATATATCTACTGCTTCGGTCAGCTATGGTGAAAGCCACCGGAATATAAGTGCAGTCAAACCTCTCTCTCGCCGACACCATTTCCTCGCAAAGAACATCAATATATTACAGCTTATGAAGAGTCAATGAAAAAATTATTAGCTTTGTACCAAGACGAAGAAAGTAGATAAACAATCAATAGTCATTAGGTTGGATTGAGGGGCACCAAAAGAGTGCGGCTGTACGAACAGTTCTCGTCTCTTCTCTTCACTACGCCACTCCAAACTTCAGTTTGCTCATCCCCACGTTCAGGTTTTCCACGTTAGCTTCATTTTTTGTCTCATCCTCGGTTGAACCTCTGAGATTGAGCCATGGATGTTGCAGGCACTGCTGAGCAGTTGGTCGCTTCTCTGGTGCAAAATCAAGAATGGGACACAGGAACTCTGCAAATTCTTGTGCATCAGTCTCTGAAAATTTGTATTTGTCAACCAGGAGACGATCGAGTGGCCAGAATTTCAGCCTTCGGATCCTCTTTAGATCCCCATGCCTATCGAAGTAATCTTTGGATTTGGCTCCTCCAATGGCCACCTGCCCACCAAAACAGAAGGGAGAATTCGAAGTCAGACACGGCATAACAACATAAGGGTAAAGGCAAATGGCGTGCTCACCTTTCGAGGCATCTTTCCGAGGAGTTCCATCATTAAAGCAAGGTGGTCCTGAAACCATTAAATTGCCATGTGAACAGTTTTGCAGAGATAACATGTTAAGACCAACATACCTAATGTACAAGAACAGGTTATTCAAAAGCGTGAACAAAGAACATTGATGAGGAGCAATATACGTGTATTATTGCACTATGTTTCCAAAGTAGATGACATGACGAGCAAAACAATCCTACCTCATCTTCGCTAAAGCGTTCGCCTTCCTTAGGAGCAAACAACATGTCCCCAGTAGCAAGTTCGAAGGCAGTGCAAGCAAATGACCACATGTCCACAGAGAAGGAATACCCAGCTTGTAGTATTACTTCAGGAGCTCTATACTGCCTAGTCTGGATTTCCTCTGCAAACGGCTTATCAGCCCAACATGCATTGCCAAAGTCCACAATTTTGCATCTCATGTCAATCGCATCCAGGGTTCTCTGACTTTTTACACCTGCTCCTCCTCCCATGGAAGATCTTCTTTCAGATATCTTAGCTACAGCTCTTCTTGCCCTCCTCTTCAACCTCTTCTCAATAAGACTCATGGTAACTCCGCCATTTGGGTTCCCCTCTGGCTTCTCAAGAATTGGCGTGAGCCCGGACCTAATAGGGTCTTTGGTAGGATCGATAGTGGAAACGAGAAGAATATTTTCGAGTTTCAGGTCACTGTGTATTATACCAAGTTCTCTATGCAAGTAATCCAGACCGATCAAAATGCACTTGCAGATCTCCCTGACTTTATTCAACCCAAGTCCTTTGTATCGGTTATACCTGGTTAAGCGGAGTAAGCTATCACCTAGAAATTCCAGGACCATGCATAGATGCTGCCCATTTGGGCCTGTATGCTTGAAATGGTCGATGAGCCGCACTACGTATTTAGAATTTAAGGGGTCACCATTGGCAACAGCAGAAAGGACTTCGATCTCATGAAGGGCAGCTTGAGCAAACTGAGCTGCACTTTTCTGGATCTTAAGGGCCACAAATTGCTGAAAAAAAGAAAAGAATGAATGAAACTAAAATGGACAGACAAGACTACCCCAAAACAAAAAAGGAAACAATTGGGTAATACTATTCAAAAGATCAAAAAGCTTCCATATACGTTTTGCATTACTAGACAAAAAAACTCCCGGACGAGAGGTTTCCTACAAAAGGTAGGGTATTCAGATCAGTTGGCACCACAACTAGATTGGATCATTTTAAACATCATAATTCTCAAATCTGATTGGAACTTTACCATCTACTTTTAATATATCCTCTCAAGCCCGTATATTTTAATACCAACAGGCGATTGAAATTTTTACTGTCCATGATAAGAAGGGAAATCATGAACATTTCATAGAAAGCAGACAAAGTTGATCTGAAAATCAATAAATTCCAAAAGCTTTGAGAACCTAATACAAGATTCCAGTCATAAATAACTTGTGATCAATACTAAAGACGACAGATATATGGACTTAAAGCGAGATCAATCCGGAAATCATGGAAACAATACAAGTCCATTAGAAAAAGAAATCAAAGATAGAATCAAAAAGAAGAGGAAAGAAAGGGGCGTACAGAGTCGCGAGTATCGTAGGCGAGCCAGACGGTAGAGAACTGACCCCAACCCAGCTTCCTCTGAGCGATGTAACGGCCACCGGCGAACTGATCCCCAACTCTAACGGCGTGGTAGCCTCCTTTCCTGTAAGACTGCATTCCCTCATCGTCTTCCTCAGACCCCGATGACGACGAACACGACATCTCTCCCTCTCTGTCTCTCTCCACCCACTTAACCGTCTGATCTGATTAGAAAGAATGAATCTTCGGCCTTCGATTCCTTGAAAACCAATCTGTTTCTTCAGAGGGTGAGAAAGAAATGGAAGGGTACGAGATTTGGAAGAAAACCCCAAAAGAAAAAGTGAGAAGCTTTTGGGTTACTTGCAGATGATACCGAGGTTGATCATAAGAAGAAGAAGAAAGAAGAAGACTTTTCCTTTGTTACTGAGATGGGATTTGCTGCTGTTGTTATTTTTGTTTGTGGCCTTCGATACAAAGAAGGACCCTTCGCCTCCACTTTTTTCTCTCTTCCTTTCCTCCTCGGCTCCCACCTGGTGGGTCTTTTCTTTTCCATTAATGCTCTTTTTTCAAATAGAAAATTACTTTTTTTTTCAATTTTCATTTTAAGTTTTTTAATTTAATAATAAAACTTAGAAACTCAATTTAAGAGTTAAATTTTTTTTCTTAAATTTAAGTTTCATATTAAGAATCTTAACTTTTATAAGATAGAACTTTCATTCTGTACATGAGCATTATTAAATTTAAGGTCATATGTATTAAAAGTTAACTTATGAGTTAATTTTTTTAATTTTAATTTTATTTTACAAATCATAATTTTTAATCTTGCAATTAATATGTAATTGGTGCGAAATAATGAATTGAAAGAATAAAAAAGTGAAAAAATTTAGATTTGAAGATTATAAGTAGGTGGAGTGAATGGATCAACTTGTGTTGGAGGAGTTGATGGTTCGTTGTTGGCGGTGATAAGCGTCGACCATCTGCTTCTTATCCGTCTACCAAAAGCTTCTTTGTTCCTTTGTTGGGCCTCCGTTGATGTCTGTTCTAAGTCAGGCTTTGACCAAGTTAAGTTTTGTGCCCAAGTTTTTGTTGTTGTGATACAGGCCCTGTTGTTACCTTTCTTTTTGTAGCTTTCAAGTGGTGGAGCTCTAAGGCCCAGAAAAGCTACAGTGGACTGTTGATCATCAGCTCTAAGAGCAAACATGACAAAGCTTCTTTGATGATCAGGACTTTACTCGAGCAGAGAAATGAGGTTGTATTGGTGTTGGAAATGGTGTTTTGTTCTTGCATTTTTTCTATAAATAAAACTTTTAATTAATTTTTTGTTGATAAAAGGTCAAATATTATATATTATTATAAAAAAATAAATATAAATTATTCAGTTACAATATTTTTATTTAGATTTAAATACTACATTTGACAAATTTTAAAACTCTTATAAGAACTTATTACAATTTATAAATTTTACTTTTTTGATAAATGAAATATTGCCTTTTATGTCATTCTTCAAACTTTTAATTAATTTATGAACTAGGTTTTTAGTCTTCTTTTTTTTTGCATACGAAACAAGAAAGTGTGACAAAAATAATGTAAATTACTATGTTGTATATGCTAATATCTAGATATGGTGACATTCTTGTATGTATGGATGCTTAAAATTCGTCAATTTCAGTGAAAAGGATACAAAAATAGTTTTGAATACTATATTGGTATTGAAATGCAACTTTGTTAAAAAAATCAGCCTGTCCTTTTAAATATTAGATGTTGAAAGATTGAAATACTTAACATATGTAAGAGCATTATTGTTCTTAGCTGTAGTCCTTGAATTTTCTGTCATTTAGTTATGTCTATTTGAACATCTTTGCTTCTTTAGCCTCCGTGGCCTGGTGATCTGGTCCAAGTCGACTGCAAATAAATATCAAAGTTGTTTCATGTGCAAGTAGCCAATGGAAAGCGTGTGGGGTTGTCAGACGACGAGCCTGTCTTTGAAGCAATTGATGGAGAAAAGACAGAACCGTCCGACAGCGACAACATAAATACACTCATTTATTTCGATACGACAAATAAAAAGTAGTAGGGCATAAACAGGAAGGACACGAACAAGGTTGTCTCCCGCTTAAAAAGCCAAAAGACGATGGCTTTCAACACGGCTCTCGACGCCGGACAGTTACCTGATGCCCACCACTTCGCCGACGCCCACCTGTCCCTTCCACTTTTTCCTTTTAAATTCGGCCACTTCATCTAAAGGTTGTAGGGCATAACATCAGTGAGATGACATTTAGTGTAGGCAAAGGTAAATTCAATGTATGATTCGATGTCTTGAAGGGAAATTCTTTATCCTGTGGTAGATTCATTGATGTACTAGTTATAACCTTTGAATTGTTCAAATTTCACATGCTTTTAGAAAGGTAATTTTTTGACCTATTTCAGGGCTGCAAAGTATTTTACCGATTACAAATTTTATGGAAACATCAATTAGGTTTAGAACACTACAAACTACCTTAAATATGCTTTATTTTTTTCTCTTTATTCATTGGGAATGTTTCTTTTGCAAAAAGAACTGTATCTCGGATTTGTAATGTCTTACACCATTTCTTGGGCTTATATTTTAAGGGGTTGTCTTTCATGGCCTTTATAAGAGCACCAACGTACCAAAGCAAACATCTTACATTATTAATATACAAAAAACGTATGAAACATTACTAGTATCGCTCAAAAAAGCACAAAGTTGGCGATGTTCCAATATAAGATAAATCATGATGATAATAGATTAGCCCAAATGAAGGAAATTAATAGCACCAACTAGATTTTATTGCCGTTGACACAAAATCTACAACAAGTTACATAGAAGACACTAGGACAGTATCAAAACTTAATTGATAATTAAATGACACAAATTCTGGGCTTCTCAGGCTACGGGTGCAAGAATCGCCATTAGAGAAGACCATGTTCCAGAGGCTGCAATAATCCCTCCCAGAATCACAATGATCCCACCCACAAGTATCCCACTCCAACTCATGTCTTCCTTGAACACCAGCAAATGAAACAGAGCTGGCAAGACAAAGCCCAGAACAACACACACGCTGCTCCCAACCAGAGACAAGAAATCTGTAAAATTAGGCACCAGCAAAGCCACCAAACTCAACCCAAAAACCACCGCCCACCTCAGCCACAAGCAGTACCTGGAGCCACAGAACCGCCTCTCAACCACTTCATAGACCGGGTTCATCATCAGCGGCATGGTGAAGAACAGGTTCACGCAGAGGCCCAACTGGACCAAGGTGCTGATCAATCCTTGGCCAAGATTGGTGGTGATGATGTCTTTAGTTTCATCACCAAAAGCAAAGTAACCCAGAACTCCGAATGAACCGTACATCAGAGAAATGAAGGCCATACACAGCCCCAAGATCTTCCCAAACTTGTCCTTGTCTTTGGCCTCTGATTCCAAGGGCAAAATCATTCCGATCCCTTCAAATGCATAGACAGCCACACCCAGGCCGTAGAAGAAAACGGAAAAACCCCCAAAGGCCTGCAAAGCAGGCATGCGCTGGGAAAAGAGCATCACGTCCTCCACCATCACCACCCCCATAGCTCCCAAATCGACCACATCCGCGAAGATGCTCAAGGGAGCCAAATGGGTCAGCGTGGGGATCGAGTTCAACCCCAGCTGGAAAGGAAAACAACTCCAAAGATAGAAGGACTTGGAGGTCAAACCCAGAATCCGAGACGTGGAATCGGAATCGAAAAGGTGAGACAGAGTGTTAGATATGAAAATCAAGTAGCTGATGCAGAACCCGGCCTGGGCGAGGACGATCATGATGTCAACGGAGAACCGGCCGAGAGGCCCACAAACGGCGAAGCCGAGGTCCCCAAAAGAGGAGAGATTGGAGAGGCCGAGGTCGAGCGGGTCTTGGAGCTTGCGGCGGGTGTGGACGAGCAGCATCATGCAGTGATAGGTGAGGAAGGCGACGGAGAACAACATGAGGGAGCCCATGGCCCAGCCGGTCCTCTTGAAGGTGTAGGGGAGGCCGAGCACGCCGGCACCGACGATGGCGATGAAGACGTTGGCGAAGGTTCTGGAGGGAGAGGAGAGGCGGTGGTGGCCTGGTTTGCCCAGGAGAGGAGTGTCCTCTCTTGGAAAAGGAGGGACTTTCAGGCCACGTGAGGATGAGCTCGCTTCCTTCCCAAATCCCATAGCCTTCTTCTCTAATTCTTCACCTTATTGTTCTTCTTCTTGCTCTCCTTGGTGGCTTGAATTTGCTTCAACGTTGCAGACGCTGACTGGAAGCAAAGATAGAGACTGACTCAAACAAGGATTTTTGCTCTGAAATCGCGAAATCGACTGGGAAAAATATTGGTGGGCGATCCTGCGTGTGCTTATCAATACTTTAAATGGAGGAGGGAGAGGCCGAGAAGGCAAATCAGACCTGTCATTACCGTTCGTACCATTCAAAATTGCAACTTCTTTGTTACCGAACTCGAAATTTTACCATAAAAGTTTAATGGGATCTGACTAGTACCTACTCCAATTTATATGTGGATTAGATTGAAGCTTTCTAAAAGTCATTAACTAATTAAGATGAAGAACTTGAGGCTGGAAGAGCATCACTGATCACTTTAACAAGAAGTTTAAGGTGATCGACTGTATTGGCTACTGAAAACCTTGTGAGATTATCATCTAAAAGAAAATAACATCCATCATAACTGAGATTACAAGCCTGAAATCATGAAGGGGTAAACTTTACGCTCGGATTTCGATTTGAAGCTTTTTTTTTTTTTAAAAAAAAATTTTCTACAGTTTTTCGAGATAGGAAAGAAGGAATTTATGCACTGTACTCCATCAAATAAGATCCACATGAATCACAGATTTGCTGTAATAAACATGACATTGCAGAAAGGTGGTAGCCACTTAATTCACTCTCACTGTAACTCCGCCTTTCACGTGTGATTATGACACCAGGGTAAAAGAGGAATCAAGGACGGATGTGGACCCAATTTCTTATTAGGCATCAACATATAAGACAACAGGCTATGATTCCATTTCCTTTAAAGCCATTTTTGTTTGACTCCAAAAGCATTTAAATGGACCTAGAATTGCATCACAGTTGCTGAAACTCAGTGACATTCAACCTACTTTTGGTTTTATGATTTATCTCAACACACAGGAACCCAAATTAAGTTCTGTTTTGATGGGTTGAAAACTAGAATCGGACCACACAGTAAGACCAAGACTTACATCAGGTGAACTTGGGTAACGTCGGACAAACCCGTTGAAGTTTCAGAAAGATATGACTTATGGTAAAGCACATAAGTTTTAACAGCGAGTCAAATCTATCTGAATATGCAGTTCTTTGCTTTGGTATCAAAATCGCATACTAAGTCATAGATAACTCAGCAATTTCTGAAGGGAAACACAAGCCTACACATCTAGTTATAGAATTAACCTTACGTCTAGTGGATTATGGTACCAAACAAACTTTATTGTCGACTTCTACAAGCCATGATTTACACATGCTTGCCAAGCATTATAGCCATCTGATGCATTAGCAAAACTCATAAACAGGAAGGCTATGATTCTTAACCCGAGAACTACAGGCTAGAAAAACAAGTTTCAAGGCCATCTGGCCAAGCAGAGCACCTATCTAACTGAAATCAACAGGCGAAATGGTTAACTCTATGTCAACCTATGCAGACAATACAACCAACCAGTCTTTTAGCATTGGACATGCTCACAAGTATTACCACCCTTCACTCCTATAAATCTGACATTGCAAGTTTTTATGACATAAAACAAAAACGTGAAGTCATGGGCGACAAAAATCAAAGCATCATGATGAACTAATAAAATTTATTAAACAAGGCAGGACATTGACAGACCAGTTTCCGCTGTTCGATATTAGCTTTGCAATCCAACCACACTCAGCACTCTCATGCTACACTCTCAGTAGGTAAGGGCTTCAAACTACTTGAGTCCGATCTCTTGCATTTTGAGTCAAGAAACCATGGGAATGCTGATTGGGATCAATGACAACGATTCTTGAACAACTTGTGAATGTATAAATAAAAAATTTAGAGAAATGAGCAGCCCTACAATTCAGAATGATAAGAATTGTCTCAAATGTACATTATGATATTTCAAAGAAATGACCAGTTTCCAGCATCCGCAGGTTGTTTCAGAAAACATCCTCCAGTGAAGAGGTGTAAACCCCAATTTTGGTTTAGAAAATCTTGTTCATAAACCATTGAGGACACCCTTGAGAAGATCCAGCCCTTCAGCTGATATGCTCCTCCTCTTGTGAGATCTAGGAATCTCAATCTTAGGAGGGGGCCCTGACGAGAAACAGACCACAACAACAGTCAGATTGTCGCAGGTGTTGCGTTGCAGTGCCTCCTTGACAAGAGCTCTTGAACATCTCTCAGGATCGTTATTCGCCATTAGTTCCTTCCTCACCATTGTCACTGCACACTGGCTGCTCATCACATCCCACAATCCATCGCAGCCAAGTATCACAAATTCATCTTCCTCCGTCAGCACAATGTCCTCCAGCTCTGGCTCTGAGCTTAAGGGGCCGATTGAACCTTTAGAGCCCTTGATATGCCAGTCCCCAAGAGCACGCGCAACCGATAGTTGACCGTTGAGGTAGCCGTCGTAAATAATGCCGCCCAGTTTCTCGATTCTTAGACGTTCGGAGGTGCAGTTGGGTTTGTGGTCTTTCGACAGCTCGATGGCTCTTCCTCGTCTGCCCAACACGGCTCGAGAATCACCAGCATTGGCAATTAGCATGGTTCTGCGGCATTACAAGTGATAAATGAATGAATGCGGGTAAACACTATAAAAGTAGGCGAAATCCTTATCATGCTGTGTTAACTTCAATGATTGATCAGCAACAGAACACATTATAGCCAATTTTACATGCAGTGGTCATAGGTTTATATGAAATAGAAATGTCCCTAACCTTCCCATGATCAAGGCAGTCAAAGCTGTAGTCCCGGAAGAACTATCAAGAGAAACAGCATCTGCAAGTGCGTGATCAGCCTTCACAAAACCATTCTTTACAGCTTTTCTCATGCCATACGGGAAATGAGAGTCTTCAGCAATGTACTTGAGTATATTATTTCGAATGAATGATGCAGCATCTATGCCACCATGGCCATCAAATACCTGTAGAAACAGAAGAAACCTCAGAAGAAGACCCAGTCTTTCACTTGACTAACGAGGTAGAGTGATCAAGGAATTTTATATAGATATTCCTTGCTGCATAGGCCCTAAAGGTTCCATATGACCAACTTCTGGGAAAGGTTACAAATATATGCTAAAACTAGTCCAAGAAACTGTCATCACTGGCCTTTTAGCCAATCATGTGAGCATTGGCAAACCAGGTTCCGAATGGGCCATAAATAATTGGTCAGTGCTTTTGGGATGTAAAACTAGGAAACTTGTTCCACGATATTAATATTAACATGTTTCGGCTCTGTAATTGATGTGCATTTATATAAGAGGAGGTTACGAACCCCATAAAATGCAGCAGGAGCAGAGAATTTTGCAGCTATGCCAAGATGTTCACCAAGATTATCAACACAAATATACTCGTCCTCCATGTACTGTTTTGGCCCTTTCTCAGAACATATTCCTGAACGAAATATAGGCAAAAAGCCAGATCTCTCATCTGAAGGTGACTTTAAGCTCATAATCCCATTATCTAATTCCTACAACAATTCAGCAAAGGGAAACAATTAGTGAAAGTCTATGGAGCACAGGAAGATAAAACCTCAACTTTTCAAAGCCTTGCATCGATTAATTAAAATTTTTATATTCCACCTAAGCTAATCTGAATGCCTCAGCATGCATGCTTATAGAAACACACACACATAGAGAGAGAAGATCAAAGAGAAGATGATATAAAATGTATATGTAGGAGATTATGGTATCAACTTCACTGTAGAATGGAATCTATTGTCCCGAGCACAGAAGAATACAATATAATAGCTGCTGGAGGGATCTACCATGATCGGAATGGGATCTACAGCACTTAAAGCAAGCATTTTCGATTGGAATAGTTCATTTTTCTGATTCTTAGCATGTAACATTACTGATATGAGTCACCGAAGATTATATATACACATTGATGCTCATGTCAATGATATAGATAATGTGTCTATAGCAATCTGTCTAAAATACAACAAATCACTCCAGTGATCTGAATTCAGAAAAATGAAGAACACATTTCCTTCCCTGATAAAGAACAATGCAGAATCAGAAACGATCTTCCCCTGCAAATCCGAATCCAAAGACATCGACTATCTTGTAGCACGAATTCAGAGTCTCTATCAAGGGTGAGCTTTTAAGGACTATAAGTCTAGGCTAATCATTAAAAGCTAGGTTCAATTTGCCTCAAAAAGAAGACAAAAAATGTGGACGACAGGGGGTTTTACTCACAGACTCCGGAAACCAAGCAGAGCTAGTGGAATGCCGCATAATGGAGAGGTTTCTGGGCGGTTTCGCAGCATTTGTCTGGTTCAAGACTCCCAACGCATCATCATTGTTATTCTGAGGTTCCATAGCAGAGACGCTAGTTCCCTTCAAGCACCCACCATCCACCTCAGTTATCTGAGGCGAGAACTCAATCCCAGAAGCCATTCTCCTTCACAACCCATCAAACGATTAATCACAACCAAAACGGTAAACAAGAAGGAGCTCCAAAAATGTGTCCTGGGATTCTAATTTCCCAAAAAACCAACCTCTTTCAAATTATACCCATTGCTCACAATTCACAGAAAAAGAAATCCCATTTTTAGACAAACCCGAAGGCCATACAGCACGAACTGGCTGTCCTCTTTCCTAACTGTACAAGCACTTGATCCAAGATAAAGTCCAGCACGCCACAAAGAACACAAGAACGTGTCTTTTTGACAACGTAAACTCTAACCAGACACTTCTAGGACTTTCCAATGAACCAACCACTTCTAGGCCTTTCCATTCTCCAAAGAACGCAGATTAAAATTGGCAAGACCCAGGTGAAAGATATCAATATGAGCAAGAATCCAAAAGCTAAAGATAAGAACTTTAAAGAGGGAACAAATGTATATGAGAGATCTAGAGGCTAAAACCAAAGCATAGTAGTAGGGAAGGGAGGACCGTTGGAGAGTAAGTGGTTATAAGTGGATGTGCAGCGGGCGAGTGGCGATTCCAGCTTTCTCGGTCGCCTTTGTAGCGGTTGAAAGGGAGATCGGAGAAGAGACACGTGGGACGCTGGCAGGTGACATTTGTGGTGTTGACGGGCCGGCATTGTGGCGCCATATACGTTCTTGGCTTTGAATCTGAAGTTGAGCTTTTTGTCTGTGTACCTAGTCTTCTGGATTGCAAAAGAAACTTGTGAACGTGGAGAAAACAGAAACAGAGACAAAATGATCAGCGGGGAAAGATCGGCTATTCATTAGACCCTTCTTAGTTTCTTGTCTAACGTTACTTGTCTATGATGAACTACGATTCAACTGCATGCTTATGTTCATTTCAAACCCAAAAAGGACATGTTTGTATCGAGGAGTCTTGACAAATGGATATCAACCTGCGTAAAAATCGATCATTAAATTACGTATAAAGATAATGTCGTCAAGATATTAAGAATTAATTTTTGAGTGACGGAGTGCTGCAATTGAAGCCTAAACTTTGACACCATCATATATAAAGATGATCCCTTGAGACAAGGATCATCTTCAATGCAATCACTGTCAAAAACTATGCATGAGACATTCTTTATCCACATATATATAGTCATGTTTTGCATTTAGACATTTAACATCGCTATCAGCAATTTTGATTTGACTGCCATCCAGAATACGTGGAGGAGAAGGCAGCCCTCCCAACGATTCATGGAAAAATGGCATGCGTAATTGCTTGCAGCAAGGCAAAACGTAGACCCTCTTATACTTATATAAAGTTTTGGGGTCTCTTTTCTCTCCGCTGCCAAGCTTGCTTTCTCGCTCATCTTTAGACCTCATTAGATTGTGCGTGCGCCCGGTTCATCAGGCATCCTAGACACACCTCGCAATCTTTGCACACTGTAGGTGTTTATGCAAAGAAGCCAAAGAGTTCGTTCTTGATTTCTTTCTGTACAGGAAGATTTGCTCTTAGCAAAGTTAAAAGAATCACGCCTCTATAAACAAAACCGGCACAGAAAAGCTAACATGCTTGAATTTTATGGTATCAAGCTCATAGTGACAGGAAACTAGAAGGTTTGATTTTTGTTGCCAAATGCGCAGGCTGACCTCCTTCAAAATGCTTATCCAGTAACGCCACAATGCTAATACTTAATGCATTGTGCACATATTCCCCAACAAGCTGCGACATCCTCTTCCTTTAAAGCAAATCGCCTTGGTTGAAATGAATACAGATGTATTGTTTTGTAACAATCAATGCGGAAACCTAGGAGTTTCATGCTGCATTGTTTTGTCTGGGGATGTCTTTGGGATAATTTATTTATATCGGTTTTCTTGTGATTGCACACTTAAATGAGATGACGCCTTTTTGATGTTAAGATATTGTCGTTTTTCTCTACTGGTATACATATTTGTGGACAGACAATTAGACTGCTATTCATCTGTATAATGCCATTTTGATTTGGGTGTAAAGTGAGTGATGTGTCGTGTGATTTATGTGCATTTAGCTTCCAAAATATCCCAGCAAGACAAAATCTTTGATCTTGAAAGTTTTGTATTACTTTGGAGCATTGCATACGTAGAGATGTAATGCATCTCTTCTTGGACTGGCGTTTGAGAATCAGAATTGGAGTCTGCTATACATTATTTTCTCTCCACGCTCAAAGGGCTTTACTTGATAGTTTTTTTCTCAATCCAAAATATGCGCACACTTTTTTCCTCTTGTAATTTCAAAGCGGTTTCTTTTCTTCGTACACAATCTTGTAACAAACTAGATGTTATGTTAATATATTAATCATGAAGCGATAGATCAGCTGAATCCTTCAATGTAATATTACTTTTAATACCGTAGATTTACTCTCCCTCTAATCATAATATCAATTGTCGTTAGTATAGTGTGTTATTTTTGTTGTTACTATTATTTTTTTCAAAACTTCAAATTCAACTACTGATTCAATGCAAGAGATTAAAGAGACAAGAAAATTAAATGAACTCATTAGAGCTTTAAAAACAATATTGTTATTAGAGTTAGAAGGTCTAAAACCTCAATCCAAAAAGTTATTTCAAGAGTTAGTGGGTCCTTTTATTTAAACCTAACCTCATGTATTTTTTCTTTGATGTGAGATTTTCATCTTGCAAATTTCTTGCACACTATGTATTATTGGGCTCAAGATTGTTTGGGATGAACTCAATTCAACTTGAACTTTGATATTAATTTAATTCAAAAGTTGGAGGGTCTTTTCTTTTTTTTTTTCATTTAAACTTTGCCTTAGTAATTTTTTCTTCTCATCTTGTACTTAGTTAGGAAGATGTGATTTTTTCTTCTCATCTTGTACACACTTAGGAAGGTAATGTCTATTTATATAATGTATGTGATTTTTAATATGCACAAAAACG
Organism: Casuarina cunninghamiana; assembly: GCA_028551485.1. NCBI lineage: Eukaryota > Viridiplantae > Streptophyta > Magnoliopsida > Fagales > Casuarinaceae > Casuarina > Casuarina cunninghamiana. The sequence goes on along the minus strand of CM052368.1, from coordinate 306,227 downwards.
AGAGACAAGAATGAAAGAGGAAGAAGAAGTTTACATTCATTGGTTATTAAAAATAACCATAGATTAAATGCTTTTATGCACATTTTCCCGCTCATTTCCATCTTTCATATACAGATAATTTGCATGTGCTTTTACACAAGCTCGAGATTCACACTTTCCAACAATTGTTAGTAGTGGCTGAGAGAAAGAGAGAAACATGCCAAAACTAGTCCAAGAAACGTTGGAGACAAGAATAGTCGGCTAGCACTTAGATAATGGAGAGTTAGGATAATGGTAACCTCTAAAAAAGATGGTGGAGGCAGCAACGGTGCAGTCCGGAGACATGAGGCAGCTTTGTCATCTAATCCCAATACTAAGTGCTGTAGTGAGCTGAGCCATGTTTTTAGCTTGTTAAGTTACTTGGCTTATGTCAAAATTTGTACGTGCATCACATATTATTAATATATTAGTAACTGGTATTTATAAGTGGAGGTATTATTTTATCTTATAAAATAGTCTTAAAGAAGAAAATGAGTCTTATATTATAGTATCAAAACTTAGGTTTATGCGTGACACCTATTCATTTTGGATAAATTTTCTTGTGAGAAGTGTTTTCCTACACTTAAGATGAGAGAATATATTAAAATTAATATAACATGTTTTACAGTATATAAATCTTGTTAGATATCTTAAGAATAAAGATACATGGCTTAGTTGGCTAAGGCATGTTTTTAGCATGTTAAGTCACTTGGCTTATGTTAGAATTAATATGTATATCAATCATATATTATGAACATATTGTATTTTGTACTCTTTATATGTAAAAGCTTTGTTTTGTCTTATAAATCAATTTTCAAGGAGGAAGTGAGTCTTTAATTATGATATCAAAATTTAGGATTAGGTTCTACACCTATTTGCATGTGGATAAATATTTTTTGAGAAAAATGTTTTCACAAAATTTTTTTCTTACTCTTAGGATGATGAAACGTGCTAAAAATAAGATAACATATATTTTACATTACATGAATCTTGTTAGAAGTCCTCTTGGTAAGAAATAAAAATACAATAATAAATCCAAGTTTCAAAATGTCAAATAGGAAAGATTAATTGATAAACACTTAACTTAGTCAGAAGCACGTTGTTTAGAATATCTTAGTTTCATATTCCATACTGAGTGGGTACAAGGCTTCTGAATGTTATGAGTGGGAACAATTTTTAAACTACGGCCAAGACTAGACTTGGTTCAAGTTTATGACTAATGACCAAGCTTTTGAATCGTCCATTTAGATGCCGGCTGCTGCATCCAAAAACGCCATGTTTGTGGTTGGTGAAGGAATGGGTTGACCACTAAGCCAGAAGCAGCCTTCCAATAAGCCAAAAGCCAAGAAGACTTGCGAGGAGACTTGGAAAGATACTTCGTCGTGGTAATGGATAATTATGTCGGAAACACGCGATGCACAAGCCGGGCACACGCGGAGCACATGCCTGGTTTTCTGAATTTTCTTCGCTGTCGTGCATGTTGATGATAGAGAGATTGTTTTCTTTTTAATTTTTTTTTCTTTCTAATAGTTGATATGATTTGTTTCTTTATAATGAAATTACATTTATAGTTAAGGTAATGGCGATCTTGTTATGATCTATAATTTAAGTATATAATATCTTTTACGATAACTCACAAAATTTAAAATAATTTATGTGAGTGCGAGAGGGATGCTAGAACATCCTACCGCAGCAATATGTTGGAAATAAAGCTTCTGACGCCTCCCAAGCTGTCCATTTCTGGTTGTCCTAAGAAACGAAGTGGTTGAATTTTGATCTGAATACCAAACATTGAATACATAGTGATATGCCTCATATGGCCTGTCCTGCCCAATAAGGAGATATGCTTGACGTCAAAAGTGAACATGGAGATTGATCCATAAAGGAAAAAGAGAAAGGACAAAGAACTTCCGCCATTTTAGAAGTGGCTAATCCATTTCATAGTAATGGTTATGAAGTGCTAAGGCCATATCAATCGGCCATTATGAGTTCCATTTCTTGGAGTATGGACTGGGGGATCAAACTTTCCCTAAAACAATGATACAAAGGATGATATTACTGCCGATAATGGTAATCAATAATCAAATAAAACTAGGAATCTTGCGCGCTAACCAATGCACATATTGCATTAAGGACATATTGATTGAGTGCTCGCACCATCCACCATAGCTCTTATATAAAATACAATATCTTTTGCATAATCAATGACAATTTACTTGCTCTTGCCATTAAGCGTCTTCGTGAGTTGCGATCTTCGATTGACTATGACCTCCGTTAATGAAACGTGGGATATTATATACTATCTTCTGTACAGAGTGTTGCTTTTTACTTGGGAGAAATTCCACTCGAAAGCATTCTTATTCACTCCAAAGCAATCTTGTTCACACCTGCACCCTTTTAGACTAATCGGTGGACCTGGTTTCCCCGTGTTACATGGGAGGCCACATAGTTTTCCATTTGGGTTATGGTCATTGAGCACCACGAGTGGTTAGGACTTATGGTTGCACTGCCTGTGGCTTTGGCACTATATATATGCGTCACTTGTAACATTTCAATCTCACAACTTGTCAAGAACGAGATCTTAGAGGTACTTGCAACTATCTTGTGACATGTTACTCTTTCAAGGGCAACATATGTTTCAATTATTTTTGTTTCATATTCTCATATAGTGTTGAAATCTAGTATACATCATATGTTGTTATTATATTGATATGTTAAGCTCTTTATATATGAAAGTGTTTTCCTCTTTTATAAACTGATTTTAAGAGAGGAAATGGGTTTTTTAACATATGGAAATGCATAAGTTTGGCCGCATATATGTATGTCAAACTAGTCATTGCTATCATGGTTGAACTGCCTTTGGTTTCGGCTATGTACATATAAGTCATGTAAACACGGCATTCCGGTTGCATGGTTTGTCAAGAATCGGTTTTGGAGGTATTCACCACCATCTTGTGACATGTTGATCTTTCGATAGTAGTTCATGTCTCTATTGTCATGCTTCATGTCCTCATTCGGATACACCAATACCCTGTTGTACGTACATTTATTTTTCTAGATGTACTTATGTCTGTGTTTGTCTTTATGGCCATATATGTATATATATCTAACAATGTATTGGTCACCTAATTAAGAGTATATTGCCTTTGGCTTTGGCTATGCATGCATGTACAAATCATTTAAACATGCAACATTTCAATTTCATGGTTTTTCAAGAACTAGTATGCACGGCCATTTGTGACCTGTTTCTCTTTTAATAGTAACTTAGGTTTCAATTATGGTGGTTCTTATTCGCACGTAAATATGCACGTGTTATTGTACATAGATTTATGTGTTTATGTCATGTGTGTTTCAATGTTTAATGAATAGAATTTTTTCTTTGCAGTGCAATCCATCATGGATAAGTTTTCACTTATGGTAATGCTTTTATCCAATTTGCTCCTTATAAGCACGGGAATTGCTGCTTTTACCCAACCCACTATCGTTAACATTGGTGCGATTCTGTCTTTCAATTCTTCCGTTGGGCAAGTTGCAAAAGTTGCGATAGAAGTTGCAGTGGACGATGTAAATGCTAGTCCTGTTGTTCTAAATGGGACTAAGTTGAAAGTAGCCATGCAGGATACAAAATTATCTAGTGGATTTCTAGGAATCGTTGAGGGTACATCCTTTGAAACATTTTTCCTTTATTCATTCACAATCTTTTCATTGTTTATCTACTGAAGTTGTATAATATCATGTGGATAACTTTTCTCATTATTCTTTCATAGATTTAAGGCTTATGGAGGATGACACAGTGGCCATAATTGGTCCCCAACACTCTGTTATGGCTCACGTAATTTCCCATATTGCGAATGAGCTCCAAGTTCCTCTCTTATCATTTGCAGCAACAGACCCTACCTTGAATTCACTTCAGTTTCCTTACTTTGTAAGAACAACGCAAAGTGATTTCTATCAGATGGCTGTTGTGGCAGACATTATAGGCTACTACGAATGGCGAGATGTAATAGCAATCTATATTGATGATGATCATGGGAGAAATGGTGTTGTTGCACTTGGCGATAAGCTTGCTGAAAAACGTTGTAAAATCTCTTACAAAGCACCTATGAGCCCTAAAGCAGGCCAGAACGACATCTCCCAAACACTGTACAAGGTGGCTATGCAGGAATCTCGGGTTATCATTCTCTTTATATATCCCGACTTGGGTTTAGAGGTAGTTGACGCGGCTCAGAAATTGGACTTGATGAAAGGTGGATATGTGTGGATAGCTACTGATTGGCTATCTACTGTCCTTGACACAAGTTCTCCTCCCTCTTCAAAGTTAATGGATAGTATTCAAGGGTTTCTTACATTGCGTATGTACACTCCAGATTCAGAACTCAAAAAGAAATTCTTTTCTGAGTGGAGCAACTTGACTGCTAAAAAGGCAAGTAACAGCCTTTTAGGACTAAATACATATGGTCTTTATGCCTACGACACAGTTTGGCTTCTTGCTCATGCACTCGATGCATATTTCGCTGAGAAGGGAAATATTTCATTTTCAAATGATACGAATTTAACTGAGTTCCATGGAGGGAACCTGCATTTTGATTGCATGAGTGTCTTTGATGGAGGGAACAAGTTGCTTAAAGACATCTTACAAGTTAATATGACTGGTTTAAGTGGCCCGATGAGGTTCAATTCAGACGGGGACCTTGTTAATCCTGCATATGAAGTGATCAATGTGATTGGCTCTGGGATTAGAAAAATTGGGTATTGGTCTAACGCTTCTAGGTTATCAGTTGAGCCTCCAAAAGAGCAACAAAATAGTTCCGGTTCAAATCCACAACTTTATGCTGTAATTTGGCCAGGAGAAGTCACTCAGAAGCCTCGTGGGTGGGTTTTTGCAAGCAATGGAAAGCAATTGCGAATTGGAGTCCCTGACCGAATAAGTTATCGTGAATTTGTGGCCCGAGTAGAAGGCTCTGACAACTTTGCTGGTTATTGCATTGATGTATTTAATGCTGCCAAAGACTCATTGCCATATGCTTTCCAATATAAGTTTGTTCCATTTGGGGATGGACATAGCAATCCAATAACCTTAGATCTTTTGCATAAGATCACGTCCGGTGTAAGTATGGGTTACAACAATTTTCTATAGATTTTGTCATGTAAAATGCTTTTATGTCCTAATCATCTGGTTTTACTTTTCCATGTAGGAATTTGATGCTGTGGTTGGTGATATTACAATTACCACAAATCGGACAAAGATGGTGGATTTTACGCAGCCATATATCGAGTCTGGGCTTGTTGTGGTGGCCCCAATTAGCAAGTTGCACTCCAGTGCTTGGGCCTTTCTAAGACCATTTACTCCAATGATGTGGTGTGCCACAGGTTCCTTTTTCCTCATAATGGGAGTAATTGTTTGGATTCTAGAGCGAAGGACAAATGATGATTTTCAAGGGCCTCCTAGAAAACAATTGGTCACAATCATTTGGTAAATCCCTTCGAAAATTGCTTTTTATTATGCTATTTGAGTACCATATACATGTGGTGTAGGAAATAGTTTGTATTCCAAGTTAGTTGTTGTCATGAATTTTTTAAGTGTTTCATCCACCATTTTCATTTGCCTTTTTTAATTTGATTCCCTAATGCTATTTTTATGCTTGACATTGCAGGTTTAGCTTTTCAACTCTGTTTTTCTCTTACAGTGAGTAAATTACTTGGCCTTATCTTCATTACAAAGTATCTAGTTTTGGTATTATTTAATTGCCCATTTCCTATTTGATGTAGGGGAGAAGATTGTGAGCACCCTTGGTCGCTTAGTGCTGATCATATGGTTGTTTGTGGTTCTCATAATCAATTCAAGTTACACTGCAAGTTTGACATCAATCCTCACAGTGGAACAACTTTCATCCCCTGTCAAGGGGATCGAAAGCTTGGTAACTAGCAATGATCCCATTGGTTTCCAACGTGGTTCATTTGCTGAAAACTATTTAGCCCAGGAGCTCAACATACATAGGTCCAGGCTTGTTCCCCTTGACTCCCCAAAAGAATATGAGAAAGCCTTAAAGGATGGCCCAAGCAAGGGTGGTGTTGCTGCAGTGGTTGATGAGCGAGCATACATGGAGCTCTTCCTCTCCACCAGATGTGAATTTGGTATAGTTGGTCAAGAATTCACCAAAATGGGATGGGGCTTTGTAAGTATCATTTTTGAAGCCATTCTAACTTGAATTTTAGTTTATAAGCTAATTAATTTAAGCTTTAAGTTTACGTTATCTTAAAGTAGAAACCTCTATTACCATTTTTGAAGCCATAATGATGGTCATGTAATAAAAGTTGGTCCTTCATGATAGCTTGTTATCACTTCCTATATTGAAGAGTGGCTCTTACTAACCACTAGAAGGGATAAAAGACATAGATAGTTGAAAAATGGCTCATAATACCTTAATTTAATAAGGTAACTTTACCTTACCTTAATTTAATAAGGTGACTTTTTCTTCCTAGATAAAGGGGGATACAAGTCACTTTTCTCTTATTTAGTGTATTATATAAGGGCATGAAACCAAAAGATTTGCTCATGATTATCCTATTAGAGCGTATTGAGGACAAAACAATATGCGCTATAGGCTCGAAAGAGAAAAGTTATGAAAAGGATATATTTTAAAGGAATCTAGCTTCCCAATCTTAAAACTTGAAGTTTGTTTCTTGATAGTAACCAAGCATAATCTACATAGTTAATAGGTTTATTTGCTGCTATCACCTTACGATAATGAAGGCTTAATCCATAAATCTCATTGATTAGGCCTTTCCACGGGACTCGCCACTAGCAATAGACATGTCAACTGCTATCCTGACACTGTCAGAAAATGGTGGTCTGCAAAGGCTTCACGACAAGTGGCTCACAAGGGGTGCCTGTAGCTCGGAGGGTGCAAAGGAAGGTGTAGACCGCCTTCAGCTAAAAAGTTTTTGGGGCCTGTTTTTATTGTGTGGCTCAGCTTGCTTTCTTGCCCTCCTTTTCTATCTCATCAAAATGGTACGCGAGTACATGAGGCGCCCTAGCCAAACCTCTAAATCGCCAAAAATTCAATCTTTTCTGTCATTTATTAAAGAGAAAGAAGAGGATGTTAATGAAGTGGAAGAAGGAAGGAATGGGTCCAAAAGAAGGCAAATGGAGAAGTTCATAGATGGAAGAGTGCACGAAGTTGAACCGTGAAGCTTAGGTAGTTCCTTCTCTGAGCTTTAGTTAAGTACTCCAATTTCAATGAAAGGTGTAGGCGCTGTTGTATCTGTTACTATGATAGGCCTCCTCAAGTCCAATAATGGGTGTACAAGGATATGAACATGTATAAATAAATGCTTTTTACCTTCTATACAATCCTAAAATTTTACGGTAAGAAAATGCAAATGGTGTATGTCAAATGTGTTAATTTTATACAACTCCTCTCCCCTTTTAAAGACAAATCCTTTATATATAGAAAACTTATTTCGCCGTTAAATGAGTGTATAAAAAAAATAAATCTTTCATAGGATTGTTGAGCAAATTACCCCAACATAAATGCTTTCTTCGCTTTAAATATGGTTTGATTAGCTGAAAAGAAGCATATTTACGTTTGCCTTTAGAAATGAAAACTTTTTCTACACCCCAGACCATAATGACTTCCACTTGCCCACTTCCTGTCCCAGGAAGTGGTTCATGGGAGCAAACATGGCTAGGAAACCCAAGAGGCCAAGTTATCCAATGCTATTTTTTCCTTTTAATTTCTCCTGCTTTGTGGGGACACATCCTTGGTTCCTATCTTAGCTGGAGACTCTTTTGTGTTTAATTCCACCCCACAAATCGGTTAATTGAGCATTGTAGTTAGTTGCAGTAATCTACATATATGGTTAAGGTTTGAAGTTTGCGGGCCTCCAAAGGTTTTCTATATCCGATATGAAACGCTTTCCAAATCCCCATTGCATTACTAGACCTTGAAACAAATGGCACAAGACTCCCGAGGACAGATTTCTCAAGCCAACCGATTATGGCTTATTGACATTCATCCCAAAGTTCATAATGGGGATTGTTTGAAGGTGGCAAGTGAAGAGAGCCGGTGAGGAATCCAAGCTTCTTCTAAGTTCTCAAATCGCTAGTGACATTCTCGGTAATTTCAGGTTGTGTATCAGACTGATTCTTGTTAGATGAGGAGGATGAAGAAGGGTCGGCGATAGGTTGGGAATTTCGTCTGCTAGTGGAGGCTTTTCTGGCATTTCGAGGCAGTAAAGGTAAAGACGCATAAAAAATCTCCTTTCATGAAGACAACAGTAGCACAAGAAGTCTATGGGATCCAGGATCTAGTAACAACCCAACAAATCCACTCCAAGCAACATCAATAGAAGACATAAACTAACGACAAAAGAAGAACCAACTAGAAGGGATGAGGGGGGCGGGGCCCTGGCTTAGTGGCGTTCTTTGAGCCAAACCCTGACCGGCCGTCCCACCGGTCGTGGGTTCGAATCCCGTCCCTCCCCTTCCCCGGGTGCATGTGTTTATAAATAAAATTTTTTTAAAAAATTTATGTCCCTCCCCTTCCACTTTGTTTGTCGAATATAAATTTCTCGATATTTCTCTTGATTTTGTTACTATAATCTCAACACTTTTTGTAATTACACATTTATGTCCTTACTATTGCTTTTCAATCTTTTGGATAGGATGTTGCATTTGTTTGTATAGCTCCTTTAAACTACATTTATGTCCTTCCTGTTGCTTTCGGGTACTTGTAGAGACTCCCCTAAAACTAACCTTTTGGTGTGATCTTTTTAGGTCAAGAGATTATTTGCTTTGCTAGGTTTCATGTGTGATATTTTTAGGTTTTGGATATTGAGCGTAAAACACCCTAGTTGTTTTTACTTTTATGTTCTTTCACATTAATTTCTCAGTTTATTATTTATTATAGATGCTCTATGTTTCAACTTGAGTCTGCACATTGTTTGTTCCCAGTCTTTACTCCATGTTTTGCATGCCTCTAGGTATTTCTTGAATCTAAACATTTCTTCTGGAATGTGTTAGTGTTGGAAACTGGAATTTCCAAGTAGTGCTCTTATTTGTTAAAGATGTAGTTCTTTGTTGTTTACAGAGAAAGGTGAAAATTAAAGGTCTTCAATCAGACAATTTCCCACGAATATAGTATTGCTTCTTGTTAATTTTTTTTTCCCTTCTTTTGTTAATAGTTTTCTATTGTCACAAATTATACCCAAACACAAAAGTCCAGCACGCTACAAAGGTCACAAGAGCCTGTCTTTCTGACAACACGAAAACTCTAGCCTTACTCCATGTCTCTTCAGGCAGGGCATCCCAAGATATTTAGTTCCACGACTTGCCGAAAGGTTCGACAGGAGTCATGGGGTCGTTTGCTTTTTTCCATTGAATCTAAAGGAATAGTTAACAGAAGAAACAAGTCAAATGCAGTTGGTTTGAGATAACTTTCATTTATCGTTTCATCTGGAGAACGAAGTCCAGTGACGAAGATTCTCGGTTTCACTAGTGCACTAACCATAATCTCTTTTCAGACACATGAAGATCCTTGTCCTCTTGCAAGTGATGGTAATAAAGGGCCTCCTTTATCCAATTGAGCACTAGAAGATCTGTCACCTTCCTCAGAGAGCATCATTGTAACCCGTCGTTCGTGAGGAACAATGGCATCTTTTTCGTGGTATCTCAGGTTGGTCTCCGTACTCGTGCTCGTAACACATGTATGTGAACAACAAATCCAGCGAAATTTATCTTCAACATTCAATGAGCCGCATGACAGTTGCAGCACTACCAAGTTATTGTTTTCATTTTGTGTCCACTAGTGTATTTATGACCATCTTACCGTTTTCAGCATCATCATACAATTTATCTCTTGACTTTAGCTCTTTTCGTTGAAATTACTGGGGCGTGAACAGAGTATCAGTGGTCCAAGTTCTGGGTTCGGCCGCGATTCAAAAGTGGCCCCTAACTATGTTGTTGTGTAAGTTATATCTTTTTCCTTAGCTTGTCAAATTTTGAAATTTCTCTTGATCCCTTTACTGCAATCTCAGCACTATGTGATTACACGTTTGTCTTTCCTATTGCTTTTCAATCTTTTGAAAAGGAGGTTGCTTTTTGTTCTTACAGCTCTCTTAAACTACATTTATTTCCTTGCTATTGCTTCCTTTTTTTGGAATGGAAGGTTGGTTTGTACTTTGTTTCTTTTCTTTTCTTTCTTTTTTTGGAAAAAGGGGAATCATTCCCTTGTCATTGATATTTATAGTGTAGGTTGATCAAATAATTAAACCTGTGAAAAATATACATATGGTAGGACACAAAACCTAATCCCTCATTACATTAGCCCTGACTATCAAGTAGAAACAAAATACAATGAAAAAAGAAACTTGATGTTGTCTAAGGAACTAGTGCAATAATAGCAAATAAAACATAAAATTTTTGTGGAGGCCAGTAATATTCTAATCCTAGAGATTCCCCTGAAACTATCCTTTCTCACACATGTTCTTTAGACTTAGAGATTACTTGTTTTGTTTTGTTTTATGTGTGATATGATTCGTTTGTTGCATTTTTGTGATCTTTTTAGGTTCTGGACATTGAGCATAAAACATGCCAGTTGTTTTTTCTTTTATGTCCTTTTCACATTAATTTCTCAATTTATTGTTTATTATAGATGCTCTAAGTTTGAGCACCGGTCTTTACTCCATCTTATTTACACTTCAAGATGTCTCTTGAATCTAAACATTTGTTTTGGAATGTGTCAATGTTGGAAACTAGAGTCTCCAAACAGTGCTCTCATTCTTGAAGGTGTACTTCGTTGTTGTTTATAGAGAGGTGAGAATTAAAGGTCTTCAATCAAGCAATTTTCCATGAATATAGTATTGCTTCCGGTGTCAATAGCGTTTTGTTGTCACAAATTATAACCATACTTGCAATTCGCAGAAAAACAAATCCCATTTTTTTTTTAGACAAACCCAAAGCCTATACAGCACGAACTAGCTGTCCCCTTTCCCAATTGTACAAAAACCCAACAATAATCATACATTACCAGGATAGACATTATCTCTCCAACAATAATATTATTTTTAAAGCTCTAATGTGTTCATTTAATTTTCTTATTCCTTCAATCTCTTGCACTAATTTCAAATTTTGAGAAAAATAACAGTAACCTAAGAGAGACGTGATTTAAAAAGAGGCAAGGATGAGGGCTTATTTTAAAGAGAATTTCTTCAATATTTTTCTATAAAAAAGACTATGGTTGCAGACGTTGAAGAGAATTTCTCTAATCTTTTTCTTTCAAAAGATTGTAATTGAAGAAATTTTCCTTAGTCATTCTTTGTCCAAAAATTATAGATGTGGAAGTTGAAAAGAATTTCTCTAGTTTTTCTCTTTCTAAAAATTGTGGCTATGTAATTGATATATTTGAAGAAATTTTTCTTACTTTCTTATAATGCAAGGATGTTGCAATAATTGTTCTAAGGGGAAGATTATTAGGATTGATAGAACAATTAGGTTAGGAGTCTTTATATAATTCTAAAACTAGGAGTTATCTTTTAGTTATAGTGGGTTTTCCTAATAGCATCTGACTAGGATTTTTTTAGGGTTTTTTAATAAATAAGAATAGAGAAACCTAAGAGGGTAATTGTTGGAGAGAATCCCTTTTGTAGATTCTAGTTAATAAAAGAATTTATGAGATACTTGTTTAAGGAAAGGAAAAATATAAGAAAATTTAATAAGGAGAAACTATAGGAAAAGTAGGTCATTATGTTAGTCTGAACTCTTAAATATGTTATATTTGGGTGGATATGTTCCTATGGTTATATGTTCAATCTATATGTTTTTTTATGTGCTTTGTTGAATTCTCCCAACATAAACTTTCTTCATTGGTTGATGCGGCAACATATTGATATTTACTCAATGAGTTTAAATGTAGCCATATCTGTTGATTGCTTCAACTACTATGGTTTAACCTGCTTATGAACTCAATCACTTATGTTTACCACAAACCAAGCTACTTACTATTTAATTCAACAGGGAGTAATTATACTTATAAGCACACCTAACATTTAAAAAAAAAAAAACCTTTCTAACATGATATTAACTTAAAGTGACAAGCTATTCACAAAAATTTATCACGTTAATGTTTTCTTTTTCAAGATTCAATGTCATAATCTTGTCCAACTGTGCCGTGTGTTGACATTCCTAAGTCATACGACCTCAATCCAAACATGTCCTTGTGGGGGGTTTTGAATGAACACGAAACATGCAATTGAATTTGTAGTTCATTATTGACAAGTAACGTTAAACAAGAAACTAAGAAAGTTTTAAAGAATAGCAAATTTTTCCCAACGGATTATTCTTTTATTTTTTTAGTTTTTTCCTTTTTTTTTTGGTAATCCAGAAGACCAGGTACACAGACATAGTCACAGCGGCTCGCCACCAAAAGAAACAGATGGCACAGACGCTTGTCGTCAACAAAAAGCTCTACTTGAGATTCAAAGCCTTAAATGTACCTGGTAGTCAACACTTTAGTGTTGCCTCATTTCCACCTTTCATATATAGGTAATTTGCATGCTTTTACACAAGCTCGAGATTCACACTTTCCAACAATTGTTTCGTAGTAATGAAGATACTATGGAGACAAGATGGCAGACAAAAAGAGAGAAATATGCCCAAACTAATCTAAGAAAAGATGGAGACACAAATAGTCGGCTAGCACTTAGATAGTGGAGAGTTGGGAGTCAGATAACACACCGACGTGGAAGCCAGTTCATAGTGGCTTCCTAGAAGATAGTGGAGGCAGCAACGTTGGAGTCCAGAGAGGCATGAGGCAGCTTTGTCATGTAATCCCAATACTAAGTGTTGTAGTTAGCTGAGTCATGTTTTTAGCATGTTAAGTTACTTGGCTTATGTCAAAATTAATATATATGTCACACATTGTTAGTATATTAATGTTTTATGTTTATTACACATAAAAATATTATATTATCTTATAAAATAGTTTTAAGAATAAAGTAAATCTTTTACTATAATTTCAAAGTTCAAGTTTTAGTGTGGTGCTTATTTGCTCATAAATAAATATTTTCATGAGAAATGTTTTTCTATAGCTAGAGTGAGAAAATAATATACTATATGTTTTATATTACATAAATCTTGTTAAAAACCCTTTTTATAAGGAATAAAGACTTAATGTTCAAGTGGGAACAATTTTTTGAAGTTTCGCCCGAGATAAGACGTGGTTCATGTTTATGACAAACAGCCAGACTTTTTGAATCAACCACTTAGATAGGTTGGGGAATTTGACGCCTGCCGCATCTAAACACGTGATCTCTTTATAAGAAATAAAGGCTTCGTTACTTTGTTGTCAAACTTCACACAAGAATAAACCCAAATTTCAACATGTCCAATTGGTCAGATCAACGTTTACAAAGGTTGTGAATGGTCGAGTGGGAACAATCTTTTGAAGTTACGGCCGAGACTAGACGTGGTTCAAGTATACGACTAGCGACCAGGCTTTTTGAATCGTCCGCTTGGATGGTTTGTGGTGGTTGGTAAGGAATTCGGTGGCCCTTTCAATAACCCAAAAGCTAGGAAGACATACGTCCTTCGGTGGGAGACTTGCAAAGATACTTGGTCGGGGAACGTATAATTATGTCCAAAACACGCAATGCACAAGCCGGGCGAAACGCGGAATACACATAGGCTCTTTTGAATTTTCTTGGCTGTGCATGTAGGGTTATCGAAGATTTCAGTTTTGGGGCTGTTGATGATTAAGTTTAAGAAGAAGAAGAAAAAAGCCTTCTATCACATTACTATATTTATGATTCAGGTAAAGATCTTATGATCTATGAATCATCCACTTAGATGGGTTGGGGAGTTTGCAGTCTGCTGCATCTTCAAATAAGACTTCTTTATTAGAAATAAAGAATTCGTTACATTTAGTCAAACTTTACACAAGAATAAACCCAAATTTCAAGATGTCAAACGGAACAAATTGACGTTTACAAAAGTTTTGAATGGTCGAGTGGGAAGAATCTTTTGAAGCTTTGGCCGAGACTAGACGTGGTTCAAGTTTATGACTAATGACCAGGCTATTTGAATCGTCCGCTTTGATTATTTGGGGTGGGTTGGGGTGGTTGGATGGGAATTGGGCGACCATTCAGGTAGAACCGGCCTTCCAATAACCCAAAAGCTAGGAAGACTCATGTTCTTCTTTTGGAGACTTGTCAAGATGCTTCGTCGTGGTGAGTATAATTATGTATCAAACACGCGATGCACAGAACGGGCGAACGCGGAGCACACGCAGGCTCTTGAATTTTCTTGGCTGTCGTGCATGTGAGGTTATCGAAGATTTCGGTTCCTGTGGACACCGGCTCCTTTCTATCATAATACTACATTTATGATTCAGATAAAGATCTTGTTATGATCCTATTAAAACTCACAAAATCTACAACTTACGTGGTTGCAAGAGGGATGCTTGAATATCCTAACGTATCAATCAGTTGGGAATAAAGCTTCTAACACCTGCCAAGTTTTCCCGTTCTGGTTTTCCTAAGAAACAAATAGGATAAGTTTTGATCCGAATACCAAACATTGAATTCATAGAGATATTTGGCAGCACTTCCGCCATTTTAGAAGTGGCTACCCCATTTCATGTTAATGGTTGTAAGTTCTCAGCATATCAACCGGCCATTATGAGTTCCATTTCTTGGAGTGGGAACTGGGGGATCAAATTCTAACTAAACAATGATTGAAAGGATGACATTAATCTCAATAATGGTAATCAATACCCAAATCACACATGAAATATTGCAGGCTAATCAATGCACATATTGCATTGAGGTAGTAGTCAATCGAATTTTGGCTAACGGGTAGACCTGGTTTCCTCGTGTTGCACGGGAGGCCATATGGTTTTCCATGTTGGGTTTGGTCATTAAGCACCACAAGTGGTTTGGAATTATGCAAGTTGCCGCTATATTATGGTGGCCTTTGGCTTTGGCACTATATATATGCACTACTTGTAACATTTCAATTTCACAATTTGTCATGAACTGGATCTTAAAGGTACTTGTGACTATCTAGTTACGACTTATTTTTTGGAGAGAAAAATATGTTTCAACTATTTTGTTTCATATTCTCATATAATGTTAGAATCTAGTATTTGTCACATATTATTAATATATTGATTTGTTAGGATTTTTATATTAAGTTTTCTCCTTTTCTATACACTAATTTAACACAATAAATGAGTCTTTTATATAGATATGCAGAAACACGGGTTGTATGCTTGTTTATGTATTTCAGAAGTATTCATTTGTTAATGTGTGTGTAGCTAATCACTACTATCATAGTTGTATTGCCTTTGGCTTTGCTATATACATATATGTCATTTAAACACCCAAAATTTTGATTGCATGGTTTGTTCAAGAATTGGTTTTTAGAGGTAAGCATGACCATTTGTGATATGTTTCTTTGTTGATAGTAACTAATACTTCAAATATCGTGCTTCATATCCACATATAAACATGGTAGTAGACGTGTTTATATCTCTATGTCGTGTGTGTTTCAACATTTATGAATAAATTTTTTTCCTTGCAGTGCAAGCCGCCATGGATATGTTTTTACTCCTAGTAACGCTTTTCTACAATACACTTCTTATAAGCAATGGTACTGCTGCTTCTACCAAACCCAATGTCGTTAAAGTTGGCACGATTTTGTCTTTCAATTCTTCCATTGGGAAAGTTGCAAAAGTTGCAATAGAAGCTGCGGTGGATGATGTGAATACCAGTCCAATTGTTCTAAATAGGACGAAATTGAAAGTCATCATGCAAGATAGCAAATTATCTCTCGGATTTTTAGGAATCATTGAAGGTACATCTTTTGAAACACTTGTTGTTTATTTATTCACAATTTATTCATTGTCCTTTTAGCCAAGTTGTAGAATATTATGTGTATAACTCTTTTCATTATTCTTTCACAGATTTACGATTTATGGAGAATGATACAGTGGCCATAATTGGTCCCCAACACTCTGTTATGGCTCACGTAATTTCACACATTGCAAATGAGCTCCAAGTTCCTTTATTATCATTTGCAGCAACTGACCCTACCTTGAATTCACTTCAATTTCCTTACTTTGTAAGGACAACACAAAGTGATCTTTATCAAATGGTTGCTGTGGCAGAGATCATAGGCTAATACGAATGGCGAGATGTAATAACAATCTATGTTGATGATGATCATGGGAGAAATGGGGTTGCTGCACTTGGTGATAAGCTTGCTGAGAAACGCTGTAAAATTTCTTACAAAGCCCCTATTAGCCCTGACGTAAATGAGGTTGACATATCCCAAACACTGTATAAGGTGGCAATGCAGGAGTCTCGAGTTATCATCCTTTTCATATATCCTAACTTGGGTCTTCAAGTTGTTAATGCAGCACAGAAGATGGACTTGATGAAAAGTGGATATGTATGGATAGCTAGTGATTGGCTATCCACTGTACTTGACACAAGCTCTTCACCCTATTCAATAGCAATGGATAGTATTCAAGGGTTTCTTACTTTGCGTATACACACTCTAGATTCAAAACTTAAAAGAAAATTCTTTTCTTGGTGGAGTAATTTGACTGCTAAGAAGGCAAATGATAGCCTTTTTGGACTAAATACATATGGTCTTTATGCCTACGACACTGTTTGGCTTCTTGCTCATGCACTCTATGCATATTTCACTCAGAAAGGAAATATTTCGTTCTCAAATGATACGAATTTAATTGAGTTCAACCAAGGGAACTTGCGATTTGATGCCTTGAGTGTCTTTGATGGAGGGAAAATGCTGCTTAAAAACATCTTGCAGGTTAATATGACAGGTTTAAGTGGCCCAATGAGGTTCAATTCAGATGGGGACCTTCTTAATCCTGCGTATGAAATAATCAATGTCATTGGTTCAGGGATTAGGACAATTGGATATTGGTCCAATGCTTCTGGGTTATCAATTATGCGGCCAGAAGACCATAATACAGAAGGAAATAGTTCTAGCTCAAATCCATAACTTTATGATGTAGTTTGGCTAGGACAAGTCACTCAAAAGCCTCGAGGGTGGGTTTTTGCAAGCAATGGAAAGCAGTTGCGAATTGGAGTCCCAAATCGAATAGGTTATCGTGAACTTGTAGCCCAAGTACAAGGCTCTGATGACTTCGCTAGTTATTGCATTGATGTATTTAATGCTGCAAAAGAATTGTTGCCATATTCTCTCCCATATAAATTTATTCCATTTGGGGATAGACATAGCAATCCAAGAATCTCATATCTTCTACACAAGATCACAACTAGTGTAAGTATGGATTGAAACAATTTTCTATAGATTTTGTCATGGAATATGCTTTTATAATGCTAATTGTTTGGCTTTACGCTCCTTGGTAGGAATTTGATGCTGTGGTTGGTGATATAATAATTACCACAAACAGGACAAAGATGGTGGATTTTACACAGCCATATATTGAGTCTGGGCTCGTTGTGGTAGCCCCAGTTAGCAAGCTGCACTCTAGTGCTTGGGCTTTTTTGAGACCATTTACTCCAATGATGTGGTGTGCTACAGGTTTTTTTTTCCTAATCATGGGAGTAGTTGTTTGGATTTTAGAGCGCAGGACAAATGATGAGTTTCGAGGTCCTCCTAAGGAACAGCTTGGCACTATCATTTGGTGACTTTTTAAGAAAATTGCACTTCAATATGCTATTTGAATATTGTATAGATTTGATGTAGGAAATAGTTTATCCTCCAAGTTAGTGACTTTCAAGCATTTTCTTAGTGGTTCATCCATCATTTTCTTTTACCTTTTCTAATTTGATTTACTAATTCTGTTTCTATGCTTCCTTTTGCAGGTTTAGCTTTTCAACTTTGTTTTACTCTCACAGTACGTAAACTGCTTTAACTTTGTCTTCATAACAAAGTCTCTAGTTTCGGAATTACTCAATTATCCGCTTCATGTTTGATGTAGGAGAGAAGATTGTAAGCACTTTTGGTCGTTTAGTGCTGATCATATGGTTGTTTGTGGTTCTTATTATCAATTCGAGCTACACTGCAAGTTTAACATCAATCCTCACAGTGGAACAACTTTCATCTCCCATCAAAGGAATTGAAAGCTTGGTAAGCAGCAATGATCCCATTGGCTTCCGGCGTGGTTCATTTGCTGAAAACTATCTAACTGACGAGCTCAACATACATAAGTCTAGACTTATTCCCCTTGACTCCCCAAAAGATTATGAGAAAGCCCTAAAGGATGGCCTGAGCAATGGTGGTGTTGCTGCAATAGTTGAGGAGCGAACTTACATGGAGGTCTTTCTCTCCACTAGATGCGAATTTGGTATAGTCGGCCAAGAATTCACCAAAATGGGATGGGGCTTTGTGAGTATCATTTCTCAAGATGAGGAAAGAAAGAAAAATCAAGATATTAACCTTTATACTTTGGTCATTCTAACTTGGATTTTCAGTTTTTAAGTAGATGAATTTAGGCTTTAAGTTTATATTATCTTAAATTAGAAACTTCTATAGCAATTTTTAAGCTATAACGATGGACAAGGAATAGAAGTTGGTCCCTCGTGATAACTCATTATCACTTCCTAATGTTGGAGAGTGGCTTTTTACTAGCCCTTAGAAGGGATAGAAACATATATAGTTGAAAAATGACCCATAATGCTAAAGGGGAATACAATCCATTTTTTGTTTTTTTTGTTTTTAGTTAATGTATTATATTTGGGCATGAATCATAAGATTTCTCATGAGTAGACCTATTGGAGAATGTCAAGCACAAACCAGTATGCCCTATAGGCTTGATAGAGAAAAGTAAAAAAGAGTGATTTTAAAAAAAGTTGTCTAGCCTCCTACATCTCTTTAGGATATCTTAGTTCCTATACGAACCTTGAAGTTAGGTTTTTTTTTTATGGTAATTAGGCATAATCTAGGTGGTTTATAGGTTCATTCTATTGTTGTTACCTTATGATAATGAATTCTTAATCCACAAATCTCATTGATCAGGCCTTTCCACGGGACTCGCCACTAGCAATAGACATGTCAACTACTATACTAAAACTGTCGGAGAATGGTGGTCTACAAAGGCTTCACGATAAGTGGCTTGCAAGAAGTGCCTGTAGCTCGGAAGGTGCGAAGCAAGATGTAGACCGTCTTAAGCTAAAAAGCTTCTGGGGCTTGTTTTTACTCTGTGGCTCATCTTTCTTTCTTGCTTTACTTTTCTATCTCATCAAGATGGTGCGCGAGTACATGAGGCACAAAGGTCAGACCCCGGAATCTGCACAAAATCAATCTTTTCTATCATTTATTAGGGAGAAAGAAAAGGATACTAAAGAAGTTGAAGAAGGAAAGAGTGGGTCCAAGAGAAGGCGAAGGGAAAGGTCATTAGATGGAAGAGTGCACGAAGAGGAAGAGGAACTGTGAGGCCTAGGTAGTTCCTTATCGAAGCTTTAGCTAGGTACTTCAGTTTCAATGCAGGGCGTTGGAGCTGCTATATCTGTTCAGGCATCCTCAAGTCCAATAACGGGTGTGCAAAGATATGAACATGTATAAATGCTCGTTTTTTATACAGTTCTACTATTTTACTTTAAGAAAATGGAAATGGTGTATGCTGAATGTGTTAATTGTTATAAAAAACTTATTACGTTTTTTAAGGACAAATTCTTTATAAAGAAAGGATTTATTTTCCCACTAAAATGAGTGTATAAAGAACAAATCTTTTATAAGGTTGCAGGACAAATTGCACTAAACGTCGTACATTCTACCCTTGACAACAGAAGGTGTATGACATAAATGCTTCTTTGGTTTAATTATCATTTGACTAGCTGAAAAGACGCATTTTTAACAAAGCATCCACTTATGAGTTGGGTTTGCCCCCCGAGATGAGCTTTTTCTACAACCCAGACCACAACGATTCCTCTCACCCTTTTCTTCCCAACTGTCCCAGGGAAGTGGTCCAGTGAGGCAAACATGGCGGTCGGGTCCAAGGAAACCCAAGAGGCCAAGACATCAATGCTTTTTTTGATCTCTTCTGCTTTGTGGGAAACATCCTTAAACTTGAATTTGCAAATACTCAAGCACGTGTAAGAAGGCTAGTAATATTATAGCAAAATGGCCCAGGAAATAGTACTAATTTTCCCTAGGCACGGACTGGTCTTATATAGCCAGTGGCCTTCAAATACAAATATAATATTTATATAGTTCATAACATAAAGTCAAGGTCGGTTCTCCTAATCTTCTTCTATCTCGTAGCCGTCCAATCTTGACTTCTTCCAGCTAAGGTCGGCACCTCCCCTCTTTATCTTGTTTCTTGGATGAATGGGCGGTGGTGCACTCAATCTCGGAATAGAGCTTCCTGAAGACTCTCCAGTATGATAAGGCTTGAAGGCTGAGTTCCTGCTTGTCTGGAAGCCACGCTGTTTAGTGGCTTTGGGCATGTAGACTTGGCGGTAGGTACCACGAGGTCCATGCATTGTGTAAGCTCGTTCACTTGGTTCATTGATCATCAGCTGGGACGTGGTCCTCTGCATGGT
The DNA here is from genome assembly GCA_028551485.1 of Casuarina cunninghamiana. Taxonomy (NCBI): domain Eukaryota; kingdom Viridiplantae; phylum Streptophyta; class Magnoliopsida; order Fagales; family Casuarinaceae; genus Casuarina; species Casuarina cunninghamiana. Next base: position 285,671 of record CM052368.1, on the reverse strand, counting down.
TGATATTGGACTGGGCAGTGAGCTAAGGATGGCAGTGAGGGCTTTCTTTCCTTTCTCATGTATCTCTTGGTTCCTTCTTTCGGCTTCTTCGAGCAAGGATCTTATTACACCAACACTCCCCCGCAAGATTGGTGGGGTTACACCAATCTTGTTCTTCAAGTCTTCGAATCTTTCTCTCGGCAAAGGTTTAGTTAGGATGTCTGCCAGCTGATCCTTTGAAGGAACATATGTAGTAACTATGGTTCCTTGTGCCACCTTTTCTTTAATGAAATGTATGTCTATTTCTATATGCTTGGTTTTGTTATGTTGTACTGGATTAATAGACATATGCAGAGCTGAAATATTGTCACAGAACATATGAATTGGATGGTACTGACTTACCCCAAGTTCTCGCACTAAATTCATCAACCAAACTGCTTCAGCCGTGCCCTCTGCTAGTGCTCTGTATTCTGCCTCAGCAGAAGAGCGTGAAACAAAATCCTGTTTTCGTGAGCACCATGATATTAAGTTAGCTCCCATAAACATAAAGAATCCGGTGGTAGATTTTCTAGACTGATGGCAACCTCCATAATCTGCATCAGTGAAACCATAGATAGTTGTAGGGCTGTCACGGTGAAATTGGAGGCCATGATCAGCAGTTCCTTGGAGATAACGTAGGATTCTTTTTAGTTGAAAGAAATCTCTTATCCGTGGGTAGCTCATTTGTTGACACAGGCGGTGCACGGCTTGACTAATATCTGGCCTTGTTTGTGAGAGGTAGTGCAGAGAACCGAGAATGCTACGAAATATGGTCGGTTGTGGTAGTAGCTGATCACCATTAGCCAAGTTTTCTTCCTTCATTGCCATTGGAGTGGAAAGTGGACGGCTATACATCATTTCTGCACGTCTCAGTACGTCTAATGTGTACTGATGTTGAGATACAAATAATCCAGCATCATTGTGTTCAACTTGAAGGCCAAGTATGTAGTGTAGTCGGCCTAAGTCTTTAACAGGAAAACCTTTACCGAGTTCTTCAACAAAGTCACTTATTATACGGTCAGAATTTCCTGTGACTATAATATCATCCACGTACAATAATACCCACAACACAACCATTCCATTATGATATAAGAACAAGGAAGGATCAAAGATGCAACACCGAAAACACCTTTCTAACAAGAAGCTTGAAAAACGCTCAAACCAAGCTCTAGGGGACTGTTTTAAACCGTAAAGAGATCTGTTAAGTTTGCAAACATAATCTGGACATCTAGGATCCACAAATCCTTCCGGTTGTGACATGAAAACAGGTTCAGACAAGTATCCATGCAAAAACGCATTTTCAATATCTAGTTGCTTGATGTTCCAACCTCGGATGACAGCAAGAGAAATGACTAACCTTATGGTAGTTGGACGAACAACCGGACTGTAAGTCTCTAGAAAATCTATTCCAGCTTCTTGATGGTAGCCCTTTGCTACCAAACGTGCCTTCAGTCGGTCCAAGGTTCCTTGAGGAGTGAGTTTGGTTTTGAAAACCCATTTGCTGCCTATTACGTTCATGGTTAGATCTCGGGGAACTAGAGTCCAGGTTTGGGTTTTCTGTAAAGCCCTCATCTCGTTCAGCATGGCAGTCCTCCATCCATCATGAGCAATAGCATTCGGCACACTTGATGGAGTAGCTGGGATGTTGGTTCTTGCATGTAGTGCATAACGAAGGTTCGGACGTCTTATTCCTACTTGGCTTCTAGTCGTCATGTGGTGTTGTCTTAAAGGAGTTTGAGGAGCTTGTGCAGATTCGGTTTGTAAAGAGTTAGAAGGCAAAGTAGTTTCAGAGGTAGTGGGATTCCTGTCGGGCTCAGAATGGTTAAGTGAAGTAGACGAAGATGGAAGGGAATGAATAGGTGAGTGCTGGAAAGTATCTGGCAACTCGTGACCTTGTTTCTTGCTGATTTCATCATTTAAAGAATGGGTCTGTACTTGGTCATTAATGCAGTGTTCTGAATTTCTTTGCCTTTCCCAGATTTCTTCATGAAAATCTGCCGAGTTTTGAGCTTCTTCATTGTGCAGTGTACTTGATGGAATTATGTCTTCATTGTACCTTTGGCTAGGTGTCATGGATTCTTCGGTTGGTCGTGCGGTTGGGTAGTAACGTTGCTGTCTGTTTGAGGTCTCTGGGTCGTGCACAATATCACGTCGTCCTTGATTGAGATCTTGTGAATAAATTTGCTGATTTTCCATTGTACTCCCTGGAATTGCACGTTCTGGTAGAGGTTGTTCGGAAAGATGTAATTTGGACCGTCCTCCTTCATTGTTTGTATCCTTCTGCATAATTTCCTTGAAAGGATATACTTGTTCATTAAAAACAACGTGACGTGAAATGAATATTTTACCCGTTTCAATATGCAAGCAGCGGTAACCTTTGTGCCGTGTGCTGTAACCCATGAAAGCACACGGAACTGACTTGGAAGACAATTTGTCAGTCACGGTTGATCTCAGACAAGGAAAGCACTGTGAACCGAAGATTCGAAGAAATCCATATTCAGGGCTTCGGTTGTAGAGAAATTCAAAGGGAGATTTATTGTTCAAAACCGAAGTAGGCAATCTATTTATCAAATATACTGCAGTTGTGAAAGCTTCCACCCAATACTTACGAGGAACTGATGCTTCAATTAACATTGATCTTCCGAGCTCCACTATATGTCTGTGTTTTCTTTCCGCTATTCCGTTCTGTTCAGGAGTGTATGGACACGACATCTGATGTATGATTCCATGGTAACAAAGTTCTTCTTCCAATTCTTTGCTTGTATATTCTCCTCCGTTGTCAGAATGTAAAATCTTGATTTTTCCGTCAAACTGACGTTCTATCATGATTTTAAAATCAACAAAGATTTGATAAAAATCCGATTTTCTTTTCAGTGGATAGAACCAAGTGAATCTGGTGTATTCATCAACAAATATTGCATAATATAAATAGTTTTGGCATGACCTTTCAGGCGAAGGTCCCCACAAATCACTATGTATCCGTTCAAACGGTATTTGTGATTTATGAGTTGAAGTTCCAAAGGGTAGGCGGTGACTTTTCGCCTCAAAACATACAGTACAAATATCGGGAATTTCTCCCCTTAAGTCAATAAGTCTTAATTTATGCAAATCCTTCAAAATACGTAAATTAGAATGTCCGAGACGTTTATGCCATGTGTTACCATCAGCTCCTTGTTGATGAAGTGTGAGGTAGGCTTGTACTCGTTCACTAGGTAACACATATAGATCTCCTCTTCTATGTCCCTTTAGCAGGTTCTGTTGAGTTGTCAGGTCCTTTACAACAAAGGAATTCTTATCAAAAATAACCACACATGGATTATCATCTATCAATTTTGAAATAGATAATAAATTTTGTTTAATTGCTGGAGCAACTAGTACGGAATTTAATCTCAACCTTCCTTGATCAAGTTTACTTGATCCAATGTGGGAAATTGGAATTCGATGTCCGTTACCAACAGAGATTGCATCTGATCCATTATATTTTGAAAATGATGATAGGATACCTGTAGAATCAACTATGTGAGAAGTTGCTCCCGTGTCAGCTATCCAATCATCTGTCTTAGGCTCGTTGATGTGAAGTGATGTTAACGCCTTTGGGATGTTGTCAGCTTGGAAGGAATGATCGAAACGCCGCCAGCATTCGAGGCCTGTGTGACCTTTCTTACCACAGATTTGACAAGTGATAGGGTGTTGGGGAAATAACTGAGTATCATCACCTGACATATTGTTCTGGGAATTTCCACTTAGTTTTCCTTGATTGAATATTCCCCTGTTGTTGTTGTATGCTGTTGGTGTGAAGCCTCGTCCTTGTGAAGAAAACCTTTGTTGAAGGTTTCTTCCTCTATTTCCTCGACCACCTCTGTTGAATCTTTGGACAGAGTAAGCTGCATTCTCATTTGGTGATGTCAAATTTTGTTTAGGATACCTGATAATTCGTGATTCATATGCTTGGAGTTGTGATATCACGGTACTAAATTCAGGTATTGGGGGACGAAACATAGCAGTTTTGAAAGATTCATAAGATGCATCAAGGCTTTCAAGTAACCTAAATGTTTTTGCAGAATCTGAAACAGGTTTTCCAATGGAACTTAATTGATTCAGAATACCTTTGAATTCTGTCAGAAAATTTGACAGTGTTTTACCTTCCTTTCGGATGTTGTTGAGTTGCGAAAGTAGGTCAAATTCTCGAGATTCGGTTCTCTGAGCAAAATGATTTGCCAGCTCATCCCAAACCTGTGATGATGTCTCTAGTTCAAAAATATGACCTAGAGCTTCTTCAGAGAGTGTGCTGATTATCCATGACTTAACTAATGCATCACTTTGTGACCACGAGTCAAGATCAGGATTTGGAGTTTCTGTGTCTCCGAGTGTTTGGCTTGGTTTGGGAATGTCTCCAGTGATGAAACCGGTAAGTTTCTGAGTTTGAAGAAGGGACTTTATCTGGGTCATCCAAGAAAGGTAATTTCCTTCAGTGAGCTTGATTGTAACGAAATTGCTCACATTGATAGAGTTAGGGAAAGGATAGGTGGTATTATTTCTGCGTGCCATGTTGGCTCTGATACCAACATGAATTTGCAAATACTCAAGCACGTGTAAGAAGGCTAGTAATATTATAGCAAAATGGCCCAGGAAATAGTACTAATTTTCCCTAGGCACGGACTGGTCTTATATAGCCAGTGGCCTTCAAATACAAATATAATATTTATATAGTTCATAACATAAAGTCAAGGTCGGTTCTCCTAATCTTCTTCTATCTCGTAGCCGTCCAATCTTGACTTCTTCCAGCTAAGGTCGGCACCTCCCCTCTTTATCTTGTTTCTTGGATGAATGGGCGGTGGTGCACTCAATCTCGGAATAGAGCTTCCTGAAGACTCTCCAGTATGATAAGGCTTGAAGGCTGAGTTCCTGCTTGTCTGGAAGCCACGCTGTTTAGTGGCTTTGGGCATGTAGACTTGGCGGTAGGTACCACGAGGTCCATGCATTGTGTAAGCTCGTTCACTTGGTTCATTGATCATCAGCTGGGACGTGGTCCTCTGCATGGTTGATATTGGACTGGGCAGTGAGCTAGGGATGGCAGTGAGGGCTTTCTTTCCTTTCTCATGTATCTCTTGGTTCCTTCTTTCGGCTTCTTCGAGCAAGGATCTTATTACACCAACACTTAATTCCTATCTTAGTTTGTAAGTGGGAATGCAACATCAAAGAGAATTTTACAACATGCATAAAATTTCGTCACTTTATCGGATGATATTTGTCCCCTTCAAACAGGAACCAGAGCTTAAACCTTTTGCCCTTTCAGAGCAGGGAAACCCAAGATATTTTGTTTGCAACCTGCCGAAAGGTTTAACAGGAGTCAAGGGCTCGTTTGTCTTTCCCGTTGAGGCTAAAGGAATGGTTTAGTGAAGGAAGGAAACAAGTCAAATGCAGTTGATTGAGAATTTATTTGTCGTTTTAGCTGAAAAACGATGCCCAATAATAACGATGGTTGGTAGAAGTGGGCCAAATTTCAAGAGTGCATCATGGCTTTTACTAGTGCACAAACCGCATTTTCCTTTCAGCCACATGGAGATCGTGCTTCTCTTGCCAGTGATGGCAATAGTGTTCCCCCACCATCCATTTGAGCACCAGAGACTCTGTCATCTTCCACCGAGAATCATAGTACTACTTTGTTCGTTAGGACCAATGGTATCCCATGTTGGTTTCTGCTCTCATGCATCTGTAAGATATGAATATGAGCAAATAAACACGGTGAAATTTATCTTCAACATTCTTGAACCGGATGACAGTTACAACATTACCAATCTACTGTTTGTATTTGTGTGAACCCGTATATTTATGACCATCTTGCTATTTGCAGCTTCATCATGCTATTTATCTCTTGACTTTGTGTTCCTTTCCTGATAACATGGGTGTGAACAGAGCACCAGTGGTCTCTAGTTCTGGGTTTAGCTGCAATTCAAGAATGGCCCCTAACTATGCTACTGTGTAAGTTAATTTCTTGAGATTTCTCTTGATCCCTCTGCTGTAAACTCAGCACTTTTTGTGATTCCACATTTATGTCTTCCTATAGCTTTCATTTTTGTAATGAAGGTTGCTTTGTACTCGTAGAGATTCCCTTGAAACTAAACTTTCTCGTGCATACTCTTTCGGCTCAGAGATTGCTTGCCTTGCTATGTTTAATGCGTGATTAGATTCGACTGTTGCGTTTCTGTGATCTTTTTAGGTTTTGGACGTTGAGCATAACACACCCCAGTTCTTTTTGCTTTTATGTTCTTTTTACATTAATTTCTCAGTTTATTATTTATTGAAGATGTTGTAGGTTTGAGCTTAAGCTTAGAGTCTTTACTCCATGTTCTGAAATCGTAAAATTCTAACATGGTTGCTTATGCAGTCTAGGTATTTCTTGGATCTAAACATTTCTTTTGCAATGTGTCAGTGTTCGAAATAGAGTTTCCACTTACAGAGTAAGGCAGAATTGAACGTTTGCAATCAGGCAATTTACCATGAATACAGTATTGCTTCTGGTGATAATAGTTTTCTGGAGTGGGATTTATTCATATGGTGTTGTCACAAATCTTTCTACAAGACCGGATGCTGTAAATGTAGGGGTTATTCTTACTTATAAATCTATTATCGGCAAAGTTGCGAAAGTTGCAATAGAAGCCGCAGTTGAAGATGTGAATTCTGATCCGACTGTTCTTGCTGGAACCAAGATGAAACTTATTATGCAGGACTCCAATTACAGCGGATTCATTGGCGTTGTTGAGGGTTAGTGTTTTGTGATATCTCTTTTCTGTTTGCTCACGTATTTTCATTTGTCATTGTCTCTTAAGGTAGGTTAACTAGAATCTCAGATGGGTTATAAATTTTCTGTGACAACAACAGCCTTGCAGTTCATGATGAGAGAAACTGTAGCAGTAATTGGCCCCCAACTTTCAGTTACAGCTCATGTAATATCACACGTTGCCAATGAGCTTCACGTTCCCCTATTGTCATATTCAGCGACAGACCCAACCTTGTCTTCGCTCCAGTTCCCCTTCTTTGTTAGAACTTCCCATAGTGATCTATTTCAGATGGCTGCAATAGCTGAAATTGTAGACTACTATGGATGGAAAGAGGTAATTGCAATCTACGTTGACAATGACCATGGCAGAAATGGCATTGCTGCATTAGGAGATAAGCTTGCTGGAAGACGTTGTAGGATCTCCTACAAAGCACCCATGCCCCCTGAAGCGACCCAGGATAACATCACTGATATACTGATTAAGGTTGCTTTAACCGAGTCCCGGATTATTGTTCTTCACGCTAATGCTGGCTCAGGTCCGATGGTTCTTAAAGCTGCAAAGTATCTTGGGATGATGGGAACTGGGTATGTTTGGATCGCTAGTAACTGGCTCTCTACGATACTAGATACTGATTCTTCAATCTCTTCAGATATGAGGGATGAGTTTGAAGGAGTTATTACATTGCGAATGTACACCCCAGATTCAAAACTCAAAAGAGATTTTGTTTCTAGGTGGACTAACTTGACTCGTGAAATGGGTATTGATGGCTCTTTTGGACTGAGTAGTTTTGGTTTATATGCGTATGACACTGTTTGGCTGCTTGCTCATGCAATTGATGCCTTCTTTAATCAGGGGGGGAATATCTCCTTCTCAAATGATTCAAGAATAAATGAAATAGACACAGGAAGTTTGAATATGGGTGCTATGAACATCTTTGACGGAGGGAATTTACTGCTTGAGAGCATTTTACAGGTCAATATTACCGGGGTAACAGGACCAATCAATTTTACAGCAGATAGGGACTTCATTCATCCTGCATTTGAAGTTATCAATGCCGTTGGCACAGGGTTTAGGAGGGTTGGTTATTGGTCTAATTATTCTGGGTTATCAGTCTTGCCTCCAGAAATGCTTTACACAAAACCAGCTAATCGTAGCAGAACAAACCAAAGACTATTTGACGTAATTTGGCCCGGAGGAGCAACACAGCGACCTCGTGGATGGGTTTTTCCAAACAATGGAAGGCAATTGAAAATTGGAGTCCCAAAACGAGTTAGTTATCGTGAAATGGTCTCCGAAGTAGAAGGCACTAACATGTTCAAGGGGTATTGCATTGATGTATTTACCGCTGCAGTGAACTTGTTGCCATATGCTGTTCCCTTTAGACTAGTTCCATTTGGTGATGGTCATATCAACCCAAGTGCTAATGACCTTGTTTATTTAATTACAACGGGTGTAAGTACTAAAAGACTAAATCTTGTTTAAAAACTTTGTGGAGTTGAATTGATTTTCAAACTCTCTGGTTTCCTTCTTCCATGCAGGTCTTTGATGCAGCTATTGGGGACATCGCAATTATCACTAATAGAACAAAAATAGTGGATTTTACACAACCATATGTTGAGTCTGGACTAGTAGTAGTGGCTCCAGTTAGGAGGTTGAATTCTAGTGCTTGGGCGTTTCTAAAGCCATTTACTCCAACGATGTGGGGTATCACTGCCATCTCTTTTCTCGTTGTGGGAGCAGTTGTTTGGATTGTGGAGCACAGAATAAATGATGATTTCCGGGGTACCCCGAAAAGACAAGTTGTTACTGTTCTATGGTGAGCCAATATCATATCATATGAGAACTGCTTGTTACTTTTTACTTCTCTTTGCTTTATGCAGATCCATCAAGATAATTTTCTTTCTACTAGATTTCCTACTTGACGGTCTAAACATCTCAACAATAATCCCCTTTTAAAGGCATCCTTTGCATGCTTCTTTGTTGAGTTAAGATTGGGACAATGCATATGAGTGTTATCTATTTGATTTGGGGAAAGGGAAGGCAGTAAAGTCCCCCTTACTTTCTTTGCTATGGAGGTCAGAATGTTCATAGATGTGCATAGTAATTAGTTAAGAATTGTCAATGGGTGAAAGCTTCTATGTATGATGAAAGGAGTATAGAAAACGTGTGCAATTGAAAATTGCATCAAAACAGTTGTGTTAGGATTTTTCTTCTTTTAACAATAATTATACTGGGTTAAGTGGTTATTCTTAGTCTAATCCAGCAATCAATTAAATTTTTGCTTTGATTACTTCTGCAGGTTTAGCCTTTCCACCTTGTTCTTCTCCCACAGTAAGTGAACTGGGTCTAGTTTATTTCAATTTCCTAAGAGCAAAGTAATACTGGCAGCTTAAGTTTTCAACACCTTTTCTGTTTTCTTTAGGGGAAAAGATAATTAGCATGCTGGGACGCTTCCTTCTTCTAATATGGTTATTTGTGGTTCTTATAATCAACTCAAGCTACACTGCAAGTTTGACCTCAATCCTGACAGCACAGCAGCTTTCTTCTTCCATTAAAGGCATTGAAACTCTACTTAACAGCAATGATCCCATTGGCTACCCACAAGGTTCATATGCCCGAAATTATTTAGTCGAGGAACTGGGTGTTCATGAGTCCAGACTTTTTCCTTTTAACTCACCAGACGATTTTGCCAAAGCCCTGAATGATGGCCCCAGAAGGGGTGGTGTTGCTGCAATTGTCGATGAGCGTGCATATGTAGACCTCTTCCTCTCATCCCGATGTGAGTTCAGCATTGTGGGTCAAGAGTTCACCAGAGCTGGGTGGGGATTTGTAAGTTTATACTGACCTGAACTGCTTTTAGAGTTCATTTAAGGCTTTTGCTGTGGATCACAACAATACTAATGTTTTTTGAATGTCTCATCAGGCTTTTCCGAGGGACTCACCTTTAGCAATTGACATGTCGACTGCCATTTTAAGACTGTCAGAGAACGGAGAGCTTCAGAGAATACATGACAAATGGCTGATGAGAAGTGCATGCACTTCACAAGGCACAAAGTTGGAGGTGGATCGCCTGCAGCTTAAGAGCTTCTGGGGCCTTTTTGCCATATGTGGCTCTGCTTGCGTGCTTGCTCTCTTGGTGTATTTCATTCGGATGTTATGGAAGTTCAGCAGGCACCCCTCAGAGGAACTCGAGTCTTCTGGTGGAAGCTCAAGGGCTAGAAGTCTTCAGACATTTATTACGTTTGTTGACAAAAAGGAAGAGGATTTTAAAGCCCGTTCCAAGAGAAGGCAAAAGGAGAGGAACTTAAATGGAAGTGTAGGTGAAGATGAATCAAGCAACAGTTCCAAGAGAAGGCATATGGATTTATCATCCTCAAATAGGGGTCTCCACGGTGGTAACGAAGCCTGAATGCGTCCACCTTCCGGACCTTCTTCTACACATAAACACACGCATATTGTTATAGACTTAACACTTCCTTACAAGTATGCCTACTCATGTTTTAGATGCAAATCCTGGTCCTCCTCCAGTCATTTTTGGTCTTCTTGTTAATCTTTGGGGAACAGGTAAATGTCATTACGTGTTGCATTCCTTGCATTTGCTTTTGTAAATGTGGTCGGTGGGAGACTTCTTGTTTGAAAGAGAATGAAAAAATAAAAAATGCATAAATGCACTGTTCGTGACTATAAACATTGACAGTATAATTGGACTGTGTACTTATGATTTCTGTGCAATCAATCATTCTAGTTCATGCAAGTTAGAAGAATCATATTATTTTCAGAAATAGCAGACAGAGTATCTGTAGTATGGAAAGGAAGTATTATTATTCTAGATGCTAAAAGATAGAGGTAGTAAGTCTACGATATTGTCAGATTTATAGGGTCTACAATAACTTCTTTTACTATAAAGCTAGATGCTTTTATGGTGGCGAATCGGTGCTATTGCTTTCCGATGGTTCTACATCCCAATGCTGTCAAGAGACTTACTCAAACAAAAGCATGCCACACTTAGACAACCAAAAGCATGCCACACTTAGACAACCAAATTCACCATACGACACGTGGATATCATGCACTGTACTAGGAGTCCAACTGAGGTTTCTAGCCTCCCTCACTGGCAGGGGGAACTGGCGTTGAAGTACAAGGCCATAGTGATGGTGGGAGTGGAGGTGGAATCCGAGATGAAGCTGGAGGCGGAACACGACGTGGAGCTGTCGTGCAAGAAGAAGAACGAATGCGAAGCCAAATTACAGTGAGGAACATAATGCAGAACGCTAGGAAGGTGGAAATTCCCCAGCCACTTCCTGTTTGAGAACGAAGCAATTCAATAGGCAAACTAAATGGTTCCATGATGCGTCGCATAAGAGTAATCGCTTCAGCTAAATTCCTCGCGAGAGAATTTATCAAAGCTAGTACGCATACGATAAGAACAAAAGGATGTCGCATCTTTGGAACGAAGAAAACTGCAAATTCCAGTCGGGGGACTCGAAAGAGGAGAGCCTGAGAGTGAGAGATGATCGGAGTAAACCGGGGACAAAGAGTAAACTTTTCGAGGACAGCGTTATATGTAGAAAACGTTAGCTAAGGGGTGACGTCTACCTCTTTTAAAAGCCCTGGCTGAGATAGATCATTTAAGTTTGCAAAACACATTATATATACTCTCTCTCTCTCTCTCTCTCTCTCTCTCTCTCTCTCCGTAGTATAACTGTTTTTGTTTGATATTTTCTCACAGTGCAGGCTTAGTTTTTCTGCCAATAAAAGACTGGTCTATTTTAAATTGAATCACATATAAGAAAAACTAGTGTTCCAATGTGCGACTCCTTTTAGCTAATTTTTTCTCGCAATTAAGCTCAGTTTTTTAACCAATGAAAAACTAGCCAGAATTGGTTTAAATCACAAAAAACAAAAAAGAAGTAGTAGCTCTGATATTATGTAAAAAACCAATATCTACATCTTCTTGAAAGACATTATCAAAAAAAAAGATTATCAAGTTTATAAGATATATTATAAGTGCTCATGAAACTCTTTATCCAACACCGCTGTCGACGGTTGATTCATTTCAAATCCACGTGCGATGAAGGTATTTATCTTCCCTTTTGATGCTGCGTATTCTTAAGGTAGTGGAAGATAGGAAAGTTTCCAAAGAAGCGACGAATGGATCAGTCCACTTCCAGCTAACCAAGAATATCGAACAAAGATAGACACGAATCTATAGCCTTGGGCGGCCCAAAATCATTCAAAGTTTACAGATCAACGATTTCTAGGTCCTTCCCTACTCGTCTTTTGTAATTACGATTCTCCTTAAGCTTTTGGGAAAGTATACCTTCTGGTTAACTACTGCATGTGTGGACCTCATAGTTAGTGATCCAAGATTCCGATATCACTTGGAATAAGAAACTCAGCCGATCAAAATGGATCATCCATTTGTCTGCATCAGCTTAGTGTAAACATCTAATGAATTGACTCACGTATCACTGTTGATCGATGGGACTCTTTTGCGTTATTGTATTATAATCTATCTACACCTATAAACAACCTGGTTATAGCGGTTAGAAGATTAATAATCCATTATAACAATATCTCAGCCACAAGTGTTGTTTAAACTTTTGAGTTCGAGCGGATCAAAATAAGCTACAAGCGAAGTTGCTTCATTCACTATAATGTGTCAATGAAACCTTTTGCAACTAATGTTACAAAAGCTTGCCTTCTTCTCTTAAGATTAAGATACTGTTAGTGTAATATAAGATGTAAGTACAATGAAATCACAATGACTTGGACAACAAGTGGTGATTATGAAAGATGAGAGGAAATGATAGAAACCAATTTGTTACTGATTGAGTGTTACACTTGAATTTAAATTCTAGTGACATGTTAGAAAGAATGCAACTAAGGATGAAAGTGTTGTACTTGAATTGAAGCTCTAACAACACGTTAGAAAAAATCCAATTTCTCCCTTTAAGACTTTGTTGTTAAGAGATGATTATATTTAAATATATTTAAAAAATTATGTCAAAATATTGATATCATAAACTAAATTATGTCATGGTAGTATCTTAACATTGTCCTTCTTCGGTATTTTTAAGAGATGATTATATCTAAATATATGAGAAAAAATTATGTCAAGATATTGATTACATAAACCAAATTATATCATGGCGGTATCTCAACGTTCACATTCTTTCTCAACTTCCTGTATTTTTGCTACCTCCCTCTCTTGGGATTGTAACCTCTGGAGGAAGGAGGAAATATCGAAGAACAGAGGAGACGCCAGATTATGACAAGCGAAATTCCGAGGAAGCTTGAGTAGTAGAAAGCTCCATGCAACTACGGGCGTGAGAGTTTCTGGGTGTTCTTATACGAGTTTGGACTTCACCATGCAAATCAAATAATTCAATCTACAAACCAATCGATGCCAAATCTCCATAAGTCTTTGTTTCTAGGTCTTTCCCACCTCCTTAGCTCTAAAAACTGAAGAAGATAGTCTCGGCCAATAAATGAAAAAAAGATGTATAGCAAACAAAAAACAACCCAATCCTCTCTAGGGACCTTGTTAATGTTAATTTATGGATCTTTTATGCACTTTTAGACAGCGAATCTATTTACATTTATAAACAACCTATTACGATGGTGCCTTTGGCCTGAGAGCAAATTAAAACACTTGATGTCTGAGTATATCATGCAGTAAAGCTCAAATGAGAACATAGGATCACTTTATGCAAGTAACAATGAACAAATGACACAGCCAACGATCAACTGATTCATTGTGTTGCACGTTATAGTTCAGGAAGATTTTCTTTCTAAGCGTAATAACAACTCTTGTAACGTGTAAATGGAACCAGAGAAAAGAAAATCACTTGTATTTTTACGAACATCAACAAATTCAAAGTGATGAAATCAAACTTGCACCTTCCTGCTACCAGAAAGCCTCAGAAAGTCTGGCAGGAACCTACGAGCGCTTGAAAAAAGGTCAAGGCCAACCATACGGAGATATACGCCAATCTATTAACTTAACCACAACTAGGAGATAACAGCTGGCTTGGTTCTGGTTTTGTGCCTTCAATTGCTATGGAAACAAAAATGAACTCTCCCACTTTAATCAAGCGTCTAGGTGCTCCCTTATTTTATTAGCAATAATTTTAGTCATATGTCGTACACCCCATCACAGAAAAATTACTCATCATAAAAAGATGTAAGGTATAATGGTAAAAAATAAATTCGAGATTCACCAGGTTGAACATTTATAGTGTGGCAGCAAACCATTATCACTTATAAAAAGGAAAGTATTGCCCTTTTGACAAAATGTATTGGTCATACCTTAATTCGGGGTCAAGGTTTAAAGGCAAATGTTCCACCAAAAAGAGATCCCTTTGCTTCTTCACAATGTTGATATCTTCTTCGAGATGATCGCCAAATGGATGTCTACCTCCAGTGATGCAGAAAAAGATGACACAATATAAACTAAATAAATCCACAGCACGTGTTTGGCGCCCATGAAGAAGTTGTTCGGGTGCCTGCCAACCAGAACTACCATAACCTGCCGTAAGTCATTAATATTTATGTTAATAGTCTGAATGATGGTGCAGGTCTTACCTAAAGATAATTAAGATATAATACTACACAACGCACATTGAGAGTTTTCATGATACACTGCTCCTAGATCATCTATAGTTTGATCATAAACCTCCAAGCAACAGTTATCACAACTCAGGTCCTAAAATTGAGGCCTTACTCACTAGACAGAAAGGTCATCCAATTGGAATGGTTAGAATGAAGATTTTTTAACGAATCCTCATCACATAATTGCTCCTGCAGGTAGTCAGTTATGGACAGGGTAGAGACCATCAACACAATTGACAAAAAAGCTAGGTAAGACCAAGGAAGAAATATTCTCGAGAAGGCGATTACTAATGTCCATATCAGACAGCTTTGCACCAAATGATCTTTTCCTTAATTATCAACAAATTTTGAGTCTTCAAGTCTCGATGAATTATACCCAGTTCATGCGAGTGCACAAGCCCAGAAACCGTATCCCTGTACCACAAATAGAAGATTGAGAATTATGAAGATGGTACTTAAGAGTCTAAAATATGTGAAACAAATATCTACTAACTCTAAACTGAACAAGGGAAATTAGCATATAGTCATGTGAGTCTAGATAAGCAAAAAAACTTCTTTAAAGCACTAAAATCAAATATCAAATGGAGTATGTTTCATCCACCTAGTCACTAAACTTACGGGCAGTTCAGAGGACCTAAGGCATGAATAGGAGCAATTCAGAATACTTCTGGGACTTACAATATCTTCTAAAGATGTAGAAATCCAGGAGTACAGAGATATCACTTCTCCTTTTTATTAGAACACTATCTATTGTAAGGACATTGTTTACAAAATCTTCAATAAGTGTTCCCTACTGATGAATTAAAGTAAACTCATTTCAGATGGTAAGAGAGGCAAAACGCGTGGAGTTCAAACACAAGACAAGGCAATGTGCAAACATGCCCAACCCAACCTCAATGAGTTATGACCAGTGAATGGTTGAAGGGCTTAAGTTAAGTATTATAGGGTTTGCAGCTTTGTGTGACATGATACAGAGAAGATAAAGAAGACACATAAAGACATACTAAAAACAGGGCCCATTGCAATCATTTAAAATTGATTAAAGTTTTCCTATAAACCAAGACATGGTAACGATCTTTTAATGTGAAATATTGTATCATGAGAGAGACTTCTAGCAAACCTCATAATCTTTAATAGCAAAGGTGAGGGGTAACCATTTGCTTTCCACAAATCAGGACCTTGTATGATATCCTTCATCAAGGCCAAGATGGCTTTATACTCAATCATACATCTCGTGGCTTGGCCCTCATTGACCATTGGGCATCGCGAACAAAGTAAATCTGGATCAAATCATCCAAGCTGCAATTACAACTAAAGAGAGATAGACAAAATGTTGATCATGCTCTACCCCATACCATCGAACTATATTTGGATGCCGGTCAGATGCAATAAGATTATGCATTTCTTAAAAGCCACATTATTATGAACGTGAACAAGACGTTTCACAGCAACTGCCGGCCTTGATACATTCCCTCAAGGACAACTGTACCATTGCTTCCCCAAGCAATTCCTGCGTTTGATACAAATAAATTACCTATCCTTCGTCCATTAGTGCAACCATCTGGAAGTTTATTTTCACCATCAACTACAAATACATCCTTATTTTCAGATGAAACGTGCCTACCTTTTTCTCTCATCACTGTCATTCTTTCCCAATTTTCTCATTTGCTTCCTCTTGGAAGATGCACCTTTTGAGCTAGAATCATGTTGTGGCTCATTTAACTAACCGTGTTCTTTAACCACCGGCTCATAGCCTTTAACAACAAGGCCAACAAAAAGGATGATCATGAACAAAATGACACAAAATGCTGTTGACCAGTCAAAAAACATGCTCAACACAAGGAGAAATTCGCCTGCCATGTGCATACACGATCCCTGCATCATCAATCTCCATTGAAGGCAGTGGAATCATCACTTCACCATGTACATCTTCAAATTTATCAACCTTGGGCAGTTTAGGAGTTATCAGACCAGGAGGCACTGAAAGCATCACATCTCCAGAAAGAGCTCCGGAAAGACTTTCAGACAGAGACAACCCTGGCAAAGTATGACATCTATGGCGGAAAATAGGGCCTCTTGTGTGACTGCCATGGGCATACTAAACTCAATACCAGTTTGAGAACCCATCGTATGTGGAAAATTCAATGGAGTCCCATTAGAAGCATTAAAGGAAGGTAAAGAAGCCCGAACTTCACTAATTGTCATATTCCAAGAAGTTTTCTCCGAGTCTCGAGCAAAAGACACCAACTTATAATCTGTCCTCGAGATGTGTAGTCGCAAATCAGCATCTGGGTTCTTAGGACCAGACTTTGCCAACTCCTTATTATCTGTAGTATAATATGAGACACTCCTTGTTTCATTACTCCCCAATGTTGATGAAGAATCAACTCTAAAAGTGCGGATCAGCTTTCCGATCCTAAGATCAGAAAAAATTTAAAACTTGGTGGAAAAGAGATAAAAAAAGGCTTGAGAACACAAATGAAGCTTGAACGTAGATTAGCTTCGGAAAGGACTTGAAATAGCTAAACTTAGAGCAAGTCTTAGAGTTACAAAAGCCAAAGTGTTTTCCACTTCAAAGCGTCCTACACATCCACTATTTATACAAACAAAAACCGTTGCAACTAACATGCAACTTGCTCCCATAATTAAGCTAGAAAATACACAAAGACGGCTGCAGATAAGATAAGCATTACAAAGGCCAAGCTGGGGAGATGAACGTGCAGAACGTGGGTCCCCCTCTTGTTCTTTTTCACATGCCATGATAAGAAGAGCCTACTGATTCATTGCAGAAGCTGCATCCGGCTCATTTCTTGCTGCATTCAGAAATCCCAATCCATCTGTTCGCAGCATTGGATTTCAGGCTCATTAATGAGTCCTGCAACAAAATCAGCATCCTGCAGCTCCGTATCTAACAGCATTGCAGCAGAATCAAAAGTGCTGAAGGAGGCGGTATCTCAAAGGAAAGATCTTCCATGGGCGGTATGAAGTCCGAAATGATTGCTGCCCTGCTTGTAACTCAATGTCCAGGTCCATTGCCTCAAGGTTAAGCAAATTAACGTCAAAACTTCCTGGATCTAATAACCCACAATCTATGTCATGAGGAAGAGGAGAGAAAGGCTCGATTTTGATGTTTGCAGTTGGGTTCCAACCTGCCACGCCCAGCACAGCTCCTGCTTCTTGTGCATTAAGGCCAGGTTCCTGCTGACAAGAGAAATGGCTTTGCTGTCCTAACTGGAGAGAAAGAAAACCTTGGTTCCGCTGACGTGAACATTCACCATGCTCAAAAACTGCATGATATCCAGTTGGTTCTTGCTCGGGCATATGCTGTGCCGGATCCAAATCAAAGACCATGGAAATAGCAAGTTTATCAAGTTCTACTTCTAGTTCTTCAGTGAAATATTGTCCAAACTTTCCACCAAACTGTTCTTCTGGTGGTGATGGATACCATAACGTAGGAGTGGGATCATCGAAAGGTGTAGTGGCCCGTAGAATACTTGCGTTAATGTCTTCAGGTGGGAGATATACTGGAGTAATCGAGTCTGCAGTTTCTTCGGAAATTTCAGGTTCACTTTAGCATGACGTTGACGAAGAGTGATCCTAAGTAATAGCCGAATCGTTTTCACTTTCAAGATCAACCTCAAACACATTAGGTTTCTTAGAACCCAGTGTAACAGCTCCATCCTCTGTTATGTGTGGCGTGTATTTGACAAGTTCATCAATAGACATCGGAAGTTTCTGAATTAGCAACAGTAGGACAATAATACGGCGAATAAAGAATGTAACCTAGGCAAAATGCTGTATTTATAGACAAACAAGCCTGGCATCTTTTATGCAACATCTAGAAACATTAATTGCTCAGAAAAAAATTAAGATCTATGTACATGACGGTTTCTAGTAATTATTGAAGTCAAGTAACTACAGATCCTAAAAAATCCATTCGCACCAAGAGGTAACAACGTATTCATTCAATTTAATACCAACTTCTTCTTCCAATGCTCTTTTATAGATTTTCTTTCAATTCAAAAGGTAAAAGTACTTGTAGCAAAGAATAACACAAGTCGCATTGAATAAAAATGAAACCCGCAAAAAACTTTTCTGTTGAAACATTTGTTATTTCTTGATAAGTGACCATTTATCAATTAATTCATTGTGCTATACTAACCACCTGATCTTCATATATCCTCTAGCTTTTGCTTCCTTCACATAACATGACCAGAACGCCTATAAAGAACTTCTTAGAACGAATATGGCCTTAGGATTCGCTAAAATGAACAGATTAACTTTCCACATCAGCTAACACAAAATGTTAAAATAAAAATCTTCCTCGAATAGCTATGAAATGTCTATCGACGTCAGATGTGTTACAACATGAAATTTGTGTTCCCTAAGAGATGAACCGAGCAACTAGAAAGATTAGCAAGCAGATGTGATTAAGTTTGTCAAGGTATGCAGATATGGATCTGCCATCAGAAGAGCATTGATATATCCAATGGAAAAACATACCAAGACATACCTTTCTACGAAATCACTCTGTGTGCATATACTACTCCCGATCATCTCCACAATCTATGAAGAATCTGCCATTTCGGTTAGACACATTCTCTTTGTCGTCATCTTGGTCGAAAGGATCCTGATATGAAGTGTAAATTGGTGTTCCTGATGCAAAAGACCAATAACACTCTTAGAATTACTCTCCACCAAATGGATTTGTTGGGTTAGTCCAGCCCATATTCGGGGACTTATTATTGGGTCCAATTAGGGTAATGTGGCCCTAAGGTTTAAAAAGAAAAATATAGGGTTTTTTCTTTAGAGGAGAAGAGGTGAGTGGCCGTCAAAAAGAAAAGAGAGAGAGAAAAGAAAAGAGCAGAATTTCGCAGGAATTAGAGGCCCTGCGCAGCAGTTGATCAAACGTCTGATCAAGGTCGATCCGTGGTCCGATTGAGCTGATTTTTTGTCAGCAGGTTCGGGATTGGGTGTTCTTCATTGTGAACGGTTGGATCGTCGTTTGGAGCTCTTGAAGTCAGCAGATCTTGGTCGAAAATCTGGGTGATATTTTTCCAACTTTTCTTGGTTAAGTTGTTGTTTACAACTTGTTCTTCACTATTTATTGGTGATTCTATTATTGTTGAATCAGTAAATCTTAGTCCTGTTGCTATTGTTAAGGACTTGATTGGGTTGTAACCTAACGATTTATATAGTGGAGATTGGGGTGGACTCCGTGATCGGTCCCGTGGTTTTTTATTCTTCACATTGAAGGAGTTTTCCACGTAGAAATTCTTTTGTGTTGATTGTGATTTGCTTATTTGACTTGTGATTCGAATACATCGTTGGTGTTTTAGTATTTCCTCATAGGTTCAATCAAAGTGGGAAACTTTATACGTCGTTTTTCCCATCAGGATTGTCCCATCGATTCCAGCAATCAGTGCAGCACTATGTTCACTACTCCCAAGGAAAACCAAAGACAAGTAGATGCAACAGAGTCAATATTCATTCCTCCATGATTCATTATATCACACGAAAAATTACAAAGAAGCCAGTAGGTTTTGGACGGGGAGAGGGGATAGGAGAAGAGGCTGAAGAAGAGGGGTTATACATTTCCCCCGGTTTGCTCTTTATTTAAAAAAAAAATAAAAAATAGAACAAAGAAGGATGGGGAAGAGGATTTGAGAGGGTAAAGGGTACCTTACTGTTATGTGGGAAATTCAATGGAGTCCCACTAGAAGCATCAAAGGAAAGTAAAGAAGCCCGAACTTCACCAATTGTCATATTCCAAGATGTTTTCTTTGGGTCTCGAGCAAAATACACCAACTTATAATCTGTCCTCGTGATGTGTAGTCGCAAATCAGCATCTGGGTTCTTACGACCAGTCTTTGCCAGCTCCTTATGAGACACTCCATGTTTCATCACTCGCCAGTGTTGATGAAGAATCAACTCTAAAAGTGCGGATCAGCTTTCCAGTCCTAAGATCAGAAAAAATTTAAAATTTGGTGGAAAAGAGATAAAAAAAAAAAAGGCTTGAGAACACAAATGAAGCTTGAACATAGATGAGCTTCGGAAAGGACTTGAAATAGCTAAGCTTTGAATAAGTCTTAAAGGTACAAACCCAAAGTGTTTTCCACACTACAAAGCGTCCTTCACATCCACTATTTATACACACAAAAACCGTTTTAAATAACATGCAAATTGCTCCCATAATTAAGCTAGAAAAGACACAAAGACGGCTGCAGATAAGATGAGCATTGCAAAGGCCAAGCTGGGGAGATGAACGTCCAGAACGTGGGTCCCCTCATGTTCCCTTTCACATGCCATGATGAGAAGAGCCTACTGATTCATTGTCAGCAGCTGCATCTGGTTCATTTCTTGCTGCATTCAGAGACTCCAATCCATCTGCACCGTAAGCAACTTGTTAGCAGGCTTGGATTTCAGCCTCATTAATGAGTCCTGCAACAAAAGCACCCTGCAGCTCCGTATCTAACAGCATTGCTGCAGAATCAACAAGTGGTGAAGCTTGAAGCTTGCTCTCCTAACCCAAAGGAACTTTAGTCTTAAAAACCATACTACCATGGCATACACACTGCTATCCTGCTTGTTTGCTTACCAAAAGGAAGGAGTGAAGTGACTGACTTGCTTCCCATGCTGGTGGAAAATACTATCCTGCTCTATTGTTCTGTAGCTATAGAAGCCTGCTCATGCTGCTTCAACGGGCACCTTAGGCACAAGGGTGGTGGATGGGGAATTAATTTCCTCGAGAAACTTCCCTACGGCAACAATTAAGTAAGTAGTAAACTGATGAGAGATATTTAGTTTTTGTTTCTTTCCCCTCTATTGAACCATCCAGCGTAAGATAAGCAGCGTCGAGCTGGAGCATTTGATTCATGTTCACCTTATCGCCCTCATATAAGTATGAGCCTACAAGAGGTACAAGAACTGGGAGGAACAAAAAGTAAAGCCAGAAGTGTTTTGTGTCATAACTGAAACAAGATTAAGTCTAGTCTAAAGGAAAATTTTTAAAGATAATATAAGTTGCATAGTCCAAAATATGTTACTACAACAAATTAAAATAAAGGAAAAGAAAGTTGTGGAGGAGTTGGGAGTCGTTATGCTTTTGTACTATAGAAGATCTTACTTATCCAGGAAGAAATAAAAAATAAAGAAGATTTCTTCTTAAAAAAAGGCGTACTTGCCAGATTTCTTTAGAAACTAACATTTCCATGGTTTGATGTAAAAGGGCCTTGAATTCTAATGACAAATATCGGCCAGCCCAACCAACGTGACATGGTATAATTAAGACAATGTCATGGTGTTAGGGTGCAATTTTGAACAGTAATAGACTAGAATATTAGATTGATGTCATATAGGGCTTCGGTTGCATACACGGTTCATGCCAAAATCCTGCATGAATTCATGTTCACCTCATTTCTCTCATGTCGGTAAGTACTTACAAGCGTTCCAAAAGTTAAGAGGTTCAAACTGTAAAACCAAACATATTTCATATCACAACTAAAATAGGAATAAAATGAGCTTCAAAGAATATTTTCTTCCAACAAAGTAAGAAAATGAGTACAATTTTCAAATCTCATACTAAGAAGCTTTAAATAGAAGTAAATTGAACTAACAAGCCACCTTTTCTAATACAATCCCCTGTTGTAGATGATTATACATGAACCTTGGTTTTCTCCATAAATTCCAGAACTTGCAACTAGTTTCATACGAGCAAACATGTTCCTGTTTACAAAAATATAAATTTACCCATTACTTTTCTGAAGGCATGAATGCAAAATTTTCAGTTCTTTCAATGTCATTTATTAAAAATCTGAGGCACAATTCTCTATGATTGTTACTGATGCAATTTTGCCTTACTCCAATAGTGCATTATGTCCTTGTTAGGGCAAGGGTATTGAAAAAGACCGTGCTTCACTCCAATAATTCATCATGTGTTTAAACTATCCTAAAGAAAGTTTTTAAATCAAAATAAGTATGCACATTCCCACTTTTTTTTTGAAAAGTTAGTCAAATAATCTTGTTCCAAAGGTGAGAGCAATGCATAACATTGAGAAAACTATTTTCCGAATGAAAAATAGGAGTTTAATTTAAACAAAAATTGATAAAGGTGCAAGAAATCTTAATGAAAAAGGGTGAGTTGTTTCAATGGCCCCCCTGGGGGCTAGTTAGTTTTTGGAGAATCTCATGGATTTTAGATGATGAGAAAATCCATAAAATGTGTACTTGATGAGAGAAAAAGGATGAAAGAATTTAAATAAGGAGAGACTACAAGAAATGTAAGATATTATGTTTGTTTTAAATCTCTTAAATCTACTATATTTAGGTGTGTACATTTCTATGATTATTGTCCAATCCATATGTGTGTGATATGACTTGTTAAACTTTTGCAATAAATGATATCAGAGTTGTTGGAGCTAGAAGATCAAGACCAAAGGCAATGAATCAAATATCATGAATGCAATTGAAAAAGAAAATTGATATGTTTTGAGGTGAGATTTTCTCTTTCCCTAAATTCGATTTGCTTTTGGATGATTTTAATGTAGATCAATTAGAGTATATTATTGGAGTGGTGGATTGAGGTCTAAAAAGTGCAAATAAATGCTTCTTTATCCATATTGAGTATTTACAAGCCAAATCAAAGATTTTTGTTAAAGAGTACGATGTTTTGGAGATGATCAATGTTTTCAAAGTTGTTGGATTGAAGATTGGACCAATCAAATTGTTTGTAATGGTTATGTGAATTTTTGGTTCAAGTTGCAGCACTAGATGGTAGGGAATGGCAAAGATATTAGTAGTTAAAGGCAGAGACCAAGATGCATAGCCAAGAAGAATCTTGTAGATATGTTTTGATTTACCACATGTGGCAGCAAAGTATGGGAGCTAAATGATCTATGGAGGATTTTGATTCCAACCTAAGTGGCAAAATAACAAATGGTGGCAACATTTGTTCAAAAATTTTGGATCAGCTTGAAAACTTTTAGGTGACAATAAAAACCCAATCGATGGTGGTATATCAATAGAGATGAAGGCATCAAATGGTAGATTGGCAAATTTTAGTTTGGTTCATAGTAGAAAATCTTGATGATTGGTAGTGGAAGATGGTGGTAGAAAAGTTTGGGTTATTGGTGGGTCAAAAACTAGGTTGGTGAATCCAAGTCACAGAAGATGCAATCCCAGGTGCAAGAGATGTGCATGAGGTGCACTCTTCAAATGCACAACCAATGCATGAGAGGTGCATGTGATTGACCCTAAAAAAAAAAAAAAAGGAATTATTGTTTTGTAGGACGATGGAAGAAGCATTGAGGAAGGATTGATAATTGAAGGGAAGCTTGTGATGCTCCTATTTTGATATAGTTGATGGAGTAAAAAATTATATGTTTTTCAACTTGATCATATCTAGATGAAGTGCAAGAAGTTCCAATGGTTGACTCTAGAGAAGTACCAACAATTATGGATAGGAGGTGGGTGAATTCTGAAGAAAGACCTCAATTGTTGTGAAAGTCCTATAAATTTTACTATTTTTGATGACTTTGTGATAGAGGAAGTGCTTGGATGAAAGAAGCCTATGATGATGTGTAGATGCCTGGAAAAAGACATGACCTAGGAAAGGTGTAACCTAGAAGAAGATATAACAAAGGTGCCTAAAAAGGTATGACTTGAGAGAGGCATGATCTGAAAAGGAGACAAGATGACACAATTGATGAAAGCCTATGTTGAAAAAAGTTTCTTTAGTTTTTCTCTTTCAAAAGATTGTACTTGTTAAAAGAATTTTTTCCAGTCTCTCTTTAAAGACTATGGTTATTAAAGTTTAAGAAAATCTCCTATATCTTTTTCTATCAAGAGATTATAAATATGGAAGTTGAAAAAAGTTTTTTTTTTTTTTTTAATCTTTGTCTATACAAAGACTAGAGCTAAGAAATTTAAAACAATTTTTCTAAATTGTCTATTTTCAAAGACTATGGTTTGTAAGTGAAATATTTGAAGAAATTTTCTATATAAATTTTTTTTAAGAAAACCTTATAAACTCAATTGGTAATTTTATTCTTAACCTGAAACTATTAATAATTAGTAACCTTCGCCTTGCAAAGCTCACCTATTATGTATCACAAACTTCCTCTTCAAGACCTCTTATCCAAGCATGACAAGCCCACCTTGCTAGAGTTAGATCAAGAGAAAACTTCTTGTAATTTGTTTCCATAAGAACCTAGTTGATTGATGCCTACCATTCGTCACTTCATCAGCCAAGAATGCATCAAGTTCAGTAGGATCAAGTGTGCAAAGCACTACCACTCTATTAGAAAGAGATAATGAAAACAAATATATTACTATTCTCACCTCCGAACTTGTTCTATTACCACCTCCGCACTTGTTTCCTTCCAAGTAAATCATTCCAACATTGACTTCAACTAGAATTATATACTCTGTTTCTACAAAAAATTTCAATCAAGATGAGACGTGATATCCTTCATTGTGTCTTCTCCCATCCAAGTCCTCACACCAATCTAGAAAATGGGTGATCAATAGTCTGCACATGTTTCAGCATAAGTTTACCAAAATTGTCTTATCATATGTTCGTTGTCCTAAAATGCAATTGTTCAATATCAATTTCTTTTAATGTTTAGAAATGGAAACAATAATTTATAAAGTCAAACATCCTAACATATCATCATCATCATTTGAAAAGCATAAAAAGGTGAAATAAATGTTTCTTAACATATAAACAATTTGTTGGCTCTATAGAGATAAGGTGAACCACAATATGTTGACAACTCAATCCTTGTTACCATACAACAAGGAAATGGTAAACCTAAATCGAATGATGCAACTTGTGATTTTTGTCAGTCTCATATAGAAAATAAGAGTCATCTCTTTTTTGAATATGCATGGACAATGATGATTTGAAAAAGTATTATCACCCAAAATGGAATCCGATGTGACATTGGAGGATGGAATGAAAAGCTACAATGGATGAACAAAGCAATTAAATGAAAGGATTTAGCTACCAAAGTTCTTAAGTTATCTTTCTTAACTTGCATTTATTGTATATGGGCTAAATGAAATTGAAGACGTTTTTAGGCAAAAGTAATTAATATCTCTATTCTCTTAGCCAAAGTAAAGAATATAGTATCTGGGAGAACTTCTTTATTTAAAAATATAAAATCCTCTTAAGGAAATGTTATTTTGAGTGAAATTTGGAGGCTTCCAACTTCCATCTTTTCATAAATATGGTGACTTCTATAATACTGGAGTATGCCTTTTTGCATTTGTATTTTAAAATTAATTAATACAATCTACCTTTCCACAAAAAAAAATATTTAATATTTTTCCACGTTCCTATGAATACATAGTATCCACCTCAAGAGGACTACAAAAATTTGACTTAATATAAAAGAACACATTGCTAACAAAAAACCTATAAGATGATAATTACTTGTAGATATTTCTAATTGAAAGAGACAACTCTACATATTAAATAACTTAAATGAGTGCAATGTTTTAGCATGCACCTTCCCAAATAGACTCAATGTTCAATACCTTTTCAACATGATTTTATTGGTGCAATAGTTGCTACAGATTAGGAATGCGTAGTGTGGGCAGATAAGCCATGAGAAATCATGTGCATCATTGGCCTAGCTGTGCAACCCTTATAAGTCCATCCTTAACTTGATGTGTTGGAAATTGAAGGCACTAGCCAAGCACATCCCTTAAATTAATGTTTTTCTCAGTTGATGGACATAAGAGTTTAGAGATCAAATCACTTACAAGCTTTGCCATCATCACTTTTGATGCTAAGACCCGAAAGCTATACACATTACATTTTTTGACCTTCATTTTTTATGTAAGTTTTGGAAAGAAAAGAGAACAAAAAAGAAAAAAAAAGAAAAATCAATAGTACTCTTCAATGTTAATGCTAAATTTAGACTACAATAAAACATAGTACCTGTGCCACATATCTATAGCAAGTGAAGTCCAATTAGATGAGTCTTCATTCAAAAGCTTGGCAAACCAAAGTCTGAAATGTAAGCCTCATCTTGAAAATCCAACAAGATGTTGTTGCTTGATATGTCTCAATTAATAATCAATAATGAAGAACCATGGTGCACGTAGGATGAGGCACAAGCTTCACATCTAGCAATATTAAACCTTTTACTCTAATCTAGTACTTTGGTAGTTTCTTCATCCCCTAAATTTAGCAACTCAATTCTAAGTGACAACATGTTCTTGTTCACAAAATTAAAAGTTTTCCATCAAGTCTTTTGAAGGCCCACATGAAAAATTGTCAATATTGTTAATGCCACTTAAATAAAATTCCAAAAGGCATAATTCTTTAAGATTGTCACTCATGCAGTTTAGCATCCACTCTCTAATGGAAATAGATTAGACAAACAAATATATTGCTTTTTCTTAACATAGCACTTGCCTATGTCTAAGTAAATCCTCCCAAGGTGGACTTCCATTGGAATAATATGCTTAGTTTCTAAGTGAAATGTCAATGTAGGATGAGATATATGATCTTTTCCCAAAACAAAAAGGAAATGCTGATCCAAAATCATCCCTAAAGTCATTTGAAAGCTCTTTGTCCAACTCTTTGAGGAAATCTACGCCATAAGTTTAGCAAATCAACTTTCTTTGGGTAACATCTCTATGTCCTGGGATGGAAATAACCAATCCTTCATTTGTCCAATCCTGCAATGAAATTGTTCAAAATCAGTTCATCTTAATGTTAAAACAGGAAGCAAAAATGTATAGAATCAAGCACACTCACTTATCGTCACCATTTAAAATGCATGAAAAAATAATCAAAACAAATGTTCCTTACCCAATGAAAATATTTGTTCATTTTATAAAGAGCATATCACCCATGTAGCTTTAAAATCAAATCACATAAATTATAATGCATTATGATTTCTCTATTTTTTTTTCTTTTTGTGTGTATTATGATTGTTTCTTATGCAATATCATCTCCTTCACGAGAACTACGAAATTTTACTTTATATTAAGTAGCACACTACTAACTTTTCAATACTTGTAATCAAAAGAAATAACTAATGGGTAAAACATCATAAACAAGCTAAAGAATTCAGCATATATGTTCCAAATAGACTTAGTAATCAACACCCTTTAGCACAACTTTCCTAATGATATGTCTTATATGGATGGCTTAAGCTAGGAATGCGTAGTTTTGGTTTGAAAAGACTTGAGTAATCCTATGAGTCATTGGTCTAGATTTTGGATTGATATTCAAGCAATAAGTTACAAATTATGCAATTGTTATAAGTCCACCCTCAACTTGGCATGTCAAAGTGGAAGGCACTAGTTGAACACATAATTTAAGTTAAAGCTTTTCTCAGTTGATGAAGATGATAATATATAAATCAAGTTACTTGGATACTTTCTTATTATGCATTCAAATGCCAAGACCCCTCGGCTATCTTGAACTCATTTTTCAATAACCCTTATTGTCTACACAAGCTAAGAAAGACCACAAAAATCTACATGTATGCAGAAATGTTAATCTTAAAATTAAAAAGAAACACATTTACCTAGAGGTACACTTCCATATGTTCCTTCAAGAGAAGTCCAATTGCATGAGTCTACAATCAAAATTTTAGTTGTAGCAAAGTCCGAAATGTGAGCTTGATATGTCTATGTAAATAATGGATAGTGATTAACCATGGTGCATGTTGGACAAGCCACAAGCTATACCTCTAACAACATTTGAACCTTTTACTTGAATCAAGTACTCTAGTAGCTTCTTCATTCATTGACATAGAGGCTGCATTACCCCTTTTGAGGTACTCAAAGATAAAAAATCCATGTCCAGCAATTGAACAAAAACCATGAAGTTCCACAATTTTTCTATGTCTTATCTCCATTAATGCCCTTATTTCATTTAAAAATCCTTTCTCAAATATTTTTTCATTCTTATGCTGAGAATGGAGTTTTTTCACAACTATTAACTTAGTTGAGGTTAGCCTTTCTTTATAGATCTGTCCATATCCTCCCTCCACAATGGCATAATTGTCATTAAAAGCCTTGATTACTTTTATGATTTCATTGTACAATTTCTTCCTATCTCGGTTAACACTAAAAGAAATGCCTTTTCATGCTTTTCATTTTTTTTTTATTATGGGTTTTTCTTTCTTCTTTTCTTGATGAGAAAAATTTGAAAGAAAACAAATAGAATCAAAGGCACTCCTACAATAGCTAAAACAATAACTAACATAATTTTATGGCCTTTTTTCTTAACATGTTTGTTTATCATAAAAGCATTGCAAGGTTGCAATCCTTTAATGTTCCCACACAACCCTTTGTTTCCTTTTAATTCTTCAAATGAAGCATTTAGAAATGTCATGCTGTTAGGAATAGGACCTTGCAACTCATTGTAGGATATGTCAACACACATCAAGCCATGCATTTCTTCAAAGGCCTTTGGAATGAAACCATAAATATAATTATGAGAGAAGTTCAGCTTTTCCAAGCTTTGCATTTTGGTAATACATGAAGGTATCTCTCCAGTTATAGAGTTAAAGCTTAAGTCTAATTTAGAAAGATGAAACAAATTTGTAAGCTGAATTGGAATCTCTCTGCTAAAATTGTTACAACTTAAATTCAAATAATTCAATTTTGATAAGTTCCCAAGAATACTTGGAATTGACTGGTTTAACTTGTTCGAGGATAAATCAAGATATTCAAGATTAGTCAATGATCCAAATTCTAAAGGCATAGCACCATAAAGCTGATTGCCATTTAACATCAATCGTTCTAAATGTTTCAACCTACCAAGTTCTTTTGGAATCACCCCAACTATATGATTTAGAGAAATATCAAGTACATGTATTTGAGTTGCATTTCCAATCTCAGAAGGTATATCTCCTGTAACATTGTTTCCATTGATTTTCAAGGCTCCTAGTTGTCGACATTGCCCCCAATTGCTTGAGATTTTTCCATAAAACCTATTGTGGCTTAGGTCAATATAAAACAATTTTGGATAGATACCAAAGTCTTTAGATATATCTCCAATGAGTTGATTCTTTTCCAACCTGACTCCCAATAAGCTTGTACAATATTTCAAGTGTTTAGGGACTCTGCCTTTGAGAAGGTTGTTTGATGCTGTAAATTTCTTTAGTAATCCATTAGAACAAATATTTTTTGGCAAATAACCAGTAAATTGGTTATCTGCTAATTCAAGATCAACTAACTTCATTAGATTTCCAATTGCTTGTGGAATAGGACCAGAAAGTAAGTTTTGAAAAACACGTAACACTTCCAAGTTGCTTAAATTAGAAAATGAAGTTGGAATATGACCTTGAAGTTGGTTTTCACTCAATTGTAGATCTTTAAGATTCTTCAACTTCCCTATTTCTTTAGGAATGGAGCCAGAAAGATTGTTATTATAAAGATAAAGACGGGTAAGATTTTGCAAGTTACCCAATGGTGCTGGAATCGAGCCATAAAAGAGATTTGTAGAAAGGCTTAGTTCCACAAGGAATGCCAAATTTCCTATTACATCAGGGATAGGTCCTGAAAGATGGTTTTTACCAAGATATAAGAATTCTAACTTGCTTAAATTAGCAAATGAAGTTGAAATAGAACCATTGAGTTGGTTTTCGCTCAATTGTAGATCTTTTAACTTCTTCAACTCTCCTATCTCTTTGGGAATGAAGCCAGAAAGACTATTATTGTTGAGATAAAGAAGAGTAAGATTTACTAAGTTCCCTAATGATGTTGGAATTGAACCATAAAGAGGGTTTGAAGAAAGGCTTAGTTCCACAAGGGACACCAAATTTCCTATTCTTGAAGGGATATGTCCAGAAAGATGGTTGTCACAAAGATATAAGAATTCCAATTTATTGAGATTAGCCAATGAAGTTGGAATGGAACCATTAAGTTGGTTTTGGGTCAATTGTAGGACTTTAAGATTCTTCAATTTTCCTATCTCTTTAGGAATGGGGCCAAACATGTTGTTGTTGTTGAGATAAAGATGGGTAAGGTTTCCCAACTCACTCAACGATGCAGGAATTGGACCATGGAGAGGGTTTCTAGAGAGGCTTAAAAGAACAAGGGACACCAAATTTCCTATTTCAAATGGGATAGGACCAGAAAGATGGTTTTCATAAAGATAAAAAAATTCCAAGCTACTGAGATTAGCAAATAAATTTGGAATAAAACCGAAGAGTTGGTTTCTACTCAATGTTAAAAGCTTAAGATTCTTTAGCTTTCCTATCTCTTTTGGAATTGAGCCAGAAATGAAATTATGGCTGAGAGAAAGAAGGGCAAGATTTCTTAAATCACCTAATGATGTAGGAATTGAACCATTGAGATAATTCGTATGAAGATCTAATTCAAAAAGAGTGGTCAAATTTCCCATTATAGGAGGAATCAAACCATCTAAACGGTTTTTAGAGAGGTAGAGGAACTTGATCCTTGTTAAAAGGCCAATTTCTAATGGAATTCTTCCTGACAATTGATTATCAGACAAATCGAGATAAGTGAGCTTTGACAAGTACCTAATTTCAGGTGGAATGGAACCAAAGAAAGTATTTCTACTAAGATCAAGATACGTGAGATTAGGAAAAGATTGAAAGGAAAATTCATGAAGCATACCTTGCAAACTAGAATTGGTAAGGTTCATTCCGATAACACTTCCAGCCCCGTTGCAAGAAATGCCAAACCAAGTGCAAGGATTTGTACTTAGACTTAGATTAGCAGGAGAGTTGACAGGAGTTGAAGGAAAAGATGTCCAAGAAGATAGGTAAGATTGAGCTTCCCCTCGAAGGCTATTTTTCCATTTGAGAATAGCAATAGCTTGTGGCATGGAAGTAAAAGCAAAAGCAGTAATTGTAAGTGAAACCAACAAAATAAGCCAGATGAAGAAGACGAAGGTGCATAGTTTATGAAAACTTGATGATCCCATTGTTTTGGTCTGTAAAGCACCTAATGGGTAAAGGCTTTGTTTATTGCCTCTTATCAGATTGCTAACAAGTCTGCTCGTTCAGCTTTATTTACAAGTTGCCTCGTGGGGCTGTGACCAAGACTCGGCACAGGAGAAAGGAGTCAATAAAGCAAAAGCAAACGCAAAAGTAAAAGCAGCCTTTGAAAGTGAAACCAAAGTAACCAATCAGACGAGAGAACGGAGGCACGCTTTCTTCGAAATTGACAATACCCATTCTTTTGGTCGGCAGAGGATCTAACCACCATTTATTTCTCAGCTACTTGCACCTGTTTGTGTCATTTCCTCTACACAACGGCATTTAGAATAATAATAACACAAAAAAGATACAACACAAGTCTCTAAGCTGATACCACGGGAAAAAGGAGTCAATAAAGCAAAAGCAAAAGCAAACGCAAACGCAGAAGTAAAACCGGCCTTTGAAAGTGAAACCAAAGTAACCAATCAGACAGGAGGATAGAGGCACGCTTTCTTAGAAATTGACAATACCCATTCTATTGGTCGGTACAGGATCTAATTACCATTTATTTCTCAGCAACTTGCACCTATTTTGTATCATTTCCTATATACAACGGCATTTAGAATAATAATAACACAAAAAAGA
Source organism: Casuarina cunninghamiana (assembly GCA_028551485.1). NCBI lineage: Eukaryota > Viridiplantae > Streptophyta > Magnoliopsida > Fagales > Casuarinaceae > Casuarina > Casuarina cunninghamiana. The sequence continues at coordinate 253,696 of CM052368.1, read as the reverse complement.
TACAACACAAGTCTCTAAGCTGAGACCCACAGGATAAACAAATGTAATAACAGCATTTATATTTGTTAGGTAGGATAGGAGTGACAACGTGTACTTTTTGAGAGATTTGTTGTGGTCATGGAAGCCATAAAAGAATGACTTTGATGCATACCGATAAAAAGCGATCATCAAATAGAAGTGCTATCATAGGAAGGAAAGCACGTCAGAAATTCATTTTTCTTATTTATAAAACCTAATAAAATGGTACAAATTAGTCCACTACAGAATTTCACTTGTTCTTGTTAGTGACAATGGAAAGCCATTTTTCCTGGAATATTAGAATTCCGTAAGTTTGCTCATTCTTCTTTATTTACTTGTTGCTTTGTGAGGTACTCCCTAAAACTAGGCAAAGAAGAAATGAAATCGGTATTATATTTGACATAATTCTCTTTTTCATCATGCATTTTCATGATTTATCTTTAGAAAATTTTTCACATCTCATAATCACGAGATGACTTTTACTTTATAAGTCTGGTAATACATTTAAAAAATTACAAGCTCTCATACCTACCTAAACCTTTTGCTTTGTTAGTTAGCATAGTGATAGACTTAAGAACTTTTAAAGTCTTCAACTAATCATGCATATATTTCAAGGTGGATATAAAACAAGAATAACCATGTACAACTTTAACAACAATTTTAGCTGTAGCCACGGGCCTTTTATTAAGTGCTAGTTGATATAGCAACACAAATGAACTTGCTAGAGTTCGAAGCAGCAACTACAAAAAGGATGGAGCCCCAAAAAGAGCACGTTGAAAGATAAGTTAGTACTGGAAAATTGAAAAATTAAAGTATTTCAGTCGTCCTTCTACTATCCATTCGCCCCAAGAACATCCTTTTCTTGGAACGTTGGAACTTGGCAAGTTTGGTCGTTCATCTTTATTTACTTGTTGCTTCGTGGGACTTTCCCTGATAAAGACAGAAACAACTCCGACAAAGATAACTCTGCCCCCTTTCTCCCACTAAGAAAACTAAGCAAAAATCTGTCCGTGGAAAACTTCCCAGCGTTGAAAAGTCAAAGCCTCTTTCTCAACCTATAAAGCTGCCCAAGAAGAAAAGGGAGAAGCTCCAGACAGTTAAAATCGTGATTTATATTTCAACAAAGAGGAGAACAATACAGTGTTTGCATGTATACAGGAGTTTACACAGGAAGCATGTCATCTGAAAAACAAAGCTGCCACTTCTTATATACATTTATAGCTAGTGTGCCGTTGGATTGCAACGCGTTGATTCAATTTGAACTTGCGTTCAGCAATGGGGAAGAATTCATGGCAGAGCGTGATGCGGGGCTGTGCAGCTGTGTTTTGGACAGCTTTATAGGTTGAAAGAGAGGTTTGACTTTTCAACGATGGGAAGTTATCCAAGATTTTTGCTTAGTTTTCTTAGTGGCAGACTTGCTTTTATCTTTGGCAGAATTGTTCTGTCTTTTACTTGCGACCCCACAGAGGAGGAGTCAATATCGAAGAGAAAAAGCAAACTTGTCAGCTGAATAGCAAAAGTAAAAGCAGCCTTTGAAAGTGAAGCCAAAGTAACCAATAAGATAGAGGAGAATCAAGGCACGCTTTCTCAGAAATTGACAATGCCCATTCTTTTGGTTGGTAAAGGATCTAAGCACCATGGTCTTCATTTATAACCACATATTTGTCACTATTCGTATCACATATACTTCCCAGAAATTTGCTCCTATTTGTATTATTTTCACTATACAATGTTAGAATAACAATGAAAATACAAAAAAGTTGCAACACAAAAGTAAAAGCATTTAATATTTGTTAGGTAGGATAGGAGTGATAACGTGTCCGGTTTGAAAGATTTGTTATGGTCATGGAGACCATAAAAGAATGACTGATGCATAATGGTAAAGAGTGATCATCAAATGGAAGTGCTTTCATATTAAGGAACATATGTCTAGAAGTCCTTTTTATTATTTATAAATCTTAATAAAATGGCATAAATTAGGCCACGATATAATTTCACTTATTCTTATTAGTGACAATGGAAACCTATTTTTCTTGGAATATTAGAATTCGGCAAGTTTGCCTATTGACGTTTATTTACTTGTTACTTTATGGGGTACTACCTAAAACTAGGCAATGAAAAAAGAACTCCATGTTGTATTTGAGATAATTCACCTTTCCCTCATGCACTTATGTATGATTTATCATAAAAGTTGAAAGGCTCAAAGTTCAATTCTAAAATTAGAGGAACACTTTCTTTATTTAAATTTCAACATAAAAAATAACACTTCTAATATAAGACTTACACCTTACACACATACACACCCTTGCATACTAAGTGACATTAGGCCCAAAATTACATAGGTAGAAGTAGATTCAACTTAAACTCTAATACTAAGTTAGAATGTCCAAATGCCTAATCGAAAATAGAGATGGATGCACTGATAGACAAAGTACAATAAAACTTTTGTCTTACACACACATTAGGAAAGTTGTTCACATCCCATAATCAACAAATGACTTTTACTTTATAAGGCTTCTAGCGATACATTTGAAAATTTGCAAGAATTTGCTCCTACTTGGCATAGTGATAAACTTTAGAACTTTTGGAGTCTTCAATTAATGAAGCATATGTTTCAAGGCGGGACATTAAACAAGAATAGCCACGTATTGCTTTAACGGCAGATTAAGTTGTAGCCATAGGTCTTATGGTAAGTGCTAGTTGATATAACAACACAAATGTATTTGCAAGAATCCAAAGCAGCAACTATAACTATAAGATGACTGAGCCCTAGAAAGAGCACGTTGAAAGATAAGTTAATACAGCAAAATTGAAAAACAATAGTATTTTAGTCATTCTTCTATTATCTATTCAACCTAAAAATATGCTTTTCCTGAAATGTTAGAACCTGACAAGTTTGCTCCTTTGTCTTTATTGTTGCTTCGTGGGGCTTTTACTAAGACCTAGTAGAGAAGAAAAGAGCTAATATGGTAAAGCAAAAGTAAAATATTATAATATTGATTACCACGAGAGATTTTCACCCATACCAAAAATAACTACAATTCGTATCATTATTATTAGGATTTGTAATTTTTTTTTACGATTAGAAAATATTTGAAATTTTATTATTATTTTCAAATTTTAGAATATTTTATTTATGCATTAGTAGACAACATATTTATACAAGCTCCTGAATGATAATTTGCGGAGCTTAGGCCATGTAAGTAGTCCAAGTGACACAGCCTGGAATCACAAGTTTTTCGCAGGGCCCAGAAAGGAGTCCATGCCAGCAAATCTTCGACCTGAGCGTCTGACCCGCGCGATTGGGCCTACGACGTTGTCCAGGTGAAAGTTGCGAGAGGAACTTTGCAAAATTAACATATTTACTTAGAGCAATACTTCTTATACTGCTCTGTAAATCAAACACGAGGCTTAGGGTTTCTTAGTTTTTGTGGATTTTCATTTGTATCCCTCAATTGCACTTAATCGGTTAATCTTTTGTATTTCTGAGGGTATGTACTACAATTTTAACGCCTTAAAAATTTTCTTGTGTTTTTCACCTGTGCTGGCCTATTGTATCTTTTATCCAAGGGAATACTAATTGTGTTATACATTTCTGGTGGTGGAAAGGGTACATTTATTTGATTACTAGAAGAGGTGGCTTAGGACTAAGAGTTTTTAGTTCTAATCACTTTATAATTTTTACTGTGTTGATTATCTTAGTGTGCACGTTATATTATTTGGAAGACAAAGAAGCAACCTATGATTTTTTTCATCTTCAATTAAGTTAGAATATAAGGTTATGGCTTTTCCAAGATCATATGGATCCTCAAAATGAGTAAGTATTTGGATGTGCCTGTTTAGTGCCATGGTCATTTGTATTATGATAATGAAGTTGTGAGACACATAATAGTTAACTTGATTTTTCATGAGCACACAAAATATAGTGAAAGAGACTGTTATTTTGTATAAGAGAAGATCTATGAAGTTTTGATTTAGACACGTTATGGGCATACCAAGGAGTATATGGAAGATCTTTTTAGACACGTCGATAGATTTTTCATTTGTATTTATGCAACATACTGATATCGTATATAAATTGGCTCTATAATTGTAATGTACATTATATTGTTGAGAATAAAATTTGTTGTCATATGATATTTTGCATCCACACTTTCTCACCACAATGTTGCACGACTGAAAAAAAAAAAACAAAACAAAAATGTTGCACGACTGTGGACAACCAATGCTCTGATTTATTCATATCATTGCTGCTGTGACAGAGGACGCTGTTTCTGGTGGTATTCATCCTTTAAAACTTTATATCAATCTCGGCCCTCATAGTTACCAACCTACTAAGTGCCTGTTCATCTATCTGACTCACACTACAAGTGTGGACCTCAATATTGCACGAAACTCAGTCTTCAGATCCTGCAAAGTAAAGGCTTTTCCCATAAATACTATTATGAGTGCCATGTAAGAACCGAAAGGGAAATAACAAAAAAAAAAAAAGAGAGAGAAAGAGAGAGAGGAGGACATTGAGCCTTCCTAGAAGTTGAGATTAGCGCCCTTGGAGACCAGAGATAATATATGTTGCATAGACAAAAGTAGGTAGCTAAACCTAAAGAAATGTATGGGGTGGGGGTTATAGGTGTTTGTTTTGACCACATAAATATTAAAAAGAAAAGGGTTCATTCTTGTTGGATTGCATGTCCACAAAGCTACCTTTTTTTCCTTTAAAAGGCTTACACACCTTAAGTTTCCTTTTTAACACCTGAAAAATTGCATTCCTCTATTTTGATGTAAAAGGCCTCTAAATTCTAATGAGAAACCCCAACCGTTCCAAACCTAGTAACATAGTATATAATTTAGATAACAACATGATATGAGGGAAATGCATAAGAACAATAAAGGCCTAGGACATCTTATTAAAGTCATATAGGGCTTAGTTGCACGCCTAGTTGATGTTATTCCTGAGTTCATTCTTGTAGTAATTAAGAGGAGCAATGATATGTGCTTCCCTCCTCGTACCCAAAATCTAGAAGAGATCCTAGTGATTGTAAGCCTAGTCTAAAATCTTCTCGTAGAGAATTTGGCAAACCTAATTGCAGGAGCATTTGGCATCTATTGCTAAAAGAGGAAGTTATTTGGTACGTCCAATGCATTGGGAATCCTAGCCTACCGTTTTCCTTTCCCTTAAAAAAAAAATATATCCTGACAAATCTTAATAATAATAATAATAATACTAATAATAAGGTTAAGTGTAATAATCATTTTTCAAAAGAATACAAAAGGTAGGAAATAAACTTGACCCTTATAGAATCAGATTGATAATAGCTTACATGCTATGCTTACAAACATAAGGAAAATACTAGAAACGATAATCTAAACTAAAAGGCAAGACAAAATATAAAGCCAACATATAAGCTTAATACTATAATGGCCTATAGTTACCTAAACCTAATTAGTCCTTCTTAAAAATACTTAAGTGTGATTTTGCAATAGTCAATTGCATATTTTCTTTTGTTCAAGACAACATTGTCCATCCCTCTCCTTTTGTGGTTTGGTAATCCCACTTCTTCTTCCTATTTTCCCCTACAAAAACCAAATTGTTGCTAGAGTACACTTAATCCTATAAATACATAACTGAATGCATCTTGAAGATTGCTCTCATAACCCAAAGGAACTTTAGTCTTAAAAACTGTATTAAAATGGCATCATATTGCTATCCTACTTGTTTGCTTACCAAAAGGAAGAAGTGAAGTGACTTGCTTTCCATGTTGGTGGAAAGCGTTATCCTGCTCTATTGTTCTGTAGCTATAGAAGCTTGCTCATGGTGCTTCAACAGGCATTGTAGGCACAAAGGTGATGGATAAGGAGTGAATTTCCTTAAGCAAACTCCCCCAAGGCAACAATTAAGTAATTAGTAGGCTTATGAGAGATATTTATTTTTTATTTCTTTCCCCTCTATTTAGCCATCATGTGTAAGGTAAGCAACGTCAAGCTAGAGCATTTGATTCATCTTTAACTTAATACCCTCTTCCTTCAAAAATTTCCTTTAGGCTTGACTAAATCATGTTTCAGCCATGACACATATTTTATATTAAAAAGCTCATAACATAACTCATTTCCTTTATTCATTCTTTATTTCTCTAGATATAGTTTTTACTTTATGTTGAGATACTTTGTTCCACCATCATAGACCGTTATAAACAAATTTGTCAATAGTCTTCTTGAAAAGGTAAGGGTAATTCATAAATGTAAGAACATTGTTCCCTGAATGAAGATAAGGGACTTTAATTTGAGTATAAAACTATACTTGGGCCAGAGACTTCTACAAAAACCTGATAATTTCATTGAGTGATTTTCCTTCTACACCAAAATGTATTACTAGTATAAAAGCTACAATTTGCAAAAGTCATCAATGTTATGCTATGTGATATATCTAATTGAAAGAAACAACTATACATATCAAACATCTTAATTGACACAATATTTTAGCATGTACTTTCCCAAATAGAATCAATGTTCACTTTAGTATGTTAACCATGGATGTAATGAATGCGGTTGAATGGGAACAATTAAGAATGGAACATTATAGACCACCTTGAATGGTTATATTTTATTTGTTCTAGGGGTAGGGTTTGGGTTTGGTACTCCTAACCCAACCCTTTCTCAATGCAAAAGCCCAAATATAGTTTAAATCTAGTTTTAAGTTAATAATAAAGTCTTAGGGCATTGTTTGCTGTTTTTAAATAAAAATATAGAATCAATATTCAATACCATTTTAGCATGATTTTACTAGTGGAACATCTTCTACAAATAGTGTAACGAGCTCAACTCTTAAGCTAAAAGGCAATGACTTGTTGGTTTGGTGAACTTAAGTACTCTTGTATGTCATCACCCATTAGGCCCCATAAGCCTAATGTGTCCTGGGCCCCTCTAAGTTTGTAACAATTCCACCATGCTCCACAACCAATGCCCTAACGACCCATTTTACAATAGCTCCACTAGGCAACTTCACTTTGGCTCCACACATTTAGGTGCCCATTCAGCCATTGATGTTTTCTACTAGGTATCCCTTTGTTATAGCCCTTTCTGCAAGTCACCCCCTATGTGGTTTGAACTTGGGATGTGGGGCTTAGCTCTGATACCAATTGTAAAGATCCTAACCAACCATTAAGTAAAAGGTCATGACCTATTGGTTTTGCAAACTCAATTACTCTTTTATATCATCACCCACTAAGCCTCTATAAGCCTAATGTGTCCTAGGCCCCCATAAGCCCGTAACAAATAGGTTAGGTTAGGTTAGGAACACATAGTGTGGGCTAATAAGGTATGAGAAATCATGTGCATCATTGACTTAGATTGTGGATTTTAATTTAACCAACCAATTATAAGCTATGGTACTATTATAAGTCCATCCTCAACCTAATTAGTTGGAAATGGAATGTGCTGGTCAAGCACATACCTTAAATTAATGTTTTTCTTAGTTAAAGGAGATAAGAGTTTAAAGATCAAATCACCAAATGCTTTCCTATCACAACTTTTGATGCTAGGACCCTAAAGCTATATATGGCACATTTTTTTTACGTTCATTGTTTGCATAAGCATTGGAAAGAAAAAATAACAAAAAAGAATAATGAATATGTATTGTTCAATGTTAAATTTAGACTACAATAAAACATATTACCTAGTGCTAAATATCTATATGTGCCTACAAGTTAAGTCCAACTAGATGAGTCTACATCCAAAAGCTTGGTTGTACCAAAGTTTGAAATGTGAACCTCATCTTGAGAGTCCAACAAGATGTTGTTGCTTGATATGTCTTGATGAACAATTGATGGTGAAGAACCATGTTGCATGCACAACAAGATATAAGCAACACATCTAACAATATTAAACCTCATACTCAAATATGGTACTTAACCAATTTCTTCATCCCTCAAATTTAGCAACTCAATTCTAATAGAAAACATGTTCTTGTTCATAAAATTAAAAGTTCTCCATTAAGTCTTCTGAAGGCATAAACACAAAACCATCAATATTGTTAGTGTCACTTATATAAAATTTTGAGGCATAATTATCTAGTATTATTGCTCATGCAATATAACATCCACTCTCTAATAGAAATAGATTAGACAATAGAATATATTAGTTGTTCTTTACATAGCACTTGCTTCCATCCAAGTAGATCATCCTAAGATGGACTTCCACCAAAATAACATGCTTAGTTTTCTTATAAAATGTCAATGTAGGAGGAGACATATGATCTTTGCCTAAAACAAAACAAAAAACAAAAAAATGCAGTCCAAAATGGACCTAAAAATCATTTGAAAGCTCTTTGCCCAACTCTTTGAGGAGCTCTTTGCCATAAGATTTAGCATAAGTTTAGCAAATCAACTTTCTTTGAGTAACATTTCTATGTCCTAAGATGGAAAGAACCAATCCCTCATTTGTCCCTCCTAAAATGAAATTGTTCAAAATCAATTGATATTAATGCTAAATCAAATAAGCAAAATTGTATAGAAGTAAGAATACTAACGTGTCATCAACATTCAAATCACCACCTAGGCAAGTTTTCTAGATCATTTTGCTTTGGAGGGTTTATAGATTCTTGTAAGGCATATTGTCATCAATAAAGGTGCATGGATTAGATGGAGACCTCTTTCCACTAAGTGAGTTTAAACTAAATGTAGATGGCTCTAATGTTGTTGGAAATAGTATAGGAAGAGGAGTATTAAAAGATGATAATGGTAGTATTATTTGTTTGTTTGTTGCTAAGTTTGGTCATGGAAGTAATGCACATGCCAAGGCTTATGCTTTGCTCATAGGTCTTAAGTTATGCCATACTAGGAATTAGTTCCCTCACATCATCAAATCAAACTCTTTCTATTTGGTCAATGCATGTTACAATGATGGAAACCTCTGTGGTACCCAAAGTATGTGTTGTGGCATTATATTAGCTTAATGCCCTCACACACCACAATTAGACACATATATAGAGAACAGAATCGTGGTGTAGACAAATTGGCAAATTATGGCCATCATGTTTTGGATATGTAAATTTTTTATCAACTAGGCTCCCTTCCAAGTTTATATAAGAATAATTTCAAGAACAATCAACTTGGTCTAGGAAATAGGCCTCTATAGGATTATGTTAGTATGAGGCCTTTTGCATTTATGTTTATTCAATATGTGCATGCTCAAGCTAAGAACCTAGCATATTGGTTATTCAATTTAATTTTCCAAGGGTTAAGTTTATACATTGTCCTTTGTATTCCTATAAAATATGGTTATTAATTCCAACCTTATTTATTTTAATAAAATACATCAAGGTACCATCCTCTCGTTTAAAAAAAAATCATCATTTAAAGTGTAGAAAAAAAAATGAAACAAATGTTGCTCACCCCATGAAAATATCGTTGGCTTTATAAAGAGCATATGAGATGTGCATGTAGATGTCAAATCAAATCATATAAACTATAATACATTTTGTTTCCTTACTTTGTGTATTTTGAGTCTTTGCTATGCAATATTGTCGTCTTCATGAGAACTAAAAATATTGTACTTAAATATAAAGTAGCACCCTACTAACTTTTAGATACTTGTAATCAAAAGAACTAACTCTATAGGCAAAACATCTTAAACCATCTTAAACCATCTCAAGAATTTAGCATATATATCCCATATAGACTCATTAATAAATGCCCTTCAATGCAACTTCCTTGTTGCCATGTCTTACATAGATGGCTTAAGCTAGAGATGTCTAGTTTTAGATAACAGGATTTGAGAAATCCTATACATCGTTGGCCTAGATTGTGGATCAACATTCAAGCAATCAGTTGCAAGTTGCGCAATTGTAATAAGTCCATCCTCAACTTGACATGTTGGAAATGGAAGGCGTTGGTCGAGCACATCATTTAAATTGAAGCTTTTCTTAATTGATGAAGATGATAGTACAGAGATCAAGTTGCTTGGATGCTTTCCCATCATGACTTCAAATGTCAAGACCCCAAAGCTATATACATCACATTTTTCAGTGACTCTCATTGTATATGCAAGCTCTGAAAAAAGAAAACAAGGAAAAAGTAAAAGTAAAATAAGAAGGAAAAAAAATCAACCTATGTGCCATAAACATTAGTATTTAAATTAGACAACAACACATTTACCTGGTGCTACATATCCATATGTTCCTGCAAGAGAAGTCCAATTGCATGAGTCTACATTCAAAAGTTTAGCTGTACCAAAGTCCGAAATGTGAGCCTCATATTCAGAATCCAACAAGATGTTTTTGCTTGATATGTCTCTATGAATAATGGATGGTGAACAACCATGGTGCATGTAGGACAAGGCACAAGCTATACCTCTAACTATATTTAACCTCTTACTCCAATCAAGTACTTTGGCAACTTCTCCATTAACCAACATTGAGGCCAAGTCACCTTTTTCGAGGTACTCATAAATTAAAAATGAATGTTTAGGATGTGAACAAAAACCATAAAGTTTAACAATGTTTTGATGTCTTATTTCCATTAATGTCCTTATCTCATTTAAGAATTGTTTCTCAAATATTTTCTCATTCTCATGTTGAGAATGGAGTTTCTTCACAGCTATAACCTTAGTTGAAGGTAGCTTTGCTTTGTAGACCCTTCCATATCCTCCCTCCCCAATGGCATATTTGTCATCAAAAGCCTCAGTTACTTTTATAATTTCATCATATAATTTCCTCCCATCAAAGGTTAACACCGAAAGAAATACCTCTTCATGCTTTTTATTTTGCTTTGATTCTAGATTTTTCTTTCTTTTTTTCTTGATAAGAAAAACTTGAAAAAGAACAAATAGAATCAACACTGCTCCTAAAACGGGTAAAACAATAACCAACACAATTCTATGACCTTCTTTCTTGACACGTTTCTTTATCACAAAAGCATCGCAAGCTTGCAATCCTTTAATGTTCCCGCACAAGCCTCTATTCCCTTTTATTGCTTTAAAGGAAGCATTTAGAAATGCCGTGCTATTAGGAATAAGACCTTGCAACTCATTGTAGGATATGTCAACATATATCAAGCCATGCATTTCTTCAAAGGCTTTTGGAATGAAACCAAAAATATAATTATGAGAGACATTTAGCTTCTCTAAGCTTTGCATTTTGCTAATACATGAAGGTATCTCTCCATTTATAAAGTTAAAGCTCAAGTCTAAGTTAGAAAGATGAAATAGATTTGTAAGCTGAATTGGAATCTCTCTACTAAAATTGTTACAACTTAAATTCAAATAATTCAATTTCAATAAGTCCCCAAGAATACTTGGAATTGATTGGGTCAACTTGTTTGAGGACAAGTCAAGATACTCAAGACTAGTCAATGATCCAAACTCTAAAGGCATAGCTCCAGAAAGTTGATTGCCATTCAACATCAATCGTTCTAAAAGCTTCAACCTACCAAGTTCTTTTGGAATCACTCCTACCATATGATTTAAAGAAAGGTCAAGCACATGTATTTGAGTTGCATTTCCAATCTCAGGTGGTATACTGCCTGTAACATTAGTTCCACTAATTTTCATTGTTCCTAGTTGTCGACATTTCCCCCAGTTGCTTGAGATTTTTCCATAAAAACTATTTTGGCTTAAGTCTATATAAAATAATTTTGGATAGACACCAAAGTCTTCAGAAATATCTCCAATGAGTTGATTATTTTCCAACCTAACTCCTGATAAGCTTGTACAGTTTTTCAAATGTCTAGGAACTTTGCCTTTAAGATGGTTGTTGGATGCTGTAAGTTTCTGAAGTAATCCATTAGAACAAATATTTTTTGGCAAATAACCAGTAAATTGGTTATCTGCCAATTCAAGATCAACTAACTTCACAAGATCCCCAATTACTTGTGGAATAGGACCAAAAAGTTGGTTTTGAAAAACGTGTAAGACTTCCAAGTTGCTTAAATTAGCAAATGAAGTTGGAATAGGACCTTGAAGATGATTTTCACTCAATTGTAGATCTTTGAGATTCTTCAACTTCCCTATTTCTTTAGGAATGGAACCAAAAAGATTGTTATTATAGAGATAAAGACGGGTAAGGTTTTGCAAGTTACCCAATGATATTGGAATCAAGCCAGAAAGGAGATTTGGAGAAAGGCTTAATTCCACAAGGGAAGCCAAATTTCCTATTACCTCAGGGATAGGTCCTAAAAGGTTATTTTTACCAAGATATAAGAATTCCAACTTACTCAAATTAGCAAATGAAGTTGGAATGAAACCATTAAGTTGGTTTTGGCTCAACTGTAGATCTTTTAGATTCTTCAACATTCCTATCTCTTTTGGAATAAGGCTAGACAAACTATTATTGTTGAGATAAAGAAGGGTAAGATTTCCTAAGTTTCCTAATGATGTTGGAATTGAGCCATAAAGAAGGTTTGAAGAAAGGGTTAGTTCCACAAGGGATAATAAATTTCCTATTATTGGAGGGATAGGCCCAAAAAGATGGTTGCTAAAAAGATATAAGAATTCTAAGTTGCTGAGATTAGTCAATGAAGTTGGAATAGAACCATCAAGTTGGTTTTGGGTCAATTGTAGGACTTTAAGATTCTTCAATTTTCCTATCTCTTTAGGAATGGAGCCAAAGATGTTGTTGTTGTTGAGATAAAGATGGGTAAGATTTCCCAACTTACTTAACGATGTAGGAATTGGGCCATGGAGAGGGTTTCTAGAAAGGCTTAAAAGAACAAGGGATGCCAAATTTCCTATTTCAAATGGGATAGGACCAGAAAGATGGTTTTCATAAAGATATAAGAATTTCAAGCTACTAAGATTAACAAATAAATTTGGAATAGAACCAAAGAGTTGGTTTTTGCTTAATTTTAAAAGCTTAAGATTCTTCAGCTTTCCAATCTCTTTTGGAATTGAGCTAGAAATGTAATTATGACTGAGAGAAAGAAGGACAAGATTTCTTAAGTCACCTAATGATGCAGGAATTGAACCACTAAGATAGTTTGCATGAAGATCTAATTCAAAAAGAATGGTCAAATTTCCCATTATATGAGGAATCAAACCATCTAAATGGTTTTTAGAGAGGTAGAGGAACTTGATCCTTGTTAAGAGGCCAATTTCTAATGGAATTCTTCCTGACAATTGATTATCAGACAAATTAAGATAAGTGAGCTTTGACAAGTACCTAATTTCAGGTGGAATGGTACCAAAGAGAGTATTTCCACTAAGATCAAGGTATGCAAGATTAGGGAAAGATTGAAAGGAGAATTCATGAAGCATACCTTGCAAAGTAGAATTGGTGAGGTTCATTCCAATAACACTTCCAGCCCCATTGCAAGAAATGCCAAACCAAGTGCATGGATTTGTACTTAGGCTTAGATTGGCAGGAGAATTGACAAGAGTAGAAGGAAGAAATGTCCATGAAGATAGGTGAGAATGAGCTTCCTCTCGAAGGCTGTTTTTCCACATGAGGAGAGCAATAGCTTGTGGTATGGAAGTAAAAGCAAAGGCAGCATTTGTAAGTGAAACCAACAAAATAAGCCAGATGAAGAAGACAAAGGTGCATACTTTCTTAAAAGTTGATGATCCCATTGTTTTGGTCTGCAGAGCACTTAATGGTTAAAGGATTTATTTATAGCCTCTTATTAGAACCAAAATCTATTCTGTTTCTTAGATGTGTACGTTGGCTTTTGACAGTTTTTTGAGTGGTTCAATAGACATCTTGTGCGACACGTGTACTTTTTGACCGATTTGTTATCGTTTAATTGATAGTCTTTTTTTTCTTTTTTCTTTTTTCCTTTTACTTTGCAAAATTGAAAAGAAAGATTCTAAGATGTAAATGTTCATGGTGGAACTTAACACTAGGTCTTGAGGTAGGACATAGCATGAGAATAGCCTGCGTAACCTCAGTGACAAATTAGTTGTAGCCACAGGTTGGTCAGTCATGGATGGTTGATTCAAAGACGCTATGAACTGGCTGGAATTCAAAGCGAGGTGGGACACAACACGAGGTCTTGAGGTGGGACATAGCATGAGAATGGCTTGTATAACCTGAGTGACAAATTTAGTTGTAGCCACAAGTCGGTCAATCATGGGTGGTTGATAGAAACACCCCATGTACTGGCTGGAATTCAAAACCTCAGTGAGGTGGGACACAACACGAGGTCTTGCCGTGGGACATAGCATGAGAATAGCTTGTATAACCTCAGTGACAAATTTAGTTGCTATGAACTGGCTGGAATTCAAAACGACCAGATTACTGTGAGAGAATAGGGCCGAACAACTGCAAGTTGAAAAAGAAGCTAACAGAGCAAAATTGAAAGAAAAAGAACAAAATTAGTGGTTATCTTCCTAATTCAATCTAGAAAATCCTTATGTGATATACTAGACTATAGAATTTCACAAATCTGCTAGTACCTATAAGCAAGCACAAGAGCCAAGACCACAAAACTAGAAGAAGGGAAAGCATTTTAAAAAGTGACGGGGTCAAACAAATTTAGGGGCCGGACGGTGAACGAATAATAACCCTACCTTCAAATGGAACGTAATAAAGACTTACTGTCCAAAGCATATAATAAAAATTTTACTTCGAAAAAGTGACATCATTGTCCCACTCACGAAAGCCACAATAGAGAGGATAAAAGTGACATTTAGATATTTGCAATATAAAGAAATAGCAATACTTACTAAATATTTGAAACAGGCATGTTATTTCAACATATATCGAGATAGTCGAATGTTTACTCTCTGCCGGTACGACTTGAGAAGTCAGGTGTATTATTTGCTTCAATTTGAGATCAATATTTAAGCAATCAGGTGTAAGTTTTACAAATGTTGGAGGTCCATCCTCGACTTGACATGTTGGGACTGGATGGCGTTAGTCCAACACAACCTTTAAATTAATATTTTCCTTTGACGAGGGGGATGATAGCTTACGACCGAGAAAGAAAAAGAAAGAAAGAAAGTTATATCATAGGTCTCTGAAGTTGAACTATTTGTCTCTAACTTCGTGAGAATCATGTTCACCTGATCTCCCTCACATCGTATGAGCTTACAAGAGGTACCAGAAGTTGGGAGGAACAAAAGTGTAAAGCCAAAAGCATTTTGTATATTAACTGAACTAAAATTTGTTAAAAGTCGGTATAGAGCAATCCCACCTTACTAAAGAATGGTGGTAAAGTTTAAATGTAATGAGTAACCCCTTTCTTTAAGTTGGCTTTTGGATCAAACATAAATTTTGTAACATAATATTAAAGTTCATATTCTCTCTTAGTACTTTTATAGGTATGGATAAGGTTAAAGCTCATACAATAAAAGTGGTAGGGTGGAATGGTCTAGGTTGAACCATTATTAGGACCATGTTGACGTTAGTGTCCAGGAATCTCATCTTGCTAAGGAATGATTCCATACTAAAACTAAATATAATGATTGCCCTTGACCTTGAGTTAACTTTTGAGTTAGACTTATGGGCTAATCTAAAATAATATCAAAGTTAAGATTAATTCCTTTTAACTCCTATTCAACTTTAAATCTATTAGATATGCTCAATATGCAAGTACATCCATTTCACTTTATTCAACCTTAAGTCCAAGTTATGCTTAGTGTGTAAATGAGTGTTGAGGACAAAAATCCCACATGGTAAAGAAACTATCATTGGATAATATTTAAATGTAAAAGAAAAAAAATGTCCCATGCAACTCATGGGCTAGCTTTTGAGGTAAACTTTGAGTTTTTTAATATAGTATTAGAGTTTAAATTAATTCATTATAACAATTATTCAACCTTAAGCCCTTGAAAGATGCTCATGATAAGAGGAACATCCATCCCACCTTATTTGAATTTAAGCCCAAGGTATGTTTAGTATGCAAAGAGTGTTAGAGACAAAATTTCTAAATTGGAAAGTTACAATTCTTAGATAATATTTAAATATAAATTATATCCTCCCAACTCATAAGCTAGTTTATAGATTAAACTTTGTCCTATTTCTAATATGATTAAAATAATCTTATAGGAATTGTTGATGGAAGAGAATGAGCACGAACATTAAAATCTAATCTTGGGAAAAAAAAAAAAGCTCTGTAGTCTTATTTTCCTTAAAAGTATTGAAATGTAATCCTTATTGGTATATTTTTTTCGGTTTTCATTCATACATATAAAATTTGACTTGGATTTTTAGAGTTTAATTTGGTTATCATTTTGGACGAGATTTAGAATTTATGAAGTAATGTTTCTATTCTTTTTAATTGGTAAATCTACAGGTCTATAAATAATATGTAGGAGATTTTAACTGAATTGTTACCATGGACATAATGCAACAAGCTTCATTACTTTTCCAAATAAAATCCTTCCCTGCAAATATCAAAGTATTGAAAAAACTAATTTCTCTTTACATAATTACAAATTGAAAGGCCCCGATACATAACTATTTTCTTTTTAAAAAAAATTGTTGCTTTACGGGGTGCTCCCAAAAACCGGAAAAGAAGGGAATTATCATTACATTTGGGATATTGAAGGTTTATGCTTTATCTTCAAAACATTGTCCAAATTCATCTGTATTTACTTGTTGCTAGGTGCTTACTCCTTGATACTAGACAAAGTAGAAAAGAATTAGTATTATATTTGCCTTTCTTCGTGCAATTGTATAATATGTCTTCAGAAAATTGTTTACATTTCATATTTATTAGACTGCTTTCACTTTATAAGTCTCCTAGTACTAGATTTCAAAAATTTACAAACATTCATACCTACTTAAAACACTTTCACTTCTTTAGTCTTTACAGCGATAAACTTTAGAAAACTAATAAGAGTTTACAATTTCACAACCATAATAGTACCACCAAGTTTTCTAATTAGTTTATTAATGTCAGGCTTTCATTATCAAGCATATGTTTTGAGGTGGGATGTAATACAAGAATAACCATGTATAACTTTAATACTGAATTTAGTTGTAGCCAAAGGTCTTGTGGTAAATGCTATTTGATATAGTAATACTGTGAATTTGCTAAAATTTGAAGCATTAATTATAATTATAAGAGTATGCAGCCCTAGAAAAAGCATATTGAAAAGAAGGCTTCTCTCTTTTCCCTTATAGTTGGGCAAAGGAATGCATGGAATGGGTGTTCAAGAAGACTTCCTAGGCAAGAGAGGACTCAAATTGCTAATAACTCCACTGAGCTACAAGCGCATTGACTGAAAGATGAGTTAATACCACAAAATTGAAAAACAAAACTAGTTTAGTTGTTCTTCTACTCTCTATTTAACCCCAAAATTTCTTTTCTTGGAATATTAGAGTTTGAAAAGTTTGCTCATTCATCTTTATTTTCTAATTGCTTTGCAACAAACCACCTAAGACTTGGCAAAGAAGAAAGGAACTACCATTATATTTGAGATAGTGCTGGTTTTCTTCACTCACTTTTTTTTTTTTTTTATCTTCAGAACATTGCCCTCATTCCATTATAATTCTTCTAGTGATAAATTTAAAAATCTGCAAGCATTGTACCTACTTAAACACTTTCACTTTGTTAGTTAGCACAATGGTGGACTTTACAAAACTGGTCAGAGTCTACAATTAAAAAACCATTGTAATGATGTCTGAAGTCTACCAATTAGTTGACTGACGTTAGACTTCCACTGTCAAGCATATATTTTGAGGTGGGTCGTAACACAAGAATGACCATGTATAATTTTAATGGAAAATTTATTTGTAGCCATAGATCTTACAGCAAGTTCAATTGCTATAAAAACACTATGACTTTGCCAGATTTCAAAGTTGTAACTATAACTACAAGAGAACGGAGCCTCATAAAAGAGCACGGTGAGAGAGAAGTTAATACCTAAAAATTGAAATATTTTGGTTGTTTTTCTACTATCAATTCAACCCCAAAATCCCTTTTCTTCGAATATTAGAATTTGACAAGTTTGGCCATTCATCTTTATTTACTTGTTGTTCCAAGGGGATAGTCCTTAAGACCAAGCTTAGAAGAAAGGAATTGGTATTATATTTGAGATAGTTCTCCTTTTCTTCACGCACTTATATGATTTATCTTTAGAAAATTGTTCACATCCTATAATTAACGGACAACTTTTATTTTATAAGTCTTCTAGTGATACATTTCAAAAATTTGCTAGTAGTCATACCTACCCAAGTCCTTTTACTTTGTTAGTTAGCACAGTGATAGACTTGAGAACTTTTGGAGTCTTCAACTAATCAAGCTTATGTTTCAAGGTGGAACATAAAACAAGAATAACCATGTAAAACTTTGACAATGAATTTAGTTGTAGCCACAAACCTTCTAGTAAGTGCTAGCTGATATAACAAGACAAATGAATTTACTAAAGTTCAAAGCAGCAACCATAACTATGAGAGGACGGACCCCCAGAAAGAGCACGTTAAAAGATAAGTCAACGGCGCAGAATTGGAAAACAAAAGTATTTTAGTCGTTCTTCTACCATCTATTCAGTCCAAACAACTCTTTCTTGGGATATTAGAATGTGAAAAGTTTGTTTGCTCGTCTTTATTTGCTTGTTGCTTTATGGGGTATTCCCTAAGACTAGGTAAAGAAGAATGGAATTAGTATTATATTTGAGTTGATTCTCCATTTCTTTCTCCACTTGTTTGTTTCATCTTCAAAAATTTATTCACGTTCCATAGTCATCTGACGACCTTTACTTTATAAGTCTTCTAGTGTTACATTTCAAAAATTTACAAGCATTCATACCTACCTAATCCCTTTCACTTTGTTAGTTAGCATGGTTATAAACTTTAGAAAACTTATCTTATTCTACAATTTATAATCCACTATAATGCCACTTTGGAGCCTTCCAATTAGTTGATTGAAATCAAGCCTCCACTATCAAGAATATGTTTTGAGATGGGACGTAACACAAGAATAACTATAACTTCAATGGGAAATTTAGTTGTAGCCAAAGGTCTTATGGTGAACGCAAGTTAAAATATAAACTATGAATTAGCTAGAATTTGAAGCAATGACTATAACTAGAATAGAACGGAGATATAGAAAGAGTATGCTAAGAGAAGGTTTAATATCACAAAATTCAAAAACAGAAGTATCTTAGTCATTCTTCACCTTAAAAATCCTTTTTTTGGAATATTAGAATTTGATAGGTTCGCTTGTTCAGTTTTGCTGCTTCACAGCAAAAATTGAAGTTAAAGCAAGGGATTAGTATTTTATTTGAGATAGAACTGCTTTTCTTCATGCATTTGTATTATTTATCTTTAAAAAATTATTAACATCTTATGATCATTAGACTACTTTTACATTATAAGTCTTATAATTAGATTTCAGAAATTCGCAAGCATTCATACCTAACTAAACACTCTCTTTTAATCTGTGCAATGATAGACTTTAGAAAGCTGATTATAGTCTAGAAATTAACCACAAAAATATTATCTAGAGTCTTTGACTAATCAGGCATGTGTTTTGAAGTGGAACATGACACAAGAATAACCATGAATAATGTTAACGGCAAATTTGGCTGTACTCACAAGTCTTATCGCATTTAAGTCTTATCTTAAGTGCGAGTTGATATAAAAACTATGAATTTGCTATAATTTGTAGTAGTGACGGTAGTTATACTCAAACGGAGCGCCAGAAAGAGCATGTTGAAAGGGAATTCAATAACACAAAATTAAATAACGACAGTATTTTAGTTGTTCTTCTGCCATCTATTCAACCCAAAAATATCTTTTTGTTGGAATGTCAGAATTTGACAAGTTTGATCGTTCATCTATTTTTATTTGTTGCTTGGGGGTTTTTTCTGATACCTGGCAAAGAAGAAAGGATAACATGGTCAAGCAAAAACAGCCTTTGAAATTGAAACCAAAGTAACAAATAAATTAAAAGAGAGTAGAGACACACTTTCTTAGAATTGATAATCCCCATTGTTTTTGGTTGGTAGAAGGTCTAAGCACCATGGACTTTATTTATAACCACATATTTGTCACCATTCGTATCACATTTATTCCTTAACAACTTGCACTATTTGTATCATTTCCACCATACAATGGCATTTAAGATATTATTTAAGAACAAAAGGAGCAACAAAAGTCTGTAAACTGAGATTTGTTATGGTCATGTAGGCCATAAAAGAATTACTTTGATGCATATTGAAGGGTGGTAATCAAATAGTGGTGCTTTCATATAAAGGAACGTATATTTGAAAGTCCTTTTCTTATTTACAAATCCTAATAAAATGGTGTAGATTAGGTCAATATAGGTCATTATAGAATTTCACTTGTTTTTACTAATGACAATGGAAGCCCATTTTTCTTGGAATATTGGAATTAGACAAGTTTGCTTGTTCATCTTTATTTGCTGCATCGTGGGGGTACTCCATAAAACCAAGCAAAGAAGAAAGGTAGTATTATATTTGAGATAGTTCTTTTTTATAATTTATCTTTAGAAAATTGTTTACATTCCATAATCATTAGACAACTTTTACCTTATAAGTCTTCTAGTGATACATTCCAAAAATTTGCAAGCATACTCTTTCACACCTCAACGAAGGATCAGTTAGCAAATTTGTTAACTAAAGCAATAGGCATAGAGCAACATCATTTTCTTTTAGACAAGTTTGGCATCTTTGATTTGTATAAACCACTAACTTAAGAAGAAATGTTAAGAAATTGATGATTGATACCAGCCCATTTATCTATAGCCCATTGTACTTGGCCTACATTTATGTAACCCTAGAGTATCTTGAATAGAAGCTCTCTTGCTGTATAGCCGTTCCTTCTAGGTAAATATACACTTTCCATGTACATTTATGTACGAGATTCAATACAATACTGTTCAATCCAATTTGAATCTCATGATCTAGCAATCCTTTAAATAAATCCTACCATGTCTAGTTATCTAAAAAAGATACAAAAAGGAAGATAGAGAAAGAAATGCAACCTTCCTAGCCAAAATTCCCACCTTTTAGAAGATAAGGTTGCAAAAGGGCTTCTAGATCTCATGGAAACATAAGTCACAAATGTAAAATAGTTACTGCTAAAAAAGAAACAAAGACGGGAAGAGATCTCTTTTCAAAAAATAAATAAATAAAGTCATTCTTACTGGATTTTTTTTTTTTTAAAAAAAAAAAGAGATTTGTAAGTTCTAGTGCAAAAAGCCTCTTAATACTAATGAGAAGAACCAACTATGCCCAGCCAATAGGCAACAACATGATTTGAGGGTTAAAAAAGAAAAAAATGACTACCCTGGATATCACGCAAAAGTCTTACAGAGCTCGATTTGCTTACATACGTGTGGTTCATAGCAAAATCCGACATGATTGTAAGGTTTGTGTGAAATCTTTTGGTGGAGTGTTGAAGCCTCTGACACTAGAGTCATGTTCACCTCATCTCTCTCTTATTTTTTCTTTTGAAAATAGACTGCTAACACTCCTAAGAAACTTGCACCCACTATTGGGATAGCGGTTGATCGCTGGAGGAAGAATCGCTTTCTGGAAAGTCTTCAAGCTAGTGTGCAGAGGCTTAGAAGGTAGACAAGAAGTAATTGCTCCTAATTTTCTAAGGCTTAATCCTAGGTTACTAACGTCTGTTGAACTTCTTTCATGTAATGATTTGGTTTTGGTTAACTATGCTTCCTGTCATAGTATTTTCGAGAAAGATAAAATCTTTCCTTACCTTTGATGCTATTTTTAGTGATGAGTAGTTACCAAGAAATTCTTTTGCAACTATTTCATTCAAGCATAACAGCATAGCAAATGTAACAAAAAAATAATAATAAGAAGAAGAAGAAGAAGAAGCTTTCAGCAAATCATTTCATAAATTTCATATCGTATTAAGTTAAAGAAAAGTTCCTCCCCCATTAAGTATGCAATTCATTGTAATATCCTTTCAAAAAATTTTACATAATCATATTTAAACCGGGAATAATTGTAGTAGAGGGAGGCTCGAGGCACTACACTTGGCAGTATTGGGTGAGGAACTTGATCTTTGTTGATTGAGGTAGCTTATCCAATAACAAAATGTCTATACTAAAAAGGTTCAAATCCAAACAAATCCTAGAAGAAAAACGGCATCTTTCACTCCTAGTGCGAAGCAATATCATATTCATGTTTTTATGTTTTTTTTTTTTTAAGGGACAAAATCCTAGCAATTTCATTAATTATAAAAAAAGTTGGGCTACATATAAGCAATCCTAGGGGCATATATGACAAGGGCCAATTATGGATGATTCTAATGGATCATAAAGGCTCAAAAATAAAAGGCTCACTAAAGCGCAATCCTAATTTGATAGAACCCAATACAGGGTGATCCTATTGGGCCTACTAGGCCCACTGACCCATACCTTAAAAGCCCAATAATGACAAAGCCACATGGCCCATCAATGGGCTCTCTAAAAAGCAAAATAAAAGAATAAGGTGTAACAGGCCAAACCCTCCAAATTAGGATTTACCCTCCAAATTAGAAAGACAAAAGAAAGTATGGACTACCTTGAGTTTAGAAAGATAATCCATACTTTCTTTTGAGTTGTAGTCTACGGAAAAGTCATTCAATTCAATAATTTACTAATAGAATTTAAAATTAGACTTCAAATCCTACCAGGCAAGTAATAACCAAATAAAACAACCACCAATGTATGATTCTTGGCCAAATCAACCTGGGAAGTTTTAGTTTCTTATTCAAGAAAGTTGGACAATTAGACAAAACCTTCTAATGGAATATGATCCGCAAGGAATGTGCCTATTTATGCACTAACATTATATGGTCAAGACCCGGCTTGAATGAATTAGAACTTCATGGCCTAAAAAAGATCTTAAGTTGGTAAATCATAACAAGGATCTTCATAAACAAGTCTAAATAAGTTAGATCAAGAAGAGGAATTTGAGATAGTGATTAAGGGCATAAACATAAACAAGAATAGAAAGTAAAAAATCTTCAAGATAATGTAACTCTAAGTCATGTTATAAAAGTTAGTTCCCTTGCTCATTTTCTTATCCCCATGGGACATACAGAGTAATTTCCCATCACCATCTCCATAGGTATGTGAAATCATGCTGCAATGAAAAAGTTGATTCTCATGAGTTTTGACCATTGAAATAATGGTTAAAGCTAGAGGACTTGAAGACAATTTTTTTCATTTCTTGTGCTCTTAGCCAAGGACAAATGTGGTGAATTGACCTATTAAGCAAACATTTTATTATCGAAATTTCAGCAGTAGTTAGGAACTTTTGTAGCTATTTGCACTATTTTTAACCTAAGTTTTGACCAATTTGGGACTTCATTAGGAACTATAAATCAGTTAACAATTAACAATGCATGTTTCCACTTCTCCAAACAATGTTGACAATAGCATGATAAAAGGAAGAATGAACTAGAAACATAATTAAAATTCTTAGAAAAGGTATTCAAAGTTCATATTCTTATACTTAACACGCCATGATCCAAGTGCCACCCAACGTTGACATGGTCTTAGGTTGGAGTGGGGAAACTCTATCTCATCTTTCATTTCTATGAAGTAAACTCTGTATCTTGAGGATGGACCTTCAAAATCACAACTTCCCAAGACCCATCATTGTAAAGGGTTTTTCTTCACTTAGGTTGAAAGCCTTTTTTTTCATATTTATCCCAGAAAGGTTGAAGGAGGACGTGGCCTTATGTGCTGTAAATCGACCTCTTCTCTCAGGAACTTTACATCATCTTCTATTTTCAAGCTCTCATATTCAATCATGCACTTATTCTACCCTACTGCACTAGTAGCTTTGGCAACTGATAACTCTATTTTTATAGAGTTATTTTACCTATTTTTAGACAATAAATAATGCAATGCTTATAAGAAAATATTTGAATTTCTCTTTATTTACTTGAATTTGCCTTGTTTTTGTAGCATAAGGAGGCATAGAGAAAAAGGATAAGCATAGAGAACTTGATGTTTATTATATGGTCAAAATATCAAGATCAAGAAAATCAAGATGGGCTTGGACTTTAGATTTTCCATTGTTATTAGGTTTTCTAATTATTGAGAAAACCTAGTCATGTTAGGAGTTCAAAGCCTAATCAATATAAGAGTTCAAAACCCACTTCTACTAAGATAAGAAATAGGTCTAGACCTAAACCCTATTTAAGAGAAAAGAATAGGCAAAAGAGAGGAGGAGGAAATTGAGCACAACTCAAGAGAAAGGCCAAGAATTCAAGGTTTTCTTGAAGAAAAGACAAAAAGGGTGACAGACTTCTTGTTCTTGGATTCAAGATGCCTTCTTTATTTCTTTTTATTGTTCTTCCTCATTATTTCTTTATGTTTTAGTTTACTTTTGTTAGAGCTACGATGTAACCTAATTATGATGGTATGAATCTTATGATTATTATGTTTTGTGAGATATTTTGTTTATGTGAAGTTACATGTTACTGTGTTTAATGCTTTTAAGTGATTAGCTACCACTTGAATGATTTGATTTGCATATTTGAGACCAACAGGAGATAATATGCAGTTACTTCTTGTAATATGTAACCATAAATTAAATATGGATAGACATATACCATATTGTTTGCGTGGCTTTTGGTTTAAACTGGAATATTCATTCTAATGCATTTGGTTTGTTTCAATTCACGTATAGAGATATAGTGAATTAATGAACTAAATAGATTTACTATACCTAGACATAGGATAGTGAATAAATTAGGAGGTCTGCCATCACATAGATGTTATCTCTCTTGCAATCATATATAATCAATATTAATACCTAGTAGTTATGGTGAAATCATATGCTTTAACATATTTTGTATATTTAGTTTTCTTAGATTTAGTTAGTTAATCTATCATCTATCATTTGGACTTGTTAGATAAATTCTAGGAGTTGTTCACCATTAGTAATTAGTTGGCTTAATAATCACCAATCTTTGTGGGACAATATCTTTCTTATCATTATATTACTTGTTCGACATGTTCACTTGCATTTAAAAGTCACCAAACAACAACAAAAGAAAAAACTTGAAATCCATCTACTTTAATGTGTACTTATTGAAGAAAAGAGGCGGTAAACAAGTGATTGGAACAATAACTATGGGAAGGTTGTCCTCATCCTACTATTTACTTGTGTCTCTATTACAGTTTAAACAATTTGTACAAAACTTGTATATCAACATAGAGAGAAAACTAATGAGCCCATTAGTTATCCAACGGGCCATGCTAAGTATCCTAATAAAACAATAGGCCCATAACACATTTCATCATTCCCCCTCAAGCTGGAAATTTGTATAAATCAAATACTCCAAGCTTGGACAATAGGTAATGATGTTGTGGACTACATAATATTTTAATAAATACATTTGCAGGTTGTTCCTACGTGTTAACATAATAAGTTCACACAATTCCTCTGAATCTTCTTTCAAACAAAGTGGCAATTGATCTCTATATGCTTCATTCTCTGATGAAATATGAGATGAGCTACAATATGTCCAGTTGCTTCACTGTCACAAAAAAGTGCAACTAGACAAGGAATAATTACCCCAAGGTCTAGAAATAACCCTAGCAACCAGATTATCTCATAAACTATGTATCCTATAGCTCTATACTATGATTCAACTTAAGAACGTGATATGTTAGGTTGCTTTTTGGCTAACCATGATACAAATGAGTCCCCCTACTTAATGCAGTACTCAATCACACATTTCCTGGTCATGGGACAGGTAGCATAATTTGAATCACAGTACGCAGTGAGCTCCAACCTAGATGAAGAAGAGAGAAATATTCCAAGTCCTGGAGTTCCCTTAATGTATTTCAACAATCTCATAGTTACATCCATGTTTGAGTGTTTTGGTTTATGAGTGAACTAGCTAAGACGCTGCACTGTAAAAGAAATGTCAGGCCTCGTTTTAGTCAAGTACATGAGTCTTCCTATCATCCTCTGATAGGAGCTATAATCCTTCAAAATGGGATCATCTTGTCTCTCAAGGCCTTCCTCATCATACTCTAGAATAGTGAGCTTTACATTCTACTCATATTTGTGCTAACTAAGATATATTCCTTTCGATGACCATACTATCTCTATTCTAAGGAAGTATTTACATTCCCCAAGATCTTTCATATGAAATACTGAATGTAGATATTTCTTAACTTCTGGAATCGTAGTAATATTATTTTCAGTCACTAATATATCATCAACATTGAATAGGAGGATGATAAATGAACCTCTAATTTGTCTAGTGAATAATGCATAATCATGTAAGGATTGCCGAAATCCTCCTACAAACAGTGCCTCCGTAAATTTTACACACCATTGCCTTGACACTTACTTCAAACCATACAATAACTTTCTCAATCAGTACACTATACGCTCCCCCTAAGGAGGAAAACCAAGTGAAAGCTACATGTAGACTTCCTCCATCAAATCTCCATGTAAGAAGGCATTTTACACATCTAACTAATGAAGGCACCAGTTTTTCACTGAAGCAATACTTATAATTGATCTCACTATTACAAATTTGACCACTGAAGAAAAGGTTTCATCACAGTCAACACCTTCTCACTGTATGTATTCCCTTGGCTACCAAACAGGCCTTGTATCTCTCTATAGTGTCATCTGCCCAGTATTTAACTTTATACACCCACTTACATCCGATGGTTCATTGACCAGGTAAAAGTGTCACAATATCCCACGTGCGATTAGCCTCAAGAGCTGCTATTTCTTTATCCATAGCATCAACCCAATGGTTGTCATTGAGTGCTTGATGGTATGTCTCAAGTTTAGTGATAGAGGAGAATGAGGCAACAAATTTCTTATAGTAAGGGTAAAATTGCTCAAGGGAAACATGGTTGGAAATTGGGTATTTGATGTTCAACCCTATGGAGGTGGTTAAACGTATATAATCGACGGTCCAAGTGGGAGGACGTGTAAGTCGTGATGACTGCCAAACAACTGGTGGTGATCACTCTAGAGTGGTGTCTAGGTGTGACTCAAGGTTTTAATTAGTTGTGACAGTAGAAGAAAGGTCAATAGGTTAAGAATTTATACCTAATGTGCCTAGAAAGGTTGCAACTGATGGTGTCTCTAATGTGCCCGGAGATGGTTCCAATGGAGTAAACAGTGGATCATATGACTACGTAACATCCAAAGCCGGGGTAACATGATCCGAAGGCTAATCATGAGTAGGATTCAAAGCCTTACTCAAAGCAAAAAGGAACTTATATTCATAAAAGACAACATTACGGCTTACCAAAAATTTTCCATTACTTGGGTCATAAAATTTAAATCCCTTCTAAAATGAAGGGTAACCAAAAAATATGCATGGAATGGCCCTATAAGAGAATTTATCTTTCAATTGCAAATCAATTGCATAACATCTGCACCCAAAGACTCTTAAATGATCTAGTGAGGGTGATTTTCCATGCAGAATCTCAATGGGAGATTTGTTCCCAAGTGTGGGACTAGGTAGTCTATTGATAATATGAATGGCAATCAATATGCATTTTCCTCAAAAACATGTAGGAATATATGCATGAAACATCAAGGCTCAGGCAACATCTAATAGATGGTGATGCTTGTGCTCCACTACCCTTTTTTTGTTGAGTGTAAATGCAAGAACTTTCGTGATATATCCTATGAGATGCCAAGAAAGAAGAGCATGCATTGGAAAAGAATTCTATGTCATTATTTCTACGAATGCACTTGATGAAAGCATGATGCTGGTTTTGAACCATATAAACAAAAGATTGAATAGTAGAAAAAACTTGATCTTTGAAACACAAAAGAAATGTCCAAGTTGCTTGCGAAAAACCATCAACAATAGTTAAAAAATATTGCGGCTTGTTATGATTGGGTTCTTGATAAGGTCCCCATAGGTTCATATGGACAAGGTTAAAAACAGCAATACTAAAATTTTGACGTTGTGGAAAAACAAATCGAGTCTGCTTTGTCAATGGACAAATAGAACAAGAAAAGAAATCAAGACATTCTACATGTTTCCCATGTGCAAAATAGCATTTTTGGGAACTATATCCCAAATGTCTATGCCATAAAATATAACTAGAAATATCATTGTTATTACACTAATTGTTCACATTTACATAAACAAAAAGAGAATAGACATTGTTTAGATAACATGTAATACAATGAGATAATTCAGACAAAGTGAGTTGCAAAAAATAAAGTCCTCATATTGCTCTACCCAGTCTAATCACCTACCCAGTCGTATAGTCCTGGAAAAAGCAAAAATCATCAAAGAATACCATAATGCAACTACAATCAAAAGTGATTTTCTTGACTAAAAGCATATTAAATTTCAAATGAGGGATATAAAGGACATAATTCAAGTGTATTTTCTTTGTAGGTTGTGCATGTCCAATGTGAGTGGCATAAACATAAGTGCTATCATGCAATTTAATAGGCATCGATTAAGGTGAGCGTGGATAATGAGAATATAAGGAATTTAAATCACATGTGACAACGTCACTTGCACCTAAATCGATAATCCATGGACAATTAAAGGTTAATGCGTGCATTGTACCTTCAAAATTTCCCAATATTTAGGAATACAAATTTTGTTGCAATTGGTTTAAACTAAATGAAGGAAATGGCAGGCCTGCAGAGTACATAAAGCCCATAAAGGAGGTCCCTACCTTATTTTGAAAAGCTGCTATCTGATCCAGTCCCAAAAGATAAGGCCATTGGCCTTGCAACCTATATGAAGGCAGCTTGTGAGAAAGGCCGCTTATAACTAAAACTAGCCCAAGGCCTCCTGGATAAAACATATAAAGGCCTGGGTAAGTGGGGCTTTTCTATTAGAGTCCATAAATTAGGCCCAGCTGGTGCGGTCCACAAAAGCCTGAAAAGCTTTGTGGCCTGTAACTCTGCCACCCAACATTCTAAAGCCCGAGACCTTGTTGGCTAGTAAAAGACATAGGAGGAACTCTGTCAAACCTAGCAATGCTGCTGGCCTGGAAGGCCTGACCACCAATGGCTTTCTTCCCCCTTCCCTTCAGCATCCACCTAAGAGGATAACCAACCAGTTGGTAGCATTGGTCCTTGGAGTGGTCGGATTTGTGACAATGGGAGCACACCATCCTCCTTTTTGAATCCGATTTTGGTTTTGCATTGGAGTGCCCAAAGCTCATCAGAGAAG
Organism: Casuarina cunninghamiana; assembly: GCA_028551485.1. Classification (NCBI taxonomy): domain Eukaryota; kingdom Viridiplantae; phylum Streptophyta; class Magnoliopsida; order Fagales; family Casuarinaceae; genus Casuarina; species Casuarina cunninghamiana. The sequence goes on along the minus strand of CM052368.1, from coordinate 224,625 downwards.
TCACAGCCAGAATAGTCCCTTGTTCTCTAACACCAATTTCTTCCTTTCTAGCCTAATGTTAATCTTCTTTGGCCAAATTGAAGACTGCATCCACTGATGGAAGTGAGTCTTTCGAAAGCACATTCCTTTAAAAAATTTTAAATATATTCGGCAATCCTAAAAGGAAATTCATTGTTCTATGCTTCTCAACTTTTGCATTAGCTCTTTCATTTATTCGATAAGAGCAATTGCCACAATGGCACCGAATTAGGGGATCCACAATTTCAATCTCTAACCAAAGGTTGCTGAGTTGTGTGTAATAGTCAAATACTGTGGGTACTTCCATTCTATTTTCGAATTGCTTTTGTCATAAACAATAAAACTGAGTCCCGATTAGAGTTCCAAATCTCATTTTTAAGACTTCTTAGATGATCTTCAAGTCATCTAGGAAGTGTGTAATAGTCAAATACACACTCTTTCAAATCTCATTTTGCTTCTCAACTTTTGCATTAGCTCTTTTGTTAATTCAACAAGAGCAATTGCCACAATGGCACCGAATTGAGGGATCCATAGTTTCAATCTCCAACCAAAGGTTGCTAAGTTGTATGTAGTAGTCAAATATTGTGGGTACTTCCATTCTATTTTCGAATTGCTTTTGTTGCAAACGATAAAACTGAGTCACAATTAGAGTTCCAAATCTCATTTTTAAGACTTCCTAGATGATCTTCAAGTCTTTTTTTTTTTAATTACAAAAAGCATTAACTCATAAGAAATAGACTTATGAAACCAGCTTTGGATCACATAACAATAGAGGTCCTAAGCTTGTTGTTTTTCTAGGTCGAATTTGGGTTAAGGGAAAGAGCCATCAATGAATCCCCACTTGTTTTTGGCCATAAGTTGATTTTACATTTGGTTTCTCCAAAGCTAATAGTTGCTTTCATCCTTTAACACGTCAATGACAAAGGCAACTCCAAGGATGTCTTTGGTGAAAGATAATAAGGGTCACGGTGGGGGTTAATGAAGTGAAAAGTAAAAGAAGAATTAGGATTCTACAGTCAATGTGGAGTTTCGGCCATAGTGGTAGGTTAAGTAAAAGGTTCACATAGTGAAGGATAAAATGGGTAAAAGGACAAGAGGTTGGTGAGATGTCAACTTATCCATATTTTCCCATACAAAACACAAGGGAGTGGGAATGACATGCAAGTGTGCATAAAATATCAACTGACAAATGGAAAAGGGAAATACAAAAAAAAAAAAAAAAACCTTAAAATTACAAAAGACGAGTTACCTCTAATTATAGAAGCTCATTTTGATTTTGTCCAAGAAAATGATGAAGAGAGCTATCATCTAACCTTCTCGGATACCATATTGAAGAAAGAGATAGTAAACAAGTGATCGGAACAATAACTATGGGAAGGTTACTCTCAAGCTGCTATTTACTTGTGTCTCTGTTATAGTTTAAACAATTTGTACAAAACCTATATATCAATGTAGAGAGAAAACTAATGGGCCCGTTAGTTATCCAACAAGCCATACTATTTACTTGTGTCTCTATTATAGTTTAAACAATTTGTACAAAACCTATATATCAACGTAGAGAGAAAACTAATGGGCCCATTAGATATAAACCGAGCCACGCTAAGTATCCTAATAAAACAATAGGCCCACAACACATTTCAACATAACCTCAATTGCTGCTCCTTTAAGCTTCTTCATCCTTTAGACTTCAGTTTTGGGTGATAGATACTTCATGCAGTCCAATTTTGAGAAGATCAAGCATGGATGGATAAGAAAGATTATTACATAATAAATCTGCTATGATTATTACATAATATTTCTTCACTAAATCTTATGTGGTATCTTCATAAACAAGTACACAATAAGTTACACCGAGAAGAAGAATTTTGAGATAGCAATTAATTTTATAAACAAAAACTTAAATAGAAAGTAAATAATCTCCTATGCTGTGTAACTCTTAAGTCATCTCATAAAAGCTACACTTTTCTTGTTCATTTGCTGACCCCCATGGCAAAAGTGGAGTAACTTCCCATCACCATACTTGCGGGTCAGTGAATTCAGACTCTGATGAAATAGTCGATCCTCGTGCATTTTGACCGCTAAAATAGTAATCAGAGCCATAGAGCTGGACATTTTTCTTCTCGGACAACTTGGTCAATTTGCCCTGTTAACCAGAACCTCTGAGTTTTCTACCATTATGGCCCCCAAAAATTAAAATCCTTAAGTCCCACTAACAAAATTTCCACTACGTACGTGGTTTAACAAGTAGAAACTAGACTCAGAACGGCAAGTTTACAATCCAAATAAGGATACTAAAAAAGAATTGGGTATTTCATGAAAGAGAAACACAACCTTTGTTCTCGTCAATGGAACAACAAACCCTAAATCAGTTAACAATTAGCAAGCCAATTTTTCACTTCCCTAAATAATCCCGACAACAGCATGACAAAAAGAAGGAAATGAAATCCATTGTTAAATTCTTAAAGAAGGTGTTCAAAGTTCATACACTTATACCTGAGAGGCCATGAACCAAGTTCCATCCACACAGTCTGAAGGTGATCTTAGTTCAGACTACAGAGACTCGTCTTCATCTTTTGTAGCTGGGAAATAAATGATGTGGGCCAGGTTTGAGGAATCCATAACCACACTGGTTGCGTGCCTAATAGGAAGATCACCGTCAGAATCTACAAGGAAAGATGGTTCTTTCCCCAGTGACAGGCGAGCAAACTCAACACTGAATATCTTTTCTTTCGAGAGAAAACGGACCTCCGAAGAAACCATTTTAGTTGATTACCAAAAGCTTCCCTTTCTATTAGACGACCGGCTCTAATAAGAGCCTCAAACCCTTACCAGAAAAGCCTAGCCTAGAAAACCATTTCACAAATTCTCTCAGTTCAACTTGTGGAGCACAGACCGAATCTTATAAGATATTGGCTTTTGATAAAAGGCGTACTTAGTGAGGCATATTTGGGAGGTTGTTATTGTGATAAATGTTATTAATCATGAATGAACTTTGTATGCTGATTGTCGATTGCACAATTAAATATATATTCATTGAAGCAAGAAGCTATAAGAGTAGTTTCATATGCAAAGGCAGCAACTCAACTGTTAAGAGTGTTGAGAAAAGCGAACGTGAAGGTCTTTAATTTGACAAGCGTGGCAAAGGGAGAAGCTTTCATCCCAAGAAGTTATCTAAGGAACGTTGTAATGCAAATATTTACATTTATATTTATGTGCTCCAAAGCATTCAAGTGTTTGATCAATCATCTTTTTACAGCTGCTTCTTTAAGAGGACGAGGGTGAAATATGGATCTGGTTTTGTTCATTGATTTTTTCCAGTACTGAGTCCCATTGCTCAGCAAATTTTGGGATTTGCACAGAATGACAAAGATTCCGATAAGCAGTGGCTTTGTCTTGCTATCTCCCAATCTCTCATACCACTTGGGATGATGTCATCAATGTAGTTGTTCAACTAAGTCTCGATAAACAGTGGGATTCAATTGTGTTGGTGAGAAACTAGTGCCTCTTTCTTTGATTCTTTCTTTCTTATCTTGCAATTATTGACACAAAGACCAAAAAGGAATTTGTCTGCATTTGCCTTTTCTTTTCTCTAGGTTTAGGTTTGGTTATATTTTAAAAACCTAAGGAATTGAATTCTTCAAACTGCTTACAGAATGAAGTTGATATTTTTTGGTGAATAGGCCGTCATTTCCCTTGGTTTCTGTTTGCTCTTTATACTACCTAGATATTGTCAAAATCGGTATTTTCAACAAAATCACATTGGAATCTTCGTGTATGAGATCCTGCATAAAGCATATTTCGCAACTTAGGACTCTTTCTATCGCACTATGCAACAGAGCACCTTCAAACCAGATGTAATGTGCTACAATTTGCTTATGCTCAGGAGACGCTATGCAAGGACGCAGAATCTGCATATTTAGAACTTCTTCAAAGCCGATGCATCCCTACTGAAGATGCCTATGCCCTTTTTCTAAAGGCCTACTCCAAATCTGGGTGGCCGGAGAAAGCTGAAGCTGTATTTGCTGAAATACGAAAATTTGGCCTCCCTCCAAGTATGTCTTGACATCAACCTACACATGTTTATACTTTGAGCGAGTTGATGTTTCATGGTGTCAACAACTTTGAGAATTCAGTTAATGTGTTCATGATCTTTTCTCTTTTACATAGCTATGTAATCATTATTCTTTTAGCATAACAATTAAAACTATTAAAACGTACTCAAAGGTGCATACCTTTAAATTCTCAGAAAGCTTTCAGGAATAAAACGTCCATTTTTATCCAGCTTTATCCTAATCTTTAGTGCACTGATAATGTTTTTGATAAAACTATTCAGTGGAGTTTGTAAATTTCGTGGTAATTCATTTGGTTCTCTGTTCAAAACATTTTTCCGTTTCATGTTGGGAAGTTTTGATCTAAATACATCATAAGAAATAACATTTTCTACTGGTAGAAATTTTATGCATGCCTGAAGAGTAAAACCAAAAGATATTAGGGATTAGGTCTTAAATATTGGAAGTTCTCCTCATCTCAGCCAAGAGACCACTAAAAATGTATGCTATTTTCATTGTTAGAAGGCTGGGATTAGTATCTTTGTCACCAACTACTGCTGAAATCGGAGGTAGAAAATTGCCTCTGGCAATAGCTGAGCCAAGAATTTACCTTTCAGGGGGATGAACTAAGATGGACCTACATTTTCTTTTATTCTTCTTGCATATGTGCAATTTGCGATGCATATTGGTAGAAAAGAGTCTTCAAAAACACAATCCTGAAATGTAAATTAATTAATTTAATAACTGAATAGGTGCATAGTAGCAATCATGTTTGCTAAAGTTGATATCCCCCAAGATTGGAAAAGAGATTGCCTACTTGGGGCTGAATAGGATGGCTACCTATTCAGTTGTTACTAAGGCCAAGATCACGTTGCAAAGCGAGCTGAATAATGCAAATGTGCAATGCATCCACTTTTCTTTAAAAATAGTTTTTCTGCGAAGCGAGATTAGGTTTCCATTTCAGGAATAGACATTGAATGCTGGAAAGGAAAGTCTTATTTATTTATTTATTTATTTATTATCCTTTAAGTGTAAATATGTGGGGGAAAGAAGAGGTTGGGGGGAGGAGATCTTTTTAGGAGATGACTTGAGTTTAGTCTATCACTAATTTCTGAGGGAGAAAAGCTGATGACAGAGAGTCGGGAAGAATCCTAAAGTAGCATAGAAAAAGAGAAGGAAAAAAGTAAGGACAAGGTCAAGGTGTCAATGAAGGTTCTGGAAGGAAATTGGAAAAGAAGGAAGACAAGCAGGAAAAGGCATGGCAAAATCCACTGCATTCCTTCCGCAGGTTGGTGTGATCTTCAGAGAAGCGTGTTGAAGGCACGAGGGAAGCAGTTGTATTGTGATGGTCTAGCGGTGGAAAATGCGAAGGTAGTAACAGCACAAGGATAGCTCACCTGGTTAGTGGATAACTGGATTTGGCTGCGGTTTTTTAGGGAATTCTACGTCCGTAGTTAACCCAGTGATGTAAGTAAAGAAGAAAGAATTTAGTGAAAGGAGGAATCTTTGGACATAATTTCACACTAAAATCTGCACCAAGTAGGATGTGAATTTGTGCTGTTGTTTACAATGGTTATATCAATGGATTAATGAAAGACGGAAACCTCAAAAAGCAGAGGGTCTTCCAGAGGATGGGGAGAGATGGCTGCCAATCATCTAAATGAATTTAGTTTCAAATATCTATACACAAAATATCTGACCAAGTTTCCACTGGAAGATGTTTCACTACAAACAATGAAACGGGTAGAGATCTAAGAGAACTCCCCATGATTATAGAGGAAAGAGTCCACGTGTTGCATGATACAAATAGCTAATATGTAACAAGCAAGTTGCCCGTTTAGGCCTTCTCTTCAGATGGCTGGGGATTTACACCAAAACCTCTTGGGCTAGGGCAGATAGAGGCTTGCCGTTCCGATCGAAATGAGTCGAGAACCATTATAAAATCATTTGAAAGAATAAACTTCTTCATAGCCAGATACCTCGCTTGAAATTAGAGTATAGAAGAAAAAGGTTTTGGGTACACTAGGAAAATGATAGATGTGGCCCTACTCCTAGCATACCATGACGGTATTGAATATCATATTTGAAATAACTAAAGTATGGTTCAAAGCATCTTTGAGCCCATCGTGACTTATTTTGTCAAAAGACAAGACTTAAAAAACACAATCAGAACAAGCAAACTTGAACAGAGTTGAATACACGAACCGAGAGACTATATACCCTTTCCAGAATCTGAACCATCATCAACAATTTCAATAATTGTCTTGACGCTGAGAGAAATTTTGGGTTTAGAGAAAGACAAATAAGTTAGCTGGAAGACAAGAAAAGCTTCAAAACCGCATGTCCTCGTTCTAGATTCATACAAAGCTTCAAGTGTTCACTTACAGAGAGTTATCTTTATATTTGCTGAACCAGAAGAGAGAGAAGGGTTATCTTTATATTTACAGAACCAGAAGAGAGAGAGGTAACCGAGGGTTGAAAAGAAACCAAAAAAAAAAAAAAAAGGGTTTCGAGAGACTCATGGGAGAGAAGACAAATATCTCGTGAGATAAATCTGGTCTAACTTGACCGATTCTTTTCAGCCACGACTTTTCTTGCTTCGTGTACAACACCCTACTTGCTGAGTTGGAAAGCTCGTTCCCATCAACAGTGTCTCCCAACCACTCATACCACTCGTAACCGAGCGTTGCTTTCTTGGAGCTTTTAGAAGCGTCCATGTTTGAAACTTAGGACATGATCGATGAAAGAGACTCTAAGATTTTCTCTTTGCTTTTAATCACCTTTCCACCTGCAAAACTACTGATAAGAAATTACCCAAAAGAAATCTGGCACGTCTCCTCCAGCATTTAATAAAATGTTACATGCACAAAGGAATTATAAGCATATATACCTTGACAAAAAATTCTTAAGTCGTTAGTAAACGAAGGAGCCCCTTTGGATTTGAAACTTTCTCCTATCATGCGCAGACGTACCATAAAGCTCTGGGGCTGAAATCTGATAACATATAGTCTTAAAATGCAGTTCATGAGGAGAATCAAGAGGATTCTGTTAACTTCTGCCACCTTGTGCTTCTGCTTTTTAGGCCAGTTGGATCCTGACTTAAATAAATAAATAAACCCATTTCTGGCATGACCTTCCTCGTAAAATGCAATTGTGCAATAGACAAAGACATCAAATGCAGCATTTGATTACTTTTGTCACTTCATAATTTTAGGGAAAATTATAATCATATGCAAGTGAATGGTCCATGGTTAATAATTTGACAATTTAGGGAAAGAAGACTGGTGGACCCTAGGTTAAATAGAAGAGGACAAAGTCGAAAAGGGAAGAAGAAATGGGAACAATTAGATGCATAAAAAGCTTCATAGACACGACATCTGCCCAATTCCTTAGCATAATCTGTTATATATTGAGCCATCTCAAACTTTACTTTCGTTTCCAATTTCCTTGCCAAAAGAGGTGATTATGTATTAGGGATTAAAATAAAGTCAAGATCATCCTCGAAATGAACACTCAATCTTAAGAGTATTGATTATTATACAATACAGGAAAGTTTTGAAGATCAACTTTTCATTCTTTGGGTTCTTGTTAACGGTTAATGTTGCATCAAATGTATCAGGAGGCAGTAAATTCAATGTTTTTGCCTTCCACATGCAAGTGAGTTCTGGAACGTTTGAAAACGGGGCAAACAAGACAAAGCAAGAGTCCATAATCATACCCCGGTACTCCATCCTCTTATTTATCAGATGCCTACATCCCCAGAAAGGTACTCACATTCTCTTCTTCATCAAAGTCCCCCCATCTTACCTTCTCATTCGTCGTCTCCCTCTCTGGTTCTCAAGATAAAGCAAGAGTCCATAATCACGGCCCCAAAAAGGTACTCACATCCTCTTCTTTATCATACCCTCCATCTCCCTGGTTCTCAAGGACCCCTTACCTCCACAGGCTGCGAAATTCTCGCATCCTCTTCTTTATCATAACCCTCATCTTTCCTTCTCATTCGTTGTCTCCCTCTCTAGCTCTCAAGGACCCCTTTCCTCTTCCATATTCACATAGCCTTTCGAAAATTAAAAGAAACAAGCGAAATCACATCGCTTTGATCCATTGTCCATCACTTCTTTAGATACGATTTCATTTGCTTGTGTTCTGGGTTTCTCTAACATGAGCTCTCGATCACAGGAAAGCAGGAAGCGAAAGAAAGTTGTAACCTCCTACTCCTCCTCCGCTTACTTCCGCCATCTTTGAATCTCCCCAGAATCTTTTTCTTTTCCTCTTAACTGAGGAGCATAAAGTGAGATCCTTGTTAAAGCCTCTAAAGGTACAATCACATAAAATTCAAAGCCCTCCTCTTTAACCTCCCCATCTCTCTTTTACCCAAGTTCCCAAGTGATTTCCCTACTTTTCCCATCTTTTTGCCCACTAAACTTTCTACGCTTTCATATTTTCTCGTCTCCCAAACAAACTCAATATACTCTCGCAGTCCATTCTCTGTCTCTCGCACTCGGAATATTATATTTTGTAGGATTAGGTGGTTTCTTTTTCCCTAAGACCCCTAGCAGTGCATTCAATCCGTTTGGTGAGCATATTTCGTACTTTAAGAAAGGCCCAAATCTATCTTCGCCTTTAGCTTGCTTCACTGGTCACTATTATATGTTTTCTAGTTTTCAATTCACCATCTCGGGGATTTGCATGCACAGGAGCTCTGGCGACTCACGGAATCTGAGAGATTGTTCGTCGTTCCCCGGTGCTTCTAGAGTCTCAAAATCGCCCCTACTTCGTCTAGGTTTGCTGCTCGGTTTTGTTTGAATTGCTTTCATTTTTCAGTTTCTGAAACGCACCAGAGACTTGATATCAGTAACGCTCACCACAAAATCTAGTCTGCATGCATTAACTTCCACCATCCATTTGTCACTTTAGTTTTCTTCTGGGTTTTCCGATAAATCCCCAGCTTTCTTTGCTTTCGAAGCTCTCTCTCCCTCTCTCTTTTTCAAACTTGATAGAAAAAAAAAAAAAAAAAAAAGGACAAATTGGTGAGGGTGGAGAACAGCCTCTCCTTTCCAATTCTCTCAATTCATGGTCCCTCACCAGTCTCTCCAATTTTTGCAACTGGATAAGCGTTGTTTGTGATTTTAGAGGAACAGTTTCAAATAAATCTCCCAAGTGCCAAGTTCAGTGGAACACCAGCTCATTTTAACTTTACTCCATTTCTGAACCTAACCCGCTTACACCTTACCACAGGTCAATATCTTTGCCGACGACTTCTTCGATGGTGCAATTCCATGCCAATTTGCCAATATTCGAAAGGTACGGTACGTGGACCCTGCAGTAAAACTTTTTAGTAAATAATTTTGACTAGTTTAAGTTTCCTGCCATGCCTTTCTTGACCTATCTTGAATTTGCTTTTAGTTATCTCGCCTCAAAGTTATCAGGATTTATACCCGATTGTCAAAACTTGATGATTTTCTATTTACCCTTCAGTCACTTGACTGGACCTATACCAGTGAGCTTATTATAACCTGCCCACGAATTAGCTTTTGTATGCCAAGTGTGTTAGTGACATGTGGGAGGTGGTGAATTCTATATATGTACCGAAAACTCATGTTTTGTAGCATTCTTTATTTGTTTATAAACTTCCAAAAGTTTAGATCAGGTATGGTTGCCACGCTTGTAGAGTTTGAGGGATCCTCGAGAGTGAGAAATAGAAAGTATTGGTGCTGATGAACTTCATTACATAATCGAAACTGTTTTCACATTTCTTGTGTCCGCTATGCCGCCTTCTCTTACATTATTATGTGTTCAAATGCATCAAAACTAGCATAGAATATGCTGTCTATTTTTTTTTTTTTTTTTTTGAATAACTCTCATAGTTTTTAGGTAGTAATATACATTTACTATGAAGGCATACATGCATATGTATAACAAATCTTTGAAGAATATGTTAGAAAAGTTCTTATTTCAAATGCTTAAATTTGATGCAACATATCACATATTTAACCATTTAATTTACAGTTTGAAAAGAATAGAATGATTTGTTCGATTAGGCATTTCAAAGATAATGAAATTGTAGGCAAAGTCGATGGGATAAGTGAAAAGTCATGATGTGGATAGAGATTCTCTTTTTTGTTTTTAAATCGGTTTCTTGTATACTGGTCAGGAAGAGGATGGCCAGAAGGGGATGGGTTAGGCTTTGCCTAGTGCTCTCTCTCCTTTTCCTTGTGGCGTCCAGCTCATGGGGCGAGCATTCCGGAGGGGAGCCCGGGGATGGTGGCAGTGCCAGTGCCAAAGGTGAAGTCAGTGGTGGACCACCAGGTGGAGACACTGATGTAGGGGCCGCCACGCCGTCACCGGTTGAAACGGACGGAGGACTTGACAGTAGAGCGCCTCCGGCTAGCACATGGCACAAGTATTCCGGAGGGGAGCCCGACGATGGGGATGGTGGCAGTGCCGGTGCCAAAGGTAGCGTCAGCGGGGGACCACCGGGCGGAGACACTGATGTAGGGGCCGCCCCGCCGTTGCCGGCCTGAGCAGACGGAGGAATTCACAGTACACGGCCCTCGCACATACTCCGCCGTTGACCAACATGGACGGCGAATAGGAAAAAGACAGCAGGAGAGAGGACCGGATACATATAATTGAAGGCTACGTACGTTTTTTTATTTTTTATTTTTTATTTTTTTATTTATTGGGAAGGGAGAGGCTGTTTTCCAATTTGATAAAGAGCTTAAGCACGTAAAAGACAATGGGATGGAGGAATTGCCTTAACAACTTGGTGTCTTCGAGACTACATGACCAAGAAAAAGGAGCTTGTGCGCTGCTGCTTGGGGTTTATTGATTGGAAATATATGTTCGGATGTGCGACAGCCACGTGCATCGAAGTCCCAGGCGTGCACCAAAACAGTATGACAGAAACGCGCTTTCTCCTTCGTTGTACACTTTGTTCCTTTCTCATGTAAAGTCACTTTGTGATTGGCCCTGCTTTGTCTCTAGCATGACTCTTCTTTTTCCTCGTAATTATGTAGCTTTGTTGGAACATTGCATAACTGAATGCAATAATCATTTTTCGGATATATATAAATACAGATATTCTTATTACTTCGGTTGTTGTTAATTATTTTTTTCCTTCCTTTTCCAGATCACTCTCTCACTATGTTAATCACCGTGTTAATAAAGTTCTGGGTGAGTTAGGCCTTTTGTAGACAAAAATAGGAAATTTACATTCAGATAATTATTCTAAATGCGTATTTTGGCAATGAATTGAAGTGTATCCTCTCTTCTCATTGTCTCTCCTAAACTAGATGTTAAATGTTGAGAGAGAGACTCAACATTTTTCTATGACTTTGCCAGATCTGGCATGCATAATCTTTTGTCGCAGGCCCATTTCACGTAGCCTTTTTATAGAAGTTTATTGTCTTTTGTTAGGCTAAGAGCTCCTACGTGGGCCAAAATATGTGTTGTTGCCATGTGTAAGTTGTAAGTAAGAAGGGCAGAACGGTAACTGCTCTTAGACTTGTAAATTAGGGGAGATCTTGCTGGAAATCCCTAGACGATGAGGTGATGAAAGTTGCAAGCCTTCGGCTGTGAGAGAGGTGCTGTTTCCCTTTGATGCAGGTGTGCTGTGTCCACTCTGATGCAGGTTGGGTTGTGTTTGTGAGTGTGAATGTTTGTGGCTGTGGTGTTGGTGTGTTGTGTGCAAACATAGCTAGGAAAAAGAAAAGAGGCAAGCCAGACAGAGGTGCAGATCGCCCGTTACAGGTGAAGAAGCCGAATCCTAGGAGGGCTGTTTTGGACATTGACAACTTGGTACCGGAGCCAACTTCTGAACCTGAGATGGCTGACCCAATGTGGGTTAGAATCCATGCAGAACTGGATCGAAGGCAGGCTGAGGCAGATCGGAAGAGAGATGAACTTGAAAAGCGTCTGCACACCCAAATGGGACGAAATCAAGAGTCAACAACCAAGGAGATGCAGGACTCCATCGAAAAACTCGTTCTAATTTCCACTGGGCAGCAACCTTCGGTGAGTACTTCCAAACCAAAAACTGGTAGTTTTTCCTCTGAACTGAAAAATAAAGAAGTCAAAATAGAAGAAATGGAGGAGGAAAGTGAGAAAGAATACCATGGGGGATACCGTGAGCATGAAAGGAAGGAAGAAGAAAAAAAAATGGAAGAGGAAGAGGAGAATTACGAAAGGTACCAAGAGAGAGAAAAAAAAAGGGAAGATGATGAAGTCTTTAGAGGGTACCGTGATAGAGGGAGAAGGGAAGAAGAGAATGAAAGAGAATTGTACATGGGTTATCGTGACAGAAATAGGTATGATGATAGAGAGAGAAGAGAAGAAGAGAATGAAAGAGAATTGTACAGGGGTTTTCGTGACAGAAATAGGTATAATGATAGAGAGAGAAGAGAAGAAGAGAATGAAAGAGAATTGTATAGGGGTTTTCGTGACAGAAATAGGTATGATCACAGAGATAGAAGAGAAGAAGAGAATGAAAGAGAGAGATACAGGGGTTATCGTGACAGAGATAGGAATGGAGGCTATGGGGGGTTAGAGAAACCAAACAATCCAAGGTTTGAGTTTCCGAAATTTGCTGGTGGGAAAGACCCTACAGGATGGATAAATAGGGCAAATCAATTCTTTAGATTCAATAATACTAGAGAAAGGGATAAAGTTTCTATTGCTGCGTGGCATTTAGAAGATGAAGCCCAAATGTGTGTAGAATGGCTTTATAAAAGGGCAGGGAATCGACCAGTGTCTTGGCCTATCCTTACTGATGCACTGAATTGCAGATATGGACCATCTGCTTATAGAAATAGCCTATTGGACCTTATCAAATTACAACAAATGGGCACTTTGGAGGAATATGAGTTGAAATTTATGCAACTTCTCTTACGAGTAGATTATTTGAATAAGGAGCAAGAAGTTATCTTTTTCTTAGCTGGATTAAAGGAAAACTTGATGAAGGAAGTGTTATCTAGGAAGCCCATAGACTTGCATGATGCTATTGGGTTGGCTTATTTGTGGGAAGATACAAGTACCCCTTATAAGAAGGAGAGAAATTTACCGTCTAAGACAGTTAATCAATCAAGTAATAGTTGGAAGAAAGGATCTGGACTCTCAAAGACTCCTAAGAAGTTAACCCCAAAAGAAATTCAAGAAAGAAGACTTAAAAGGACTTTGTTTCAATTGTGATGAATTATTTACCCCTGGCCACCATTGTAAAGGCAAACTATTTGTAATGGTGGCTGAAGAGATAGAGGAGGAGCAAGATGATGATTATGAGGATAGTGCAGTGCTAAAGTCAGTGGAGGAGGAACAAATAGTGGAGGATCAAGTTCCCACAATTTCGTGCAAAGCCATGAAGGGTGACACAACAGCACATACAATAAGAGTGTGGGGCGCCTTTGAGGATGAGTCTAATATGGTATGTATCCTATTGGACTCCGGAAGCACCCATAACTTCTTAAGCACTAGATTAGCTAGAAAATGGGGCCTAAAGACAAATGGAGGAAAAAACTTGGAAGTGGAAGTAGCTAGTGGAGATAAGCTAAGGAGTGAAGGGTTGTGCAAGGGCGTGGAGGTAATCATACAAAAGGTTAGGGTTAAGCTTGATTTTTATTTGTTGCACATACCTGGATCGGAAGCGGTGTTGGGGGCTCAATGGTTAAAAACCTTGGGTGACATTGTGTGGAATTTTGAGGAATTAAGAATGTCCTTTAATATGGGGCTGAAAAGGATAACATGGTGGGGGGTTAGAACTGGAAACAGTCAGTTAGTTAATGAAGAACAAATTTGTAAAGAATTCAAGCACATAGGGATGGGATTATTACTACAAATACATGTTGTACCTGAAGCAAAAACAGAGTTTTCCTTGAGTAGCTCTAAAGTAGGTGAAGCAATTGATGGCAATCAATTTCAAAAGAAACTACAGCGAATTCTCCAGAAGTATGTAGGGCTATTTGAGGAGCCTAAAGTATTGCCCCCGCCTAGAGAGTGTAACCACAGGATTCCCTTGAAGGAGAGTAGTGAGCCCATTGCTTCTAGGCCTTACCGGTACCCCCACTACCAGAAAAGTGAGTTGGAAAAAATGGTAAGTCAGCTGTTAGCGTCAGGAGCAGTGAGACCAAGCACCAGCCCATATTCTTCGCCTGTATTATTGGTCAGGAAGCAAGATAAGTCATGGAGGTTATGTGTGGACTATAGGGCGTTGAACAAACAAACAATTAAGGATAGGTTCCCAATACCCACGGTGGAAGAGCTCTTAGATGAGTTACATGGGGCACGAGTTTTCACTAAACTTGACCTCAGATCTGGATACCATCAAATTAGAATGAATCATGAAGATGTTTACAAGACAGCCTTTCAGACACACCATGGACATTACGAGTATCTAGTGATGCCTTTTGGGTTGTGCAATGCGCCTTTAACCTTCCAAGCTTTGATGAATGCAATTTTTAGAGAGTTCTTGAGGAGGTTTGTCCTTGTTTTCTTTGATGATATTTTGATATATAGCAAGGATTGACAGGAACACTTGGAACATGTGGAGAAGGTTTTTGGACGGTTGCAAGAACATTTGTTATTTGTCAAGAAAAGTAAGTGTTCTTTCGGACAGAAGTATGTAAGATATTTGGGACACGTGATTGGTTCAGAAGGAGTCTCTGTAGATGAGGAGAAAGTTCAGACCATGGTGAAATGGGTAAAACCAACTCAAATCAGTGGGTTACGAGGCTTTTTGGGTTTAACGGGATATTATAGAAGGTTTATTGCAGAGTATGGGAGAATTGCAGCACCGTTGACTGCCCTACTAAAGAAAAATAACTTCCAATGGAATCCGGCAGCAGAGGAGGCTTTTGAGGAATTGAAAAAGGCCATGGTATCAGCACCAGTGCTAGCACTCCCTAACTTCCAGCAAGAGTTTGTCTTGGAGTGTGATGCATCAGGGGCTGGAATAGGGGCAGTTTTGTCTCAAGAAGGGCATCCGATAGCATTCTTCAGCCAAGCCTTAACCGGGAAGAATGCCCTCCTATCAACGTATGAAAAAGAATTAATGGCAGTGGTGGTGGCAGTAAACAGATGGAGGAATTATCTACTGGGAGAAGGTTTATAGTGCGCACAGACCAAAAAAGTTTGAAGTATTTATGGGATCAGAAGATCACCACACCAGCGTAACAAAAGTGGTTAGTGAAACTAATGGGATTTGATTTTGTCATCGAGTATAAGCCTGGGCGGGAAAACAAGGCAGCAGATGCCTTATCTCGCAAGGAAGAATTAAATAATGGTAGGGAGCTAGAAGGGGACTTAAAGGCCATTTCAGCCCCCATTCCAATGTGGGTGAAACTTGTACAAGATGAGGTGAGAAGTGATCCAAAAATGCAAAAGATAGTGCACCAAATTCAAGCATGAACTAAAAAAGGACCTTGGCAATATAGAAATGGAGTGATTTTCTATAAGGATCGAATGTACTTAAGCCCTAGTTCAACCCTTTCTCGACCATTAGTGGAAGAGATGCATGCTGCCACCCACGAATGGGTTCATAAAACATTGCAGAGGGTCAAGGTTTCTTTTTTCTGGCGTCACATGAAGAAAACAGTGCAAGAAGTGGTGCAGGAATGTCAAATTTGCCAACAAAATAAGAGCTTAAACACGCTGCTAGCAGGTTTAATGCAGCCCTTACCTATCCCACATGAGGTATGGTCAGAACTTTCCATGAATTTTATAGAAGGGTTGCCTAGCTCTAAGGGAAAAACTTGCATTTTTGTGGTTGTTGATCGTCTATCTAAAATGGCTCATTTTGTACCCCTTAGCCATCCTTACACTGCAGCTACCGTAGCAGAGGCATTTTTTCAGAATATCTATAAATTGTATGGAATGCCAAAAAGGATTGTGTCTGATAGAGATAAGGTTTTCACCAGCCTTTTCTGGCAAGAGTTGTTTAACTTGCAAGGGACCAGGCTGAATTACTCCACAGCATACCACCCTCAGTCGGATGGACAAACAGAGGCGGTAAATAAGGTGTTGGAAATGTATTTAAGATGTTTCACAGGTGATCAACCTAGGAATTGGATGAAGTGGCTTCCCTAGGCTGAGTTTTGTTACAACACCAGCGTACATGGGTCTTCGGGGAAAAGTCCTTTCGAGGTTGTATATGGCCGAGCCCCCCCTAACCTTCTGGATTACATTCCAAGGGCAACCACAGTGGAGTCTGCTGAAAGAGAGCTCATGGGAAGGGATCATGTGATGAAAATGTTAAGGGAAAGACTACTTGATTCCCAAAATAGGATCAAAAAGGTCTATGATCAGGGTAGAACAGATCGGGAATTCCAAATAGGCGATATGGTGTTTTTAAGATTGCAACCCTACCGGCAACTTTCAGTGAGTATGAAACGCACTCACAAATTGTCCCCTCGTTATTATGGGCCCTTTGAGGTACTAGAAAGGGTTGGGACCTTAGCTTACAAGTTGAAACTACTGGAAGGATCAAGAATTCACCCAGTATTCCATGTATCGGCGTTGAAGAAGTACCTTGGAAAACATATGGAGGTGCAATCTGAATTGCCTACCTTTGTAGAGGCCGAAGGGGTTGTCTTGGCCCAGCCCCAAGCGGTGATTGAGACAAGGACTAGGAAAAACATTTTGGAGGTGCTGGTAGTTTGGAAAGGAGCTGCAATAGCCGATGCCACTTGGGAACCATTGGAGCAATTTCACTTAAGGTACCCTTACTTTGATCTTGGGGACAAGATCCCTCTTTGAGGGGGAAGGAGTTGTCGCAGGCCCATTTCACATAGCCTTTTTATAGAAGTTTATTGTCTTTTGTTAGGCTAAGAGCTCCTACGTGGGCCAAAATATGTGTTGTTGCCATGTGTAAGTTGTAAGTAAGAAGGGCAGAACGGTAACTGCTCTTAGACTTGTAAATTAGGGGAGATCTTGCTGGAAATCCCTAGACGATGAGGTGATGAAAGTTGCAAGCCTTCGGCTGTGAGAGAGGTGTTGTTTCCCTTTGATGCAGGTGTGCTGTGTCCACTCTGATGCAGGTTGGGTTGTGTTTGTGAGTGTGAATGTTTGTGGCTGTGGTGTTGGTGTGTTGTGTGCAAACATAGCTAGGAAAAAGAAAAGAGGCAAGCCAGACAGAGGTGCAGATCACCCGTTACAGGTGAAGAAGCCGAATCCTAGGAGGGCTGTTTTGGACGTTGACATCTTTTCAAATAAATGCTTGTGATTTTGGTAACACCTTATAGTCTCTTGTTACTTTTTCCTGAAATTACTCTCTTGTAGAGGAAAAACCACCAAGTGAATTGAAGCATTAATTTCCACTGTGAGCAAATTGAGTTTACAACAATACATCAAAAACAATACTGATAGATAAACCTATCTCTTATTTATTCACAAAATTCACAAGCATGGGCCGTACCCGTATTATGGTGCGAACTTTTGCTATTTTTTGGCTTGCTTTTATCAATCTCTCTCCCGTCTCTGTCCTTGATTCTGAAGCTCCTCAAGAAAGAAACCAGAGATGTTGGCTTGGTGTTAGGAGAACAATATTTCATTTATATGGCGCATGTAATCGCATGAAAGAGTTTCATATTTGTGTACCTGAAAGAAAACCAGCATTTTGGTTGAGAATATTAAAGCGGTTGAGGCCCTGCAGACAGATGAGAGGAATGGAGGCCTCTGATGTTCGTACGCCAGAGAGATCTGGACGGTCGGAGATAGGTCGGATGTAGTTGGGCCGAACATGGGTTACATCAGATCCTACGTCGGTTGGCAGTAGCTCAGAGGTGGCCATGTTTGGCTGCAAATTGAAGCTTCTAGCTCCGTTTTAATGGAAGTGTCTAGGTGCTACCTCTTATAAATGCCGTACACCCCACCACAGAAAATTAGTTATCATAAAAAGTGGGGTCAGAAATGATTCGTGACCTAGTACGTTGAAAATTCTCAGTTCCGCAGCAAATCATTATCACTTAAAAAGTATGATAAGACGCACGGAGAGCCCTGTGGGACGGAAAAGACAGTTCGATAACACGCTTACCGGGGTTGTTGCCGTAGACCAACATCATATGGATTGAGTTCGTGGTCCTCCTCCTCCTCCTCCTCCTCTCTCTCTCTTTCTATGGACCTTTCATGAATTATTGAGATCTAGATGGGGATAATTTAAGATCTTTATGAACTCTTACGTCAACCGAAAGATCTATCTTAGGAATCTCTCGTCCCATATTCAACGGAAAGAATGTTTTTCAACATTAAAGTTCTATGTCCGTGGGCAAGACTTTTCAATTTCCTATGTCCTATTCTGCCATCTTTTGGTACCACAGATTTAATGAGATCAGTTTTGCCCCTCTGGGATAAGACTTTGGCTGTCCAACCTTAGATCTTCTGAATCCTTTCGTTTATATTTTCAGCTTGAGCTTCACTTCGCTCGATAGTTTGACAATGCATAACCACATAAAGAATAAAGAAGAAATTAATTATTTCCCTAAACTCATGTGGGGGGACGCCATGAGTTGAAAGAGAATGGGAGACGAGGAGACTCTACTTTACTTAGATTTTGTTTCCGTAGACGGTTTTGGAAACGAAGATGAGAAGAAAGAGACTAGGAGACTTCATATGTTACCTACCAAAGTTACCAAAAAAAAAATTAGTCATATTTAATGAACTTATACATATTGAATATTTTTCCAAGAAGAACTGAGATTTTAATATATATTAATATATGACTATTATGTCACACTTTACGAAGAATATATAATTGTATTTTCAGACGATATGTATCTTCTTCTTTTTTTCAACTTTTTAGGAGCAAATATTCATAATAGATCCATCCATAAGCAGGGTCACTCGGAGCAAAGAGGGAAGCATCCACAACAGATCCATAATTACGATCCATCCAATCACCGTCTATTTGGGTCTGTCACAAAAGAAAAGCACATACACGGAAGTGGAGGTAAAGAACATGTAACCAATTCAAAGCACACATTGGGGGTGAAAGTCAAAAGTGGTTTTCAAGTGGCCTGCTTCTGTCAAGGTTTCATCTCACTACTCCCGACCTTTGGGCAGAGTTACGTTAACAGAATATGTCCTCCTTCAAAGGTTTTAGACAATATGATACCTCCTTATCTAACTTTTAGGTTGGGTCCTAACTTAATTTTAAAATTTAGGTTGAATTTATTTTCTTTCACGTGACTTTGAGTCCACGATACTTAATGTATAAACATGTGTGGAAGACGAGAATTTTATATTAAAAATTAAAATTCTTTAAATTAAATATAAATTAAAAAAAATCTTCTAACTCTTGAATTAATTTTTAAATTAAATCTTTAAGCTTTCTAACTGTTTCAAATCCTTTGTCCGTTTCAACTGAACCCTACATCAAGAGTTAAAGAGTTATATTTTAATTTATACTTAATTTTAAAAATCTTAGAAGAAAATACTGAATGCATAAAATTGAAGATCATGTACATTTTTTATTTTTTATTTTTTCGATTGGAAAGTGAGAGGCTGTTTTCCAATCCGATAAGAGCTTCAGTATGTAAAGATAACGGGATGGAGGAATTGAGAGTGCAAAACTGAGTCCCCGGTTTCTCCTTGGCACAGTCGCAGCGGTTTCTCTTAGAGCATCGGCATTGTTGGGATGAGGTAGAAGCGGGTGAGGTTAAGGAACGGAATGAAGTCTAATTGTGCGTGCGCAACAATCAATGCTTGTCTTATTGAAAGCCGTAGACTTGTCGACCTCCCCCAATAATGCCTTCCAGTACAGGCTTTATGGGTTCTTCTAGACGGTCATTCCTATTAACCACTACAACGAGTCAAAAGCTTTTTTATTTGACATTTCCTTTCCCTTCTTTAACGACTAAGTCTTCAAGACTCTTGGATGAATTAAAAAAAAAAAGAAGCTCGTGGGCTTGCTTTTGAGGTTTATTTATTAGAAATATATGTTCGGATGTGCGCCAGCCACGTGCATCATTGTGATCGGCCGGCTACTAAGGTGTTTGGTGATCCACCAATTACAATCGAAATACATTGTTAAAATTAAGATAAAAACAAAAGGCATAGACATAAAATCCAGTTCTCGTAACCTTTTAATTTATTGGAAAACTATAAAACTATTTGTAAATTAACAAAATTACCATAAATTTCTACAAAATCTCTAGGTAATAATTTTTTAGAAATTTTTGAGCTAAGAACTTTTGATACAAAAATCAATTTATGACTGATTGACTAGAAAGATTCTAAAGTACCAAAATAATAGCTTATGATTGATATTACTAAACTACAATGCCCCAAACCTAGTTAGGTTGCTATATAAGCTTTGGATAGAAATTTATATTTCGCAAACATTAGACTTGAAAAATGAAAATGAACTTTCCCTTATCAAGAAGAGACTTGGAAAAAAATTGTAAAAAAAAAAGTTTTAATATTCCAAAAGAGCTTATTAAGAATAAAGAAGAAGGTGAAATACAAATTCCAATAATGCCAGGTACAACCTACCTGAAAGAAAAAGAGGTAAAACTTGTCAAATTTATCATTTTCAAAAGAAAAAAATGAAGAAATAATTTTTCTCACCTTCAGGAAAATGGATGAATTTCAAGATTAAAGGGTTTTGAGGGAACCGTAGATTGCTGGGCTGACAAACCATCAAAGGCGAAGAGAAATCTTAGGCTCCCTTTCAAGGATCCTCTCCTAACTTGGAAACATGGACGCCTCTAAAAGCTCGAAGAAAGGAATGCTCGTAAGTATGAGGGAGGTCCCCAATCCCATATCTTACTACTATTTTATGGCAGTAGCAACCAGCAAGCTACTGCAAAAAGGTGATCGCAAAGAGAACAAATTAAGCAACGAAAATTATGAGAAAAAATAACAATTCAAGGACTATTACGGTCTAATAGCACGTCAGAAAACCACAAGTCAATAAGCATAGTATCAAAAATAGATCAAACGTCGGCGGTAAATGGTTGCAGCAGGAGTGCAATTAATGAGGAAGGAGCTTATGTACCATTTTACACTACTGATGTAAAACCAAAAACCAGAGAACGAAGGATCGGGTTTTCTCATAAGCGATTGGCCGATTTTCTCAACTAATTACCCTTCTAACACCTTATGGTGTTATTTTCAACACTTTACATTAAAGGTTTTCTTTTTCACATAAATTACTGTCTCTTGTTACTTTTCTTTACTTGATTTGTTTGTCGGGCTATTCATTCACTTTATTGTTGTCTATGAATGAATTTAATACAACCATGGGTTTTGCATTTATATTTGTAACAAACTGGTATTAAACAAAGTATTTATCTAAAGTTGATAGTGAAGTTTTGATGCGAACGGTAGTTTCAACACGGGGCCCTTATTATTTAATGGCGAGTTACGGAGGATTAGTCAAAGATGGCATTAATTTAATGGCGATTTCAGAGGATTAGATAAAGAAAAAGTAAAGCCATTATAAGATTTGGGGTTCCAGCACTGTGGTTCGTAGCCACGTGCTCTAATCTTCTGCATCTCGCGCAATCAAGGATAGCTATAATGTCCAATCCAATCTAATAATGTTCTTCACCAAACCCTGAAAGAGAGGCAGGCAGTCTAGAATCGATTCTGCCTCTGCCTCTGCCTATGCTTTCTTTTCTTCCTCTTAACACAAATAATTAAAGCCATGCAACAAATTTGGTTTAAAAAGGAACGGCATGGCACTACGTCCCCTTTCGTCAAACCCGCACTTTTCCTTCACATAAAACTTGTGGGTTACTCCATGCTGCTTTCAACGGCGGAGCATTAGGCGGTGACGGCGCGGACCCTACATCAGTGTCTCCGCCCGGTGGTCCACCACTGACGCCGCCTTTGTCACCAGCACTGCCACCATCCCCTGAATCGCCTTCGGAATGCTCGCCCCATGCGCTCTGCGCTAAAAGGAAAAGGAGAAGGAGAAGCACTAGGCAAAGCCTACCGCATCCCCTTCTGGGTATCCTCTTCCTGACAAAATTTCTCACGATCACAAGGAGTGGGGATGCCCAAAACAATGCCTGCCATCCTGAGAAGGACATACCTTTAAAAGGTTAATCATTTTATACAGGAAGGAACATGCAGAAGTGACTCCAAAAGGAAAGGTCAGAGAAAAAAGTCCCCAACCTTCGACGTTTAGTAGCAAATAAACCACGAATGGTCTACACAATACAGAACTGCCAAACAACATTAAGAGAAAAAAGTCATTGGAAAACTCCTCCCCCTTCCAGCCATGAATCTGCACAGAGAAAATTTAGGAAACCATTAGATGTAAGTTGAAGTAAATTTATATCCAGTCGTCAGAAAGTTTAGATGATCCCTCTCTTCAGTAAGTTCTTTTGAGGGGAGGTCAAGGACTTATGAGGAGAGCTAGAACTGTAGAAAGGGCCCTATCCACACCAAAACCGCCGTCAAGAGTGGTGCCCCCCCTGCATATATGCAGGTCAGGAACCCCGCCAGGTTCCGATGTGGGACTTACAACATGCCCCCCAGGTTCCGCTTATCCATGACACCCCCAGGTTCCGCTTATCCATGACACCCCCAGGTTCCGCTTATCCATGACACCCCCTATGACACACTTATCCATGATACCCCCATGACACCCCCAGGTTCCGCTTATCCATGACACCCCCAGGTTCCGCTTATCCATGACACCCCCTATGACACACTTATCCATGATACCCCCATGACACCCCCCATGACACACTTATCCATGATACCCTCATGACACCCCCGGTTCCGCTTATCCATGATACCTCCAGGTTCCGCTTGTCCATGATACCCCCCATGCCACCCATTATCCATGACACGCTTATCCATGATACCCACATGACACCCCCAAGTTCCGCTTATCCATGATACCCCCCATGACACCCCCATCCACACCCCCACCCCCCAGGTTCCGCTTATCCACGACACCCCCCATGACACGCTTATCCATGACACCCCCAGGTTCCCCCCATGACAGCCATGACACCCCCAGGTTCCGCTTATCCACGACACCCATGACACCCATGACACCCCCAGGTTCCCCCCATGACAGCCATGACACCCCCAAGTTCCGCTTATCCACGACACCCATGACACCCAGGTTCCCCCCATGACACCCATGACACCCCCAGGTTCCCCCCATGACACCCATGACACCCCCAGGTTCCCCCCATGACACCCATGACAGCCAGGACACCCCCAGGTTCCGCTTATCCACGACACCCCTAGGTTCCGCTTATCCACGACACCCATGACACCCAGGTTCCACTTATCCACGACACCCATGACACCCAGGTTCCCCCCATGACACCCATGACACCCCCAGGTTCCCCCCATGACACCCATGACAGCCATGACAACCATGACACCCCCAGGTTCCGCTTATCCACGACACCCCCAGGTTCCGCTTATCAACGACACCCCCAGGTTCCGCTTATCCACGACACCCATGACACCCAGGTTCCGCTTATCCACGACACCCATGACACCCAGGTTCCCCCCATGACACCCATGACAAACAACAACCAATCACTTAAAGCTGATAAAGAACCTTACCTCTCCAACTTTCTCAAGGACCTTTTCCAAGACAATGGAAATGATATTCATAACAGCAGAGACACCAGCAACAGCCCATGTGGGCGTCTTGCCCAGCTCCCTCGTCTGCGCTCCAGTGCTCTCTGTTGCTACCATATCGTCACGTCCATCCAGAACCCACAGGAAAAAGCGCACATAGTACCAAGCCAGCATCTTTGCTTCTCTTGGTGGTGATGGTGGTGGTGCGGCGAGGAGGGAGGGGTTTTTTTTTGGCGGGGGGGGGGGGGGGGGGGGGGGTTTTGTTATGGGTTGGTGGGGTTGGAAGGGTTGATTCTTATGGTGGAAGGAACACGGGAATATCTTAAGGAAGACTTGCCTCGTCACGTGCCGTTCTTTGCTGTGCCCTGCCGTGGTGGGACCCAGGTAGGGCGGGAAACAAAGGGGTACGTAAAGGAAAGATCATATCATCACCCACAAGAAAAAAGATGACAAGGTTAAGGACCCAAAAGATAAAACTAAACGAAAAATGAACACTAAAAGAAAAATGGTGTCCCACCCAAAGATGGTGGAGAGTGGGACCCGATCCTTCACTATCTTTGAACAAATTGGACATTCAGAAATAAGTAGTTCTTCAACTGCTGTAACTTGTTGTATGGGAGCCATCAAGCTTTTAAGTTCTGAAATGCATAGCCTTTTTAACAGTGACAACGTGTCAAAAACGCAAAGGAAAAGGAGAGAATTACGGAAGATCATCAAATATAAGATAACAAGACTCTTGAGACCTTGCCCCTGTCTCCCACCATCATCGTCTTCAAACAATGGACAGATTGAAATAGAGAGTTATTGAACTGTTTTGAGACGTTGTATTACCAGACAACATTCACGAATATAAGCCAATCCAAATTCAATGCATTCCAATTTGACTTGTTTAATATTTGAGTCTAAATGAATGTTCAAACTTGAATTATTTATTAAAAAAATGCAAAATTTGAGAGATTAAGGAGCAATGGATTGATATCTACATATTTACATATTGAAGAAAATTGCTATGATTATGAACAAAATGCAAGGCCGACCCCAGAGAGAGAGAGAGAGAGAGAGAGAGAGAGAGAGAGAGAGAGAGAGAGAGAGAAAAAAAAAGAAGCAACCGCGAAGGCCCCCCAGGCGCACCCGTGACTTCGCTGTGCCAGTTGCTGTAATTGAAAAAGGTTGGGCTAAAACACCTTTTGAGTTAGCTCCACGCAGCTCGAGGAAACATCCACCGTTAATTCTTCGGACCGTGTCAGGATGTTGAAGTAGAAATCAATATCATGACTCTTGAACGTCATTGGATGGATTCCTCATCTTTTTTGACCCGTTCAATCACTTCTAAATCTATTTTGATCTTGGTTTAGGAGGAAAATACAACAAGAAGGATTTTGAAAACTCAATGAAGTTTAGACCATCGGCGAGTTACAGAACGCAGTGTGATACTATACCTGACTGAAATAAGACTCGATCCTGTTGATGAGCTGGTCCAAGGGTGGTACTATCTCCAATCCCTTCAAATTCTTTACCATTCCATCTAATTTCGAGTACAATGCTGCTGCTGTCCTTAATGCATGCATCGAGCTTTTTTGTTGGGAAAATCTTCCAACTTTGAGAGCTTTTTTATAAACTCCCCGCCTATTATCTTTAGTTTACGATGTCTTTCTTACGGGCTTTCTAGAAGCACAAGCCCAAGATGAGGCTGTTTGGTGATTTGTTTTCTATCTAGAATTTCACAAATTGCTTCTAAGGGTTTGTACAAAAGACAATGGTGGTGCCGTATTTTGACATTTTATGGCTGAATGAAGAAGATGAATGTTCTGGTGAGGTTTCTGGGTGTTAAACGAGATTGGACTTCACCACGCA
Source organism: Casuarina cunninghamiana (assembly GCA_028551485.1). NCBI lineage: Eukaryota > Viridiplantae > Streptophyta > Magnoliopsida > Fagales > Casuarinaceae > Casuarina > Casuarina cunninghamiana. The sequence goes on along the minus strand of CM052368.1, from coordinate 199,159 downwards.
AATTAAATAATTCAATATACAAACACACTGATTCCAAATCTCGGTAGCTCTTTCTTTCTAGGTTTTTCCCACCTCCTTAGCTCTAACAACTGAGGAAGATAATCTCAGCAAATAAACGTAGAAAAGAAGTATAACAAGCAGCGCAAATCACCCGTTCACCTGTAGAAACTTTTTGATAGCAAATCTATTTACATTTATAAACAAGCGGTTTACGATGGATAAAGTGATTTTGTCAATACAATATATGGCACTATTTGAGATACAGACTAAAGACCACCATTAGTTCAAGCAACCAATGAGCTATTCTATTCAACATCAGGATTGAAATACTTCCGAAAGCATTCTTCTTCCCTACAGTACCTGTGAACCACCTTGTATACTTGGATTAAAAGTCTCGGAAATCTACTTGCAAAGTAGTTATCATATCCTTCAGGAACTGGTCCAACAAGCTCCTAACATATCAACCACAAGCAACAAATGAATATCAACCTCGCAAGTACAACAACAACAACAGCAACAACCAACCAAAATAAAAAATAAAAAATCGTCCCTTATAAAGCAACTTAAACGAACTTAGAGATTAGAATAGCAGCATAGTATTATGACTACATTTTTTGAAGTCCTTAAGCCATCTAAGACTGATGATTTATTCATTTTCACAGAAGTAATTCATTTAAAAAATGTAGAAAAGATGCTTCAATTATTGGCTTAGGTAGAATCCAACTAGAACACTAGGAAAATAAGAATAATCTCTAAGAAAGCAGGGTAAGATTCTTGATTACATCAAGGAGATGCAGTTTAAAACCAATCTTGCAATTCACAAACTATACATAAGTTTATATAGCATCCATTACAATGAATCTAATACAACCAATTTAAGTAACTAAAGCACAACCTTTCTTAGTGACACTATAGAGACAAACGATGCCAAGTGAAATTACAGTTACGTACAATAAAATTGCATGAAGGAAACCTTGATTGGTATAATATAATATTAGAACTATCTAAAGTTTGTGAAATACTAGATCTAATATTTATCATCCAACTAACTGAGGCTAAACATGGTTATTCAAAATGGATCATCAAACTCTAGTACAATCCAATGTAGAATAATAGTTAATCTCTTGAACATATCTGGTGTAGGTTAACCTATTGAATTCATTTAGAAAAAAGGCCACATTCTAGATGACCTTTGATAAGGCAAATCCTACCATTTCATTATGTAAGAAATGCATTATCATTCATAAAGGAACCATTATCTGCAAAGGGCCTTTTTTTTTTTTTTTTTTCATAGGGACAAATAGTAAGGGCTTTTAGATTTAATCATTCAACTTGGAAGACATGGTTACCGGCAAGAACTTAATTGGATCCAAAAATGATCATGCTGCACTGAGGCCTGAATTCCAATTCATCTTGTCTAAGGATTGGATTTTATCATAGTAAGCATCTATATGCAACACTGCTTGGTTTGATACAACTCACAGCCACTCATGCATCAACGAAACTTTTCACTTCCCCCAACCCAAAAAAACCAACAAATTAATGTATAACTTTCAGCGCAAGAAAACAAACCTGAATTTCTTTAGGGAGCTCTCTATAATGGTTCAGCTTGTTTCGCATGACTCGCAATAAGTCTCGAACACTGTCAAATTTGTACCGCCTATACTGACCGATGTTGCTGATAAATGCAGTTTCGATCCTTTCATTCCATTTCCCGCCTAATGCCACCAGTCTGATACTTTCCAATGCTCGCAACAGATTAGAATGAGTCTCTCTATCCTCCAATTCTACCCTGTCACTAGTATCCCGAAAGAATGACAGTCTCATCTCAGAACTCCAGAACAGAGGATGGTGCAAAACCTCTGATGCCTTCGGCCTGCAAGCAAATTAGAGCACTTCATGTCGGAGTATATCATGCAGTGAAGCTCAAATGAGAACATAAGATCACTGTATGCAATTAACGATGAACAAATGGCACGGTCAACTAGTAACTCATTTGTGGTGTTGCACATTATAATCCAGGACGATTTTCTTACTTAGCAGTAATAACAACTCTAGTAATGTGTAAATGGAATCAGAAAAAAAAAAAAAAAAATTCACTTGTACTTTTACGAACATCAACAAATTCAAAGTGATGAACTCAAGCTTGTCCTGCTACCAGAAGGCCTCACAGAAACTCTGGCATGAAACTAGAAGCGCTTGACGAGAGGTCAAGGCCAACCAGACTGTGACATACTTCAATCTATAAACTTAACCACAAATAGCTGGTAACAGCTTGCTTGGTTCTGGTTCTGTGCCTTCAATTGCTACAGGAACAAAAACGAACTCTCCCAATTTAATGAAGCATCTAGGTGCTCCATTATTTTGTGAGCAATAATTTTAGTCAAATGCAGTACACCCCACCAAAAAAAAATTACTCATCATAAAAAGATATAAGCTATAATGGTCAAAAATGATTCGAGATTTTGCAGGTTGAAAATTTATAGTTTCACACCAAACCATTATCACTTACCAAAAAGAAAGTATAGCCATTTTGATGAAATGTAATGGTCATACCTTAATTCAGGGTCAGGGTTTAATAAACAAGAAATAAGATCCAGAGCTTCAGGCATATGTTCCACCAAAAAGAGGTCCCTTTGGTTCTTCACAATGTTGATATCACGTTCGAGATGATCGCCAAATGGATGTCTGCCTCCAGTGATGCAGAAAAAGATGACACAACCTAAACTAAATAAATCCACAGCACGTGTTTGGCGCCCATGAAGAAGTTGTTCTGGTGCCTGCCAACCAGAACTACCACAACCTGTAATAAGTCATTAACATTTATGTTAATGTCTGAATAATGGTTTGGGTCTTGCTGAAAGATAATTAAGATATAATACCACAACGCACACTCAGAGAATTCATGACACACTGCTCCTAGATTATCTATAGTTTGATCATAAACCTCCAAGCAACAATTATCACAACTTGGGCTCTAAAATTGAGGCCTTAATCACAAGACAGAAAGGTTGTCCAATTGGAATTGTCAGAACAAGGATTTTTTAAAGAATCATCATCACATAATGGCTCCTGCAGGTAGTCAGTGATGAACATGGGTGCAGGCCATCAACACAAATTGACAGAAAAAATAGGTAAGAAAACTTACCAGTAGCATGAAGACCCAAGGAAGACATGTTCTCTACAAGGCGCTTGCTAATGCCCATGTCAGACAACTTTGCACATAATGATCTTTCCTTAATTATCAACACATTCTGAGGCTTTAAGTCGCGATGAATTATACCCAGTTCATGCAAGTGCACAAGCCCAGAAACCATATCCCTGTACCACAAAAAGAAGATTGAGGATTACGAAGATGGTACTTAAGAGTCTAAAATATGTGAAACAAATATCTACTAACTGTAAACTGAGCAAGGGAATTAGCCTACAATCACACTGGAGTCTAGATAAGCACAAAAACTTCTTCAAAGCAATAAAATCAAATATCAAACGGAACATGTTTCATCCACCTAGTCGCTAAACTTATGGCCAGTTCAGAGGACCTACGGCATGAATAGGAGCAATTCAGAAGACTTCTGGGACTCGAAGGGATATCACAACATCTTGTAAAGATGTAGAAATACAGGAGCACTGAGATATCCCTTCTTCTTCTTATTATAATTACTTTTATTATCTAGCACAACACTATCTATTGGAATTACATTATTTACAAAATCCTCAAAGTGTTCCCACCTGATGAATTGAAGTAAACTCATCTCAGATGCCAAGAGAGGCATGTAATTCAAACACAAGACAAGGAAATGTGCAAACATGCCCGAGGCAAGCTCAATGAGTTATGACCAGTGAATGGTTGAAGGTCTCAAGTTAGGTGCTTGGGTTTGCAGCTTTATGTGACATGACAGTCAACAGAAATATCACTTACTAGTTGCCAGGAGATTGAGAAAAGATGAAGAAGACACATAAACACATACTAAAAACAAAGCCAATTGCAATCATTTAAGAATGATAAAAAAAAAAAAAAAAAACTTTCCCATCAACCAAGACATGGTAACAATCTTTTGATGTGAAACATTGCATCATAAGACTTCTGACAAACCTCATAATCTTTAATAGCAAAGGTGAGGGGCAACCATTTGCTTTCCACAAATCAAGACCTTGCATGATATCCTTCACCGAGGCCAAGCTGGCTTTATACTCAATCATACCTCCCATGGCTTGGCCCCCATTGACCATTGGGCATCGTGAACAATCTAAGTAAATCTGGATCAAATCATCCAAGCTGCAATTACAACGCTCTAAAGAGAGATAGACAAAATCTTGATCATACTCTACTCCATACCATCGTACAATGTTTGGGTGCCGGTCAGATGCAATAAGATTTTGAATTTCTTTAAAAGCCACATTATTATGAACTTGGACAAGACGTTTCACAGCAACTGGTCGACCTTCATATATTCCCTCAAGCACAACAGTACCATTACTTCCCTTAGCAATTTCTGTGTTTGATACAAATAACTTACCTATCCTTCGTCCATTACTGCAACCATCCAGAAGTTTATTAAGGTGCAATGACATTTTATTTTCACCATCAACAACTGTAAATACATCCCCATTTTCAGATGAAACATGCTTATCCTTTCTCTCATCAACGTCATTCTTTCCCATTTTTCTCATTTTCCTCTTCTTGGAAGATGCATTTTTTGAGCTAGAATCACAGCGTTGCTCATTCAACAAACCTTGTTCCTTAGCCACCCAATCATAGCCTTTAACAAGGCCAACAAAAAGGATGATCATGAACAAAATGACAAAAAATGGTGTTGACCATTCAAGAAACATTTCCAACACAAGATTAAGAGAAATTCTCATGCCATGTACATCCACAATCCCTGCATCATAAATCTCCGTTGAAGGTAGTGGAAGCATTACTTCTCCATCATCATGAAAGTCTACAAATTTATCAACCTTGGGCAGTTTAGGAATCATCAGACCGGAAGGAGGCACTGGGAGCATCATATCTCCAGGAAGTCCTTCAGACTGAGAGAATCCTAGCAAAGTATGACTTCTATGGCGGAAAATAGGGCCTCTTGTGTGACATGGCATGGGCATACTGAACTCAATACCAGTTTGAGAAACAATCTTATCTGGAAAAATCAATGGATTACCACTAGAAGCATCTAAGCAAAGTAAAGAAGCCCCAACTTCACCAATTGTCATATTCCAAGAAATTTTGTCAGAGTCTCGAGCAAAAGACACCAACAAATAATCTGTCCTTGTGATGTGTAGTCGCAAATTAACATCTGGGTTCTTAGGACCAGACTTTACCAACTCCTTATTGGCTGTAGTATATGAGACACTCCATATTTCATCACTCGCCAATGTTGACGAAGGATCAACTCTAAAGGTGCGGATCAGCTTTCCAGTCCTAAGATCAACCTCAAACACGGTAGTTTTCTTAGAACCGAGTGTAACAGCTCCATCCTCTGATATGTATGGCGTATTTTTGACAAATTCATCAATAGACATCGGAAGTTTCTGCATTAGCAACAGTGAAACAATAATTCGGCATATAAAGATTGTAAATTTGGAAAAATGCTGTACTTATAGACAACCCATTATGCAACATCCAGAAGCATTAATTGATCAGAAAACAATAAGATCTATGTACATGACAGTTTCTAGTAATTATTGAAGTCAAGTAACTGCAGATCCTAAAAAGTCCAAGGTAACAACACATTCATTCAATTCAATACCAAATTCTTCCTCAATGACACTCTTACAGAATTTTTTTTTTTCCCATTCACAAGATAAAAGTACCTGTAGCAAAGAATAACACGAGTTGTACAAACTGAAACCCACAAGAGCTTTTTTGTTGAAAATTTTGTTGTTTCTTGATAACTGACCACTTATCAGTTTAATTTATTGTGCCACAATAACCACCTGATCTTTATATATAATCTGTCTTTTGCTTCCCTCACACCAGAAGAACAGAATGCCTATAAAGAACTTCTTAGAATGAATATGGCTCTAGGATCCGCTAACATGAATGGATTAATTTTTCCACATCAGCTACCACAAAATGTTAAAATAAAAATCTTCCTTGAATAGCTTTCAAATGTGTTAAAACATGAAATTTATGTTCCCTAAGAGATGAACTGAGCAGCTAGACAAGATTAGCAAGTAAATGTGATTAAGTTTGTCAAGATATGCAGATATGGATCTGCCATCAGAAGGGCATTGATATATCCAACATGGAAAACATACCAAGACATACCTTGATATATCCAACATAGAAAAGTACCTTGACATATCCAACACGGAAAACATACCAAGACATACCTTTCTACCAAATTGCTCACTGTGCATATACAACTCCCAATCATCTCCACAATCTATAAAGAATCTGCCATTTCGGTCAGATGCATTTTCTTTATCATTATCCTGGTCAAAAGGAGCCTGATATGAAGTATAAATTGGTGTTCCTGATGCAAAAGACCAGATGACACTCTTAGAATTACTCTCCACCAAATGGATTGTCCCATCGACGCCAGCAATCAGTGCAGTACTATGTTCACTGCTCCCAAGGAAAACCAAAGACAAGTAGATGCAACAGAGTCAAATACTCATCCCCCATGATTCATTATATGACAAGTGAAAACTACAAAGAACAAAGTATGTCTTGGACAGGGAGAGGGGATAGGAGAAGATGCTGGAGGAGAGGGGTTATAAATTCCAAGGTTTGTAGAGTTTTTTTTTTTTTTTTCCCAATTAAAAAAAGGGGATGGGGAAAAGGTTTGAGAGGGTTCCTTACCCTCCTCTCAAACCCCAACTTTTCAATTCCCTAAAATCGGTGAAATTTGAATAGAGAGGGTACATTGTTTTTTAACTTTCTTATACTTTCCGCTCACACTTAATAATTCATTGAAATATCAACAATGTATTACACAAACCCTTGCATGCTTCTATTGTCAAGCAACATAATATATTAACCCCTCGTCTGTTTTCCAACCCACAATCCATACCCTCCTTTCCTTACTTTTTATTTTTTTGAAGCACCCAGACAAAGAAAATGACAAAAACCATATTATCTATTCTTCCTCCTTTCCCTCATATCATATCATCTCCTCTCCTCTCCCTCCAAACTTCCCAACCCATCGTGAGTTAAAGCCCAGCGATTTGCTCTCCGAGAGCATGAAAAACAATAACAACTAACTCAAAGTCAATCAAGAGTTTCAAGTGGCCAGAGAAACTACTGTCTAGAACTACAGCACGCCAATTCAAGCATGTAACCCAACCCCGCTGCCAGATCATTATAATCATCAAATAAGAAAGAGAACTATGAACTCACGGGGTCAAAGACAAGAGAGATCGCCCTGGACTTCGAGACACGCCGTCCCCCAGAGAATTCCAGAGCAACACCTCGCCTACGGCGCTCAAAAACATCGAAATTACGAGTATCAATAACATGGAAGCCAGAGAATCGAAATGGCGTTTCATCTTTGAAACGAGGTGAATCGGAAACCAATGTTGAGGGGTTTGAGGAAGAGTTGTCTGGGAGCCGTGGCGCTAAGGAGGAGGAAAAAAGTGGAGACTTTCGTACGTCATGGAAGAAGACAAAGTAGTGCCAACATCGAAGAAGATTCCAAGCTTGTTCCGACGCTGCAATTTTAGGATGTCCGTCTCTTAAACCCACCGGCTTGTTTCGGGTTTTCGGCTGCCAGACGCTGTCGCATAAGTTTCGCATAATCCAATCAACAGCCTTGCCAATGTTGACTTGATACTTTTTTTTTTTGTTTGACTTGATAATGGTAATTACCATGTGTGATTCCAATATTTTGTTTCCCATTTTTCTATTCTTGTTTTCATAAAATACTTTCGAAATTGACATGATTTTTGTATTTAAAAATGGTGTATTTGAATATATTATATTGTCAATATTTTGGTGTTGAGTTTTTTTACGAGATAATATATTTTTTTCATTATTAACTTTTCAAAAAAAATATTTTTGTAACCAAATGTTAGAGTTCAAGCTTTCAAGAAGTACCATATTTTTTATAAACTAAATTTTTCAATGTGAATACAGAAAGTTATGACCTTTTCTTGTTATACATATGCTAGATAGTTCCGTATCTTGTCACAAGCGAGACAAGAAAAACTTCCGCCTGTATAAACGTGGGCGTGACAGGTCAACTTTTTGAAAAATGATTCAAACTCGTAACAAGTGGTGTTGAAGCCAATCGGCAATTCCACCTTATGCTTTTGCACCAAGCACCAAGCACCTCATTGTAATGTAATAGGTAGGCAAATGTAGTTACATTAAGAGTATAACATAAATTTTAGTGGAAAAGATGTTGAGGATTTTCTTCTCACATTAAAAATAAATGCAAGTGGAGATTTTGTTCATATAAGTAGACAAGGAACTCAACCATACTCCTCTCGTTGATTCGGTCTTATAGGATGAAACTCAAGCCCATAACATCAACCATTCTTAAATGATTAAATGTATTAACATGAAAGGATCTTTTTAATTATAAAACTGCATCTCTCTTTTAGTGACTCTTAACTAATTCTTCAAATGTTACATTTTGGCTAAAAATGTCTTGTACTATCGATGTTTTAGTCTATAATTCTGCTCAAAGACGACCGAATTGTTTTAATATTGATTTAGAACAATTTGTGAAATTAATAATGACGATTGTTAAGTGTGGAGCAGCCCAGTATGATCAAAACTAAATTTCCAACGAGGGAACCAAAGGGCAAAGGAACTCAACCAAAGAAAACGGAAAAAAGAAGACCGTAGAGAAAAGGAGGGCCGAGGCGAGGGCAGCAAGGAGAAAACCCCCCCGAACAGCAGCCCGTCGATCGGAAACAACTAATCCCGACGGCAGCGAAGGCAGGGACTGTCCTGCGGTTTAGTAGAAGCGAAGCCTTTAGACTCAGCGTTCGCGAGAGATAGAAGATAGAGCACGAGCGAGCCTGAACACTGCCTCTGAAAGATGTTGCACAGCAAGACATTCGTTAAGAAAACCAGAGGCGGCAAAGTGAACAAGGTCTTTTACACTTTTCCTAACCCTAGTTCTTACTTTTCGTTTTTCTCTATTAGCCTCGATCAAATTCTTTTCTTTTCTTTTTTTCTGTTTATTGGTTTCGGTTTCGGGTTCGGGTTCTTCTTCATTACAGCAAGTGAGAGAGCACTATCTCAGAGACGATATCTACTGTGGAGCTCACGTTTGCAAAGTTTGCGATTCTTCCGCTGCTCGTTTGAGTCCTTCTGCGTCCACTATACTCGTTCTCGATACCAATGTCGTTCTCAATCAGGTGAGAATCAAATTTCGTCTTTCACGCTTACTTATATTTTTGCCTACTTTTTGAAGTTTTTTGTTTGGAATTGTTTCCTTGTAGATTGACTTGCTTGAGAACCCAGCGATTGCCGATGTCGTCATGCTATCGATCGTGCTGGAGGAGGTCAAGAACAAGAACATGTCGGTGTACAACAGAGTTAGAGCCCTTTGCAGCAATTCCTTAAGGAGGTTTTTTGTGTTTGCCAATGAACACCACAAGTAAGCTGCTTTGCTTTCTCATTTCGTTGTTCTATCTATTTGAATGTTTCTACCGGCGTGCGGTCACCATGGCTTCTATGGTGTTAGCTTGCAATAAATAAGGTGACATTTTTTGTCATGCTCTGTTCAATGGAAATGCCCCTGAGCACTTAGTGTCTCTACTGGTGTTTGGTACGTACTTGAAGCATGCCCCCATCGGGTAGTCGTACAATTTTCATAGGTTGTGCTGGTGTAATCCTTTTGGTTCTCGTAAATCATAAGGCCTACTGTACATGGAATATATGCGTGATTGCTTGAGTTTGCAAAAAAATGTGGGTTTTTATTTGCATTTTCCTTTTTAAATTCATGGTTATCCAGCAGTTGTGGTTAGTTTCTTAAATTCAATTTGATTTTGTGGTCATTGCTTATGTTTATCTTTCGTTGTTGTTGGTGATGTTATTCTTCCCACTGGGTTTCTGCATCATGTGACGTTGTCTCTGCTTCTCTCTTTGTAGGGATACTTTTGTAAAGGAGATGAACAAAGAAAGTAACAACGATCGTAATGACAGAGGTTTGCTCTTTGAATTATTACAGATTTATGGGAATTTACATATGCTTCACATCCATATGCATTACTTTATGCCAGTAACTTGCATATTCATCTCTACATTCAATTAAAGAAGATCCTTAAGCAGTTCTCACCCAATAAGTTTGCACTTTCCATTCGATGGAAGCCCTTTGAGCTTGAAAGTTTAGTTCCTAGATACAAAATTACAAAGGGGATCGTATTGCAGAAATTTGAACATTAAAGTAGAACTTAACTTTTTGTACCACTAATTTCTCTTTCTTGCAAATAACCACTAATTTCAGTTAATCATAACTATCTTCTCTCCTTCCTCACCAACATTTCTGAAATCTAAAACTGTATTTATGCATATATTCAAGTAAGTGATAATCCCTGCATGGTAGCTATAATTTTTATTTAATTTGAGATGGCATTAACAAATATCTGAGTCTTGACATCTGTAAGGCTCATTTCAGCTATTCGAGTGGCTGCGCAATGGTATCAAAGTCATCTTGGTGGCGCAGCTCAGGTGTTACTTATAACTAATGACAGGGAGAATAAGAGGAAGGCTATAGAAGAGGGTATCCCTGCAGAGACAAGTAAGAATTATTTGTTATAGTTCTGGCATTCATCACCAGCATCAATATTGCATAGTTCTCGTCCACATTTACATCGATCATTATAATGATTATTTACTTTGTTGTGAAGCTTACTTGTGAATTGTTGTCTTCTTCTCAGTTGAATCATATGTGAAATCATTGGGTCGGACTGATTTGCTTGACCTGCTAGTCCAACCTGCATCAGAAGATGTCAACATGGAAGAAATTGAAGATTTTAGACCATCAAAGAGAAAAATAATTTATGCAGAGGTTTGTTATTTGAGTTTGCATATCTACATACGTAATGGGTTTGGTTAGTTATGAGCTTCTTTGAAAGAAAGATGTGGTTTCGTAATTTTATTGCTTCTCATTCTCATTTCAGCATAAGCCCATGTCAGAGATTACCTCTGGGTTGCATCGTGGAATATACCATCAAGGAAAACTTCGTGTTAACCGCTATAATCCTTTTGAAGCTTATGTCGGGAGTGAGAGCATTGGTGATGAGATAATTATTTATGGGCGGGGAAACATGAATAGAGCTTTTGATGGTGACATAGTGGCGGTAGAACTTCTACCTCAAGATCAGTGGCATGAAGAGAAATGTCTAGCTATAGCAGATGAAGGTATGCTACTCCTCAAACCTTTAGAGCCTCTTAGAAGGCAGGCACTTGTTTAAACACACTTATTTTTCTGGCACATGCCTGCTGTAGGAGCACCTTCAACTGAGAAAAAGAGAAAGAAAAAAAAAAAAAAAGTGTAAAGAGTTGCTTAATTGTGAAGGATAGTGGAAGGATCCTTCTTGTTGTGTTTAGTCCCATCCATTTCAGAAGTTATTTCTATTTCTATATCCATTCTTCCTCACTCAGGTGGAAGAAAGTTCATTAAATTGTGTGAGTTCCTGATCTCTGCTCCTAGGGTCTGCTATGGTTACTTAGCTCTTAATTTCAGGAGAGTTATCTATGCTATTGTTGTGTGGTTTTAGATGAAAGCTTAGATAAAGTGGGCTGGAAGACTACTGGACCACTTTCAGCTCAAAAGCCATTATCACCATTTAAAACTCTTCTGGAGCACATGGTGTTTCCACTGATTGGAATCATACAAATAAAATACCATTTTTTGTAAAGAAAGAGGCAAGATATGTCGTGGATGTCTGCTTCACTCCTGACTCTTGCTTTTTTGCTTACTCCTTTTAAATATTTCCAAGTTTTTTAAGAAAAGTGAGGTTCATTCATTTTAATGAAAGTAAGTTCATTTACTTGATGCAATTTGTATGTAGAAGTAGTAATATTAACGTTAATGGATTTTATATTGGCAACAAGATCTCTGCAGATTCAAAATGGAAATATGTATGTCTAGTCTTGTCCGGATTGGTATTTAAGTTTTTATAGCTAGTGTTGGTATAAAATTACTGGTCCGTTCTTTGTTCTTGAAGTTTCTTTTGGGATGGAAAATGGGCAAAGTAACAATAAGAAGGACATAGAGGGAAACTCTTTTGCAGAGAGAAAGTGAATCAGAACAGGAAGGATATTGCAACATCAAAAGAATGAGTCCCAAAAACAGACACAAAGGACCTTTATTGGTCTAGGGTATCAAAGCCTCTAGGAAGTTGGGGTTTTCCTTGACATATGAATATTTGTAGGAAGACAGAAGGTGTTTGCCTGCACAAGTTGTCTTTCAAAAAGTGGTTGTAGTTGAGGGTAAATGGATATTTGTCTCTGTACCATTTCAAACTTTGCTTTTGGTTGAGAGTAAACTTGACCCTCTATCCCAACTTCATCCTCCTTTCCTTCTCTCTTAAGCAGAAAAAAAAAAAAAAAAAAAGCACTTAAAAAGACTCTTTTACCACCTTGCAGAGGATGAGGAAGAAGATGTTCATCTGGCCCCAGGCAGTGCCGATGACGCTCCTAGAACTGCAATCCTAGTGCAAGGTTCTGTTGGAGATGCAAATGCTGTCCCATCTCGTCCCTCAGGCCGTGTTGTTGGTATTATAAAGCGGAATTGGCATTCGTAAGTTGGCTTCTTATTCAGAGCCCTTCTGTGTTACTTGACAAAGATATTTTGATTGAAGTAGCACGTGCAGTTATAATTTGGTCTATATATGTTTCCATTGAAGATTGTGGGATCATGGTAGGCCAGGATTGACTTGCTAAAGTCCCAGGACCATGCTTTATGCATCCATTTATCTGCCTATTCTCACCTTTTGTTGGATTCTAATTCCTGTTGATAAACTAGTGGGTATTTTTCTCTTAATTGTCTGATATTTTTTTGCCTCAATATATATGAATGTGGAACTCGATATCTTTTCTTATCATGTGTGTCTACATTTTATAACTAGTTTGCTTTGGGTGTGCCATCCTTCTGTGCATCGCACTGGACTATCAGCATCTAAATGTTGTCAAGACTTCAGATTTAATATTTTTGCTTTTATAAATAGTTTGCTTTGGGAGTACCATCCTTAATGGTACTGTGTTATAGGATCTAAATAATGTAGAGACTTCTGATTTAATAGTTTCCCTTACTATCAGCATCTAAGTGGTATAAAGACTTCTTAGTTAATATTTTCCCTCATCTACTCTTGCGACGTGCATATCTGGCAAAGGGAAGTCAATGAACTCTGATTATGCCCTCCTCGGATTATGCTTGCGGTTAATCTGTGTCATATTTAGGGCTGGCTAGGTGCATGCTAATCACATGGTTATTCATAGTGCAACTTTTATTGAGTCTTATTCTTGTGGATCAAAAAGTACTTATGTTTTCTATAGTTCACTAATTATTCATATTTTAGCTACCTAATCTTGTTTAATGCTCTTGCTAGTGTCAGCCTCTTGCTGACATTTTCTGTAATGGGTTCATTTTTCTGATACAAGTGCGGATAATTTTGTGCAGTTACTGTGGATCTTTGGAGCCAATGCCTATGCCTGCAGGTAGTGGTGGTATTGCCCATGCTTTATTTGTCTCTAAAGATCGGAGAATTCCAAAGATTCGGATCCAAACTCGACAGCTTGAGAATCTTCTCGACAAGAGAATTATTGTGGCGGTTGATTCTTGGGACCGCCAATCTCGATATCCTTCTGGTCACTATGTACGGACCATAGGAGAAATAGGAGACAGAGATACTGAAAGTGAGGTATGTATCTCAGTTTCCTTCTGTGGCTACCATGTGTGGACCTTGAGAGAAATAGATTTGAGAGGCATTTTTGAGGGAGAGAGAGATCTTCTTTCTTTTGTGGATATACATATCAACTGACTGACAAATTTAGATGAAGGGAAGATCAATTAGTTTTGTGGGTGCTGCAGGTGGTCTTGATAGAGAATGATATAAACTCAAGACCATTTTCTTCTCAAGTTCTAGCATGCTTACCACCATTGCCATGGTCTGTGTCTTCTGGAGATTTGGCAAATACTATTAGGCAGGATCTGCGACATTTGCGTGTCTTTAGTGTGGATCCTCCAGGCATGTTGCCTATTCATTCATCTTTTCCACTGCATTATCAGTCATCCTTTACGATGTCTCTTCCTGGTTTCATATATTGTTGATTGTTTCACTATGAAATTTCTTGATGGCGGAAAATTTTCAGTTTATTTAATTTTAGATGACATATTTCGTTTGATCTTAAATAGCATATTGTGTCTCTTTCTGATTTGTGCAGGATGCAAGGATATTGATGATGCACTCCATTGTACATCTCTTCCAAATGGAAATTTTGAAGTTGGAGTTCGTATCCAATAACCTGCTAAAATGTTAATACAAATGTGGTGTTAGGATGGATTGCATTTTCAGGTTTAGTGCATTTAAAGGAAGATGTATGTTTTTATCCATTGGTTTCAAAAGGGAAAATCTTTGGATCTCACTAGTTTGTTATTAGTACCAAGTTTTTTATCTCACATTTGGTTGATATAAGATTTTTCAAATGGTATTCTTTTTGTGGACATTGTAGCAGCTTTGAAGGAAATTATTTAACCACTTACATTTATCACTGTTTTACACATTGCGTTACATAGCAATTTTAGGTAAGATGGCTTGGATGTTCAATTGTTAGTCTGCTCTACATATGTTTCCTTGTGAATGTCTGAGATATAAGTGTACACATGTGACGCAACATGTATCTTTAATTACATTCAATTTAGATATTGCCGATGTCACAAATTTTGTGCACCCTGGCACCCCACTTGATGATGAGGCTGCACAAAGGGGCACATCTGTATACCTTGTTGAGCGACGGATTGACATGCTTCCAAAACCTCTGACAGAAGGTTAGCTGTTTGCCTCCACTTCTTTGCATCTTATGATTTATGCTATATATATAGCGTTGCTTGTTCTTGCCATTGATCGTTTTTGGCTGTAAAGCTCATTCAGTTTAGTTTGTACCTTGCAGACATATGTTCTCTTCGAGCTGATGTGGAAAGGCTAGCTTTCTCTGTTATTTGGGTATTTTTACATCAAAACTACCAGTTACTTCTAGTTTTGTTTCTTTTCTAAGAAATAAACATTTCTCTTATAAATGAATGCCTTAGAAGGAGAAAAATTCCTGAGATCTGCAATTTTTTAACCGGTAATTTTTTATAAGAAAAAATAAATAAATTCATGTTTGTAGGTGCACTTGCTTGTCTAGCTAATCATGTCTGAGATGTGTTGTTATTTAGTTTCATACTTAAATTCTTTCCTAATTTCAGGAGATGACACCTGAAGCAGAGATTATCTCTACGAGATGCACAAAAAGTGTTATAAAATCTTGTGCAGCATTGTCTTACATTGAAGCTCAGGCAAGGATGGATGATAGGTGCTGTTCTATTCCAGTTCCGATTGATTTCTGCTAATGAAACTCAGTTGTTAGAATGCTTCTTTAGCAACACGTACAAACCTTCGTTTCCTCTTCACTTATACTGATCATGAGTCTTTTACTTAAGAAGCTTGACACCCTTACTGGAATTTCCCGTCCGATACTGGTCTTTACAGCTAATTGACTAAATTGCCCTTTTCTGGTTTCTATATGGAACAAATAATGGCCTTGTCACCTGTTTTCTTGTTGGTGGCTGTCAAACTTTATGATTTCAGTGTCAATTGACAAATTGCTAGTTCTTGTGTTCAATACTTAGTACTTGGTTTTCTCATTAATTGTTTAACTACCGACACAGGTTGTGGCAGGTTTCAGCTTTTCTTTTAACATGTATCTTCTGTACTATTGTCTTGTTAGAGTGAAATAGTTTTATTTGTCCTTTTTGATTGCTGCTAATCACAAAACCTGAGAGGGCGAGATTGAGAATGTCTTCTTTGTTCTTTTTGCACTACGAAAGATAATGGAATCATACTTCCCTTTTGATGGTTTAAGTTTCACTTCATTTTGATTTTGAAACTGTTCAATTGCTTTCTTGTTGTTTGCAGTCGATTGGTGGATCCATTAACCACAGATTTGCGAAATATGAATACTCTAGCAAAGGTAAGCATATTTTGGAGAATACTTTAGCTGTTCATGACATGATTGTGAGAATAGACATAGCACCATCTGGATTTCCCTGAAAAATATGGATTTTACTTGCTTGCAGATAATGCGGTTGAGGCGTATTGAGAGAGGAGCCTTAACCCTTGCTTCTGCAGAAGTCAAGTTTCAAATTGACACTGAGACTCACGACCCTCTTGATATTGGTATGCTGTTACGTTAAATATGAAACCAAATTTAAAAATATTTTGAAATATGATGACCTTGAATTACCTGTGCATTTAATTGATCACTTTCTAAATAAATCATCTGGATCCATATCTTCTTAGTGGCCTATTCAAAGGCCAAATGATACTTTTGAAGCATGAATATTGTTCTTCTTTTCGTTTTGACTAGTATAAATGAAGTTTAGGTTTTGGGAAGGTCACATTATTATGTGGTATAGATTTTGTCTTGATTGGTTCCTTTTTCTTTTTTCTCTTTCTCTTTTGTTCTTGTTATCGCTAGCACATGAGTTGTTTCTGCAGGTATGTACCAGATTCGGGAAGCAAACCAAATGGTTGAGGAGTTTATGCTTGCTGCTAATGTTTCAGTTGCAGAAAAAATCCTCAAACATTTTCCTGTGTGTTCATTATTAAGGTAAATTGGTGGTTTTTACATTGTTATCTTTTTTTTCCCTCTCCCCATTTCCTGGAACGATCATTTTGCTTGATAAATTTGACTGAGGACAAAGTTCATAGAAAACTAGATATGTATTGATGTTGGATATGGTCCATAGTTTGGGTAGAAGCTTCATTCAGAATGCACAGAACAACATCGTTTACTAGTTTCTTCTCATTCAGAATTTAATACCAAAGCCAACATTGTGGCAGATTGCTGTTTTCAAACCGTGCCTAACTTATGCTTCCTTATGGTGACTGGTATTGTGTGCAGGCGCCATCCTTCTCCAACCAGGGAGATGCTTGAACCTCTGCTACGAACAGCTGCTGCTGTTGGTCTTAACTTGGATGTCTCCTCATCAAAAGCACTGGCTGATTCGCTTGACCATGCTGTGGTATGTCTTTGTAATTTGACCTATTTAGCTTTAGCATGCTTTGTTTGAGATGTTTTATTGTTTTATTTTTTTCAAATAAAGCCATTTGTGTTGCGTAAGTTACATAGGTTATACAATAATTTGCCAGGGTGATGATCCATACTTTAATAAGCTGATCAGGATACTGGCAACTAGATGCATGACACAGGTAATTTCACGCGAATAATTTAGTAAATTTGTAATTATCTTCTTCAAGAGACATTTCTAAGTTTTCTTTTCGTCCCTGGAGTACAAATTCAGGCAGTTTATTTCTGTAGCGGGGATCTTACCCCTCCAGAATATCATCATTATGGGCTTGCAGCACCTCTGTATACTCATTTCACCTCACCGATAAGAAGATATGCAGGTTAGTGTAATTTCCACACCCCCCCCCCCCCCCCCAAGTGTGGTGCTTGTGAATGTGTGGTACGTGGTATTTATATGTTGATTTTGGTACATGCTGTTCTTGCAGATGTCATTGTCCACCGATTGCTTGCTGCATCTTTAGAGATATATAAGCTTCCAACAATATTCCAGGACAGACCCCAACTTACTAGTATCGCTGACAGTATGGAATACTCTTCCCTGTCAAACTCTTTTGCCATGCTATATGACGGTTCCAACATTCTTCATATTAGTTTTGCTATTGAATTCTGAATAATTGTGCCTGATAGAAGAAAATTTTATTTGCAACTAATTTGCTTGTGCATACATATATGAAAATTACCTTTTCTGTTTGACGAATTTAAAGTGCATTTACTTTCGTGTTCTCTTTTTTGGTGTTGTGAAAATTTTTTATTTGGTTATGCACAAACAATATCTCCTATTCAAAAAATTCAAAGATTTTTCCGGTATTGATCCAACCAAATTAATCTTATATTGGATTTCCCATTATCAAGGTTAGTTCATAGAATGCTTTCTATTGTTTTTAAATAGCCTATCTCTGAAGAGCTAAGAATGTTGGTTGCTGTTAACTTCTTCAGATTTAAATTATCGACATAGAAATGCTCAGATGGCGGGTAGGGCCTCAGTGGAGCTGCATACTCTTATCTACTTCAGAAAACGGTATAAAACATGGGCTCTCTCTCTCTCTCTCTCTCTCTCCCCCTCCGCACTAGCGCTAATGCAAATGTAATCTGTCTTCGCTCATGTAGGCCCACAGACACAGAGGCCAGAATTGTGAAGATAAGAGCCAATGGCTTTATTGTATTTGTACCCAAGTATGTCTCCAACTTCTCCCTCGATTGTTATTTTCTCGCTGTTTATCTGGGCATATATCACTTGTGTAAAATCTTGCGTCAATGATAGCGCTTTTGCTCTGCCAAACTCCTGAAAGAGATAATGAGAAAGAGTTAAAAAGGAAAAATGAAAAAAGCACGAACAAGTGCATTTATGTACCTTGACAAGATAACTAATTCCAAATGATAGTCATCTCTGTTTCGGAAATGAAAAACAAGAGGGATGGGAATTCTTTATTTGGTTATTGTTTTATTTTGCAATGAATCTTAGTGAGCTAGACCATAAATCCTTTAGTCCTTTTATAAGAGAATATGTTTTCTGTGGAAAAAATAGCTCAAATTCGCTATTTGGATTTTGACCCCTTATTATGAAAGAGTGGAAAAGGTTCTTCCTGACATGTAATCTTATGGAGGTTGTCAATAATGTGCTTGTGAAACATGAAGTAGGTATTATTGTATTTCAATTTTCTTTTGTGTTTTCTTTAGGTACGGTATTGAAGGGCCTGTGTACTTGACAACAAGAAGCGAGAAGGGCGGTGGAGAATGGTATGTAGATGAGCAACAGCAGAAGATTAAAAAGATGGATGGTAGTGTTTCTTTTAGCGTTTTGCAGACAGTAAAAATCCACATGGAGGTTGTGGAGCCACAACCCAACCGGCCAAAACTCCAGCTTACCCTTATTTAGATGAGTCCATGACATTTTCCATTGTTTTCACTAGCGAGATGCTTTTGGGTTTTATAGTTGGTTTAAAACATTTTAAGTATAGTCCTGTTGAAAAGAGAAGTGTAGGGATTATGTAATACACAGCTTGACTTGGTTTATAGATTGATTTATTTAATTCTTGTCTTCCTGGTTATGTGTGACTCTAATGGTAAAATGTAGTCTGCTAGGCAATGGTGTGAGAAAATGAATATTCATCAAAGCTGTCATTTGATCGATGATTAGTTTTTGGGTATTGTATTGCAAATACATATGCAACAAATATAAAAAAGATAAAAGGATTCATAAAGCTTAGGATAAAAACGGCAATATACCCCCCCCCCCCCTGAAGTTTTTATACACTAGAGAGTTGTGATAACGCCACATAGGATTTATCATTGTAATGGTTCACCAAGTGACATAGCACAAAGTATTTTTCAAAGTTTTGTATTTTATATAATTGAAGAAAAGTTTTAATTGATAAATCAAGCCAACTAGTCTTACAAGATTTTAATCTAATGCAACAATGTAAAGAGAAAGAATATATCCTATGATCAGCTCCCTGAGGTCTAGATCTTCTCCAAATTTGATTTGAAATCAGGCGTTTGGCAAATTTGGAGTAAAATCCAAGGAGCGGCCCAGATGGCTACTAGCCGATCATACAAGGTCGCAACAGCATGCGACTTCGAGGACATATCAAAAATCTACAAAATCACTAGTAGTATTTTCCACCCCATGGTGAGACTCCTATGGTATGATATTTTCGTGGCGTGAAAGGGGGTCTCCTCAAGACAAGATCCACATGTAGACTGTCGACCACACAGTCATTGCAAGGGCTGCAACCACGTATGTCCACAGAAACAGAACCGAACATTCTTCTTGAGCCACATCAAAAAGCTGGGTCATGGTTCCTGCAAAATCATGTTGTTCGATTGTCAATGACAAGAAGGGATGAAGAAATGATACACAGCATAGCGGTTGTGTTATGTGGATCACTAACCAATATTCATGGCAGGAGGCAGGCAGAACTGGATCATCAACACAAAGTGGTATAGAGGGTCCAAGGGGAGGAAGCCAAGATTAGCTGCTCCTTTGACAACCAAGATACCGATTCCAGGAAGCAGTAAGTATCGAACCAAAACCACTCCGATGATGATTGAGAGCTTGATTTTTGACGAACGTAAGCCTATATCAGTTCAAACACTGTAACCAGTTAGACCTTGCTTCCCCCCTGATGTGGGTTTTGAGGTTGAGCAGGATGATCAGAGTTCTCTTTACCTTGGGTAAGGTTGCCTCCTAGTATAAGAGTGATGCAAGGAATTGTCCCATCCCTATACACAACTTCTGCTGTCACTTTGTTGTTGCATTTCTAGGAAGAAATTCAAACAGAAGAGTCTACTCTAGCTGATACATACCCGAGTAATTGAACAGAATCCTGGATCACACGCAGCGGGGCATCGTCGCCGACCATCAGGTTTCTCAGCCATGTTACTGCCCCAAAGACGAGTCCCACAATCTGACCATAGACAGGGAAGCTATGTACATTAGTGTTTATCGAACCTCGTTCAACTGCGTAGTCGGAATGTTGAGAAAACTCACAGCAGCTAATGTTGGCGGTGCCAACAGCTCCTCCAGAATCTGGTGAAGAACTCCAATCAGTTTCGTCCAAAGTGACTCATTTTGCGTATCCACCGGGCTGACTGATTCTTGGGCTACAATCTGTTATCAGAGGGGTTTGAATATCCATGCAATAACCAGGTGGTGTTGTTCTGACATGATCTGAAATATAAGGGGACTTACAATTTGGTTTTCAGTGTCTTCTTCGACATTTTTGATCGGTGAGACACTTATAGCAACCTGTTCTTGATCTTCTTCTCCCTTGAGAAGTTGAGTTTCCCCATCAGCATCTAAGTCGTTGTTTGGTACCTTTGAGACCTCCACGTCCGCTTGAAGTGCTTTGAATTTAGTGGCCGAGGTTCGTATCAACTGGTAGGTGTAAGTCCAGATGAAGAAACCACCAAGCTGCAATGACCAATTCATGCAGAAATGAGATCTGAGATACGAAAAGCATAAACGATAGTTGTTAGGAATTGTAAGGTTGCACGTACCGCCATGGAGAAAGATGCGTATGAGATTCCAATAGAGCGACAAATGTCACGATCACCAAATGGGCTTCCATCCTCGTCACACATTGCAGGGACAATAATGAGAAGAAGGTTTCCCAAGTTTCCTGATTAACAAGCTAATTATGAGGATCTAACAACATGAACGGACCCTGAGAAGGTGCTGAAAGCTGTCAACAATGGAAACTACCTGATGAACATGTAGCGATGATCAGGCCTTCCAGATGAGGCTTTGGCCTCAATATTTTTACCACTATCCATCCAAGAATTCCTCCAAATAAGAAGGTAAGTCCAATGTTTACAGGCATAAACCACCTGAAGAGACGATGGGACAAGATAAAGCTAAGGTAAGAACACTTGAAACAAACAAATGTTTTTAGCAGATTGTGGACGCTTGTACAGAAAAACTTGCTTCTGTACAGGGGGTTCAAGTTTCCGATGCAAATATTTTCAGGTCAAGCCTCACTTCATGAAATTAGCTACTAGTTCTCATGAAAAACCAAGGGATGCCAGAGTATTCAAAAAAACTACCAAAAATATGTAAGATTTGCGCTTCATGTCAGCTTAATATGTTTGGAGTTTGAAAAGTTATCCACAGCGTTTGTTTTCTAAGATGGTCAAAACTGATATTGCAATGTCACACTTCACCTCTTTGGAAGTTTCTACAACAGTCCACTTTGCATATTAATCATTGACGACGTTTAATGTTGAATTGATAAATTTCCGTCACTTCATAGAGAAGTGATTCACACAAAAAGAAAATATGGGTCTTTTCTTTGTTCTGCATTCCTATTCCTGATAAGAGAGACGCATATCAAATCGAGGTACGCAATCTAGATCACTACCTTCGAAGTGATCAATGGGTACAAATCAGAAGCATGAAAAAGAATGTCTGATCTGATAGAGGAAAAAGAAATTGATGCACAAAAACCATCAAGAACAAGAGACCATCTTACCATGAAATGATGTCTTGGAGCGTGACAGTCCGGGCCAGACACGCAAAAATCAGCGATGGAGTGAAGACCATGAAGACAATCTGCATAAGCGACAACGAGTACTCATAATTCAAAAAATTATAAGATTGATCTACTCACCATAAAACTAGCTTTCCGTAAGTTTATGTATGAAAGCATTGCATGCATTACCTTGTTTAATGATCTTCGGGCATCCGTAGGGAGAAGATTCAGATACTGAGTTGCCATGAAAGCTCCCAATACACTGATCAGGAGGACTTGCAAGATTGGCATGGATGCCACCTCGAAGAGTGACCAGAAACCCATCCTTGCTTTTCCTTTCCTATGAAACCTGGCAAGGGGGTAGAATATGTGTTTAATTTTCCTTCTGTGGCTTCTTTTGTTTGTAGCTGGGATTCACTTCCAATCTGATATATCAGCTAACTGGAACCTTCTTTGTAAAGTTCAGTTTCGGTTCTAACAGGACAGAAGGAAAATCCTGCAAAACAGCAGCAAAGAGAGACAACCTGTAAGATTTGCGCTTCATGTCAGCTTAATATGTTTGGAGTTTGAAAAGTTATCCACAGCGTTTGTTTTCTAAGATGGTCAAAACTGATATTGCAATGTCACACTTCACCTCTTTGGAAGTTTCTACAACAGTCCACTTTGCATATTAATCATTGACGACGTTTAATGTTGAATTGATAAATTTCCGTCACTTCATAGAGAAGTGATTCACACAAAAAGAAAATATGGGTCTTTTCTTTGTTCTGCATTCCTATTCCTGATAAGAGAGACGCATATCAAATCGAGGTACGCAATCTAGATCACTACCTTCGAAGTGATCAATGGGTACAAATCAGAAGCATGAAAAAGAATGTCTGATCTGATAGAGGAAAAAGAAATTGATGCACAAAAACCATCAAGAACAAGAGACCATCTTACCATGAAATGATGTCTTGGAGCGTGACAGTCCGGGCCAGACACGCAAAAATCAGCGATGGAGTGAAGACCATGAAGACAATCTGCATAAGCGACAACGAGTACTCATAATTCAAAAAATTATAAGATTGATCTACTCACCATAAAACTAGCTTTCCGTAAGTTTATGTATGAAAGCATTGCATGCATTACCTTGTTTAATGATCTTCGGGCATCCGTAGGGAGAAGATTCAGATACTGAGTTGCCATGAAAGCTCCCAATACACTGATCAGGAGGACTTGCAAGATTGGCATGGATGCCACCTCGAAGAGTGACCAGAAACCCATCCTTGCTTTTCCTTTCCTATGAAACCTGGCAAGGGGGTAGAATATGTGTTTAATTTTCCTTCTGTGGCTTCTTTTGTTTGTAGCTGGGATTCACTTCCAATCTGATATATCAGCTAACTGGAACCTTCTTTGTAAAGTTCAGTTTCGGTTCTAACAGGACAGAAGGAAAATCCTGCAAAACAGCAGCAAAGAGAGACAACCTGGTCATGAGAATTCAAAACAAAGTCATAAAGTTAAGACAGACAGGGTCATAAGGAAACCCGCCATAGCTAAAAGTAGCCTTTAGGACAGTCACAACCTGCATAAATGTGAATGAACAAAGGTCCAAAACTTGGGGGAGGAAAGAACCATGAAGGTACCTCCACTTGTCAGGACTTGGGAGTACGGCTTCGATGCGCCACCGTTAATGGCGCGTGTCCGTCGTGATTATTTTGTATAAACATCCTCAGTATCTTTTTTTATAGAAAAGTATGTTTTGGTTGGACCACTTATTATGGCTCGAAATTAGAAACCCAGAGGAATCCCCAATCTTAAGCACGACGCGGGGCATAGTTCACCAAACAGCTTCAAGCCCTGACATGGAGAGAAAGGTGGTATCTGGGGAAACAAGTTCGGCTCAATTATTGAGAAAAGTTAAGCAGTTACACGTATTATTACGCAATCCTACCAACTGGCATGGATAAACATTAACTTCTTTCGGTGATTATACTAGTTTCAGAGTTGGGATTGATAGATAACTGGGATGAAGAAGATGAACAAGTTGCAGACACAATCATTACAAAAGCGTACCACTGAACCCGTGAAGATGAAGATGCAGCCAATGGGGTGGTACAAAAGAAAGAAGAAAAAAAAGGGAGGACACCATTTAGCAATCCTTTGGGGTATCTTTCTAAAGAAGATGCCAGTGGCTGACAGGACCCCGTTGGAATACAGTGAATCTACTTGCAGCTTCAAGGGCCCCAATGAACCACGCTTTAACTCCAAGAACATGATAGCTTTGATAGCCATTAAGGATGAAAAGCCAGGGAGCAAAGAATCAAATTGTAGACGGAGAGATAATAGCTTCGAACACGACAAATATTCAGAAGAGCGATGGGGTGTACAGGAAAAGGGAAAAAGAAAGCCTTTACTTCGGGTGAGGCTGTTCAAACCGCAAGCTTCTCTGTCACACACCACAAAATGATTAAAGCTTTAATTAAGAAAAGGCCAAACGCATTTACTGTGCAATTCCTCTCCCCGCTCGAGGAACAGATACGCGTCGGTTTTTTCTCATTGAATGCATCTGACGAAAGGCATTCTTTTTATTGGCTAACAAGGTATTAATTCGTTTTCTAAGGATGATTTGAGGTGAAGACACAAACCAGAAGCCATGAGAAACAGCTCGAAGGGTGCAAAGAAGCCATGGGATTTTCAAAACCATGAAAATCAAACACAACGGGAACCAAAGCTGAAAGAATAAGAGAGGAAAAGCCACAAACCTGCAGCCGAATCTTCTGGGTTGCGAGAATGGAGCTCTAAAAACCACGGTTGAGGACGAATCGCCGCGAAGGATTTGAAGACTCGAGGAGAAAAGTGAAGCAAAGGCCATGAAACACGCCTATTATTTTGGAATAATCCAGTATATATAGAGATTTTTGTAAAGCTGTAAATGAATTCATATTAAGGGCCTTCCTTGAACCTTGTCATGAGCATCCTCATCAGCTTACATATATAGCCAACACGAGTTCGCATCCAGCCAAGAAACAACAAAAGCAGGAGCAAATTCAAACCTAACAAGAGCAAAAAAGTTCACATTTTTAACTTTCAGAACACTGTTGTAGACTCGCAAACGTACCATAATGAGGTTTTACGTGTGGGCTGAGGTTTCACAACAAACGAAAGCTTCAAGTTAGGAAAGCCTACTGGATCACGCAATATAGCAAAGGTTCCAGCTCCAGATAAATCAAGTCACTGTCATGGAGAGTATACTAAGTAATTTCTATCTCCATTAAACTTGGTGCGAAGAGGAAGGTTTTGCCGTCTATGGTGCTTTTGATTACAAATCACGAATAAAAGTAAAATGGTAATTTCTTACAATTTGATCTATAAAAAAAAAAAGTTAAAATATAAATTGGGTTCTTTATGTGTCGACGTGAATGTATTTGAAGAATGATTCGAAGTAAAAGAGACGTCCACAACCTCCCAAGTAGGTGCTGAGTCCTTTGGAACGGGACAAGGATTAACTTACAGGAATTGTCATGTTCCAGCTGGAGATTAAAACGAAACTTAAATATCTATGTCTTGCTTGGGAAGTTCCAATCGAACACCCGAAGAGATAAAGGTTGGATGATGTGTCATGTGTTGTTATAGATGAGACAACCAAGGTCTTCAAGTCTTGACGGCTTTTGTGGATGATAAGGATGAGCTCAAAGCCAATCAAGTTGTTAAGAGAGCCTATATTAATGCTGAATGCT
The DNA here is from genome assembly GCA_028551485.1 of Casuarina cunninghamiana. Classification (NCBI taxonomy): domain Eukaryota; kingdom Viridiplantae; phylum Streptophyta; class Magnoliopsida; order Fagales; family Casuarinaceae; genus Casuarina; species Casuarina cunninghamiana. Next base: position 173,213 of record CM052368.1, on the reverse strand, counting down.
CAGCATCCACTCATCCGTTCCATCAAAGTTATAATGAGTATTTAGAGTCTCACGTCGGTTAGAAGAGTTAGACAAATCTTTTTTATTTTTTATTTTAATAAGACCTTTTAAAAAGAAGTATATTTGAGTCCTTTCATACAATATCAATGCTAGTTCTTCCTTTATGAATTTTAATCCAATCTGACAAATGGACCAATCATTTATCAATAAATAAAAGAGAAAAATACTTGTAATGTAGTGAACTTGTATCTTCCCAAGAAGATGGGACAAAATGGCGTCTTTTCGTCGGCAGGACACTTGCAATTGTGTAGGTGAAAGATAGAATTGTAATTTTCTTTATTTTGTCTTTTTTGTTGCTGGGTGGCATCGAATTTAATCTTTGAAGAAGACATAATCATATATAATCATGGCTTTGACTGGCTAATCGATGAATGTTAAATCCGTCACTTTTTCACGTTTAAGATGATGAGATTTAGTGAGCCACTTCTCTCGTTGAATCAAAGCTATAAGTAAGTTCTATGCATAAGTCTTTAATTGGATTGTAAGAATCAAAGCTATAATTTCTATGCATAAGTGTCTAATTGGATTGTGGGAATCAAAGCAATATAGAACTTATAGCTGCTTTTTATCAGATCAAGATCAAGATCAAGATCAAGATCAAGAGAAAACTGTAAAAATTAGGGATCATGCTTATCAACAATCTGACAGCAAGTACTGAGCAGGCAGTCGTCAAGATGGAATATGCTAGTTCAACACTCCACGAATATCCATCCACGTGTGTAAGAAAGCTTAAAATGGGGCCGTTGAATAACGCATATAAACACTCTGGTTCACGTGACAGAACCCACATGCTGGCTTCTTTGGACTTTTCTTCATCAAGATGAACAACAGCAACAACAACAGAGGCCGACCTGACATACACTGTCATTTATATAAAAAATGACATGTTTATGTATTAACGGATGTCAGGTAAACTCGGCTTTGGCTCATGTTCCAGAGGCTGCCCGAGGTTGGTATGAAAATATTTATTGATATAAATTTTCTGAATATCCACATCTAATACTGTCCAGAAACTCATAATACAGAAAACGAAGAAAATATGTGGCGGTTCTTGAGTGCACGTTGCCCCGTCACGACAATGACTGAATCGCATCGAGTTCATGAATGTGCTGAGCTCTCTTAAACAACACAACTTGACTTCAATAATGTAAAAGTGGGGGATGCTGGGTTCGATTATGGGGATGCGTAGTCATCATCATGCTGTCAATTCGTGCTTCGATTGTCAGCGACATCGTCCACCCTTTTGGGTTGGTTGCATCCACAATTCTGAGGCCAATCCAGATCTTCACGCCAGTGGTCTATGTTTGGAAACCGTCCGCCGCTCGAATCTATTCTCCACGTTTTGCTCGTCATCTGATCTCAAACCACATATCCCTGTTCCGGCCAAACACAGAAGAAAGAGATAAAAGTTGCAATAATTATTTCCATTCAAGCTGAAACTAGCCTCGGAATCTTTGACGTGAACTTGACTGGGAAAAGAAACTATATTTTCAGCATTATTTTCTTTAGAGTACTATTATTCTTCAGGGAAGGTCCCCCAATTTTTGCCCATCTGAGCTACCGATTTCAAAACACAAAGGTGAGGTGCAGGTAGATATCCGCATCCTTGTCATGGAAGAAGCACGTTTTATTTTTAACTCCCATGTGCTTCACATCCAAGAAGGAACCACGCAACTCAGGTGGTCAAACTTTGTTGGCTGCATTATTTGATCAAATGCTTGTTGCTATTGGACCCATGTTCCATAAAATGGCTGCATGTTGAATTTATTTACTCCCTCACTAAAACACTGTTGTTAGGTCTATCTGAAATGTGGACTTGGGGTAATTGGTAAGTTTCAAGGAATAATCATATTACTTCCTTTCCTTTCCTTTCCTTTCTTTTCCTTTCCTTGACGGTGGAAAAGAGGAGTTTGGTCATTAAAATAGTACTTAAAAGAGAAATGATTCTCTTTTCTTCACCTGGGTTTCACGGTGGTGCTTTGTCAAAGCTGGTCTTAATGTGTGTAGGGTCGACCATAAGAAAATGTCTTGTTGGGATCCTCAACTTGAATACAGCGATACATGCAGATAGGCGTACATGCATCACGTGAACATATATTAATCAACAAAATGTTATTTATTCTACAGAGAAAGCTGTCATGCAGCAGTTGTTTCAGTACTCATTTTTGGACTTGGGGAATATAAAACGAATAAAAAGTGATGCATTTGGGGAGTTGATAACTCTGGTTTGGTAGATGCATTTGGATTGGCGAGTCAAAATTGATTGTTGAATGGCTTGCGTGTGTGGACTTGCCATTTATAGATAAAAATAGTTTTTGGATTTGTTTACGAGACGTGGAAGATTTGTCGGGTGTGATCATCCTCGCTTCTTCTTCCCTCTCGTGTACAACTACAACTCTTAAAGCAAAAACGTCCAAAACTATTAACTACTACATTTTGATCTCATTAATTGGTTTGGAGTCCAGCCAGAGACGTTCAGCGCAGCCTTTGGAACTTTCCTTCCAGGCAGACTCTTCAGTTATGCTCCGATTGAAACTCTTTGGCATGTTGAACATTTTGCTTTCGAAATGAACATTACAGAGACGAATCATATAGCTCAAATGGCTAGTAAATAAATTCTCTCTTTCTTAACTATTCTGAAGAGGAATCATGTAGCTTTTTTCTTTTTCTTTTTTTTCTTGTGTTAAAATGTTTCATATTGTTTGCAACCTATTGTGGAATTCTCTATATATAAATAAAGCATCTCTCCAGTTATAATTTTTTTTTTTCATGATATTAAGCTTATGATTTTAAGTGTATTGATTTGAACACCCATAATACCATGAAAACATCTCTGCAGTCCAAAGTATGGTGAAATTCCTTGTTTAGTGTGAAGCACTCTTCCCTTTGGCACTCGGCTAAATACTTTTTGTACACTATTGGGTCAATCTTTATCTAAATCTGCAATTGGACGTGCTCTTGTCCTTAACTTGATCCTTCAGCCACTTGTGTTCGGCTCTTTGATTCATTCCGTGGCGCGAAATCCCCCTTCTTCTGTGAGCCAGGTCCATGGTTTGCTACTTCCCTCTGGATACTGTGTGTCCAAGTCCAGAAGAGGCCCAGCAAATGCAGAATCTTTAAAAAAAACATATGTAAACGGGCTAAACTCAGACAGCAAAATCCATTGTTTCCTAAAATGCCATACTAATTGATCAGAATCCACCATTCATGTTCACTGCAAAATGGTTATCCTTGTTGGACCTCGTATGTGCTCATTCTCAGCTACCCTTCAGTTAAGAAAATGCTTGTGTATAACGTTTCGGCAAGAAAGCCCACCAATGCTGTAGTTGCCCTGCGGCTTCACTGCCTGTACAAACTCTTTGTAACACTTGCAAAACGTATAAATAGGTTCACAATTCCAAAAGGCCTCACTCTCATCACTAATCCTCTTCATATTCTAAAACCAAAATGCCAACCTTCCATTCAAGATCATAGAGCTCTGTCCACATACAGAACATTATACAGAATCCCACGTCTAATTTTCCCCTCCTCCCCCCTCTCCCTTTGAAAGATAAAGGGAAGAAATGGATATAAGGGAAAGACAAATTGTGATGCACATGCCAAAGAAGAGGCTTATATTCCAGCAATTATGATGGCTACTCTAGTGCAGTCTTCAACAATCAAACTTGACTCCATTCACCCAATAGAAAATCAAGAGGATTAAAAGATTTACAACATTATTCTCCAAAGGTAATAATATGTAAGATAACAGGCGACAGTTTATATTGCCATTTGGACAAGTATTCAGTTATATAGAAGCTTTAACTTCATCGGAATTCACTGCAGCTCCATTCGGGGGATCATCCGCATGCAGCTGGGAAGAGACATCATCTATTGCAGAGTTCAACTGCGCAATCTTCTCAGTTAATATTTTGCGGGTCCTCTGTGTCAAAAATCACAATCAGAGCAATATCAATGTACCGTAAAGATCATAAGTGATGGAACTAAAACAATGCCAACCAAAGTTAAAAGATAACTAAATTACAAGTTAAAATAGCCAATTTATATAGAGTTTCCTCTTCTTGGTAACCATTACTTCAAGCCTAAGCCAAGACACGGTATATCTTCTCCTTTCCCCTGGTACAGGGGAGTCTGTTTATGGGTTTTGCCCCTTCTTTCCGACATGTGATGCCTAACAAGTCGATAACTTTTCCCTTATCCTTCTTGTAACCACAACCAACAAGTAGTTCTTCTCCAAAAGTTATGATTCAAAAAATCAGACAAACACAAAGACAACATGATATGCACTTTTAAGAATTACAAATGCAGGAACAAGTTCTCACCTCTAAGGCCTTTTCCTCATCATATATGAATTTTGGCAGCTTCCTCATCAGATCTTTTCTGTCAGCTCCAGCTAGTGCCTTGCTTATCTGTAGAAGGTTAAATACATCAGTTCACATCCCTCTTCATTTTTCTAATTTCAGATTAGAGGACGGGAGCGGCATCCGAACAGTCGTGACAATGAGCAACATCTAAACCATATCAGTGGCCTAAAAATGGACTTCCGGCAAAGTCGCCATTCAAGTACCACCTGATAGATGTAATAGCTGTTTAATTGAACCAAATAAGATTTATTTATCCTGTAAAACCGAAAGTAGACGAAACTTTTTACCCTATAGTTTAAAATTACATTAGAATGTTCTCATGACAAGACAGTCATACTGACTCCACTTAATCAGCAACCTAAATAAGAAACAGACACAAAACATCATGTATGTTAGATCTAGGTAGATGTACAAAATCAGATACTCAACAATACCTGGGGTGCGTATATGCAGCCTAATGTTCCAACAACTATGCCTCCCAGTACAAAGCCACCCACAAAGATACTTGCACTGCTTGGTCTTCCACCATCCCCACTGCACTTGCATAAAAAAGCAAGTGACCACACCTTAGAAAGACTATCTTTAGGAAAACCTCAATTCATAGTGAAAGAGGACACACAGTTAACTGCACTAATGGTAAATTTTTCAAGTGTCACAGGAACAATGTGTCTAAATCTGTTTTTTTTTTTTTTTTTTTTTTTCATTTTTTGTAAGGATTTGCAAGGAGGATGTTATTAAAAAATCCGTACATGAATAAGGATGTTAAAAGGATCATGTTATGGGATAAAAAAGGAAACTCTGAGACTACAGAAAGCACAACATGAAATATAGTAAACCTTTGAAGGATGTTACAAGAGGTCATGTTATGGGATAAAAAGGAAACTCTGAGACTACAGAAAGCACCACATGAAATATAGTAAACCGGTATTGCAGAATCGGATGACCTAAAGCTTGTACCTACAAGCTTCTTAATCAATCAAATGCTATTAGATTATTAACGGTGTGACAACCCAGCAGGTATTTGTTCGCAAATGTGCGAGTAGACATCCACAAATGCTTATTGGTGAAAAAATAAGCAGTGCAATGCAACATGCAAGAAAAGGGTTGACTACAGTACCTACTTTATGTATATTCACATTAATCCAGATACGCTTAACATTACACGCTTCAATCATCACTTACATATACTTCTTAGATAACCAAACAAATATGAAGAACAATTATGCACATACCCTGCTCGAACTGTCAATGGCCTCTTATAAGTTGTGAGCTTTGCTTTTCCCCTGAGTGTGGAACCTAAAGACGGATCGGCAGAGCTAATGCTCAAAAGACATCGATCGGGCTTCAAAGAACCTGGCTCAAAATATTTAGCATTGATTAGACACAGGATTCTTATGCATGTCATAGATGCTATGCTAGGAAAGAAAACGAGATCGCACAGCAACTCGTGACAGAAAAAAAAAAAATTGAAAGTAAAACTGATTGATTACATATTACAAGTTGCATGTTTTATCAGAGAGCATATGAGACATAAACTGTCCTGATCAATACGGTGCATGGTGCATTAGGATTAAAAGTTTCAACTGTAAGTGCAGCACTTCAAGATAAGCTTCGTATACAGTTGTGGTGTAATGCCAATACAATATTAGTAATCAATGAAAAAGCTACTCGCGTGAAAGACTATAACGCATTTCTTCGGTCCAGTTAGCAAAATTGAAAGGAACAGACAGCCGACAAATGCATACAGGAACAATTCGCCCATTTCAAAACGCTTCATAGAGATCTGTGAGTTCTCAACGGCTAGGCGCCACTTTCTTTCTGAAGAGAACAACAATTTCGAAGGTGTCCAGAAAATAAAATTCTCACGTCGCACAGAAAACAGCGAAATTCAATTTTCAGAGAGATAGAATTCAAGAAAGACGATAAAAGGAAGAGAAAGATAGATGATAAATTACCGGAAAAGAAATGGGTGTGAGAATTATGGATTGCAGAGAAGGATCCGGGCAGAGCAGCCATCGTGCTTGGAATTCTCAGGTGCCAAGACTATCCACAAGAGGAAACACACTTCAAAGTTCGTTCTTTCTTCGATACTATCGGAGTCTCGTGATTGCCGATGCTTAACAAAATGCAAGAATAAAAGAACAAGAAAGGACAGACTCGGTTGTGGCAGATAGAAAGTATCGAACCTTGGATCTTCAGCTTATGGATATCTTGGGCTTCGATTGGATAACGCCATCCGCGGCCCGGGATTCGGCCTTCTCCAATGTGTTCCTCTCGTTTACCAAAATCGTCACAGAAATAACGAGGGGAGGTAAGAATTTGGCCATTTGTCAAAGAATTTAGACCTTTGAAAAATGATATCAAAGTCAACTCATGATATGATCCGATACTTTTGCATCAAACACTCATCCGAGATAGATAAGGGGGCTACCCATATCAAACTAAATTTAGGTAGGAGAGAATGTTACATTTCATGAGTAAGATCTTTTTGAGAAAAAACTTCTTCCTACATCAAGAAAGAGAGTAAAAGATCATAATAATAAAATTAAGTTTGACTACTCCTCTCAATAAGGTCAGCTTTTGAAGAAAGAACATAAACCCGTGGCATTATATACTCTAATATTTCTTTCACAATTTAGGAATGATCATATTAAAGTAGTGTGTTAATATGTCAATTTTCATCTTATTCACATCCACTATGTAGGAAGGATCTTCTCAGAGGGTCAATTTCAAGCTATGTTTAGATTATTAACTATTGGGGCGATGTTTTGAAGAAAAATTCATCTTGCTACAGAAAACAAAAAGATAATGCTAAATCCTAAACATTTATGATAACTTTATGAATGTAACGGGGTAATTGAATAGGAATAATTAGTATAATAGATCTCCCAATAGGTGTCGAGTCATAAATATAGATATCAACCCGTTTCTAAAGTATCTTCAGTAAATGCCGAAATTATTTAGAGATTTTGGGTGAATGTTCCCTAATTGCCATTTACTCGCCCAACTCTGCCAATTATGGAAATCAAAACATGTCAAAAGTACTTATGGACACGTTTGGAAATTGTAATGGCAATACAAACTGGCATTGGCATAAAGATTTCATGATAATTTCAGAGTTCTGGAAGTACTCTTGTATTCGATCCAATTAAAAACACAAATGTATCATGCTTCTTACCTTAAATCCCCTTAATGGTCACCCATGTTGTCTGTTTTTCGCTTGGATTTCCACGGGTAGTGTAATGTTGTTTCTTTTATATCCTTTAATTGCTAGAAAATTAAAAAAAAAAAAAAAAAGAAGCCCCAGCTGCGGGCTTCAACTAACATTTCTCTTTAAAGACAAAAGGAATTCCAGACCACATTGGGATGACACGATTTCAAAAAGAAAGAAGACTAGATTCGACAACTTCCCTTTGTTATATAGTCATAGAAAAATCAATATTTTTGTTCTTTACTCATAGTAAATCCCCCAACATTCTGGTTTATGGACTAGATTCAAAGAGAATGCTGACTGTATAATGAAGGAAGACCAATTCCAAGATGCCGGCGAACCTCGATACAAGACAAGCTTTTCTCACTAACCCCAGTTGGTAGAGGAACTGGTCTAGAAAGGGCAGACATACAAAAGCAAGCAATAGAAAAGGTCATAGAAATGCATACCCGAAATTGTCTTAGCTAACAGGTTTACAATTTTGTCAAACATGTTTGTAGCCTAGTAGTTGGTTATTAGTTTCATATTTCTAAATCCATTTTGCTTCATTATTATTTTCTTAAGATAAAAGAGTATGTGATTTGGGTGTCGGACGACTAAAATTTTGAGTTTGGCACTTCATATTTCTAAATTCCTTTTACTTTGTTATCATTATTTTAAGATAAAAGAGTTATGAGATTTGGGTGTGGACCTCTTTGATCTCAACATATATGTAACGCTGAGTTCTGAGTTCTGAGTCACATGCTTGTGAACCGGGTCCACAATTCGCATATATGTAGATATACGGCCTAATCAACTTCAGATTGTACACAATTGACATACACTGTATTCCCAAATATTAGGGTGACAAGCTCTGGTAATGGAGACTCCGTCATTTTGAACCAAAAAGAATAGATTGTAACGCGCTTTGGACCAAAGGAATGGGGACCTTCATCCTCATTAATAACGCTGTTTGCTATTGTCGTCTATTGTCGCTTTTCTATGGCTTTTCCAGGCGTCATGTTCATCCTGGCCTGCATGACTGCCGGCATGTACTTGTTCATAGTTGTTCTCTAGTATAATTAATGGAAGGAATTTCTCCTCTTGCCAAGACTGAAGCATTCTTTAGAGTAACATTTGCAGCAAAGTTGCTTCACTAGGAGCTGCATCCATAGCTAGACATGGCTCCAGCTGCTGCAGGAGAGAGGACACTAAGGGAGACAGCTACATGGGCTGTTGCTCTTGTTTCTGCGGTTTTCGTGATCATTTCAATCCTTATAGAAAAGGGGATCCATTCTCTTGGACATGTAAGACTTTTACCCCAAAGCTTTTGTGGGTTTCACGCCAGGTTTAAATAACTGACCAACAAAAGAACAAGAATGCAACTCATAAACGATATCAGTGGTAGTAATTGTGATCTTTCTTTGCTCTAAATGGCAGTGGTTTCAGAAGCGCCAGAAGAAGGCCATGCTTGAGGCTTTGGAGAAAATCAAAGCTGGTCTCTCTCTGTCACACATCCGCATCCCAGTTACAGTTGATGCCAACTGATTAATTAATTTGGTTCTTTCTTCTTAATGTAGAGTTGATGCTACTGGGCTTCATATCTCTGCTAATCACAGTGGGCCAAAAACCCGTCTCGAAGATATGCATCCCTGCCAGAGCTGCAAACATTATGTTTCCATGTTCTAAGCAGAAAGATGACGAGGAGGAGGGTGATCACAGGAGAAAGCTATTGTGGGATGCCGGAGATGTTAGATGGCACAGAGTCCTTGCTTCAGCTGGTGGAGGAGATGAGTACTGTTCCCCTCAAGTTAGTAAAAGTAAATTATACTTGATTTTCGAGGCTTCACTTCACCATTCTTTGCTTACATATTACTTGTTTGTGGATATCAGGGCAAAGTACAGTTGATCTCACAGTCAGCGATTCACCAACTGCACATCTTCATATTCGTGCTTGCGGTCTTCCATGTTCTTTACAGTGTTATTACCATCGCTCTGGCGAAGGCCAAAGTATGCTACTGCGCTCAACAAAATTCAATTCCATGCATGCTTTCGAGAATTCGAGGAATATAACCAATGTTTAAATAACTTTCACAGATGAAGAAGTGGAAGGCATGGGAAAAGGAGACCACATCTCTGGAATATGAATTCAGTAATGGTAAGGGTTGGAGTTTTTCTTTCCTGACGTTTTTACAGAAAGCACATGTTAAACTTGATTCTAAATGGTGGAGTGGTCATCTTGTAGATCCCGCTAGGTTTAGGTTAGCTCGTCAGACCTCTTTTGTTCGGCAGCATACGGGCCTCTCCACAACACCTGGTCTCAGATGGATTGTAAGACGTATTCTTTTGCAATTTTCTTCTTAAGCATTAGAAACCACGCACAAACACAAACATAAACACTTTGTGGGTGTTCACAAGCTTGTAAAATATGTCATCTTGGATTTTTGTTAAGTGATTGATCATTTATTAGTAGGTAGTAAGATTTGGGTTAAAGTAGTGTCATGAATAAGTGAAGTAAATTCAACTGGTTTCAATAATAATTTGTCTTATATGGTTAATGTTTCGATGTAAAATCTTTTTTCATATACTTAAGTATTATTTGTTTAATAACTAATTTTAAGAGAGAGAGACTTTTTTTTTTTTTGAAGATGATATCAAAATTTAAGTTTAGTGGTATAGTAATTGAGATATGAATGCTTTTCTCCCTAGGTGGCATTTTTCAGGCAATTCTTTCGGTCGGTCACGAAGGTTGACTATCTGACAATGCGACACGGATTTATCAATGTAAGCATGCGTCTTGTTCTTTGTCTATTTTCAGTATTGTATTATTGACGCACCCTTTTGTACTCTTGCCCACCGCTAAAACCGTTGATATTATATAGGACGGAAATGTATTATTCATGCATGCCTTGGCCGGCTCTTTTCTGAAATTATTCCTCGTCTAACAAGACAAAACTTCCTGTCAACTTTTGCAGGCCCATCTTGCACCAAACAGCAAATTTGACTTTCACAAGTACATCAAAAGATCAATGGAAGATGATTTTAAGGTGGTCGTTGGTATTAGGTTGATCCCTGTGTCTCTCCTGTCTGAATGTACCTTGGTCTTAAGTGGCCAATAGTTAAACATTGGACTATTAACTTCTTGACATATGTCTGCATATGTTTGTGTTACTAATATACACAACTTGATGTTGATGTTGCAGTATACCATTATGGGCATGCTGTATCCTCTTCCAGCTTTTAAACTTCCATGGTATGACTTCCTTCCCCTTACTTCCTCTGTTGCTTTATTGATTTTGCGAGTTTTCACTGTCGAAACCATTATTTGCACTTCTAAACAGGATGGTACATGCTTTCCGTGTTGTCATGCCTACCCTTAGTAGTAAGAAATTTCAAACTCGATCGTCTTTGAGAAGATTAGATTTGACTTGGATGGTAGAAAATGCGTTAATTGAGTGACCGTTCTTTGGGAGACAGATACTTCTACTGGTTGGAGCAAAACTTGAAATCATAATCATGGAAATGGCTCAGCAAATCCAAGATCGAACTACTGTAGTGAGAGGTGCTCCGGTGGTGGAGCCTAGTAACAGATACTTCTGGTTCAATCGACCTGACTGGATTCTCTTATTGATACATTTTACATTGTTCCAGGTAAATCCATCATTCCTTTGGAGTTTTGTCTAGGGAACGTAGTAATTCTTTTTTGGAATCGGTGGCCAAAGTCAACCTTATATGAGTCCATTGAAACACGTATACAAGAAGATGAAATTGAGGGTAAATATGCTAAAGGTGGCTAATTGTCGGTAATTCATCATATTGTGTCATCATTCACGTACAAATCGAACACACAACTACATAAATGCACACAATAAATTTAAAGAGGTTTGAATTAACACAATGTCTTACATTTTTGTAATCACTTTTCATAAATTTTTTCTCACTTACTCTCTTTCCAAACATGCAACATCTTATGAATTTTTCTTATCACAAAATCCATGGCATACTCATGAAGGAGGAGTATATCTTAAGTGATGAATATATCAATTAAAATCCATGACATAATCATCACAAACCCATGGGGATTTACAACCAAACAGTCAACAAGCTTCTCTCAAACAACTAATCAACCTCCAAAGGGCTCTCTTATTGAAACAGCTCACCCACTAAGTTCTCCTACCTTTCTTTGTATAAATAAGAGTTTAGTCATCACAGTTACATACTTGCCCCATCATATATGAATATCATAAATATATCTCTCAATTAATTATTCCACTTAATACTAATGAATAGATACTGCAAATGCATTATATATGATCTTATTAAAATGTTTAAAAGTGAATTTGTTTGCTTTACATATATTAGATTCTAGATTGATCCACTTCAACCTAACAACTTGCTTACAAGTAAAGAAAAAGAAACACATATTTAAATATTATCTAAAGATCAAGTCTCTCCATGTAAAATTTTTATCCTCAACATTATAACCGATTACCTTTCTTATCCTATGCTGCTTGGATTGTGTGATATGACAAAATACTTGGAGCTAACTATTTTGATTTTCGATTTTACAGAACGCTTTCCAAATGGCTTACTTTCTGTGGATAGTGGTAAGTGGAACCATTTCGACCTCCATTTGCAAGTGGATAAAGTCGAGTAAACCTTACCATCCCCATTATCATCCTTTTTAATGAACTAAGATGATCCATTGCAGTATGAATTCAAGTTGAACTCGTGCTTCCACGAGAATCTGATTGAAGTCTTGGCAAGGGTTTTCCTTGGTGTAGCTCTGCAAATTTTGTGTAGCTATATCACCTTCCCTCTCTATGCTTTGGTGACTCAAGTGAGTAGTTACTGCTGCAAGATCATTAGTTTGTGCTCAACAGAATCATAATGTGTTTATATGCACAATCTGCAGATGGGATCTCACATGAAGAAGGCCATCTTCGAAGAGCAAACAGCAAAAGCTCTAAAGAAATGGCAACAAGCTGCGAGGGAGAGGAGGAAGATGAAGAAGGAAACAGGAGCAGATTTTTCATCTACGTTCATGAGCGGAGAGAATACCCCTAGCCGTGGCTCATCACCCATGCACCTGCTCCACAAGTATAAAACCAATTCTAGTTACGACGTCGAAAACACTCTCAGCCCTCCCAGGGCTTACCATTCCGAAACCGAGCTCTCGGAGACTGAAGCTCCTGCACGCCTTTTCGGGGACGATCATGAACAAAGAAGACATAACAATCCGGGAAGCAATGCAGAAACTCATAATGGTGACTTCACTTTCGCCTCGCCTTGAAGATATAGTTCCGCAGTAAAAGCAGCCGGGTATCACGATCTTACAAACTTGAACGGTATCAATTTCTTTTAGATATTAGAGCAAACATGTAGCATTAAGCTACTTCGTGTTACATTTTTTTTTTTTTAATATATCATCATAGTTTAACATCAGGGAATAATATCCTATGATGTTTTTGACCTATTGTAAAAATGTTTTTTATATATGAAAAGTTGTCAGCTGCCTTACAAGTCAATTTTACAAAGTGTTAAGAGTTTATTTTTCGGGCAAATAAGATTCAAACATAATATATAAAGTCTTTTAGTAATATCATTTAAGAAATTTACAATTTCACTTCATGAATTTCTTTATTGTTAAGTCTCAAAAGTAGTTTATAAAAAGATAATTTTTCTTTATTTATAACTTAAATTTTCTTTTAACACTCTTATGGATATGGGATAAGTCCATAATTTACAGAAAAAGGGCACTATAAAATAATTTGAGTTGAATCATTATAGTAAATGGGTGTATCAATAAATGATATGAAATTATTATCCCACATTATTAAGAGTTTTAAAAAGTAATTTATAAAAAAAAAAATTTCATCCAGCTAACAGTAATTAATCATGAAGTAGCGGGAAGCAGGACCTGCTGAGCTGGTTCCAACCGATCTAATCATGTTGCGAGGAAAAAGCCAGTGTTGGGTGGGGCTTAGCTACTCGGTTATTCACATGTCTACTTTTTGTCGTCGTATCAAGTCTGAGGCCTTCACTAGGATGCCAGAGCAATTGTTCGACAACGACGCCCACCGAACTCGGCTTTTTCGGGGAAGCCTCTTCGGCAATGTGGGACATTGCTCCCTCTTTTTTCTTTCTGTACTTGGAAAATAATTCAATGGACTACCAAACTCCCTATCCGTGTTTGTAGTTTTCCATATCTACCTGCTTAACGTTTACCCACATCTTGAATAGACTCCCGTCCACTTGGTGTACGAAATTGACATGCATTATTACTAATGCTTCTAAAAAAAATTATAACTTCGCAGCATGACATGGTCTAAGGACAAAATCTATAATAGAAATTAGTACAATTAAATTCTTTCTAACACAAAATTATAATTTTGTTTCAAGTATAACATAGTATATTAAATCATATGGCTTGAGGAGAGTAATTGTTCCAGTTTATAAAGCATATTGCATTGCTTTTTTTCTTTGTCTATTTCGATCTAATCTTATAAATAGACTAGTTTTGCATATTGCATTGTTTTTTTTCTTTGGCTATTTCGATCTAATTTTATAAATAGACTAGTTTTTCATTGATAAAAGACTAAATAATAATAAAATATTAAATAATAGAGTTTAGGATTTAGATTATAAAACTTATTATAAGTACTATCTTCTCTTATTTAATGTGAGATTCTATTGTTTAATATTTAAATTATTAATTTCTTATTTTTTTAATATGTTAATGTATTCGTTTATCTTGATGATAAGTTTTGTTTAAAAGAAAGAAAAGAATATAAGTAATTAATCTGAATTCTCTGACTGCAAAAAGGAGTTAGAAGGAAACAGCCCGTGACTTCCCACTTGAAACAGAAAACATGTGATGTGAACGTGAATGTGAATGTTAGGAAAAGTCCCATTCCGAGTCCGAGTGGGAAGATGAATATTTCTCCCTTGTTCGTCGTTCACATCTTCTACGGCCTTCCATGGCCGATGTCGACGGCGATGTTTCAATTCTTTATATGTTTTTCTCTTTGTTTTTTTCTATTGGGTTTCATGCCAATCTGCTTGATTGACGTTACAAAGAGTTACGTGTTGAGCATCTAGTAGAAAAAGTCTGATCTGCATGTACCGCAATTACTGCCAAAATTAAGTAGAATTAAATCGCAGAAGATGTTGAACTTTGGGAACTGTTTTATTGTAGAAGAACATGAACGTAAACGCTTGAATTAATGAGTCAAAAAAGTTACCTTCTGTGTCTCCGGGCCCCGCCTTATCATTTGCCTGATTCGGCGGCGAATGAATCCACGCGTTAGCACACAGGGTTTCAGACTTTGAGGCTCCTATCTCGAGTAGCTTCATTCAAGCTCCTTTTGCCCAAGTCATATTTATCTCCCTTTTTTCTTCCCTATTGTTTTCACGAAATGACCAAGTTGTTCTTCTTCTGGCAAAGCCTCCCACTGTTTACAATTGAATGCACGAAACTCACCATTCCAACTCTAATAATTAACCCTTCTATCCGGCAAACCGGCCCATGTGGTCTTGTTTTTTGCATCCTTCGCTGGTAAAGAAGAAAAATGGTAGATTAACAGTTTGGTGTCAGACTTGGGAGCTTCATCTGTTTAATCAACAATATCATAAATAAACTGAAATGTTAATATCAATACTGCCTTTCTTAAGCTCGGCCTCTTTTGACCATTTCTATACTTTCTAGTCTTCTTCTTTTCTTGTGCTTCTGTCTTTGCTTATTTTTGCTGCCTTCCCATTAATTGAAGCCAAGTTTAGTTGAGATGGGAACAGGGTGCTAAAGTCAGAATTTTTAATGCGTCCAAGAGCCACCAGTTGACTCGATCAAGAATGGCTTTAGAACTTCTTTAAGCAATATAAACTTATTGCGAAGGGCCCTTCGGTCGTCAGAGTTGGTGACCATCCATCCATCCATCCACTAAGCACGAACTTTCCACTGAGATTCAGATAAGCAATAGGATTCAGGATGGATTAAAGTATTAAACTTTGTAAAGGGTTAAGAGTAATGATTAAGATTTCTCAGCAAAAAAATGGGACGATTTCTAACAATTAAGATTCAGACACGATAAGGGTGGCCATTTGTCCATATCTTCCGAGCCATGATTCGTTCATCTCATTTCAACTTGCATTAACGATACTTATAAGAGAGAAGAATCGAGACAGTGACACTAGATCGAAGCCTCAACGTTTAGTTCTTCTAGTTGAAGTGCTCAACTCCATTGGGTTGACCAGAATAAGGATCTCTAGGATCGAGGCACCTACGAATATAGAGGTGTATTGGTCTGGATCCAGAAAAGACTGTAATGTAATCGCAGAATGTGTCATTTTCAGTCTGTTCTCGTGGTATGCGATGTCCTGGTAATTACGATCCAATGGAGCTCCAAAAGACGACGCGCTTTACCAACTCAGCTAGAATAGTAAATGCAGTTGGGTAAGGGACGAAGCTTTGCTCCCTGGAGTATACGACAGAAACACATGATAGCCAAAACCAGTGCAGGTTTATCACATAAACGTGCCGGCTTCCTAGCCCCATAACTCCTTAATCCATGGCGGATTCGAAGTAGAGAGCAGTACACGCGTGGTTTTGACGTTGCCGGTTTTTTTTATCATGGGCCATACGCGTAGGGTAAGGCAAACTTTGGTTGTTTTTTGGCTTTGCTTTGTCACTCGGACGTTGCCCGTGGACTTTCAGATTTGAGGAGCTTTTAATTGTTTTCCAAACCAGAGGAAACGCTTTCAAAACTCGCGATGCTAGGAATGGGTTTTAGAATCACTTTCTGAAGCCAAAGACACATAATAAATGCATGGTTTTTCTTGGAAACGAGTACCTAAGTGTTCCATTTAGTTGTTATCAATCTCTCTCCCGTCTCTGTCCTCTAGTCTGAAGCTCCTCAGGAAAGAAAGCAAAGATGTTGGTTTGGTACTGCGTGTGCTTTTTCTTGTGGGTTCTGGATGGAGGGGGAGCTATGGCAGCAACAGAGAGCACTGGAGCGCAGACGAGAGAACTAGATGAGACGCCCACATGGGCTGTTGCTGGTGTCTCTGCTGTTATGATCATCATTTCGATTGTCTTGGAAAAGGTCCTTGAGAAAGTTGGAGAGGTAAGGTTCTCTATCAGCTTCAATTGCTTGAGTAACTTTTTGCATGTTCCTCTTTGATCTTTTAACTGTTGTTCTCAACGTTAAGGACCTTTCTCAAAATCTCATCTTTCCAACACCAATTTCCGTTTCTTCTTCTTCTTCTTTTTTCCTATGCTTCAAATTAACACACTAATTCTTGTGCACAAATGATACTTTCTCTCTTTCGATGACATCGTCTTTGCATATCCTCTCAGTATTAAATTCCAGGCTAGTTAATATTCTCTGCGTAACCAAAATCCCAAGTGAAATTTTCCAACCTGCTTTGTGGGGCCTCGACTCGGCAACTTTCTCTGCTTCATATCCCTGTTAATGGCAACTGAGAGGACCCAAATGGAAAAGAGGATAACGAGGGATTATGCCCTTCGGAGAAGACAAATGTTAGAATTCAGAATCCGCAGACTTCGAGAGAGAGAGAGAGAGAGAGAGAATGAAACCGGGAAATTTTGCCGATAGACCGTTCTGGGAAACTAAAAAAGAAACAAAAGCACCAATAAGAAAGTGAAGTCTTGAGATATTAATCAGTTTAGTTCAGACTTAAAAGAGTAGTTTATTGATTTTAATATATTGTTCTTTTTTGGTTCTCCTGATTGACCCTGCTCTTAATTCAGTGGCTTACAGAAAAGCACAAGAAAGCTTTATTTGAAGCTCTAATGAAGGTTAAATCAGGTAAGCGCATTGTTCATCATTACTAATTGTTTGATTTCGTGGAACTGGGAAAGTTATCCGAACTTGGATTAAATTTTTTCTTTATCAGCTGCTGTTTTCTGTTTTGAGGTGTTGGTGGGGGACAACATATTGTCCATACATATCTGAGTTTTGTTGCAATTGCTGCAGAGCTGATGATTCTAGGTTTCATCTCACTACTCCTGACCTTTGGGCAGAGTTACATTGCCAGAATATGTCTTCCTGCAAAGGTTTTAAACAATATGTTGCCATGCACTTCTAGCAGTGATGACTCAAGTACCGAAAGTCATCGTCGCAGACTACTGTGGCATGACCGCAGATTTTTAGCAGCTGGTAGTTATGCTCCTAATTGCAAGGCGGTAAGCCTATCTATTCCCATGTTATTCTTGTATTCTATTTCAGCTATTTCCAAAATGCGGAACATAGTCAACAATCTTGTTTTTCAATTTCAGTTTGTTCCTTTTTTCTTTTTCGATCTTGTGGTATTAGCAGGCAGTGGTACTTGTTTTGGACAAACCTGGGGAATATATGAATACAGAAAGCTTTTCATGCGTTAATCAACATATTGAAACTTCTGGAACTTAGTCCACATATTTCTTATTAATTCATAAGGTGTGAAATGAAATTCTGTTAATTGGCTTGAGGAGAAGTATGAATAAATTAGTCAAAAGCTATCCTAGTATAAAATGTGTTGGAATTGACGGTAAAGATTCTTTCATGAAGCCACTATACATGTATGCATCCTTGTTAACCCAAATCCCATCATACATAAATTGTGCATACACATGTATACGCACATTCATGTGCATGTATGCACATATGCTCTGTCAACCTAAAACTTTTCCTGTTTGCCTAATATCTGTGAGATAATAAAGTTTCCTAGTTTTATGCTTTGATCTAAACCAAAAAATGCTTTTAGTTATTGCATGAATGTATGCATTCAATCTGCTCCAACTCCCCAATTATATCTTTGTCAACAGGGTTATACACCACTTATATCTGTCAACGGATTGCATCAGCTGCACATTCTCATTTTTTTCTTGGCAGTCTTCCATGTGATGTATAGCGTTGTCACAATGATGCTTGGCAGACTAAAGGTAAAGGGATTTTTTTTATTCATCTTTTTTTATTTTTTATACTTCCAATGTAATGTGATCTATGCCATCTGCAACTGGAAAATCATACATTTTCTGTTGTTACATTTGCTTGGATGTAAGGTGAATCTAAGGTTTATCAGGATGATATAATACCATATTAATGGTTAGGGCAGTAACAAGAAGAAATGAAATGGAGGATCTCAGCAATAAATGTTGATACAATTCTGCTTGACTGCATGTGGACATTTTATGTTGGGGATGCAGGATAATAAGTTGGATTAATATGGCTGTGGTCTCAGTCATCTATAATTGTTTTACTCTAAAACCTCAATGTCCCAGACACTGGATTGGAATTGCATGAATTGGGCCCTTTTCTGATTATTGGATATATGGTTTCTGGCTCCTCTAACAGGAACCAAGAGAACAAGGCATAATATTTCTCTTTTCCGGCTGAAAATATAATATATCTTTTACACATCTGTAATCCTTGATAATCAACTTATAGTGGTCCGACTATGCGGAAAATTCTGGATAAAATTCACTTTGACTTTATCTAATGGTTTAACTTACGGGTATGCAGATTCGTGGCTGGAAGGAATGGGAGAAGGAGACCTCGTCCCCTGACTATGAGTTTTCCAATGGTATCTCAATCCATGATGTATAGCAAGCTTTTCTTTTTATGTTATAACTTGAAAGTCGCAGTACCTCACTCTACAACAAGATACTTCTAATTTCATCTCTCAATAGTTGGGTGTATGTGCCATCATGGAAATTAAACTTGGATATCATTTTATGGGCAGATCCTGCAAGATTCAGACTTACTCATCAGATATCATTTGTTAGAGCTCACACCAGTTTCTGGACAAGGATTCCATTCTTCTTTTGTATTGTAAGATATAACTCCCCCAAGCTTGTTCATCGTCATTTTTTTTCTTTTTTCCTATTAATAGTTATACTATAAAATGGAGGTGGAGATGGCTTGATACACGTGACGATACTTTCAACTGCCACTGCTGTAGTTGCTGTAATGCACGTAAGAAGGGCGTGACTGGCATACTAAGATGGATAAGCAAAATCTGGGAAGACTAGAATTACAATGAAATAGAATTGTGAGGTTGAGGAGTGGTACTAATCAAAGTGAGATAGAATGGGTTAGGTGATTGGTCATTTGCTATGAGTTGGCATTATAGACCAATAAGAGGAAACGGATTTGGTTCTAGTTGAAGGAATTGTAAAGACAGTTGCAGCTCAAAAGCCCCTAGAACCTAATATAGAAAGGTCAGAGCCATTATAAAAGTGTTGAGGAATATATATCTCACATCAGAAGTAGAGATACATAGTCCTGGCCTTACTAATAATAGAGGTTTACCACCTACTACCTATGGGTTTAGAATAAGCCTCCATGCTTCAACAAAAAGAGTTGAGGGCATCTGACTATTACCATATATCTGGCTTGCAACAGTTAGACTAGAGTCATAAAGAAGTTTGTAACTGTTAGATAATGCTATAGAATGCTTACAGTTTTGGACTGTCAAGGCCTGTTTTGGGTTGATACTGAATCTTAAAATATTCTCTTGCAGGGATGCTTCTTTCGACAATTTTTTAAGTCTGTTAGTAAATCTGACTATTTAACCTTGCGCAATGGCTTCATCACTGTGAGTCTTTGTTACAGAATTTTGTGGTTCTAGTTGGATATGTGACTATTTTATGACATTGCTACATCTATAGGT
This sequence comes from Casuarina cunninghamiana, assembly GCA_028551485.1. Classification (NCBI taxonomy): domain Eukaryota; kingdom Viridiplantae; phylum Streptophyta; class Magnoliopsida; order Fagales; family Casuarinaceae; genus Casuarina; species Casuarina cunninghamiana. The sequence continues at coordinate 152,927 of CM052368.1, read as the reverse complement.
CCATTTAGCTCCTGGAAGTAAATTTAACTTCCAAAAGTATATCAAAAGATCATTGGAGGATGACTTCAAGCAAGTTGTTGGAGTGAGGTAACAGTCACTTCATATAATCTCTTTTTCGTTCCTTATAACTGCATCTCAGTTGCCAATCCTTTATAATCAATTTGGAATCAATTAGATCAATGACTCTTTTTTTTTCTTGATGTTGTTTGGCAGTCCTGTATTGTGGGGATCATTCGTGGTTTATTTGCTATTAAATGTCAATGGTTAGAGACTTTTTCCTCTGACATTCCTTTTGGAGTCATTTCTGAATGTTCCTTCTGGTATAAGGTGACTAACCTTTTCAATGTATGTCCTTTTCAGGATGGCAGGCATTATTTTGGGCATCCCTAATCCCTGTGATTGTGAGAAACTTTTTCTTAAGCGGAGAGATTTCCAAATCCTTGGAAAATGGAAAAATCTAACCTTCTAATTGATTGCAGATAATCTTGGCTGTTGGAACAAAACTTCAAGCCATTTTGACGAAGATGGCCCTTGAAATCTCAGAAAGGCATGCAGTGGTCCAAGGGATTCCACTGGTGCAAGGCTCAGACAAGTACTTTTGGTTTGGTCGGCCTCATATACTTCTTCATCTTATACATTTTGCTCTGTTTCAGGTACTCCAACGCCACCTGTATTGCAGATTCTAGAATAAATTTCCTACCGCATAAAATCTGTGAAATTTGATCATTATTTTTCATATACTTGGAGAAAGTTGAGGGAATTCTGGCTATCCGTGAACTCATGAGAGGTTTACATCATAGTATGGAAGAAATCCATCAGAGATATCCTCATTGTTCTACTTGTTAGAATGACCCAATTGGTGTCTATATTACTCAACTCGATCTTGATAAACGAAAATTCTAACAATAGTTCTAATGGCAATCTAAAGCTAGTATCTTTTCTCATTTCAAAATCTAAATCAAACCCTGCAGAATTATTTTTGTACTACTAAATTGTCTTTCATGTATGCGACTATTCTGATAAGTTTTTCTGTTGCATGCAGAATGCATTCCAAATCACATACTTCTTATGGATATGGGTAATGAAGGATTCTTAACTTTGCGTGTGCTATTGATTGTTTCTTTTTCTTTTCTCCTTCTCCTATATAGTTGAGGTTTTTACTCCATTGCTAATTTTCTAATTCTGAATGGAGAACTCCTCTCTGTGCAGTACTCATTTGGGCTGAATTCTTGCTTCCATTCGGATTTCAAGCTTGCTATTATAAAAGTTGCTTTAGGGTAAATCATCTCCTTTCCATTGCAATGTAAATAGCCAGGTGTAACAGATTGAAGCCATAAGCATTAAGCTTGATTGATGGTTGATCTTTTCATATATTTCACAGGGTTGCTGTCCTATTCATTTGCAGCTATGTCACGCTTCCACTATATATCCTTGTTACTCAGGTATCTTCAGTAATTCTTTGGGTATTTAATGTAAGGTGGTGGAAATGGTTGATAAAATAATTGTTTTCAGATAAAAACTTACATTTCCCAAGCAATTTATGCGATATCACTCATGCTTTCAGCAGTTTATAAGTAGGTTTTCTAAAAGTGATTTAGACCAAATGCAGTACTAGATATTCAGTGAATAAGTGATGTTCTTGGAGCTCATGGGTTCTTAAATCTGTAAGATAAATGATCAAAATGGGTGATTTTCACTGCAGATGGGTTCACACATGAAGAAATCCATTTTTGATGAACAAACATCCACCGCCCTTAAGAAGTGGCACATGGCTGCAAAAAAGAAGCATGGGAAGCGGGGAGGGAAGTCCCCATCTGTAAAGCTTGGTGGAAGCCCTGCCCTGTCAACGGTGCACTCCTCCGGACACACATTGCACCGCTACAAAACTACTGGTCACTCAACCCGCTCGTTCGCCTACGAAGATCCTGAGACATCCGATATTGAAGCTGAGCCTTTGTCTCCCCACTCATCTACAGCCAACCTGCTTGTAAGAGTAGATCACGATGAGCAACAACTTGACACAAATCAGCCACACTCTGAAGGAGAACCCATGAATCAAGATGACTTCTCATTCGCTAAGCCTGCACCACGCAGAGAACGCTGATAACCGGCATTGGCAGTCATGATCCAAGTTATATCATTTTTTGTAACACGAATAGGGAGAAAAGGTGTAGTTATTGAAATCCATTCAGCTAAATAGAGAAGCTTTCATGTACATTTTCAACCTTGCTCATACATTTACCACCACTTAAGACCACATTTTTCTTGTTCTGGGCAGAATTTATCTGAGTAGTTGGAAAGTGCCAATCCTCAATTATTCGAATGTTGCATTTCACTTCCAGCTTGATGGAGGTTCTGGGTTTTTTTTTTTAAAAAAAAAAAAAAACTTCAAGATATGGTTGACCCGTTACGCCATAATTGAAACTTGTATGGAATTACTGAAACAAAGTGAAAGCTGGCTCCGCCATATCCCACCTTTTCTTATTTTTCTCTGAGTCAGTAAAGAAAGTGGATAGAGACTTAACGTAGGTTTCTTGTCAGCAAAAGTTGCAGTATGTACATAGTTACAGAGGGGGGTAGTAGGACAGGATTTGAACACAAAAGGCTGCAAAATGGACGTAGTGATTGACAGGCTGCCCAAGCTAGTTGCAGACAGTTGCACATGTAGAACAAGGCTCACTGGGGCAGGAAACGAAAGGGCTATATTCACGCTCATTGGATTCTATCAAACTTTTCTCCAAGTTGAGATTTCTGCGTTGTATAGTATTTCCCTTTTCTTTTCTTGTCTTGTCTTGTCTTGTGGTACTACTTATTTTGTAGACAGGTAAAAGAGAACATTGGATTAAGGAATATATTTAATTTAAAGACTCACTCTATATCAGTTAGAGAATTTGGATTTAATACAGTATCTTTCTTATATATTTAAATATTATATGGTTTATAAGATACAATAAGTAAATGCTTTATTTTCTCTCTCTTCCTTCTTTCTGTTTGCAAAACAAACAGCATCGACAGACGCTGCATCTTGAGCTCCCAGGTGTCCACCTCGTTTCCGGCTCCTCCTATGATATATGATAAGGATGAACAACCGAATTCATGAACTGTTCATTAAGACCTGCATGAAAAGACAACTTTGGTTATGCTGGTTGTTTAAAACCGCGACAAATAGGTGCACAATTCTTTTAATTTAATTTAATTTGATTTTAATCCAAATGCGCCACAGACTGCCTTTTCCAAATGTCCCAATCTCCGGGGAGAAGAGCGCAGGGATTCATTCTATCCCCTTCCTATTCCCCTATCTGCCTGACAATTGTCAGCCTCTCCTCATCTCGGCCACCCAAATATTTGCTCTCACAAAACACTCCCAAAAGGATTTGACCACTACAACTCCCTACTTGGGAAGCATATACTTGTTCACAATCCTGATAAGATCGCCAAGCAGGGGATGCTTACAGCTTCCAAGCCCACAGCTTTCCATCTCTACTGGCGTAAAGTGGATAAACTTACTGGAAATATCTTGAATCGCTGGTCAACTGCAACTCCCCAACAAACACTGCCCCGTAATGAACCTAAAATCTGGACTTGAGAAAAAATAAAAAATAAAAAATAAAAAAATCAGAACCAACCAAAATAAAATCCGAAGCAGGTAAAAGACGGTGCAAAGAGAAAGGGCGAGAGGGATGGATTAATACCCAATACAAACCAACCAAAAAAGCAGATCTTTTTGGTCGAGCCGAGAGTTATTGGTTATTAGCACAAAAGAGGCAAAACCATAACAACAGCCCCCCAAGTAGGCCAATTTGCTCTATTCTGGTCTTTTATCTACCTTTTACTTGTCGTCTTCTGTAAAGACCCCGTCTTCTCTCTCTCTCTCTCTCTCTCTCTCTCTCTACCTTCAGCTTCACCTTCTGCTTGGTGATCTTATCTCCGGGAAAAAGATTTTTACATCTTGGGGCCTACTCCGCTCTTCAGTTCTTCATCGAGACCACCTAACTTTGAAAAACACACGCACCCACTAACAGTAGCGGCACGCCCACATCCACTCGCCCCCCTTTGGTTTAAATAGACACTTTCCCAACAGCCATTTCCAAGCTCACAGCAATCCTCCTCCTTCTCTCTTGACACAGCATATGACCCACCATGGCTCGCTTACTCAAAGCTCTGGACTCTTCGCACACTTCCCCAGTATCTGCTGCCGCCGCTCCACCTCCTGAGGCGGTCACAGTGGAGTCCGATTTCGTCGTCATACTCGCTGCTCTGCTCTGCGCCCTGATATGCGCCGTAGGGCTGATTGCCGTGGCCCGGTGCACCTGGCTCCGCCGCGGCCCGGGAAGTGAAGCGCCACGCTCCCCTTCACGGACGCTTGCCAACAAGGGCCTAAAGAAGAAGGTGCTTCAGTCTCTCCCGAAGTTCACCTACAACTCCTCGGACTGCGAAAAGGCCAAGGACCAAAAGTTGGCTGCAGCTGAGTGCGCGATATGCTTGGGGGAGTTCCTCGACGGGGACGAGCTCAGAGTGTTGCCCCAGTGCGGCCACGCCTTCCATGTCTCCTGCATCGATACGTGGCTCGGCTCCCATTCCTCGTGCCCCTCATGTCGGCAGATCCTGGTGGTAGCTAGGTGCCAGAAGTGCGGTCAGTTTCCAGCTCCTCAGGCGGAGCCTAGGGCCGTGCAAAATCTCAGTGTTATTGCTTTTAATCCTGGCTCTGAAACTACTCCTACGTTCTTGCCTTAGCACGGCCAAAGGACTGCTTGGAAAGGACCTTCATGTGTATAAGAGAGGAATAATTCTTCAAATTACCATCATGTTTAGGATTAGTATATTTCTTTTTCTGCTGAACTTAGTTGCGGGAAATTAGAGAATTATAATTTGGGTAATACTTCTTGTGTCCCCAAAATCTGTATGCCCAACTTTTCTCTTTCTTTTGAGCAATTGGGTATCATTCTTCCATGTGCAGTCAAGTCAAGGACCTTAATGCTTTCCTTTCTGTTCTGTTTGCACCCCCAAGCCAATGCAGCGTGAACAGTTTATACAATCAATTTTGTGTTAATCGGCGCCCTGTTTGTCCTAGATTCATACGAGGATGGGAGTTTAAGGCATGCCTGCTCCAGGGCATGTTTAATTTGCTCCAACCCTAACGGACATAAAGAGAGAAAATATAATAAACAGAAACAGAGCCTTTGCTTCATTTAAAAGCAATCTTATCTCTTCCTCTGCATAAGACAAGGGGCATGTTTATGTTTATGTTTATGTTTATGTTTATGTTTGATATTATGTCAAAAGATTATTCAAAAGTTTAATTTAAACTTTATTTTAAAGATATGAAACTCTCACCACCAGTGAATCGTAATCATGAAATGAATGCCTATTCGTGGTCTTCATGTTCCCCAAAGCAAAGTCGGTGGACTGAAAAACGGAGGCGTTACTGGCAGGAAAGGTTCAGTTATTTCTTACCAAAGATCAAAGCATCTTTCTTTTTGAAGTGCTAGTTTATGAGACGCCATTTTGTAGTAAGGGGGCCGTGTATTCTCTTTAGCAATAATCAGGAATAGCACCTTTCAATCAGCCACTCAAACTCCGCCAAAATCAGCCACTTTTCAGTGAGATTCCAGAGGCCATTATACCCGCAGCAAATTAAGCGGCTTGGAAGTATTTCAAGTTCAGAGTAGTCAAGAAAGAGGATGGTCTATTCAGTCCAACAAAGAAAAAGGTGCCGATGGTCGACTACTTCAATGACACATAAAGGGTCATCGTTTTGAATGGGAACAACTTGAGGGATCACGAGCTGGGGTTGGAGAGGAGAGAATTAAAACATGTACTTAAAAGCAAAGGAAAAAAGTGGGAAAAGGCTATGGTGTTCTTAACATGTGTCTTTTGATTCTTTCCTTTTCCAACTTGAGCATCAATCTTTTTTCCTCTTCGGATTCTCAAGCTTCTCCACCCTATTCTAATGGTGATCTTGCCGTAAAGGTTAAGCTGTTCTGGTCATTATGACCAATTTTCTACTCCTAAAAACAAGATCTTTTGATAAAGACAAATAAAGCAAAAGGAGATGGGGAAACAGCACGCAAAAGTAAAAGGCAGCCGGCGCGATCCTCTTTCCGGACACCTTCCACATTTATCCGATCTACTAAATTCCTCCTCCTCAATGATGAACTTGGAGAACACCGGAGTTTCTTTATCTCATCTTTATGTGAGGGTCCACCCGCCATTTAATCCGAGGTTCATCGTTCCCGGAGGTTGAGAAGCTTGTCAAAAATATCTCCCACCGGACGAGTGGGAAAGTAGAGCCGATTCTGTAGTTCATGGTAGGAATGATTAATAAAGGGCACTACATAATATCTCCAATACATAATATCTCCAAACTCCAGTCTGTTCTCCATGTCACTCTCTGCAAAGCACCTCAACGAGCTCAGACTCAATCTCGGACTTGATTTTGGTGGTATTTTGCCTACTTTCCACTACCATTTCCCAAGTCGCTTCCTATGATGCCTTCTCTGGCACAACTTTTTGGCCTAGCATACAATCTTTCTACTAGACGGGAAAGTGAAAAAGTGAGTCAACTTTTGTGTACTAAACCTTTACGAGTATCCAACCCTACTTGTCTCTAAAATTATAATTATAAGTACCTAAAAATCGCATTGCACCCACTTCCGGAGTGATATGGATATCAAGTAGTGCAAAGAGATTATACTAGATTACTACTCGAGTTGGCAAGAAATTTAAAGTAAGTCCTTCGATCCCACCTTAACTCTATTATTTATTGACTTTCTCGGACAAAGCATGTTATTGTGTGTTTTTTAATTATGAGACTAAGATTAGAAATCTGAAAGGTAAAAGATCTTCGAGATCGTGCCAACCCAACCTAAAATAAGAGAATTTTATTTCGAAAGGCAAAGTATCTTCACTTTTTCATTAGTCATCATGTCATTTGCAACCAAAATATCTATTACATAGGTGAGAGAGTACGAGAATTGAAAACACGTTGTCTTAGGAATTGGTGTCCGACTTTCTTCTTCGAGCAATTTATGCACAAAAGTTCGAGAAATGCAGTGACAGGCAACTTGGAAAACCACGGAAATTGTTTCTATGAATGTTCGTTGGCATAGACATATAAGCGAGCGATAGCATTTAACCATCATTGCATAATCTCCATCGAGATTTATATATAAATGCCTACAAAAAGAGATCCATATTTCAACTGATTAAGCACTGTATATCGTGACTAACAACGTTAAGCAGTGACAAGAGAAGCAAGAAAGCAAAATGCAACCCAAAGGATGAGCTTTGTGTACAAATAAGTCTGCTCATAGCATTCCCAGAATCAGCTCACGGACGACAAGAAGGAAAAATGTTCAAGGATGATCTTTGTCAAACTGATTACCCAGTTCAGCAGAGCGGTAATTCCATAATCGGATCAAATTTCCTCATCATCATCACTGCCTCCCCCAAACATGGCCGCCATTTTCATAGCTAGCTTTGCTGCCATTTCCCTCCTCTGGAAATCGGGCATTAATCTCAAGTTTTCACGCATGTTCCCTATCTCAGACATCAACTGCTCCAAATCCTCAAAGTCAAAATGCGAATCAACTTCTACCTCTGCAGCTTGCTCAGATGCATCAGGTCTCGCACCCTGCTCATTCTCATCCTGCAATGAGGCCGTCGAAGTTGAAGGATGCAACTTTTCTTCGTCGTGTCTGGTTCCATTCTCTAGATCACGCTCCTTGACAGAGCTATTCTGAGGGACAAGCTCTGGCATATCTGGGCATGGAGTACTACTACTTGCAAAAGCCCATCCTTTATCTGTGTCATCCCATGGTTCAGCTGATCCGGCAGATAGGATTTCATATTCCAATTCATAATCAGATTCTCCAGAAGACAACTCTGCACAGAGAGGATAAAAAGATTTAGCCACGGACCCAGTGAGTTAAGGTTCAATAAGAGCAGAGTATTCTATTACTATGAGTAACTTCAAAAAGAAAAAAGCACCTTCTTTTTCACGGGGCATTGGCCCACTTATCTTCTCGCCAGATTTTAGGATCATTCCAGGCCAAATATGAGCAGAAAGAGCACCGTACAGACGTTCAACTCCTTGTGAATCACCATCAACCGATAAACCTGTTAACAACAGCTTCCATATCATTATAGCTTACAATACTCTGTGTGTGTGCGTGTATGAGAAAGAGAACTTCATCAGGTTCACATTTCTTATCTTAAAAAGAACTTCATCAGGTTCTCTTTTACTCTAATTACCTATTGTGCATGAAAGTCTATCTACTCCTTAAACCTCCCCATCGGGAGAACTCTTTATTAGAGTACGATTTCCATGTAACATCACAATTATGGTCCTCCTTCACATGACTTAACAATTTCCTTATGACTAAAGGCCTGAAGTATAATAACAACATTGCAAGGTAGTAGATAGTCACAACCATTACGTCTGCGAGATAAACACAAAAAATAAAAAATAAAAAAATTCTTCCAAATTATCCAGCAGGGCGTTTAACATATTCCTCAGGAGTGTAAATATATTCTGTAATTGAAACGTGTAAAGGAAAGCATCAGATATCATAATTACTTCAAACCAGGTAGCATATTGCAACAAAAGACAAAGAATGGCTTTTACATTTATCGAAATCAGCATTTGAGGCGCAAGCTTCAATGAATTCGATGTTGTGCTGAGTGCACCATTCCAAACACAACCTCCTAACCTCCCACGAAGGTTCCTCATCCCCCAATAAGCTACTCCCTTCGGATTCAGAAATCCCATATCCCGTAAACTCTGCATAAGGATCGTCAGAGGAGTCCCCATGCTTCTGCAGGCGTCTTCTGTACTCGGCATGAACTGGATGGCCAGGAAGGAGATCCACCTTGTTTCCCACGCATAATAACATCTCGAAATTTCGAATCTCAGTGCATGCTACCCAATCCTTAAGTGCAACCAAAGATGATAACTGCATGTAATGGAAGAAACCAAACATATATTGCATCAAACCCATCGCTTATTGAAGCGGAGGCAACAAGGAAACAATTTGCGAGGATGTCAAACGGTAAGAGGCGAACATCATTCATGTCAAAAACCATGACCAAGGCAGCCAAGTGCTTGAACATCGGTAGTGTCCCAATAGAGAATTCATCATGCAGATGAGACATACGAACGGAGACATCAGCTGTGTAGTACTTTGTGTCGATGGTCCAGCTGTTAAATTAAGAAAGCAATGTTTAAGCTGCAGAATATGTGGTTTTGGAAAATCTCATAGTCAAGAAGAGCGAGAGAGAGACAGAGACAGAGCAAAAAGCCAAGGCAAGAATTCAGCGACGTAGAATCGCACCCGTGAATAAGTACTTCAGACGATGAATCAGAAACATCCTCAAAATCCACAGAGAGTAACCCTACAATTAGCAAATGACAATCAAAACATCATCTTAGCGAAGATTAGAATACAAAATCAAGCGCCTGATCTGCACAAAATTTGTCACTGAGGATGAATAGGGATTTTTTCAAGTCGCTCAATAAAATCAAATCTATAAGAAATATTATGAGAGGTATCTGATTGCTATCAGAAAATCTAGAACAAGAGGATCGAAACAAAGCAAAAGCAATGGGATTGGAGTGCCTATGGAGCATACAGAGCAACCGATACATTGTGCGTGAGAAAAGAAAAGGATCATACGAGAGAGAAGAGTCCGTTTGCCGACGTTGGGGGATCCAACGACGAGAATACCGGGGCGGCTCTCCAAAACCCGATCGTCTTCTTCCATTTCCCGTTTGGGGTTTCGCGTTCTATTTCTCAGTCCACGGCTTTCTCTAACCAAGCGCTTGGCTGCCTGGGAAAGCAGTGCGACTCTGGGCTATCACGGCAATTCTTTTCGTCCTAAAGTCGACGCTTCAGATGGCCAAGTCAGTTTTACCACTGGAATAATTACATCAAATTTCACCACATATAATTTTTTTTTTCTTCAAAGTACACACTCAAACTCCCACAAAACACCTGCTTCCGATTTGTCAACCACCATATATAAAGGGCATTCAAAGACAAATTAGTGTCTTATATGTTATGAAATCGTTTAACTAATTAGTTTATTTTAACCATGAGATTTAGAATTTGATGTCTTGTATACGTAATTTAAATACGTGTATTATAATATTAAAATTAAAAATTTTAAAAATATAAAAATAATATTCAATCAAATCTTATATGTCATGTGTTGCCATTAATATATTTGTTTCCAATGCAATTAAAATAATCATCATTTCATGTAATAAATATGATGTCCTCCTTGTTTATTTAAATCTCAAACTTTTTGAACAATCAAGATAAAATTGACCATTATTAACATAATATTAAAGTTTGTGATCAAAAACAATATTCTATTACTTATATACTAGATTCACATACATGATTTTACCTTATTATTTGTTAATTAAGTCTTAGCAATTTGCATGCATCACAAAATATGTTACAAATAGTGATTGTATCCTATTATGAATATCCTATCAGGAAATGTCAACTCTTCCAGCTATCAATCGTCTTCTAATTGTTCAAGGTATCAATCAGCATGAAAAAAAAAAACGAGTGCATTACAAAAGGCCAATCTTTAATGAAAAAACCCTCTTTCTTTAGAGGAACTTAAAGGTTGATGAACCAAGACTGATCGGCAAAGAGAGACATCCGAGAGTCCACTACCAAATACATCAGTTTCAAGAAAGTGGAATAAATGAAAAAAAATAAAATTGAAGACTAAATACATTCTAGTCACAGCTCAATACACTCTATTATCAGTTAAACTGGGAGTACATCAATTCTGCTATGTTTAGAACCCCAAAATGCCCGGCATATGATCACAGAACATTTGATTTTGTTCCAAAGTGTTGGACAATCAAGTCAGTTGCCATTAGCAACAGCAGCCTGATTCGTACCTGCTGCAAAGAACTCACAGATGACTTCTAGAGGCATGCCCTTCGTTTCAGGAACCTTCATGTACACAAATATCCACGAAATGATGCATCCTATAACGAAGATGCTGAAGACACCAGCAAGGCCAATGGAGCTAAGCAGAAGAGGGGTAGAGTAGGTGACAATGATGTTTCCAATCCAATATGTGAGAGCACAGATAGCAATGCAAAGGCCACGAACACGAGTAGGGAAGATCTCTGAGCAGAGGATGTTGGGAATCACACCAAAAGCCATCACGAAGACGGAGGAGTAGACCACCAAGCCAGTGGTCGATAATGTTGCATTAATGACAGAGCCCATGTCGACCATGCTGCTAAAGACTATTGCAATCAGTGACACGATTAGGATGGGTATTGTGTACAGCAGCAACGACCTGCAACAAGGATAGCATGTAAACTTCCATTTCAATGCAAGAAGGAAAGCATGTCAACTTAACATTTAGGATTATGTTACCTTCTGCCAGCGATGTCCATTAGCCCCATGGCAAGAGCTATGCAGGGAAGCATCAAGAATGTTGTGAGAGCACTTATCAGGAGAGATGCAGAGGCGGAACTGATGCCAAAATTTGATAGCAATATTGCAACCCCTGCTTTCTCAAGAATTTGTGGACTGTAGTAGAGAAGCCCATTTATGCCAGAAATCTACCAAGACAATAGGAAACAAAAATGTTATAAACGAACAAATGAAGTAAGTAAGAACCTTGAAGGACAAGGCAGTTGTCAACAGACCATAAATTTCATAAAGAATAGTTGCCAAACTACAGCTATCATGAAATTAGATTGCAAATGAAAAAGTTGCATCAAAGAAGATCACTAGGGGTGTTGTTGAAGAACTGTACACAACATTCTTGAGAATTTATTTAACTTGGTTCAAGAAGCATTATCATAAAAGAGAATTTTGAACGAAGAGTAGATTGTAACCACATAACCTAAAAGAAATATGTACTTTGAACTGGAAGTTCAAGTTGGTAGGGATCTGCATCATATAGAACAGATATGATTTGGTATTTCATTGCCAAGAATGAGTCATGAAGCTTTTGCTGTTAAAGACTGAAACAGAAGTGGCACTTCACAACTGAGTGAAGCTTGAGGCACATAGAGGTTTGAATTGAAAAAGTGGGATCACGTACAAGTTTTTACCTGCTGTAGCACTTGAAGTGCTATCCCAACAAACAAAGCACGCTTAACTCCTGGTTCTAAAAGATAACTCCAACTTGACCGTTTAGAGACAGTTTCTGCTTGGTGATCCATTACTAGTCCGATCGAATTACGACTCAATAAGGCCTTGGAGCTAAGAGTTTGTTGGCTAATCAAACCAACCGCCTCTAGATATTCACCTTCCACGGGCATTGCATTATTAGAAACTAAGACAAGGGAGCCATGTCGAGACCCTAAGCCACCCTCTTGATGCAAATAAATTCTCTCAAATCCTTCTTCTTTTTTCCCATCTTCACCTATTTTCTCATACCATTTCCACACCAGTTGCCACCCGCCACCTATATCTGCATGAGTGGCTGCCTCACCGGCATTGTTGCTATTCTGTCTTGTGCCTAAATGGCTTCCATTTAATCCATAAGGAGCTATGTCCTTATCCATACTGCTCGTTTGACGTGACAACAATGGGGTGCTTAAATCTTCATGGTAATTCCCCTCAGCAACATTAGGTGTGAAGCCCTCACCATTCGTTTGGCTCTCCATATCCCATTGTTCATTCTTGCCACGATCTTCTTTTCCATTGAACATGCTTCCTGTCTCAGGAAGCCTCTCATGGACACTACCAAAGAGAGACACAAGAGGATCCACCAGAGGAAGGCTATGACTAGCCAAGCTTGTATTACGGGACTCTATGCCAGAATGAACCTGTCCAGACACGGGTCTGGCACCATATAACTTTATGTGATATTTCCTTGAGCTTGTTTCCTGGTTATCAGTTGGCTCATTGTCGGGGCCAATTAGGTACTCTTCTATGGATGCTTCAGCCCCAACGCCAAGGCCCTCAACCAGCAAAGCTAACTCATCTATAGATCAACGAAGCTAAATTAGCCTTTCTATCTTTAAAGCAACATGGAAATAAAAAGCTAGGACTCCAAAATCAAACACTCTTATTAACTTAGCACACCTGTGACATCTTTCCTGCCGCGTAGTCTTTGCAAAACCTGTTCAGCCTCAATAAGACGACCTTTACTAACAAGCCACCGGGGTGATTCAGGCAAGTAAAATGCTGTCAATGTGAAATAAATGAGGGAAAGAATAGAAAGAATCCCAAGCATGAGTCTCCAGCTTAGGGAGTCCATCAATGACATTCCAAACACCATGCAGTAAGACAAGAACATTCCAACAGAACCAGCGAACTGAGTAAGGGTAGTTAGTTGCCCTCTAATCTCAGAGGGGGCTATCTCAGATATATAAACTGAAGCCAGAGTAACAACAAGACCGACGCCAAAGCCAGCCAGTAGCCTGGCCAAAAGAAGAACGTGGATGTTGGGAGCCCACAGCATCACCATGCCACCGGTGAAATATAGAGCCGAGGAGATTATCAGCATTGGACGCCGTCCAACCCGATCTGATGCTGGCCCAGAAAATGTCGTAACGACAGTTCCGCCAATAATTGACATGGCTAAAATAAGTCCTTCAATTATGGGTTCGCTTTCCAGATTAAATTCCTTCTTGATGTAAATAATAGCCCCTGCAGAAGATGACAAACATTTTTTCCATGAGCTAGTGCAGCCCTTCTATACTCGTCTATTAAATGTTTTATTTTTTTGCATCTTAAGCCACACTGAAGTATGATAAAAATTTGATGATTTGGAAGCCAAGCAACAGTTCTTCATTGATAATGTCTTCAGGTAAATTTTTTGTATAAGTATGTTGTGTTTTCACATGAAGATTCAATATTAAGGTACGTAAAATAAACAAATTGGCATTATGGCACCCATATTTGTACAATCTTACCACGACGCGATCCTTAAGGGATAGAGAACTAGATTTATGAGCATGATATTAGCAAAAGATCCGGAAATGTGAAACAGGGCATGCGTATCTAATTTGAAAGAGATAACGAAGTGTAAATGAGGAAAAATACCTGCAATGGTTGAATTATCCCATCCTTGCAAAAGGTTCCCAATCGCAGCAGCAATGGCCACAAGCACAACTTCTCTCATTTTTATTGCAGAACAAAAGCGACCCTCCTAACCTTTTAAAGAAAAAGAATGGCTGAAGCTTCCGCTGACCAAACTTAGAAGAAGGCGTTGAAGGGAATTCGCATCCTGCAAAACAGGGAGAGGGAAACACAAGTGAAACCACGAAGCTTGTGAATTCTGAGAATTTAATATGATCTAGACTTTGAACATTGGATCTAAACTCTGGCCAAAACGAAACATCACATTGTCAATCCTATGGTAAGAACATGCCTAAAGGACGTTCAAGACCTTCCTAGACGGATGAGGAATGTGTAACTTAGCGTTACAAAAGTTTCTCTTAAGAAGGCAAATTTTTGGACATTGTAAGAAACCTACAAAGAAGCAGAAATTGGGTCTTACAAACTTTGAGATGGTAAAAAAAGGTCCATACGAGAGATCTCGCAAAGTAAGTATTTTGAGTTCAAATCATTGGGGTCTTACAGTTTCAAAGCAAGTCTAGACGTAAGATGCACGCTCAAATAGAAACCACAACTAGGAAAAAATCTTTTTGTGACTAGGCACTATTCAAGATAATATTTACAAAAATAGAAACTAACTAGTACAAAATCTTTGTGATTGGGTATTATTCAAGATAAAATTTATTGTCTAGGAGATATCAATCAATTGGCCATTTGCAAGAAACATGAACTAATCAAGATTAAACCATTTAGCATTCATCCACTATTGTCGAAAAGCACCTAAGCTTAGTAGTGAGCAAGTGCTACTTATGATCTCTTGGGTCCCAAGTTTGACATCTGAAATGTATGTTAGTACAAAAAATAAATAAATCACTATTCAAATCAAAATGATGATTTGAACTACAATCTTAATTGAGACCAATTGACCAATACCATTGGATACTAATATGAGTAGAATCTAAATGAAATACTCCAATTACAAGATAAAACATAATAGTCAAATTTAGTATGTTTGAATAAGGAAGATTAATTGTGAATTATTTTGAAAATTGCTACCACATCTTCTAGGTGTGACGAAGTTTGTTGTTTCATCTCCTAGCTATAATGGTATTTGTCACTCAAGGATAAAATAGAAACCAATTAGGACAAAATCTTTTTGTGATTGGGTAGTATTGAAGATAAAATTTACAGAAATAGAAACTAACTAGGACAAAATCTTTTTGTGATTGGTTACTATTCAAGATAAAATTTATTGTTTAGGAGATATCAATTCATTGGTAGTTTGAAAGAAACATGAGCCAACTAGGATTAAACTTTTTTGCAATCAACCACTATTGCAATCGACAATACGCCTAGCTTAGTAATGAACAAGTAATGTTGGTTCAACACTGCGAAGGCATATTAGTATAAAAGAATAAAAGAATAAATAAATCACTATTCAAATCAAAATGATGACTTAAACTACAAGTCCTAGTTGAATAAAACCATTGGATCGTAATGTGAGTAGAATCTAAATGAAATACTCCAAATCCCAGGGAAAACATAGCAATCAGATTTAGTTTGTTTACAAAAGAAGGATTGATTTTGAATCAGTTTGAAAATTGCGGTTACATCTCCTAGTTGTGATGGAATTTGTCGCTTCATCTCCTAGCTGTAATGGTATTTGCCATTCAGGGCTTTGCATAAAAATGATGATGCAACAAGGAGGAAGACACTTGAGATTCCCTGAAGGCTTTCGCATCACTCTTCCTTATCGTTTGACCTCTTCTTTGCTTTTGCGTTCGTGATCAATGGAACGTTGCCCAACATCATCTTCGAACCACGTGAAGATTGAACAAATGGAGGAGATTGGTCCTCCGGAAGCTGTGGAAGAACTCATCGATTTCTCCTCCAAGCCTTACCAAACCGCCCAATCCTCCACTTCGATACCCCACTACCAAACGGCCCATGCCCCTGACTTAATGCCCCGCTCCTGGACCACCGAATTAACATCCTACATTCCGACCGTTCAGACCGCTGCCGGGAACGCGGACTCAAAACCCTGTTACAATCACACCCCTTCCTCAATGCCCTACTACCAGACTGCCGGCTACACCAACACAACATTCGACTACCATGCCCCCGAGACTCCCGCCTCAATGCCCAACAACCAAACCACCAGCAACACCCGCGCAACATCCTACTACCGCGACTCTGAGACTCCCGCCTTAATGCCGAACTACCAGACCGCCGGCGGCAACACCAACGCAATGCTATACTACCACCCCCTTGAGATCCCTGGCTCAATGCCCAACTACCAGGTTGCCGGCAACACCAACTCAATACGCTACTATGACACCCCTAAGACCCCAACCTCAATGTTCAACTACAAGACTATCAGCAACTACGACCCCCCTGAGAACCCAGTCTCAATGTTCAGCAACCAAACCGTTGGCAACACTAGCTCAACATCCTACTACCATGCCCTTGAGACCCCCGCGTCAATACTCCATTTCCAGAATGCCGTAACCATCAGCTCAACAGTTTTCTACCCAACCCTAGAGACCACGACCTTGATGCCTAACTACCAGACTGCCGGCAACACCAGCTCAACACCCTACTACCGGACCCCTGAGATCCTCAACCCAATACCCAACCATCAGACCGGCATAGCCACCAGCTCAACACCCAACTACCCAACGCCTGAGAAGCTCACCCCAATACCCAACTATCAGACCGATAAGGCCACCAGCACAACACCCTACTCCTCGAATCCTAAGAACCACACCTCGATACCCAAATCTCTGTTCGGCGAGGCTACCACGCCATGGATTACAAGAAAAACATCACCTGCTATTGCTGAATATAAACCGAAACGAAAAAAAAGGGTGCCATGGACCGACGAAGAACACAGGTACACATCACAACTTTGAAGTTTGTTTATTTATGCTTTAGAAATATGTAGTCATCTTACATAAAAACCTCACATTCTCATTATCATACCTCTTTCTTTAGAATGACAAAAGAATCTTTATGATGATTCTCATCCACCAGAAAATTATATCATCTTTTTTTTTTTTAAAAAAAAAAGTAAGATGAGAACTCGAATCCGGAAATTAGATTTTGAATATTGATAGATAACTATTAGATTATTAGCCTGTTTAGGATTTAAGGTTCAGATTACCATGCTGCTCTTGTCAAATTTTTATAACTTTATTTGTCTTGGCAGACTAGTAGTCCAATCATCAATTAATCCAGTTGACAAAGTGCGGGCTAACTATGCAGTTATTGCAACTCTCCTTAGTGCATGGCTGCTTTTTTGGACAAAAACCTGGCTATATATATATATATATGTCTCATGCATTATTTTCATGGTAAATGAAGAAATTCCTAACGTCTTTCTCTTCCCTCCATCGAATATAGGAGATTTTTAGCAGGCTTAGAAACGATGGGTAGGGGAGCTTGGAAGTGGATTTCGACGCATTTTGTCAAGACAAAGACTTCAACACAAGTTGCAAGCCACGCCCAAAAACACTTTCTTCACCTTCAGAAGAACTCCAAAGTCCGGCAACCAAATCCAGAACTGGCCTCCACCTCCCATAAACAACCAAATCCAGAACCGGCCTTCACCTCCCATCAGCAACCAAATCCAGAACCGGCCTCCGCCTCCCACCAACAACCAATTCTAGAACCGGCCTCCACTTCCCATCAGCGACCAAATCCAAAACAGACCCCTGTCTCCGTTCAGCAACAAAATCCAAAATCGGCCTCCGTCTCCCTTCAGCAACAAAATCCAGAACCGGCCCTTATCTCCAATCAACCGTCGACTACTGAGGGAAACAACATCGAAGATGACTTCTCTTGCGTCAACCAACGGACCATGGAAGGGTTGTTCTACCTTTGCACCTCCGAAGGTGCCATCATTCCCTCTACCCCCGAAGATGCCTTCCTTTCTTGGAGCTCGTTGGCTAAATTAATGGCGCCTCCCCGGGAGGCTCCTACTGGCGATGCACCTGATGGTTCGAGGTCTTATTCCCACGAACTTCCTGATCACAAATAATAAGCTTTTAGTGCAACTTAATCTACTCATTATGCTTAGTACTTATGTATCTTGTTTATGTCAATCTCTCCGATTTTAGGACCTTTAGTTGAATTTGGAGCTCTTAACTAAGGATGTAGTAAATAAATGTGGATGTTATCGATTAATCGCATATTTATTTTACGAAGATCAACTGTAGTGCGTTTATATTTCTTGCGCAATTCTCATCGTAGTTTACTTGCATACAAGCAAACTGTTTCTTTGGAGTTCTTTTTCGGTCAATACTCCTCATTGATACTCCTATTTCCAAATCCAAGCCCATACGCTGTTTGCTAATACTCAATCTGGCTCTAATAGAGATGGGTGAAGCTTATATTGGGCTTTGCTCAAATCCAAGCTATAAAATTAACCAGAAGTTTCTCTTGTTGGAAGAGTTAAAAAGAAACCTTTAGGCCATTAGAGATGTTTCCTGTAGACTTTTGGCAAATAGAACACTAATTTCATGTTACTTAAGATGTCCTTCACTGTAGGGGCTGAGGACTTAAGCACAATCACATGTAATACCATGTAAGCATAGTCTTTAAAACTTGGGCGCAACACATTGGATACTCATGGAAAAATTGTACTTTGATATCATGTCATTTATTTATATATATATATATCAAAATTTTAAAATAATGAGATTTTTTTTTTACATTTATTTTTTTACATTTTTTTATATTTTTTCTTTACTAATATAGAATAACAACACCACATTGCTTAATACATCCTCTTATTATACAGGTTTCAAATTTGAATATAACCCCTAAGAGTGCTAGGAAGAACTTGAACCTAATATCATATTGTAAACTTTTATCCATTTCAAAGTGTTAAATTTACAAAATGTGGCACCTTTTTATCTTTAACCAAAATTCTTAATGAACTTCTTAATATTATAATGAAAAACAACTTCACACCACTTAATTTGTCCTCTCATCATGTGAGTACCAATTTTATTGCATAACTAGATGTGATGCCACATAGACATAGGCTCTAAATTTGAGCACAACCCATGTAAATGTTAAGGAATAACATAAGCTTTGTCATTGTGTTATAAATTAATATTTATCACAAAGTTTTAATATTATTAGGGGCAATTTCTTTTTACATTTAAATAATTATTTAAGAACAACTAATAGCTTTTTTAAAAATCATTAGCATCCCATTTTTCCCTGTTACCATGTCGTTATATTAAATTAAAAAAACAAGTGATATTCCGAGATTTCTTAGTTTGTCTTTGAAACGAACGCAATATATAAAGAGAAAATGACGAAACCTAGGTTATGGTCCAAGTTCAAGGCAAAATAGGCTTTTGTTGTGGGCATAACAGGACGCTGTGCGTTGTTTTCTTGTCCCCGAAATCAATGCCAAACGTGGCCTCCTGTCTTTTGGGAGCTGCAATTTCGCCAGTGATCGGCCTGCAGCAAACGTTGCGTTGTTTTAGAGCACGGGGGAGATCTAACATTTGTACTTCACGAGGTTTAGCTTTTTGTGTGGGCAAAGAGACAGAGACCGAGGAGTTTCCTCTGAAAAATTGAGGCTTTGTGTTTTTGTGGGTCAAGGAGAGACTGAGAGAGTGGGTTCAGGAGTTTGTAAGAGTTGTAGCAGTATCTATATCTATGGAGAACTTAAAAAGGATCGGAGGGGTTGAAGGAAGACAAGTTAGCGAGGAACTAAAACCATTTGGGTATTTTGCGGTTTGCGCCGCTGGAGGTATGCTCAGTGCCGGCACTACCCATCTTGCCATCACTCCTCTAGATGTTTTGAAAGTCAACATGCAGGTTTGTCTCTCTCATCACTCTTTTTCTCTTCCTTCATGTCTGTTTTCTTAGGTGAAATCTTTTTTCGATTTCCCCTATGGAGGTACTTGTGTGTTTTTGGCTCTTCCCGTTCGCTTTACGATCATTTATTCATGTTTGCTATTGCTACGATATAATGCGTTCTTAGTAGTCCATCTCTACTAAAAATATTAGGTTTTTATTTGCTTGTGCAAATAAATTTTGGGTCTTATCTACTGTCACTGCAATAGACATGTAGGTGTTGGTGTGATTTTCTGTTGTCCAGAAATGGCGTTTTCCTATGGGCTCTGTTGATCGACTCTATCTGCGAAATATCATTTCTACATTGCTATGACTCTGTCTAAAAATGGGGTTGTCCTAAGGGCTCTGGTGATTGACTCTCTAATACATTTGTTTGTGCATTCCTATGACGCGTAATGGACCAAATGGTATTTATAGGTGTATCCCGTCAAGTATAACAGTATATACTCATGCTTCACTACCCTATTGAGGGAACAAGGTCCTTCTGCCTTTTGGAGAGGTTGGTCTGGCAAGTTCTTCGGTTATGGTGTTCAGGGAGGCTGTAGATTTGGTCTATATGAATACTTTAAGAGCCTCTACTCTGATATCTTGGTAGACCAGAAAAGGAGTGTCATTTTCTTTTTAAGCAGTGCCTCTGCTGAAGTATTTGCCAATATAGCTCTCTGCCCATTTGAAGCAGTTAAAGTACGGGTTCAAGCACAGCCCCATTTCGCTAGGGGTTTGGTTGATGGCTTTCCAAAGTTATTTGCATCAGAAGGCCTCTTTGGGTAAGTATTTTGGAGTATAAATTTCCGTTTTGTATTCCTCCACTGCCATGTTCCTATTCAATTGATGGGTTTCTTACTGCAGATTGTACAGGGGACTTGTACCACTATGGGGACGAAACCTTCCATGTAATTCTATGATTCCCTGTAGCGCTGTTTTGCTATTGTGCTAAATATCTGCGCTACAATTTAAATGAAACATGCGCTGTTTGAAATAGTGAAATTGTCCTGCTAGAGGTAGATTTTGAGAGTAACTTTCAAATCTTCATTTTAGTTGGACTGCATGCCATGAGATTCCCCAGTGGAGCAACAAAGGTAAGTTTGTTTTAACTGTTGGAAATTTGAGCAAGTAATATTTGATGGTGAGATTTTATGCATGTAGTAAGTTCCTAAGAGATAAGCATTAACATTTTATAACTGTAGAAGTTATTTGAATTACCAGTGAGCATGAGGTATTAACTTATCAATTTTTTCATGTTCCTTTAACATGTTTGTCTTTCAAATTTTTCTTTGGCAGTTTCCGTCGTAATGTTCTCGACATTTGAACACTCTGTGGATTTTCTGTATCGAAAAGTTGTTAAAAAAAAGAAAGAGGATTGCTCAAAAATCCAACAGCTTGGAGTGACTTGTTTGGCTGGATATGCTGCTGGATCCATTGGCAGCCTCATTTCCAATCCTGCTGACAACATTGTTTCTTCTCTTTATAACAAAAAAGCCGACACCCTCATGCTGGTATTGTACTTACTTACACTGTTGGTTGTGATACATTGTTGACACAATTGAGAAGCCGGATGGGATCTAAATTGCAATTTCACATGAGCAGGCAGTGAAGAAAATTGGACTTGTTAATTTGTTTACAAGAAGTCTGCCTATTAGGATAATGCTGGTTGGACCTGCAATCACTTTGCAATGGTTATTCTATGACTCCATCAAAGTTCTAAGCGGATTGTAAGTGCATGTTATGCCTCCTTTCCAACACCTCACCCCCAACCCCTTTCTCCCCTCCTCATGCCTGCAAGTATATTTATGTGCCTGGACTGATGTATAGTATCGTTAAAGTTGTTTGATATTTCTTTAGGTCTGCCAATCATGAGTTGAGTGCCTTTTTTTTCTCTTTTCATTCTTGATTGAGGCATTGGCATCAAGCATTATATTTTAGAAACTAGCAGTCTTGATTATCTCTGGCATGAGTTGATTATCAAGAAAGAGCCCAATATTTTGCACTTCCAGATGCTTATCAAGAAAGAGCCCCATATAGGCCATATTCTCTGGTTTGGGGGAAAAGGCACGGTGATGCAGTTAATGCACAGTTAATGCCTCCTGTTAGAGGCATAGGTCTGCCCTCGGGCATCATTGTAAATAAGGGTGCTGCCTTATTGAGTGGGGTGAAGATGGCAAGAGATGAAAGGATTTCAGTAGTTAGAATTCTCTAAGGAACTTGAAACAAACTTTGGGATCGTATGAAGTGCTTCTTTTGGTTGGTATGAGCTCAGACATCATTCCATGAGTTCTGGATCTATGTATCTCGGGGTTGGTCTGTCACCCCAAGGTGGGTAATCATGAGCTATTTTGTTGGAACATGAGTTGTTGTTGTTGTTGTTTATTTTTTTAAAGAAATAGGGACAATATCCTTATCATTTATATTGATAACATAAGTAGACTGAGGTGTCAAACCTATTAGAAAAATACATAGGATAGAGTATAACACCTAACCGTTTATTACATAAACCCAATGAACATATATAAAACTTTACTGAGATAAAAACGTAAACAACTAGCATCACTGCATAACTATTAATGAAAAACAAATTATTTATTTCATTGAAACTTAACATAAAGTGAAAGTAATTGTCTAAGAAAGCCTGTAATGTTCTAGGTCTAGTTGATCTTCCCATGAAATTATTCTGTATTGACTTGGTAAAGAGCCAAGAGTGAACATAAGTTGTTGCATCATATAACTTGTGACATTCCAAGTTTTTAGGCCTTTTAAGGGTACAAAGAGAAATATATGGTTTCTTTTTTGAACCAAATATTTTTCTTTTTTATTTCTGCTTTTTAATGACATGTTTTGATATGAAATTTAACAGGCCAACAAGTGGAGAAGTTGAAATGGAGGAGAGAGTAAATGGCACGGGCAAAGGACGGGAGTAAAAGGGTGATGCTGTCTTGTGGTGACTATATTCTTTTTGTGACAAAGACCATTGGTTTTTGAAGAGAAAACAGACTAACAACGCAGGACTTGTGTAATGGCTGCTTTTGATGGCTTAGCCATGGCTTTCTTTTGTTTTTTAGAAGCTATCATAAAGTTCCACTGAGAAGGAACGCAGGAGAAGGGCTCGTACGAGCTCCAAATTCAAAATCACGTCCCAAGAAGGTTTTTCTGCAATGTAATAGTTTAGATGTGGGCTGGAATTGCAGCCCTTCTGATGTGCCAATATGTGGCAGATGTACATTTCATACATTTGGTGAATAAATAGATGTTGCCGCATGGTGTGTAGTTGCTATTGTAGAGCATAATTCACTGACAATTGGAAGAGAGGCAACAAGAACGAAGGCACTGCTAACCATAACAAGAACAGATGCAGTGGAAACAGTGCATACTCTGAGAAGTTCAAACAAGAAGGAGAACCCACCATCCTAACGTGGATGTTTACATATGGTAGGAGGACTTGTTCGTTAGAGGTTTGGTAGGAAAGGACGCTTGAAGGTGATGATGCACTTTTTAGGTCTGCGTTCCATCTTCTTTGGATCCATTTCATTCATTACTCCACGCTTACACCATTTAACCAATGATCTAAGAAGAAGGTGTGTGGAAACATTATGACATATGATTTTTGGTTTAATTACTAATTCCGATGCTTTCATTAACGAAGCACTCTGCCAATAATGTGACACTTACCAAACAAATACACCAAATCCGGCTCCCTTTTGGAAGAAGAGAGGAGAGTGGGTCTCTTTCTTTTATCCTCTACTACTTTTTGAAATGAAGAAAAGCCATATCGCATTACTATATTTGTTGATTAATCCGTAATGTGTTTAGCCCACTACCTTCTGTCTTTGACCTTCCTTCCTTAATTCAAAGATGCTCCAGACTAACCTATAATAAATGAGATGGCCTAACAGTCACCCGCATACAAACATCAAATAGTGCAAGTGAAATTACCCACCTGTAGAGTGGAGATTGTAAGGCATGGGGGCTTACCTTCTGGGAAAGGCTGAGAGAGAGATCAGTGTATAAGGGAAGGGAAGGGAAGGGAAGGGAAGGGAAGGGGGTTCTCTTATAAATAAATAAAAAAGTATGAGATATGCGGTTTTGACCTGCTTATCAACCAGTCAATCGGTTGGTTTGTAGTTTAGCCATACGAAGGAAGAAGAAAATTTCTTAGTCAGCAGTGCCTGGACTCTCTCCCGTCCAGCCAGCCCTCCCTCTATTCCCAATAATTATTACCCGATCAAATAAATTACCCCAACAACCGAAACCACTAATCGTTTTTAAATACCACTTGGAGGATCGAAACGTTGACGGCGAATAATAGCCTTCCCGTCGACTTGACAGACAACCTTAACTGGCAGCCAGAAGAAGCCATGAGCTACCAAGCTGTCAGTCCAGGTGGACGAGCACGGATTACAATGTCCGCCTCAAGTCGCAAATGCATCGACGAGTGTTGGACTGAACAACAGCACATGACCGCATCTGAAATTAAATGGCTTTCTCATGCCACATGGTGGAGCTTATCTGATCACGAAAAGTTTTGTCATTTTATATATATCACTACTTTGTGCAGATAGATATATATATATATATATATCTATTGGGTGGTTCGGCAGCCGCTCTATGAAAGTCAAAAGTGCAATATATCATCCCTTAACTGTAAGAGTGAACAACACACAATAGGCTCTTGGCCAAAGGTCCAATAGATTACAATCCTGCTGACAACATAAGAATGAGACAGACACAGAAATCTGAATGGGGAAGGAGTTCTAAAACTTTTAACTCAAATGTCAGCAACGACACACGAGAAATTACAGAGTACAACGTTGTTACACCCCCCACCCTTCCCCATTTTTTCTTTTTTCTTTTTTCTTTTTCTTTTTCTTTTTCTTTTCCTTTCCCGCTGAATTGTACACATGCTCGAGAATGAATAGAAATAGAACAGATCTAGATGAATACATTGTGAGTATAAAAAGGATTAAAAATGAAATAGACAGGGGAGGGTGAGAGATGGAAGGGAAGAACTCTACAAACTGAGACACTCCAAAGCTATTTCAAAAAGCCACACCCATACCAGAAGCGTGTAGCGTCGTGGCCTTGTGGTAGGATCTCTGCTCTCTGCTCTCTGCTCTCTGCTCTCATCACCACCCCCACCGACAGCAAATATCCCTGAAATTCTTCAAATACAAAAACGATAATATTCAGCAGCAAGGAATGTCACCTACATCTCAAAACTTCAACCCTAGCACCTACAATCTGTGTTTAATTAATTAACCAAGGATTGAGTGCATGAGATGAAAATAGCTCTAGCTCAAGCTCAAATAGGGTAACAGAGCATGTACGGCCTGCTCTAAATCTAATTTAATTGTCAATGTACGGTGCTGCACAACAGAACTGGTCCCGAGCTTACCAACAGAAAAAAACAGATATATCATTTCACAGTTCTATCCACCGTCAGGCCTTCACATAATCTGCACCATTGCGCTTCCTCTTGTTAGACTTGGAAAAGAAGCAGATCTGAGCCCAGCTCTTTTTGTGCCTCACCGACTGTGATTTGACATCCCCTTTCTCCCTCTTCTCAACACGGTCAGCCATGTATTGAACAACAGCCTGTGGTGCAGCAGGGAGAACCCATAATAAGCCTTCGGAGAGAAGCAGAGTGTACTCATTTGAATAACATAAGCAGTAGACAGAACTTACCTGTGCCCCCATTTCAACTATATTTCTTGGAGGAACTTCCAGAGGATTTCCATCCACGCGTAGTACACGTAATCTCGTCAGCATCCTAAAGGAGTCCGGAAGCACCCGTATCTGGTTATTGCTAATATCCAACTCTTCAAGCATCTCCAGGTTCCCAATAGACCTTGGTAGATATCTCAGATCCGCAAAATTGTTTCCTATGTTCATCTTGACAAGTGTGGTTGCAAAGCACAGGCTCTCCGGCACAGCCTCGAGCTCATTGAAACTGACATCAAGCTCCTTCAGGTATGATAGAGATGACATTGTCGTGGGTAATTGTTTTATATTATTATATCGGACTGACAAAACCTCCAGGGTCGCAATTCTCCCCACAGCTTCTGGAAGAGCTTTAAGTCGGTTATAATCTGCACGAAGCTCTTTTAGTGAAGCACACCGGCCAATGGAATGTGGAATTTCTTCGATATCATTTGTCTCCACATTCAATTTCTTCAGGCTAACGAGTGATCCTACCGTGTCAGGAAGCAAAGAGAGCCGATTTGAGCTCAAATCAAGCTCCTGAAGACGGACCAATCTTCCAAGTGTAGCAGGCAGAGATGATAACTGGTTTGCACTCAGGTTAAGATAGACCAGGCTAAGGAGATCTCCAATAGAATCAGGGAGTTCAGAGATCCTGTTCGAATGCAAATCCAACTTTGTCAAAGCTGAAAGGCCTCCAATGGTGGTCGGTAAGGCCACAATTCGGTTCTCGGACAAGTCTAGGGTGATCAAACTCGACAACTTTCCTATCGAGTCAGGCACCCATTCTATTTGATCCATCAACTTGTTCTGAAGATTGAGATCTTGAGTGCCTTTCTTTGCCGACACTTCAATTAAACTAGCCAGCTTTATCAAACTCAGTTTTTCTCCGTCTTGACCTGCAATAACCACAATTATATTGAGTTAGAAGAGAATCTTATTAACAGTTGCTTCCATCTCGACTCAATCGAGAGTACTCCTAGCAGCAATTTAATCGAAACTGGAACATTCTCTCTTACATAGGTCACCGAGTTGCAAAAGAGAGCAACGGTTGGGGCGTAGCAGGTAAAAAAGCGAACCCATAAACGAAAAAGAAGAGGAACAAGATCCAGAAGCAGAGAGACTTGCCTGAAGTAGTAGTAGGCAGTTTCAGAGAAGGATCCTGTATCTGGACTGTCGACGTAACGCTGGGTCCAATTCCAATTCCAATTCCAATTCCAATGCCGTCCATGTAGAACTTCGTCTTGGCCGTCGAGACATAACTGTCATCTTTGCTGAACAATTGGGAAGTCTTTACAGGTTCTTTCTCAGAGTAGTGGGAGGTCGACGTCGAAGTAGAAGCAGAAGTAGACGCAGGAGACTTAAACTTATAAGAGAAACTACGTCCTGAGCCCGAAGTCGAGGAAGGCACGCATTTGGAGGCTCTCTGAATGAAACCATCGAACAGGCAGTGGAGGTTTTCGAGGTCGAGCAGTCTCTGGGCCTCCCTCTTCTGCTCCTTGCTTTGGAACAACACCAAGCTCTTACGCATCTCTTGCAACACCATGAACAGCTCCTCCGGTACATCGGGGCTATTAGTGTGTCTCGCAATGGCATCGAGTCTCGCTTGGTCCTCTTTCTCCACGTTCCGGATCAAGGTCTTGGCCGCCTCCACCTCATCGATTCCCGGCCTGCTCGGCAACGATCTGTGAATTTGCATAATCTCGTCCACCACCTCGTCCACTGATGATTCCATATCTCCTACGTCCTTTGGATCCCGGACTTGCCTCGCTTCAAAGCCCAATACTCCTGACGCTCGTTGTCTGCAATCCAAGAAATTAAAAGCCAAGAAGCATCCCCAGTTAGCTATGCTACACCGAGCAACAATTAATTACTCAAACTTAATCAATGAGACTAACATTCCTCCACCTTCTAGGATCTTACATGGAACTTGTTGCGGAAGTGCCAACTTGTAAAGCCAGGTAAAGCTTCCAAATTTCCTTCTATTACGAGGTAGAACTTCCAGAGACGAAAAAAAAGAAAAGAAAAAAAGAAGAAGTAGTTACCTCTCTCCGACGGACTGAGATGGACGTTACGTAATTTGGAGACGAAAAGGAGGCAATTCAGTAGGGACTTCTCCGGCTGAACTGAAACCTAAACACCGAGGCTCTTCTTCTAGTCTGAGCAATCCGGCTATTTCCATCAACTCTTACAATCTTCTCTGTACCCGTTGGCTTCCCGTGCGTTGCGTCTATAAGACTAGAAGTTCAAAGTTTTTTGGAATCAGCCAATAATAATGTGGCGAAAAATGCGATCAGCCGATTAAATACCGTGAAATCGATAATGACTGATCGGTTATCAGCAAGATCTGTTCTTGCGCCCCCTCACAACTGTTGTCTTGTACCACGTTTTATCCGCTTGGTCAGATATACCCCTGTCGTCCTCCCCAAACTACAATCAAGTACCCCACCCTTTCCCTTTTTTTTTTCTTTTTTTTTTATCGATAAAGGCAGCCAGTGAGTGACGTATTCACATGGTCGCCGTCCCGACGCTTGCCGAAACGGTAATGGGTGGGGGGGGGGATTATTCTATGCAGAGGTGGGACCCAAGGAGGCAGTCGGAGAGATTGGGGGGTCCGGCGAGGTGCGGTGGCAGAGGTGTAAATAAGAGAAGAGGGGCCGTCATTTTCTGAAAATCGGTTGTGAAGGGACTGATTGGAGAAGTGGGTAATGGTACGCTGCTCTGGCAAGCCCAACTGACAAAAGAAAGGAGTGGGTGACAGGAGGAGTAAATGCAGTGCCCAGGTGTTCAGGTTTCGATGGGGTACACGTGTTGTAGGTTCACGTCCAGAATCCCGCCAACCGTTTCCAGCTGGCAGTGCTTCTCACGCCATAACCGTTTTGTTCTCTCTCTTTTCAGAGGCATAGGCGCGCGGCGACTCCGTGTGAACTACGTTGCTATATGAGGAGGGTTCCAGAAACCATATCATCAGGACACGCTCACGTGCTCTGCTACCAGAGGCTGACCAGGACTGTTACACCGCGAACGCCCCTCCACATGCGAACCCCGTGGGTTTGGGTTTCCCTTTTTACCTTTTGCTTTTTCCACTCGTCCGCGACCCTCTTACTTTGGGGATGCGTCGTGAACTCGCTTTGCAGTTACAAACAGGATAACGGGAAAAAAAAAAAAAATAGGAGGAAGAAGATAGGACAATTCTAACAATTGAAACGGTATTGTGCACTTGTTGCATTTTTTTTTAATTAACCTGAACATGGTTTAAGAAATAAAACTTGATAGAAAATTATTTTTTTAAAAAAAAAGAAAAAGAAATGATGCACAAGTCACCTTCCACTCTTTGTTGCCATTGGAGTATGCCCCATGGGTAAAGTTCAAAGGATGATTAAGAAATCGTGGATGCTCTTGAATTATTATTAAAAAATAAAATATATATTCTGATTATTAATTATAATTTTCTAATGAAGTGATATCATGGTCAAATTCAAATTCCTCCACTAATAGACTTGCTTAAAAGAGAATTGTTAACGCATGTTACATAAGATGGGGTCCAATCGATGGCCAATAGTTGTTGCAGAATAAAGCTTGAGAGTCTTAACACTTTCTTCTCTTAGAATACATGGCACAGATTGCCATGAGATTAGCAAACCACGTGAGATGTCCACCTTTGCCATGACCTGCGTCGACAATTTTTTTCAGTGACATGGGCCACCGACACGATACATGTCGGGGCTTCCTTGGGCCTTCCACACAGTCCCCAATGGACCATGCCCATTAGTCCAAAAGTTCCAATTTTTTTATTTAAATTTTTTATGAGACTTTCATCGTACATAAATAAAGCTTAAGGATGCTGGGCTCAAAATTGCAAGTATAAAAGAGTCAACTTGAGAATTAATATTATGTCAAGAAGTTCAAAAGCTCAAATAAAAATCAAAGTTCTAAGAATTTTTTTATTTAAATTTCACCTTAAAAACCTTGTATAATTAATACAAGATTCTCATTCAATCCACATATATAGCAGCTGTTCCAAATGTAAGTGGTTGATTAAGCAACATTGATTTATCTTAAAATTGAACATCAATTCGCTGACAAACAGACTTGATTAGCAAATTAATGGGCCTTTGTGATGTTTAAATGTGAAAGACTCTTGCAAAGACCGTTGCTGGTGTTTGCTAGCAAAATTATAAGAAAACAGGAGCCCTAGCTGCTCCGTCCTCCTTCCCATGCGCCTCCCGCCGCGAAAAGCAAACGGAGAAGATGGAGATAAACCTGGGGAGACTCGCTTTCGACATAGATTTCCATCCTCACAGGGAACTTGTTACCGCCGGACTTATTAACGGTGACCTTCACCTTTACTCTTACTCCGCTTCTTCCTTGCCTCAGAGCCTGCTCCAACTTCGTGCGCACACCGAGTCTTGCAGAGCTGTTAGATTCATCAACGACGGACATGGTAATTCCATATATTCACCCCCCGCCCACCACCCCCCTTTTTTTTTTTTATTTAAACTTTGCGTCTGCTCCTATTTCTCCTCTACTGGGGTGAGTAACGAGAACCGGCTGTTGATTTCTCTCAGCTATAGCCACTGCTTCTCCGGACCTCTCAATTCTCGCCACTGATGTTGAGACTGGATCACCCATTGCTCGTCTTGAAGATGCCCACGGGTGGGTGCTCTGTGTCTCTTGTTTTGTGTTATGTGCTATTTCTTTGGCCTTGCTAATACGTTTGTGTCTTGTGTGGCAGCGACGCAATCAATAGGTTGATAAACTTGAGCGAAACAACCATCGCCACGGGTGACGACGAAGGGTGTATCAAGGTGTGGGATACTAGACAACGGTCTTGCTGCAATTCCTTTGATGCTCATTGCGATTACGTTTCTGATTTGACCTTTGCTTCTGATTCCTACAGACTCTTGGCTACTAGGTACGTCCTCACTCACTCATTATCCTATCTCGCTCCCTCTTTTCATGTCCTTTTTTTTTTTTTTTTTTTTCGATAGCATGTAAAACTCTAAACTTGCGTTTTCTCCTTTCTGTTTTCAAGTGGAGACGGAACTCTCTCTGTTTGCAATCTTCGAAGAAATAAAGTAGGCTTCTTTATGATTACGCTTTTGCTGGGTCTATTTGCTAATTGTTGAATACGCGCTACTTACAGTTACTTTGGATTAAACTCGTTCTCTGTTGATTTTGCAGGTCCAGGCCCAGTCTGAGTTCTCTGAAGATGAGTTACTCTCCGTTGTTATCATGAAGGTGTCTTTTTCTTCTTATTTTTAGACTACTTTTTTCTCACTCGTATCACGTGGGGCAATGGGTAGTGTCATCTGGTGCTGCATGGTGCGCGCCAACTTAGCGTTAGATGTTGGGAAACTGATATCCTTTTTCACAAAAAGTTGGAACTTTTGCGAGAACAATGATAAAATAAACAGGAGCACTAAGTTTCAATTCCAAAAAATGGGTCATTGGTGTATCGACTCGACTTGTGGCATTTATCAGATGTAAATTGCCTGTTTCCTGCGATTTTTGGTTCCACCCATCATGCCTTTCCACTTGCAGTTCCCTCAAAAAATCTTTTTGTAGGGGGGGAAAAACAAATGAAGATAAATGTTTCCCTAGAAACTGGATTACTTAGACTGGGAAATCATATGATGGTTCGGATTATTCCTTACAAAGAGATAGTTCAAAGCCTGGCTATGCTAAGTTAATGTGCTTAATATGTATTCTCATATATGTTACTTTTGATGATTTATTTATTTATTTTATTGTGATGGTCAGAATGGTAAGAAAGTTGTTTGTGGATCACAAACTGGAACTCTATTGCTGTATTCATGGGGGTACTTCAAGGATTGCAGGTATATTATATTATGTCTGACTAATGGATAAGTGCCTTAATCTGTTGGAGAGAAGGAAAGTATCTCTGTTACTTCTCTTTCAACTATTCAATTTTCATCTTGGTGACTCTGATTTTCAGCGATCGCTTTGTTGGTCTCTCTCCAAACTCGGTTGATGCTTTATTGAAGGTGAGTGGCTGTTACTGCATTTTAGCATCTTTATTTTCCCCAGCTTAAGCAGGACATTGCTTTAGTAAAACCTTTTAAACTGATTGTACCAGCTTGATGAAGATAGAATCATCACCGGATCTGAGAATGGGCTCATCAGGTGAGAGGTCATGCAGTATAGGGTGAACTGTTCTGTTTCGCCAGTTTACAATATTTGATGTAATGATTCTATTATTTCATGCCGTCAATTAAACTTCTATTTATTTTTGGTTTAGCTTGATAGGCATATTGCCTAACAGAGTCATTCAACCAATTGCAGAGCACTCAGAGTATCCGGTGGAGCGACTTGGTAAGTTCTTTTTCCGTTGGATAGAATTAATGGTTCTTTCACTAAGTGGTTCTATTGGTTGACCCCATTTGATCGTTGGATGTATGCTGTGCTTGAGTTGTTGCGTGGTATCTACTGCCTATAAGATTTTTTAGTTTTCTTAGTTTTTTGCAACAAAATGGCCAATCAATCCCATTCTTAATAGTAGGTCTTCTCATATCGTGCCAATGGCCTGTGAGCACTTCCTAAAGTTATTAACATGTGATTTTGCGTGGTCTTGTAGCATTTTCACATGATAGAAAGTTCCTCGGCAGTATAGCTCATGATCAGATGTTGAAGGTGTGGATCTCTCTCTCTCTCTCTCTCTCTCTCTCTCTCTATATATATATATATATATATATATATATTCTTCATAGGGTTGTATGTTGTGCATGAGTGGGTACGGATATGAATTTGGTTAAGTTCCATTTGATATTACATAATTGTGAATTCATATCGAGTGGACTGGTCTAATGGGTTCGCATCTGACCTAGTAGTTGTATGTGTTACAAGCATCATATTGACTCCCCTTATAATTTTGTTTTATGCACAGCTGTGGGATTTGGATGATATATTGCAAGGTCCCGGAGAAACTATCACAAGTCAGGCTGCCATGGCAGGCAGTGATAGTGATGATCTGGATATGGAAGCTAGTCCTCCAAAGAGTAACAAAGGTATGCTCGGTCTCTTACAGAATTGTCATGTGATCTAAATAAGTCCGATGCTTTTCGTCTATTCAACGATAAGTTGATAAGCGGTATTTACTGGACGTTTGGCTCAACTATTACATGTCTTGGTACAATAGTTCTTACTTAATTAAGAATCAGTTTAACCGGGCTTAATTTAAACCAATGCATTTAAAGATT
Source organism: Casuarina cunninghamiana (assembly GCA_028551485.1). Lineage (NCBI taxonomy): Eukaryota > Viridiplantae > Streptophyta > Magnoliopsida > Fagales > Casuarinaceae > Casuarina > Casuarina cunninghamiana. The sequence continues at coordinate 120,085 of CM052368.1, read as the reverse complement.
TTTCAAAAAGATTTCTCCTTAATAATTTGAAAAATCATTATTGTCCTGAATAATTTTGATCTAATCATTGTTAAGGGGTGTAGGGTTTGCAGCTTAAAGCTTCGTACACCCTTGTATCTCTTTTGGATGTTTCCAAAGCTCAATGAATCCCGAGACAATAATTAGGGATCATTGTGGCAACTGGTTAAATCAGTCAAGTTGGCTCATGTGCTCCAACATTTTGATATGATTGCTTTTATTACTATTCACGTATCCGTCTGTGATAACTTAAGAAGCGAAGACAAGTAGGCCCGTTCAGTAGGGTTTAGGGTTTGATTTGTGTGATAGACCAAATAATTGTAGGTAATTTCATCCTGATTAATCCTTCGCATGTTTACTATTCGAATGAATGAATATGATGGATGAACCATTCTTCATTGATCAGAGTGCGTTGACATGTGTATTTGATTTGAAATTTCAATCTTTGTCAGGAACCAAGAGAAAAAGTTCGAGTAAAGGGAATGATTTTAGCGGTTCAAACAGTTTTTTTGCGGATATTTAGGCGGAAGGTGTCATAAAATCTTCTACGGTTTCATCTCAAGTTCCATGCAAGAGGTTTCACTTAAAAATATATATTTCAGAATTCCATTTGTATCCCTAAGGCTGAGCGTCATAATTTTCCCCTTCCATTTCCAAGGAGATTTTGTTGGTATTTATCAGAGGATTGTGAAGAATGTGATTTTGTTGTATATACTTGTTTTACATACATTTATTTCAATGGCAAGTGGATAGCATTTTGGCAGTGGCTGAAGATCCATCATCAACCAAGACATAGAGATGCATTCATATTAGTGACCATGACATCTATCATCAACCAAGGGGTAACTTAATCTCGATATTAAACAACTTACAAGTGAGAAAACAAAACATTGGAAACGGTTCTTTCAATTTAGCCTCTGCCAACCTATGGCAACCAGTACTAGATTTGGATCACGGCTTAACCACAGATCTCCCCTTTCGAAGATGCAGCTTAAGTGCATAACCTACCATTCTAGCTTTATAAATATTAGAGTAGAAGTTTATTCTTTATACCTGGAGAAACCGATCACCCCTTGCTACTGTATTAATTTTCACAACCCCGAGTTCCAACAACGTATGTAACATTTCAATCAACCCTTCAACAAAAATTTCTCGAGTCAGATGGTTCCCTTCTATCATAAACACCTTACTGTCAACAAGGTGGTTATGACACAAACGTCGCTTGATTGATTGTAACAAAAATGATATCCCTTAAGGACCTGAGGAATTCTGAATCAAGCCCCTGAACTTGAGCATTTTGAGTAGCTGGACAGCTCCTGTACTTTGAGCATTTTGAGTAGCTGGAAAGCTACTAAACATGCCTTTGCCCATCCAGTAGTAGTGGTGTCCCTTCAGCATGGTTAAAACCATTTTGAACATAAAAAGGTTGGAGTTCATTCAGCCACAAGGGATTCCATCCTCCCGTCTCTCCCATCGCCCCCCTTGAAATGAGGCTTGGATGGAAACACGAATATGGTAGATGCAGCAATTGGGGGTTGAAAGCCAGCTGAGTATCTTACCGAGGTCACGGAAAATCTGGGCAATTGCAGAACACCCGAAGCAAGTGGTACAAGCTTGTAACTGAGAATATGCTCGGATTTCGGGACGACAAAGACTGTGTCATTGTGAGAACCAGATAGCACAAAACTTTGCACATCCGCCAATGAGAATTTGACTTCTTGAAGCAATTGTGTTTGGTTCCTAATTTTGACCAAGTATGTGAAGGGATCACCAAGGATGGCATAAGGAGGGCAGTCCAAACTGACAACCAGAGGTGGTAACTCCACATTTACCTCAGGAAGGGTTTGTTCAGTCAACACTGAAGTTACCATGGAACCAGATTGCTCTTCAGTCCCAGAATCCCTCCTCCATCTCACGCACACGTTGCCTAACCTGAACTTTGAAGAATTAGTCTCAGGAATGACAGTAAAAACGTTTTTGAACGATTCCCCTGGCATGAGAAGGGCAGGGTCTAGCAGCTCTTTAGCTTCCCGCTGTGGGGAACATGACCTTTCAATGCTGTCGTTATCTAATTGGAGAGACATGGATAGTAATCGCAATGGCACCTCAGCAGAGTTATTAGCGCTGACAATTAGTATGCTTGTTTCTTTAAGAGGCAGTGTAGCTGGCTGATCAGAATCAGAGACTGGCTTGATCCCAGAGAGCAACAATGGGTCCTTCCGAAATGGCAGCATGATCTGATGGCTAATCAAAATAGCATTTTTTCCTTCAATCTGCAAGCTCTTGTGGACATTTACCTTTTGGGAACCTGATTCATCACTTTGTGGAGAGTAACCCAGTGATACAAAAAGCATTACTGGTTTGGGCCGATGCCACTTGATTTCTAGTTTGCAGGACCACGATTGTCCACATTCCAGAAATGGGACTGAGACCAATCCAAAGGATTTCTGAATTTTTTTGATTTCGTCTGTACCCAGTTGAGTTTCGTCCTCCCCTTCTGGTCCAGAGATGCCGACAAGCTCAACATGATGACTGTCCAGTGAGTATGGCTCTGCTTCCCTTGGACTAAACAAGCCACCTCCTCTTACATCCACCAGATTAATCTTCAACTCGCCAGAGTAGACAGCATGGCCCATGGAGATCACAGTAACCGGCATTATGAAACTCTCTCCCACAAAGGCAGGACCAGAAGCACCTAACTTAAGATCTACTTGTGGATCTGGTTCTTCGACCTGAGCAGCCTTCTGACCAGTAAAAGCTAAAGCAGGATCCTTGGTTGGAGGGGTTTCCACACGATCTTCAAATTTCCATAGAGGCAAATCCTCCATGGAAGCTGGACTTTCAGCTCTGCAACAGATTGTGAAATGGGTTCCAATCCTTGCGATAACAGAAATGCATTCAAGCTTTCCACTTTGATCTGAATGAGTCATAAATTAGCTTAACTGTTATAACATGACTGGAGATGGAGATACGAAGACAAAAATAACCTAATTGACTCTGAAAAAATGCACTGTAAGGATCACACATAACAATGAGGAAGATAAAGAAAAGGAAAAGATAATGCAAGCACAAGGCAACTTCTTCCACTGGATGACACATACCAATGACTATTGAATTTTGTGAATCAATTGAATAAAATTTTTGGAACAAGAAATGCAGAATTTGCAAAGTTCTTGATATCTCAAAATACCAACCAGAAAGCAATAATGAATGCCGCGCTAGCAAGGGCCAATAGAGTGTTTGACCATGTCAGGTATAAAAAACAGTCGGACGAAAGATCCTCAAATCAGCGTGTATCACAGAAATATAACAGTTTCCTTTTGTCCCCCCAATTTTCTCCCTTGAACAGAATGATAATAACAAAACCAAAACCAAAACCCTGAAGAAAGCAGAAGAGACAACTGATTTACCAGATTTGATGTCATATGTAAAACGGAGCCATTTGTTTGTGGCAAGTGTCAGAGAAGGCGATTTTTCTATCCGGCAACCTTCTTTATCATCAGATTTAACATCAGAAGGATGTTTTTGGGCACTCATGATGATAAAGTTACAATCAGATTGATTGAATTGCAACTCTAATTGATCAATTTCAAAACTAAGAGGCAACTGCGATAGAAGTGATACTGTAATCAAGGTAGATGCATTTGGCTTGATTATCTGTTCATGAAAAGCAACTGAAGCTAGAAGTACTGATCTAAGTGGACTGACTAGATCAATCTCCAGGTGAAGTGGATTATCTCCGGTTATTAGGATATTCTTACTGTTCTCAACTGATACCAGCTCTGGTTCTCCAGTTACAAGGGCAAAAACCTCCTTATGTATTAATTCTCTCTGTGCCAAACTTGCAGGACCAGCTGGACCACATTCTTCAAATCTCAAAGACTGGATACCAAAGCCAGATGATACAGGCAGTGCGGCCATTTCAAGCGAGTACTCCACAAGTTCTTTCACTGCACCATGCTTCCTTGCCCACTCTCGCAGGTAACCCAAAACCTCCCAAAGCAAAGTAACCCATCCCTCTCGTCTGTACAGACTTGCGATATCATCAAAAAGTTGTTTTGCATTATTAAATTCACCAGCAACATAATATTCTCTGGCCATCTGGAATCCACAAAAAGAGCTCATTCTTTGGACTTTGAGATCAGCATATGATTCGTAAGACTTCTTTAGCAAAGCAATAATTTCAAAGGAATCTTGAAACCTTTTTCCTTCCCCAGCAGCAAATCGAACATACTCTTCATCTGTGAGACTGCAGATAGATGGAACAAAGCAAAATGTAAACCTCAGTAAGAAAACAGAATTTAGTAGCAAACTGGACATTCTGGGTACTCCTAGTCGAGACTTACGGCTGCATAGCAAATGTGTCCCCTTGTTCAATTAGTTGAGCAAATTGACCGACATAAGCTGAAGGCACCACAGATTCAGCACTACTATCCATTTTATTAGCAATTTCGATGTCAGAAATTGTAAGTTCCAAAGAGGATCTTTTCTCCTTCAAGTAGTGAGCAGCTAACTGTTTCAAGATGAATCACAGAAATTTAAGTCGACAGATATAATTAGATTCAAGTAGTAAAACTAAGCTTCTTAAATAGAATAAGGAAGTTAAAGCAAACAGGCACGGTGATTCATATGGTTTATAAGTAAAGTGATATCAACGGATGCACCAAATCAAGGGTATTCACCTATCATAACAGGTGATTTATTAACACAATATGAAATCATTGCATTTCAAACGAAGTCCTTGGATAATCTAATAGAATTGATTCTGAAAATGAATAGTAGCCTTTAGTGAGCAAAAATGAATATGCATATTCATCTTATTCCCGTGATTGGACATTTATGTTGTTCCTGCCATTTTGTTTAAACTGAGGTGGTATAACTAGTGTCATTGGTTGGTAAAGTTTTGGAGGGAAAGAAGGAAACACACTGATCCTATTACACTAAAGAGCTAGCAGTCCGACCTGTCTAATTCTCTATCAAGTCGCACCGATAGAGTCTCTGAAACTTTACATTTGCGAAGTCATAATCTAAATTTGCAACCTTTTGGCTTGTACTCTCTCATCAAAAGGACTTTGCACTTCACAAAAGAAGACCCAGTCGAGATGGGTCTCAGATTCAAGATCGTAGGAAGGTAAGGAACACTGCTCTTACCTGATAGTAATAGGCTGGGCGAGATTCCCACTCGGTCAAAGGAGTGTCTTTTGAGGCTAAAACTAGAGATGAAATATTTTGAATGGCAGTTGAGCTCTTATCCAGCAATTCAGCGAATACCAAAAACTGCTTACTCATCCAGTCCCAGTGGAGAAATATAGCCTCTGCCGCTCCAACGAGCCTTCTATACGAAGCATTGTGCTGGCGGAACCACGTAACAGCTTCCCCAACCTTTCCACCGTGCAATAGTAAAGTTGATATCTTGAAGTGCAATTGCTCAGCAACTGTTTTAATCTCAACTAAGCGTTGAATTGGTGGCAACCTTTTCGATGTCCCAACCATCTGCATCATCAAGCTTATACAAGTTTCCGGAAGAGTATTCTATAATTAGGGAAAACGAAAGTGAACGATGTGCAAATGTGGAGGGTACCTCTCGCAGTGCATGGTAAGCATCTTCATAAAACTTCAAAGCTTCGACCCAATCTCTTCGGAACTCCGCATATACAGCAACCTGCCAATTCGCCAAGGGGCAAGATATAGATCACACGTAAAGAAACAGGTTGAGAAGGAAGTGACAGTGTTGTTATAGAGCATTTGCGAACAAAAAGGAAGCTTACTTTGAAGCAGTAGCGAATATGCAACTCAATGTTAGAGGTATTGAAGGTCTTTTTTTCTAGACGCGATTTAATCCTCCTTCCTTCGTCTCTGTAGTACGCATTGGCCAATTCCGCGAAGGCGGATCCCAGCCTCTGTAGAGACTGTTTGAACTCGGAGGGTTCATCGGGCTTGAACAGGAGAATGTATTTGGAATCCAATTCGGCACGCTTGCGAAGCGCAAGCATTCGATCTTCTCCAATGTCATCTGCAAACGATAAAAGTAATTTGCTTGAGAGTAAGAGCCTGGATCCAATTCCAACTCCGGAACGGTATTTAGAAATACAAACCGTTGAGGGGGTTCGTGGACTGGCGCGATACCACCACAACAAGGAGGAATTTGATGTTCCTAGGACGAAGCAGAGCTTTGAGTTCATCGATGAGGGAGCAGACCTCAAGCCACTGGGCGGGGTCACCGGAGAGCTGATCATAAGAGAAGAGAGCGGCGAGCACGGAAGGAATCCTAGTGCGGTGCTTGATGAGCCAGTCCCTCTTCAAGATGCCACCAATAGAGGATGCGGAATGGTCGTCGTTGTCTTTGCTCTCCTTGGCGTTGAAAAGAAGAGAGATCTTGGAGAAGTCAGGTAAAGCGAGGGTGTTAATTGGGGGCTGCTCCAAGTGTAGGTGTTTGGAGATGGTGGCGTGAATTTCAGAGCATCCCACGACCGCTATCAGACTCATCGGCGGCGTCCGCAGCTCTTCCGGGTATTCCTCCATGTCGGAGTCTGATCGGGGTTGCGACTCAGATCTGTCACACCTTTCTTTCTTTTACCCCCGCGCTCTCTATCTACTCTGGATGCGGCCCACCAGGCCCGTGTCATGTAGTCTGATGAAGGCCCATAAGGCCCGGACAGCGGTGGGCATCCCTTCTGCAGCCTGCTTTTTGTTAGGGCAAACAACATCTCTGTAGAACGGAAACAGTATCCTCCTATCCATACTCATAGTGAAACTCATAATGAAACTCATAATGTGCTTTTTGTTAGGACAAACAACATCTCTGTAGAACGGAAACAGTATCCTCCTATCCATACTCATAATGAAACTCATACTGTTCACAAAATATTGCTTAAAGGACAGGATTTTTAAAGTGAAGTTAAATTTTTGAGTTAATTTTTAGATTAAATTTTTGATCCTATAAACATGATATCAGAATTTAGATTGAATTTACTTTATTTCGAACCTAATAACATTTGATATACATCCATTAATAAAATTCTTGAAATAAGGTTTAAATTAAAAAATCTTCTAATCTTAGAACTAACTTTTGAATTTTGACATTCAGCCTTCTAACATTAATTTCCCTTTATTCAAATAGGATGGGGGTTGGTAAAGTAATAATGCTATGACTCAGAAGCCTTGTATGACCATTGCTTCGGTCAATTACTTGTAATGAGAAAGGCTCCTGTTATCACTCACACAAGTAGCATCTCTCACAGATAAAGAAACCTCACTTAAAGGTTTTTCCTTTTCTTCTCCTTACGAAACGAAAAGGGTGAAGGGGAGAGAGGAAGACGTCGTAATGACGTCAGAGCAGACGTGCACCGAGAAACACTACCGAGAATGTGGGCCGAGGGCCTTTACCCCCCTCACCTCCCCTTTTCCTAGTTCAAAAAGATATCCTCCAATGCTGTTGCCGTGGCTGGCTAGACTTTGACTAAAGAGCCTCCCCGGCTGCCTTCCCAATTCGCTCTTTTGAAGTGTACTCCCCACACACGAAACAGCCATATACTACTGAGCATTCATCTGGCCTGCGCCGCCCGGCTATCTCTTTCCTCATAGGTTTTCCAGCTCGCATTTTCTTTGGTTCAACGCTACCTATTGCTTTAGGTTACAGAACTAGGAAAAGTCAGAGCATTCTAGGTTTCACTGCTCCGCTTCCAAAGGAGGTAGGTAGGTAACACACGAGATTGGCGACGTGTTATCGTCGGTTCACATGATAGAATACTATAAACGAAATGTCCATGGCAACTTCACCAAATGCGGATGTCCCGGTGTTACAAAGTCCAAGATTGTTTCGGTGGAATCATGCTCCTCCGCGAGGAGTTGTTTAAGAGGACTTGGTGCATGGTTTAGAAACAGTGAGTAACAGTGGCGAACTGCTCAGATAAGCCAAAGATCATCTAGAACAAGACGATGGACCACGAAAGAGACAATCTTATTAAATTCCTCGCAGCACCAAACAATTCTGGACGGCATTGATATATTTTCAAAGGTGTGATTCGTGAGATAGATCCAGCGAAGTGAAATGAAATGAGTCAATTTTCTAGTTTGTCAGTTAACTACAAATGATGCATATTAAATAAGAAGAACTGAAGTGCAAGAAAGATTATGTATCATGCAGAGCTTTCTTGTGCATGCAAGTTATTGACTTGCGCCAACTCCCGACTTACGTTTACATGAATCTCTAAAATTATGCGGTTACCTTGACACATTTTACCCGAGATGATATGGAAGTTTTGCCATGGGATTAGTTGCGAAAGGCTTAGATATACCACTTCTTAAGAGACCTAATTGAGAAGAGAGGTTGTATAAGCTTGTAAGATCTCTTACGAGTATACTCTTTCTCTAATGTGTGACTATTTGTCTATATTTTTCACAGAGAAAAGAGTAACTTTGATATCATGTTGTTTACTAGTAAAAAACCTAAAGGTTTAATCGAAAGCTAACACAATAGTTCAAAAAATATATAATTTCTTTTATTTAAGTTTCACCACAAAGAAAAATCATGTTTCTAGTATAGAATTTTTATTTTGTACATACCTTCTCTCATACTAAATAACATTAGGCTCAAGGTCATACGAATAGAATGTTTAACTTAGTCTCATACCATATTAAAGTGTTCAAAAGCTTAATCCTGAAAGTTAGCTTAAAAGTTAAAAAAATATTTGTATTTATTTAAGTTTAATCACAAGAAAAAAATGAATAATATTTTCGGTGTGAGACATTCATCCTAAGTACATTTATCTTTTCTAAAACGTCTTTATCAAAAAAAAAAAAAAAAATTTACCCAAGCTTATAATAAACTATTCTTACTCTTTGATCCAAATACGGGACTATTTGTGCAATGGGAGTGACGGTTCCTTTAGTGGGTCTCACGCATATCACGGGCAGTTGGTGTATTAGTGGGATTAGCATCAAGACGAAGAAATTGTAGAGTCAAACTCGGATGTGGCATAATCATTACTGTCTTTTTGTCTTAGTCATTCCTTACGATAATTTCAAACGTAAACGATTTGGAGTGCCGTGGAAATGTCGAAAGTTACAGCACAGGTAGAAGAAGCGCAAGTCCTATGGCTCTCTCCTCTCTATAAAAGGCTTGCCAAACCCCCAACACGACAACTACCTCTGGATCTCTAACTGTGCTATATCTTCATTGCACTACTGCCTACGTACTGCTACTTATCTTCCAGTTCGGTGCCGGTGCCGACATGGAGATTCCCGGGCGACCCAGCAAGGCCATCCGCTCTGCCACCACCGGCGAACCTTTCATATCCTACCAAAACTACAAGAGCAACCTCAAGCATCATCAGCCGCAGAAGCTGAAAGCAACGGATGCACTACTACCACTGCCCCTTTACATCACCAACGGCCTCTTTTTCACGCTGTTTTTCTCGGCAGCCTACTTTCTTCTCCATAGATGGCGTGAAAAGATCCGCACCTCCGCTCCTCTCCACCTGCTCTCCCTCTCCGAGATCGCCGCCATGGTCTCCCTCCTTGCTTCCATCATCTATCTCCTCGGCTTCTTCGACATCGGCTTCCTTCTTTCCATCATCCCACGTGCTTCCCAGGATCATGAGGACACTTGGGATGTCAACACCAATGATCATCTTGCCGTCAAAGAAGACAGTCGTCCCCCGGGTCCTTGCCCAGCTATCATTGACTACTCCCTCGTCCCTCCAGTGCTGCCATGCAGTAATGCCACAAATTCCGCCCCGTTGATCGCCTCGTTCACAACCTTGTCCCAGGACGACGAGGACATAATCAAATCGGTGGTTTCTGGGTCCATTCCCTCCTACTCGCTGGAGGCCAAGCTCGGGGACTGCGGGAGAGCGGCGGGAATCCGAAGAGAGGCCCTGCAGAGGACTTCCGGGAGATCCCTAGAGGGGCTGCCCCTGGAAGGCTTCGACTACAACACCATTCTGGGGCAGTGCTGTGAGATGCCAGTTGGATACGTGCAGATCCCCGTGGGAGTAGCAGGACCGCTGTTGCTGGACGGAAAGGAATACACAGTTCCCATGGCCACCACGGAGGGCTGCTTAGTGGCCAGCACCAACAGGGGATGCAAGGCTATCTACACCTCCGGTGGGGCCACCACCGTCTTGCTCAGAGATGGGATGACCAGAGCTCCCGTTGTGAGGTTTGGTTCTGCCAGCAGAGCCGCCGAGTTAAAGTTCTTCTTGGAGGATCCACTAAATTTTGAGTCCCTCGCTCTGATTTTCAACAGGTAAGATTATTGTACATGTGCTCCCTTCTTACTACTAGCCACTCCTTGATGGTTTTTTGCTACAATTACTGCTCGTGTTTATCCACAGGATGACTATTTTTTATTTTTGTCTCAAACGCTTTGAGGATTCTTCCGCAAACTTGCGTACGGTTTACTTCTTCATGATTATTTGAGTAACTCAAGATGTTGCTGGTGAATATACCCCAGAAAAATATACAAAAGCTACCAATAAAATCATTTGAAGAAAAGTTGGTGACTTTTGGATTTCATACTTGCTTTGGGGTTTGACTCAGTGCCGGCCATGATCATATATTTATATTGCTATTTGAGTAAACGAGACATATGTTTGATGTTGATGTACGTGGCCGTTTCTTTTTTGGAAAAGTAGTTCTGCATTTTTGGTTTAACTCGTCAACCTTCTGGTTGAGCTTTTGAGGTTATTGTTCAGCCACTAATTGCCACGATGTTAATTTGTCACATCTATTACTTCTTACTCTTGTATGTTTTAACTAACCAATAGCTAGTAAAACTTTGTTTGTATGGTAAATGGATGGGCAGATCGAGCAGATTTGCAAGGTTACAAAGCATACAGTGCGCTATGGCAGGCAAGAATCTCTACATGAGGTTCAGTTGCAGCACCGGGGATGCTATGGGGATGAACATGGTCTCCAAAGGAGTCCAGAATGTCCTCGATGTTCTTCAAAATGACTTCCCTGATATGGATGTGATTGGCGTCTCTGGTAAACACCCCCGGCAGGTCCCTTGTTTTCTACTTCTCCGTTTTCTTAGACAACTAGTTTTCACCAAGGAAGAAACTAGCTGTGATCCACGGTTCTCATCTAGCCGGCTTTTGGTTCACTTCATACAGACTCTTTTTGTAACGCTGGTAAATTCGATGTTTCTTTTCATATGCACAGGAAACTTCTGCTCAGACAAGAAGCCGGCAGCCGTAAATTGGATTGAAGGGCGTGGCAAGTCTGTGGTATGCGAGGCAATCATCAAGGAAGAGGTGTTGAAGAAGGTATTGAAGACCAACGTGGCCGCACTGGTGGAGCTTAACATGCTCAAAAACCTTGCAGGGTCTGCTGTGGCCGGTGCTCTTGGCGGATTCAACGCCCATGCCAGTAATATTGTCTCTGCAATCTACATAGCCACTGGCCAGGATCCCGCTCAGAATGTGGAGAGCTCTCATTGCATCACTATGATGGAAGCTGTTAACGACGGCAAGGACCTCCACATCTCTGTAACCATGCCTTCCATTGAGGTACAGCTTAACGGTTATGTATTAGAGAAGTAGTAAAAAAATTTTAAATTACCAAATGGTTCTGGATTCCAGAAACCTAAATATATTATCAAACTTCAAAGAACCTGAGGCCATATGTTACAAAATTCCGCAGTAAAAAATTACTGCAGAAATCATGTTGTTCCTTTAAGAAGTATTACCCTCTGCACGACGGGGGACAGGCTCGAATTTCCAGCATCGTAAGTTAAAGAAGTTATGACCATTCTGAGTATCAGTCAGTCCATTACATGTTTAATAAATGTCTGCAACTTTGTCATGATGCGCAGGTTAACTGGATCTCTGCTATTCCTGTGTGTTCTTCAGATATAGAAGGCAAATATGAAACAATCTAATTCTATATTTTATCTTTCAGGTGGGCACAGTTGGAGGAGGTACCCAACTCGCATCTCAGTCAGCTTGCCTACACTTACTAGGTGTGAAGGGGGCAAACAAAGATTCTCCTGGCTCAAACTCAAGGCTGTTAGCGGCCATTGTAGCTGGTTCTGTCCTAGCCGGAGAGCTTTCCCTCATGTCTGCACTTGCAGCTGGGCAGCTTGTTAAGAGCCACATGAAATACAATAGATCTACCAAGGATATGTCCAAAATTGCCTCGTAAGGGAAAACCTTCTGTCCCTTCCTTGAGCAGAGCTAATAAAATGGCCCAAGCAAAAACAAATTAAGACAGAAGTAAAGAATACCAACCACAAAACAAGAATAAGTTCTCATCGAAGACGATGGAGGAAGGGGACTGGGGATAGTCGTCACGTGAGGCTGCTTCTCCTTCCATAATATATGAATAGGCTGCAGTCAAGTTGTGAAGTTTCTTTTTTTTTTTTTTTTTTTCTTCTGTTTGTGTCATAAAATGCAACTTTCCCGGACCAAGAAGATCCGGCGTTGCATGGGCCCGTGGATGGCTTCAATCTTCTTTCCTTTTCGTTGTCGGGAATAAGATGGGTGTGTGTGAGCTCCAGTGACCTGAAAATGGGACTAGAGGTGCTCACTAAAAGTCTGCTCTCTTTTGTTATCTGTTAGCTTTTGTGTACGAGTAGGAGGACACCGTAAGGTTCAGGTTTGTAATAGGGGTCCTCGCCATGGAAAATCCATGGATTCTGGACTGTTGCGTTATTAGGATGTAATAAAAACATCTCTCTTTGATGTGTTTCTTATTACTCATGAACCAAAATCTTCTGCAGTGCAGTGTTCTATTAGCGAACAAAAGACGTACTACCTAATCAACGACAACATGCATGCCTTTGCGTATCCCAATCAGTATGTTAGGTTGTTTGCTTCCTCATTATTCAACCAAGATTGTGCTCCTTGATCATTGTAGGTCCGAGGTAGCTGGTAAGCAGATCTAGAATAGGCAAAAAGAAGCCGCCACAAAGTCTAAGCTGGAATTTGAGGACGTCTTGAGGACCAGTGACTTCTTCAACGTGACGAAGAGTGGTTGTGTTGATGGTCATTAGTTGCTATCTATCTCATTGTCAAGGCATTATTATAGTAAAAACCAAAAAGCCCAAAAAAACCCGCCCATGAATTTTCATTTTTCGCCGTCTGTGGGAATCGAACCCACGACCACGTGGTTAAAAGCCACGCGCTCTACCGGCTGAGCTAAGACGGCTTTGTAATAGTTATCGTATTTGTTAATATAAGTAATTAATTTTTTCCCCTGTTAAATACTAACTAGCTCTAATCCGTAAAAATATTGCATTCTTAAAATAAATATTTATATTCATAACTAATTTGAAAGTACATGCACAAATAATTCATTTGATCTAATTATTGATTCGTAGTTTACAAAACAGAAAGATGTTATCACAGGTTTTAATGAAGGCTTAGTAAGGGTCCGTCCTTTTTATTTATTTATTTACTATTATTGTTATTATTATCATTCATCCAATGAAGGTTTTTTTTTTTTTTTTTAATTTTTTTAATTTTTTTTAAAATTTTAATTATTTTTTTTATCATTCATCCAAAGAAGGTTTTTCTTGTTCTTCTCATGCTTCAAGGCATTGCCGATGCTAAGTTAGACTGCTAGAGCGGACTGCCAACATCTTTCAAGGCCATAAGCGGATTTTACGCGTTGCAATTCCGGAGGAGATAAACAACAATAAGAAAGCTCACGTTTGGCTTCAATTATGAACATCTTACCGCATTGAATATAAAGAGATAGAGCACCTAATTTGGGACCAAAAAGTCTCATACTCGACACCCCAAAGATGCGTTAGTGCTGACTACTCAGCATGTCCCAGGTAAGTCTTCTACATCTCCCTAATAAACTCATGAAGATCAAAGTTCGAAACGAACATCTAAATACGATAAGTTTCAGCCATTCAACAAAGGGTTAAGGGCTTCCATCATAATGGATTAGCAATTGGGCATGCTACCACGCGAGAAATGCCCAAGAATAATAATAGCTGAGCGGACCTGGCACCCTAGCAAATGTATCTCAAGAAGCCAGATTCCAAACAGCAGAGCTACAAACAGTGATACAAAACCATCCGAAGTGCAAGAAGGATTTAGATTTTAAGCTCCCCGAGCCAATCAATCAAGAAAAACATCTCCGACCTTATGTAGGGGGAAGATAACAATCTATTCATGCCTTTAACAATGGTACAACACAATTCCATTGTTCAGAAACAAATCACCAGTGAATTTCATTGTCCTTCTAGATTAAATATTGCTTGTAATTGTGTGGCTCTTAATTTCCCCGGCTAGTCAATCACTTTTACCCTCCTGGGATCCAATCTCTTGCAGGTAATGTTCTGCCTCCAAGGCCGCCATGCATCCTGCAACATCGAAAGAACCCAGTCAAGCTACAGAGTAAAGACTGTGATACGTGCTGTACTGTGAATAAGACATGCTGCTTGAATAGGATATAACTTTCACTTATCAAAGAAATCCAAGCACTGGAGACAAAAACATGTTGACGCAACAATGGTAGATGCCTGTCTTGAAGATTAATGAACAACCAAAATGTTTGTTCTCAGTATTGGAATCAGGAAGCTTGGATGAGTTAGGCACAAACTACTTGAACTTAAAATATGAGGGGCTATCATCCACATTATCTCTTTTTTTGTTTATTTATTTATTTTTGGGTTACTTGTAGATATCATCAAACTTTAAGCGTGCCCAACTAGTTAACCGGGAAGACTTCTCTACATTGATGTAGCTAATAAAATAACTAAGAATAATTCAAAAAGGCACAAACACCTCAAGCCTACTCAAGCATCTTATGGCAAATCCAGCCTGTGAATTTAAGATTGTGTAGGGAAAGAAGACATTCGTGTTTGATCAATTCATAGGTCGCAAAGCTCAAGCTTGGCTTGGCAAGCTAATATATCATAATTGAAGGAGTCAAAAATGGTAGGATGATAGCAACTCCGGACATTCAGATATTTTAACACTCAACATTCCAAAAATTTAAGTTGGAAAAGCATCTCTAGTAAGAAAACCAGGGAATGAATTTGTTGGTTATCAAATTCATCAACACCCCATTCAGTAGTCCGTTGTATACAAGCAATTAAGGTAGGAAAATCTTCTCTTTTCCATCAAGGTCAAAGCAACAACAAACCATCACAGTAATCGAGGTAAAAATGAAACAGCCCAACTAGGAGCCCTTCACTTGAAATGTTTATTCGAGTATTGTATCAAATAGATAATACACAAGTCAGCATGCAAGACGCAAAATCAAAACACTAAATATGAACAGGCAGGGCTATGCTACCCACATTTCAGAACATCGATATCGGAAAAGACGTTTTTGTTTTTTTTTTTGGTGGGTGTGGGGAGGGAGGGAGGGAGGGGGGGGGGGGGGGGGGGGGGGGGGGGGGGGGTTTGTTGGTGGGAAGGTGGGGAGGGAAGAGATATATACCAGTGCCGGCGGCGGTAACAGCTTGCCTATACTTCTTGTCCTGGACGTCCCCCGCAGCAAAAACTCCGTGCACGCTGGTCTGCGTGGTTCCAGGCTTTGTGACAACGTAACCTTCCGAATCGAGCTCCAGCTGACCATCCAAGAACTTGGTGGCTGGCTCGTGCCCTATCGCGAAGAACAACCCTGACACCTTGAGATCCGAAACCTCCCCACTCACCACATTCTTCACCTTCAGCCCTCCCAATACATTGTGATTCTCTTGCCCATAGGCTTCTACCACGACCGAGTTCCAAAGCACCTGGATCGTGGGGTTCGTCAAGGCCCTCTGCTGCATAATCTTAGAGGCCCTAAATGTATCCCTTCGGTGGATGATGTACACGGAGGACCCGAACTTGGTCAGGAAAGTGGCCTCTTCCATGGCCGAATCCCCGCCTCCAATGACCGCAAGAGGCTTGTTCCTGAAAATTGGGGCCGCACCGTCACAAACTGCACAGGCCGAAATCCCGCGGTTCCAGAAGCGCTCGGAGCCTTGGAAATGCAAGCGCTTCGCTACGGCACCGGTGGCCACGATGACAGTGTCAGCAACAACGGCCTTGGAATCGGTGAATACCTTGAAAGGTGTAGTGGAGAAATCAACCTTGTTGACGGTCTCCGTCAAAATCTCGGTGCCGAAGCGGAGGGACTGGCTGCGGCAGCGGTCCATGAGCTCGATGCCGTTGATTCCGTCGGGGAAGCCCGGGAAGTTCTCGACCTCAGAAGTGGTGGTGAGCTGACCGCCGGGAGCGATGTCGTTGGCCATCCAACCCTCAAATAGGATGGGCTTCAGCTCTGCGCGGGACGCGTATATGGCAGCGGTATGGGCAGCTGGACCGCTGCCGATGATGCAGACCTTCGTCTTGAGTGCCTGAAGATCATCCATGGCTGAGGCAGAGATGTGAGAAGAAACGGCTGATGGTACTTTGGGAGAAGCGATGGCGGCGGAGGCAACTTTGGGAGAGGAGGTGGC
This sequence comes from Casuarina cunninghamiana, assembly GCA_028551485.1. Taxonomy (NCBI): domain Eukaryota; kingdom Viridiplantae; phylum Streptophyta; class Magnoliopsida; order Fagales; family Casuarinaceae; genus Casuarina; species Casuarina cunninghamiana. The sequence goes on along the minus strand of CM052368.1, from coordinate 103,656 downwards.
GGCAGTGGCAGCGGCGCAGGTGGTGGCGAGTTGTACAAGGGTGCGACCTCCTTTGACCAGAGTGCTCCAGAGTTTGGATTTAGGGCTTCTGCTCATGTGTCTACTCTTTATCTACGCCGCCGTACGTTTCTCTATTTAATCACAGTTGTAAGTGTTTGTAAAACGTGGTGTCCAAAACTTCCAAGTCGGGCTTGCTCTTTAAAACAAAAACCGCGTCAATTTCGTGGCCACTCCACCACGCATTGCATTCATTTCGTTGCCATAACTCCTTCCATCTCTCTTTGCTTTTCCTGCAACCAAGGCAATCGACCTCTTTATACCTTCCCATTCTCAATGATTCTCAAACCGCGTCAATTTGAGCGTAATCAACCGCTTGAGATTTCAAAAAAAGAGAGTATCAACACTAGCACAGAAAATATCCCCAAAATTTTCAATCGAGGTTTCAACACAGAGGAACCCCAAACAATCCCTACTTGCTGTCAAGGTGATATATCAACAACAATAATGGATAAGCAAGATAAAAAGGGAAAGGAAATCGCAAGATCAAACCAAAGAGTATGACAACCCTCGATTTGGGCCGAGGACCAGCGTTTTTCCGCACATTTTTGCTTTTCTACGCGGTTTGCTCTCTCAAACTCAATCTTCGTTACCTTTGAAATCTCTTGCAGGTGACCGTCGGAGAAATCAACCCAAGCTTTTTCCCTGCATCAGAATGTTAAGAGAAGAAGAGCCGAGCAGAAGCAAAAACAGAAACGCAACGTACGGAGTCGTGTTTAACCGTCTTCAGCTTTGGACTAGTTTTTCTCTCTCATTAAAACGCATAGCAGCGTTTAACGAAAGACCAACTGGGCTGGGTTAAATGCTGCTGGACTTTCGGATTGGGCTGTAAGATTCACAATGTTCTTAGTTTTCAAACTGCTTTCGGGTTGGGCTGCACTCAAGGGTGAGGCTATTTTATTTAAGTCAAGGTATAAATAAAGCAACTATTTATGTTTTGAGTCTTGGAGATACTACAAGAAAAGCGTAAATAAATAAATAAATAAATAAATAATTTTCATATTTAATAGTAGGTTCAAACGTACTACTAAATACGAGTATTGTTAACAAATAGCTAACTCAATTGACAGTAAATGTTGCCTATGAGATTTGTATGAATTTTAAGCCCTAACAAAATTGATATTGTTTTTAATGCATAGTTTATCAAGAATAACCAAGTTAATGTCTAAATATTCACTAACTTTCCATCAAGATAAAACTTGTTTTGGTGACATATCGAGTGGATGTATTATATTATGTGTCTCAACTACTTTAATATCTTAGCTTAGGTTAGTAAACAATTTATTTTAAAAAAGGATTAGTCATTAATATATTCTTGATTAAATAGAGAATTTATTGTATGCCTCAACTACTTGATCAGAAGACTTCAATATAAAAACAAACCTAAACTTATATTTGATTTTTAGCCCACGAGTTTTGGTGGACTCTCTTGTACATTTTAGAGAGGGTCATATAGATTATGGCCCAAGCAGACCCGATCTCCCTGTCTGAAATCCACTAGCAATCATTGACTCACCAAACAAGAACCAACAAAAAAGAATAAAAAAAAAAAAGCAAGAAGAGGAGAATCCATTTGTTATTAGTGATAATGAAGATCTGCTTTTCTCAATTATCCACCCAAATGGGAGCCTGTGGGCATCATCATTAGAACATCAAAAAGCCAACTTCTTCCCTGAATATATGATGACTCCACGTTTTAATTGCTATTTATTATTCTATCTAACAAAATTTTTACTTTTTCGTATATGTATGCAACCTCTTGCGGTTTCCTGCGTGCCAAACGCGTTAGGCAGCCATATAAAACTCAGGGTCTTCATATTATCTTCCACCTACCAACAACTTTCACAGCCACCTCACAATAATATGTAAGAAAGAACTTTCAAAGGTCAAAAAATGAACAAAAGACGGGGCTACCACTATTCATACTTCTCAACATCTTTTGTACAGATTGGCCATGTCTTCCTGCTATCTCATATCTCAAGCACTCTTCAACAAGGCATTCAACTTAACCATGCAATTACATCACAAACCTAGGGGACATAGTATAGATATACGGCAAACTTTTTTGTACAAAATGATCATGAAACTCCTATCTTTGGATGACTGTGTTTTGATCCACCGAGAGAGATGACCGCTTTATGAACTCTAAGCAATCCGCTATAGCTTCGGCGTAGAAAGAATTGGACCTTCCAAACGATCTCAACCTACTGTCACCTCGACTCATGTTTGGTACCTTCGTAACCAGCCTCCTGGTGCTGGTGCTGGTGCTGGTGCTGCTGGTGCTGCTGTTGTTACTGTTAATCCTCTTGATGCCGTTGTTTCCTCTGCCCAGACCTTTCTTCAATGATTTTAGGGCTTGCCCATAAGAAGACCTCCATCTATTCAAGAGCTTGAACAAACACATGAACCTTTCACGTAGCCGCTGAACGGAAAATCTTCTGGGGTTAAGCCTGAAACCTCTGCTTCCACGGCATCTCCTGCCGTTGCCAACCTTGCTGTAGCTCATATTACCCATGCTCAGCTTTGCCAGGCACGCGCTTTTTGGAGGCAATCCCTGTTGTGGGCTTATGAAATAAGGTTGAAGGAAGACTTTTCTTTTGGACGCTGGGGTGATGATGATGAAGAGGTTTGGAGGGAAGGAACTTGGAAATGTCTGGCTTTTCAAGAGTTAATTTGGACTTTTGGACGGCGTTGGGCGGAATGATATAGGCGTTTGCAACGTGAATAGGAGCAGGTTGTAAATTAAAATAAGTTTTGGAATAACGGTGAGTGGTAGGGACGATGGGGAGACAAAGAAAAAGAAATTGGGGTCCTCTCTCTTCGAATTAGGTGACTAAAGCAGCCCCATAATCCGACCAATTTGGCATCCAAGACTAATCAATATGGGGGACCAAGAGTCAGTTCTTTGTATTATATAGCACGTAAACACATTCAATCAAGGTGCAAATTTCTGGAGTCTAGCATTATTTTTGACTAAAGAAATTGTCATTTTATGGTAGGGTGGCTAACTTTTCAATCCCGGTGATGGATGTTCTCTCTGTATTCCATCTGTAAAAAGAGAGTTCTATTACTTTATGCCATATGACGATGGTTGACAATAGAGTAGAGATGATAGGTGAGAGAGGATTGTACCTTTCATTCGCCGCAAGTACTGGAAGCTTACATGTGGGAAACACCCTAGTGCCATTCCTGTGACTGCACATTTTTTCTCGGCCCGATCGGTGGCTACGCAGAATCGTTGATTTTAGGGAGTTGCAAAGGAGCGGCATCTTGTAGGTCAACAACTTTGGTCATCAACCACTCACTACGAGATCTTGATTCCTGTGGAAAATTGGTGGCCCAGAAAATCTATTCCCACTGGGCACCTTAACATGTGGAAAGGCAGCTGATTTTTCACTGTGCATTAACCATCCTCGATTTCCTTTACCTCTCCTCGCTACTTCACCGTCTTGGCTTCATTTTCTCTGGATGTCTCTCTGTCAAAATCATTAGGACCAGAAAACTTCTTGGAAGCACACTGCACAATCAAGGACGACCCTGCAAGCTACTCTTGGACTTAGCTGACCTAGTTTCGCTGAACCCGTGATGTGAAGACTTTGGGAGAAATCTCCAGAAGGCTTTTGAAACTACACTACGGAGACATCAAGCACTTCAGATACTGTTTCGAGGAATGGAAGAAAAAAAGAAGAAACGCCAAAGTCTGTCCTTCTCACGGTGCAGGGCTCGAAATCAATCAATCAACCAATCGACAGACTGAGAAAGGCCTCGTCTTGCAAGAATTGATGGAAGGATACACTATAAATCATGTGGTGGAGTAAGGGAAACTGATTCTGTTGTTTCTGTAATCCGTTTGCATCTATTTCTTATATGCTTCACTAGAATTTTAGTTTTTATTTCAAACATTCTGACGAAGGGAGAAAGGAAGTGAGGAACAATTTTGGTTTTTAGATCAAACACTACTGCCATGATTGTTTAAGTTATCTTGGCATTGAACTTACTGGGTTTTTAAAAGTCGGTGCGAGGGTATATGTACCTCTTCATAGCTTACATTCAGTTTGACTGGAATCTCTAATAAAGAAGTATCGTGGGTTGTCACCCAACCTTTGCCTTGTTGTACAAGCTAACCTGTATCTGTTGATAATGATGTAGAATCATATTGTATCCTCTTCTGCTACATTTCTGTAATCCCTTCCAATAATGATTTAGCACTGTGGAAAAGGCACAAAAATCTAGGCATACATTATTCCAGAACCTCCTTCTAGCGATGATGATCCAAAATTATATGGTTGTGAAGCAATTGCTCCCAAATATCCTATGGCTGTTGATGTTTCTCTCAATTGTCATTGTTCTAGTTGTTGATTGTGATGCTATTTATCTTTATAAGTGCTGTTGCTTTATTCACCTTCCAGATTCACTTTTAATCAAGAAGAAACTTGGTTTCGAATTCGCTATGGCATTAAGGATCGATACCGACAAGAAACTCCCACTAGCACTAGACAATGAAACGCCTGAGGGGGTTAATCCACGTTTTTTGTAAGTGGGATGGGTAACTCTCCAGGGAGTACGTGCCTGTATGAATCGGGTTCGTATTGACAGGGAGATGAAAGATGAAAGATAAAACTTACCATGTTTTCATTGCTACTTACAATTGTTCGTGTATGTCCGCTAATCTTGATTGTGTTAGTTTTTTGCATACATATATTCAGGGCCCTAATTATTTGCATCACTTTTTCTTTCCTGGAAATATAATTCAACCTTGAGGGCACTCCTGAGCTTAGTGTCACAAGCCTACTGAAATTAGGAGGCTCAACCCAATTACCATAAGGGAAATGACGGTATTTGTCCCATATTAAATACAAGTAAGGAGATTTTGGAGTCCATAGAGATATTTGGTTACTTTACCTTGTATGTTAAGTCTTTCAGCTACGTCCAAGAACAGGGCACTGAATAAGGGCAGGAGGAAGCTCCAACGGCCAAGTCGCGCATTTTAACAGTCCTTGCCCAATTACTATTTAGCGGCGGTACCATTTGTTTCACATTAGATAGAAGTGAGAAAACATTAGGATTTACAAGAGGCTTGGGTACTCCAGAAATAGGCTAGTCTTCCACAAATCGATTAAAATCTATGCCGCTAATGTCTTCCCAGAGAGTCGCGGCTGCTATTAGTCTTTACCCACATAAAATAGGAAGCGTAGTCGTGGCGCCTACCAGATCCATGTACAATCTTAATTGTTTAACTATGTGAGCTCGACATTCCGCCCTGAAACGCAGCCTACCAATGCCAACAGTTTCACTCGATACCCAACCACACTAACACTAAAGAGAATCAATTATTGTCAAGCTGCACTAAGACGGTAAAACTTAAATACAGAGAGTTCAGACATTAAAAAACTTGACAGTAAAAAACTTCGCCTCTATGGTTGGGTTCCACTAAATGGCTTCACGTCCATCCTTCTAAACACTAACCTATCAGGCATGGCTGTATAGCGCCTCAAGTCACCACTACTCTGACTGCTCAAATGGAACGCGTACAAATAACTGTCCATGCAGGGTTACCACAGCAGAAGTCTGGTGTGGGTCAATTCTTGACGGTAAGCTCACAATCTGGTAAAACAAAACCAAATTCCAGTAAGCTCGCTGAGTTGAAAAGAAAATATGCCACAATTTTCTTCCCAACGAAGAAAAAAGGCGACATTTCAAATAAAAGACAAACAAAAAACTTAAGAGAACTAACGCAAGAACACAACTGGCCAAACTAAGTCCAATTCAATGTTTCAAGGCAGGATTCGATTTGGACTCCTAAGTTTGATTATCTAGTCTAAACGCAATTCTACCAAGTCTCAATCCTGGCTTACACAAATTGAACGAAAAGTATTTTTGAGATTAGACGAATGCAACCTTCTCAGTTCTCAATTAAAAAAAAAAAAAAACACACACACACGTACACATACACGCACCTTCTTGAAGGGTGTGACACCCCATGGATTATCGGCATGCTCTGGTTCACCACTTATGACCAGGCGTCCTGCTGGATCTGATTGAACTCGCACCTGAGGTTGCAAGAGAAAAGGTAATAAACAGTACTGATGGAACACAGACCTTGTCATTGGTATATATAATGAAGAAAATATCTAGATTTACTAATGCTATATCAATAGCCAAGTCCACACTTATTTGATGTATCAAACTATTAACTACGTAATAAATGATGAATCTCCCCAAAGTTCAGCTGCAGTGATTACATTCTAGCTAGTGTTCTTCTCTCCCCTAGTTTTATTTTGGCCTTAACCAAACCCAAAACCCACACGTTAATACCCCACTAAAAGCCACAAACCCAACCAAAAACCACTAGCAGGACAGTTGGCATTATGCTTACTCTCACATCTTAAGAACTATACTAAGTACCTAAAGCTCCTTGTAAGGCTTGTTGGAAAACCCTATGTGAAACAAATACCCGAGTCAAGACTCAACAAATTTGATTTTCTTTTTCATTTTTATAACTCACGCAACAGACCATTAAGTTGTGCAGATCCTGCCATAGAACGATCCAAAACAACTTGTTCCACTCACTTTAGTTGCACATAGCCTGTAAGATTCTCTGTGCCCTCTCCTCTACCATTGAAGAAGCAACGTGGTAAAGTGCAAAAGGTGAGCAACAAAGCAATTTCTAACAGTTGCATACCGATTGCCTGTGCATGAACAGATGTCCCAGGCAACCTTGAGGTGCTACCACATAGTTATGGACCAGGAACTCCAGTAGTTAAAGGCCTACGTATCTAAAGAACATATGTACTTCTAAAAGGAAATGGGAGAATTGTGTAATGCAAATGAGAATGAAGAAAAGAAAAATATGCTTAGAGGAATACACATACTTACCTCTTCACGAAGCAGGCCTGGAACTAAAGCATAGACCTCAAAACAATCTTTCTACACAAATAAAATTTCACTCTAATTAGTCAGAGTACAGGAACGTATAGTTTCCTTCTGTAAATAATTACATGAGTGATATAATTCTTACAGTTTTTTGCACATTGACCTTCACCCAATCAGCTGGGGGTCCAATATCAACAACCGTTGTGTCCAGCCTAGTAACATAAACACAAAAAGGAAAACAATTAACCCAATGCCAGTTGTAGAGTTTTCAACCAGTATCACTCCATCAGATCAATAATCTGCTGACACGTAAGAAGTTTTGCTGCAACAAGAATCTTAACTGTGGTTTAGATGATTTACTACGGGCAGCTTTGACCGTATGTTCCACATAAGATGGTTTCTTACGTTTAAGTAAACCTAAAAACAAAAGACAAATACAAACTGAGAAGCCGTCTGCCATCTCACACTGTTAGTGATAAGAATACGGATGATCGGGTCATACCTATGTTCTTAAGCTGCTTTTCACGCTTTTGCATTGTCATAGAAGTCTTATCCTGTATTATAGCATTCTATCATATTGTCATGTCACAATAAAACCAATGCAGAAAATAGTCTGAGTATTGCAAAAATAAATACGCCAACTTTAATATTCACCAGACCTTAATAATTGGATCACTAACTTCACCATTACCCAGGAGACGTTGTGAGTGCCAACCCTGCATAGCTCGTGCAGCGGCATCCCTCCGTGCTCTACCTGATCCTGAAGCCTAGTTACCACCATCACACATAGGAAGAAATTAAGAATAGCAATACGAGAGACACTACTCCCAAGAAACGTACTGTGTCAAGAAGAGTAAAAGAATATCTTCGATACTGAGGCATCAGGCCAAGTGATTAGCTTTAAAGCCACTGCAACTGCCACTACCATTAATGTCCACATATATATAATATAACAGACTTGACCTTTCAATTTGAATTCTTGAGGACCTACCAGAGCTTGATCCTATATGGGTTACACGTTGCACACACAATTCTTGGATTGATGTTACACAGGCACCTATTAAGTTTTGAATTCCTTATCTTATCCTCTAAGCTCTTCTTGTGGAAGGAAGATTAGTAATTTAAGCCGCAGTTTAATGTCAAAACTATGACACAAGACCAGATTATTTCAATGCTTTCTAAAAGTATATCAAATAGGTGATTGGTCCAGGTTTATAATTGAACAAAATCTACACTTGAGCCGACCCTTAAGACCCCTTCAAAAATTCCAAAACAATATTTCTGATAAAATTTTATATTCTGGGACTCAGATATGATAAAAGTATCAGTCAACTAACCTACAATCTAACTCTGAACGTCATGGCTTTGCATCATATGAAGTTAACCTAGGACACAGAAGCAGAGAGCTTTTAGGCTACAATATTTAATCTTCATGTTTCATTGGCCAAAGGTTAGAAAAGACGCGGTATTAGGTCCAGAGGCTGAAGGTTAATTTAGAAGAGCTTTTTTGATTGGTGGAAACAGTAATTCAGTTCTCTGTATCTTCCAAATATAAGGAAAAAAAATCCTGTGTCAGAAAATGATCCCCTAGGAGTTCACTGAAGGCACCAAATTCTCCAATTTTTAGTTCACAGTATCACAAATTGAATGTATTCTAGTTATACGCACATCCCCAACTTCAATGGCCTAAACTTAACCATTTCAAAAACCAAAGCCTCAAACTCGATTACATTCATTACATCTTAACGTGAGCTGAGAGGTGATAGAACAATGGGCAAATAAATTTCCATACACCTAGGATGACATTTACATGCATGTTAGTGTTGTGTGCCTACAACATAGCAAGTTCAATATTGGAAGTCGCATAAACCAAGGAATTAAAAGGAAATGAAGGATCATCACTTAGTTCCAATAATGTATGAAATTCAACTAAAATATTTCAATGGCGTACCTGATTTTCAACATTCATAGGCTCTGACGGGGAGGCAATAGGTACATTAAGCTCACCGCCAGGTGCTTTATGCCTTTCATAGTCAAGGAGAGCCTGGAGTAACACACTATGAAAGGTTAAAAAATTAACTACTGGTGAGAGCTACAAATGCTAAGGAGGTGCACTTGAAAAGGAGGGCAATGTAACAGGACCTCAGAGCAAATAAGCATAGATTCTCGCTGACAATGACTTTTGATAAAGATGGGAAGACATTGATTATGCCTTTGTGGAATGAATAGTCAATCTCATAGCATATGTGTCGGTCCAGTAACTAAATGAACAGAATTCCATTGTTTCTTCATCAAATAAGAACCATATTACAACAAAAAAATCAAGGGCTATGCATCTGACAGGGCTGGGGATGCTGCAATGTAGGCCAGCATACAAGTTATCCACCAGCACCGCACACTATAGAGCAACACATTGAACAACTTAAGACCAAGCAATCATGAAATAATTCCATACAATCAGCCATGTGAAATAGACATATTAAATCAGAAATACAAGCATGAACACACGTAAAACATCGCCTGGGGAGTACTAGGAATGAAAAATATCTCTCTAGAACAAAAGAAGATGACATGAATAAGAATAAGTACCATGTGCCCTGAGTTTCCAAGGCTTGCAATACACAAAAAAGTAGACATTATAATCAACACAAAAAAGTATAAACTAAATTGCAAAAAGTATAAACCAACAAGTAACAATATCGATCTGAAATCACCTTCTCATAAAAACCTCGGAATGTCCATGAAACCGTAGTGCATGTTCTGTTAAAGGAATAGAAAAGTGAAAGACATAAATCAGTTAACAAATCCAAGTGGAGTACAAGGCCGTTTCCACTGCACATCCCCAGAACAAAAAAGGGCAGGAAAAAAGGAACCCTAATTACTTATATTCTTTTCATGTCTTTCATTTTTCAGTTCCCAGAGTCTTTTTGATAGCAAATTTCTTGTATGACATCATATGTGGCCAGAAATATGATGCAAGTCTCATAGGTTGATAATCCTAACACCTCATGAAATATAAGTTACCTGCATATCTTTTTTAAAAGGAAAAAGGCCTAAATTCCCAGATTATAGTTGTTCATGATTACTTTATACAACAAAACACCGAATCACAGCTCTTATGCCATGTGCAAGATAATAACACCATAGTAACTAACAACACGTGAATTCTTCCTTACTTTGGGGGTTTGAAAGATTCTCCCACTTGTCGCCACAACTTACAAGAAGTCACCTATCCACAAAGAGAAACCAACTATGTAAAACTGTCAGCAACAACCAAACAAATGGTTCTGGTACATTTATTCATGGTACATAACCCAATAATAGTTTAGGATGTTCATTCAGAGTGCATTATTACAACAAGAAACAAACCCTGACTTAAAATGTTGTACTCCTGGACCTGATTTTGCCCTCCACTGGCAGTTTCCATATAGAACTTCAATGTCTGGTCTAGTCCTTTTTTATTCACTTTTCTCCTCATTTAGGGGCTCATTTTGTGTCTTTACCAACTTATAGCACCATTGTTTACAGTATATTTAGTTTTGCAGAAAAATAAGAGATAAAAGACATTATGTCATGATTAAAGGAAAGAACTAACACAAGCTCCAAAAAAGAGGGTTTGCCATTTCGAATTATCCATCACTAGCATAAAAATTGGATAAAACTAAATTTTAAACAAACCAAGGTGATCTCCAAATCATGACAGCACTTAACTCTTATCTTTTAGGATAAGCTGGGAAGCATCCTATATACACAAATTTTCACCTACCCACTGAAATGGTATATACTCAGAAAACAACAGAAATAAGTATATATTGTTATTATACTCCCATTCCGGAGCATCATTGTATCCCAGTCCCTTTAGTAAGTATATATAAACAACTTCTTCATTATGATCATATGGAAACCATAATACTATTTTTAGTAACAAGGACCCCCCAAACCACCAAATAATCAGGAGTAAAAGAATGTAGGCATTCTAAATGTTCAAAATTCAGATATCAAGGATTGTTTGATACATCTTCCCTGTACGCTCTATGACGAACTGCAAAAACATGAAACCAGATTGAGCTCATCATATTCCATGACTTTCATTGCCACTACTACTCGTGTACCTCTTCCAACCGAAGAACTACTAATGCATTCATTAGTTAAAAAAGCTTTAATACCAAAAGATTCAAATTTGAAAAAGCAGACCCAAAATTACTATATGGACATTTCAAGTTGTTTCAGTCATGACTAAATTAACCAACCAAGCAACAATGGTAATTAAAATTAAGAAACTAAACTAACTTATCCATGTGGAAATCGTAACTTTATTCAAACAAAACTGTTTTAAGGGAAAACAAAGCATACCTTGTCATAGCCACCCAATCTTGTTACAGCTCTCCACAACCTTTTCCCAGTAAGAAGTTTATAAACATTAGCCTGATGTAGTTTTTCATTCCCAGAACATATCATTACTATGAAAAGAATATAACCATAAATGATCAGAAGAAATACTCACTTAAGACAATTCAGACCCTCCCCATAAAATTTAGGAGGCTTGAATTCCATGCTCCTCTCCCTAAAGAAATTTTCCAGCTCCTTCATGAAAGCTGATTGCTCTTCTTCTGTTCCTGATTCACTACCTTCAGACGCATGGTCATCATCCAAGAGAAACGAGTGTTTTGAGTTTGAGTTCCCATTATCTATAGGTACTGTAGCATCTTTTTCATTCACCTCCATACTGGAGTCTCTACCATGATTCAGCTTAATACTGGATCCTCCCCCATTCTGAATTTGAGGTTTTACATCAGAAGGTTCAGCAAAAGTCATGTTTGATTCATTATGACTAGTAGTTGAGGGTAGGGTGTCAGAATTTCCGTCATTCTTGGTATCAAGCACTTGACAAGCTTCCGTTTTGGCAACTGCAATAGCTGCTTGAGCAGTCTCAAGATGACGTGAGGACATTGTGGTTGGGGTGGGGGTGGAGATGGCAGCACCGTGGTCACCGTCTGTATTAGTCTGCAGCAACTCACTGTCTTCAGTTTTGATATTAGAGGCAGATTCAGTATCGGGTTTGACTAAATCTTGGTCTCCATTTAACGGGCCTGAGGCGGGAGGAAAATCTTGAGCTGGTTGGCTTGGGCTGGACTGAGATTCTGTGACTTTGTTATCGATAGTGGGGCACGAAGTGGCATTCAGAGCCTCTGGAATCGAGGTTTCATCAAGTGGCACTGTATGAGAAGGAGGTTGAGAGTCATGGGGTTCATGTTCATGCTTATGTCTATCAACTTGTGCACTGGGACTGGGCAAAGGAACTACCAAGTTGGCGGCCATGTGTTCTTGCCCACTCTCCTCCTTCTCCTTCTCCTTGTCCTTGGAATCACTCATCTCGCTTTATTAGCACGCCAGCAAAAAAAATACTTCCCAGTTTAGCTCTTAACAAACAAACAAACAAAAAGGCAAAAAAAAGAAAGAAAAGGAAAATGAAATCGTAGGGCTCTTTATCTACATTCTCAGAGTTAAATAAGAAACAAGGAGAAGAATGCTGCAGACTAGGAATTACCAATTCTCGAAACGTCTTCCGAACCCTAGGTATTTTTCTTCATTCCATAAGACAACTAGAGAAAAATAAAAGAAATGAAAATAAACAACAGCAACGAGGGCCAATCTTCTACTCGGAGAAGCAGGTTGAGAATGCGTATAACTTAACATGTCGAATTGCAGAAGAATGAGATCGTTCCCAAAATTTTCTTTTATTTCCCAAATAAAATACAAATTGCAGAAATGAATAAATAAGTAAAAATACGAATGCTTGTACCTGAATCAAAATTGAAGGAGCCTTCAAGCTGTGAGGACAACAAGAAACAACGATTGCAATGGAGAACGATAACGAAGAGCTTTGGAATCTGATAAACCCTAATCCCCTCTCTATTTGCTTCTCCTGTTCTCGGTCACGTAGTATTTCGCGATAAATTTATTATTAACAAAAATTTAATTTTAACCAAACGCATTTCACGCGGGGACCGGGAGTGGCAGACCTTACGACGCGCACCCGCGCTCGACAATTTTCAAAACGACATTCCAGGCTGCGCACTGGGCCCACTGCTGCAAGACATTAGCAGTCCCGTTTTAACGCGGATGATGCCAGAAGCAAGAAGCTTATGGGTTGTCACAGAAGCCCATGGTCCAAGTTATAATGCCAGAAGTAGAAGCTAATGGGTTATTACAAGGAGCCCATGGTCCAAGATTTCGTTATACGAAATCGAGCTTTGGAGCAGCCCACTTAAGGTCCAATCAAATACAAATATGAAGCTGGATAAGTTACGGGCCTCTCAATTGGGTTTAGATTCTTATTTTACTGTATTTAGATGGTGAATGATCTTAAAAGAGCAATTATATTTATGGAAAAGGTACGCTAGAATTTTTATGAAATTTATTCTTTTTTCTATGTTGTTCTTCACGTGACTACTCGAAAAAGAAAATCCCAAAATGTCAAAGAAAATCCCAAAATGTCAATAATTCATCTGTACAACCTTTAATATTGAGACCAGGAGTTATAGAAATTGGACAACCTTTTGTACGAATTGTCATTTTACATTTTATTTTTCCTTCTGTTCTATAAGAGGATTGGGCATAAAAGTCAATAATTAAAGGGAAGTGGAAAAGAAAAGCAAGAAAGAACCTAGAGATAAAGGAAAAGGCTGTGATGCGGTGAGACCCGACAAGGCAACATGGTAAAGCTGGAGGCAATTGCAGTGGTACAAATGAATGGGGGTGGCCCTGGCAGCGATGTGGCTGCAAGCAACAGCCTTTTGAAAACCACGCGACAAGTGGGTGTGCCCACAAGTGTACATCATTTCCTCCTCGGCTAACCTTTAGTTGCTACCCGCAAGGAACATGTTTAGCTCTAATCCTTCGAATACATATCTTTTCTTAGACCCCACAAGACGAATGCGTCCGAAAGAAGTGTGCAAAGCTACCACCTCGCACACCCCAACGGAAATTCTTCCTTAAAATATAGAACAAGTCAAAAGAGAGGGAAAAAGAAAAAAAAAAAAGTGGAAACTGGATGAATGCACTTAAATTTTGTGGTGAAGTTTCACTGTCACGGCCTGGAAAGGCCAGACATAGGGACCTTTCGCTTGGGGCCTTTTAGAGAAACAGGTCTTAGCCAACTTTCATGACAAGAATGATGTAAAACGGGAAACACATGTATGTAATGGTATCCGAAAGTATTAATTAATGCCACTGCAAGTTCGAATACCGTATTCTACATGACGATTTGATTGCTTCTTCTGCTGTAAAGATAACTGTTTTGACTTCAGCCACGACGGAAGCACTAAAGATTTATGAAATGGGAGGTCCCTGTGCGCTACTCTTGTCATTACCATGTTTTATGAATCTTTTTGGCCGCAATAGAACGAAGAGGAACAAATGTCGATCACGAGAAGAGTTGTTAAGAATGGTAGCTGACAGGAGAGACGACACTTGCAAAATTTAAACACGAGGATTTCTTTCGGTTCATACCAGGTTATGTGTTTGAATTGGTAGATGGTTGCCATGTCTTAGAACGATGGTTCGCGGGAATTCGTAGAGGGTGGTCATGTCCTTTACAACGTGGCTCGTCGGAATTCGTAGATGGTAGTCATGTCATAGAATGATGGATGGAAGAATGGGGGTCCCCCACTGGCCCGGCCTTGTGGCCTCGGCCACTAAATACTGATGAGTACGATTTGTCATAAATCTTCTTAAATGCGGTGCTACGTGTCCACCCAGTAGAGCGTTTCCTCTAGAGCTCTCTGTTCTATTTTTTGTAGCTCCCTCTTCAACGGGAAGATTTTGCCGATGAGAAATGTGTTGCTTGCAGAGCTGAACTCCTTCCTGGTCCCCTGAAATATTTTTGTTCCCTTCATTTTGAGTGAAGGGACAAAGTCACCGGCGCGTCCCATCACCGGCGCTGTTAGTAGGTAATCCTTGTTCTTGCGTTTGTGAACTCAACTGGCCTCTATAACACTCGATCCACACTTGTTTAGCATGTTGCCTTCTGCTATCTCGTGATTGAAAGGCTTACAGTAGAAGAAACCTCTAGTTTTCACCTTGTCCGCGAGGTGGATGCAGACCTCTGTACTCCTGATAGAGAAAGGACAATCGTTTTGGGATAGTAGCTTACTCTACGTCGTAACACTCTATGCCCGCGGTTGCCATCTTTTGTATTTCTATCTTTGGTTCAGAAAAATATGAACTTTATTGCTTTAAATGACTAGGATGGATCCGTTTATGACTTGTGTAGAGTTGAATGAGGTTGTGTAAGCTAGAACCTTTTGCTTTAGTGGCTATAGTATGTAGTATTTAGTCCTCGGAACTCCTAATTGGAATGCGTTTCTTTGGCAGGAGCCTAACACAGTCAGGTAGGAGTCTCCTTGGAGAGTTCATGCGATGGGGTTCCTAGACCTGTTCGTCGTTGCATTGATGCCAGTCCTGAAAACACTTCTGATAACTGGTCTTGGATTGCTGCTTGCAATCGATCGTATAGCTCTTTTGGGGCCCGACGGAAGGTATCATTTGAACAATGTAAGTTTATGACACCCAACCCGTTGTTGCGTCTACATGCAAACGCTGTATTTTAATATGTATATGTTACTTTTTCATAGTAACGAGAGGCCCGCTGGCAAGGAAAAATGAGTTTTCTTCTACTTATTAGGCCCACCAATAAGTTTCCCACTTTTAACGCGGGACTTTGACTTTGGGAAGGTTAGGCAAGTGGGCATCTTTGCGGATCCATTTCTCAATGGACGCGTTAACGTCCCTAAATATCAAATTTCTTTCTTTTTTTAATAATTTAAAACCTATAATAAATTTTACTTATGGCTTAAATTGAGAAACAACAATTCATATTTGAGTCCAGTCATTCTTGTTTCACAAAATCTCCTTTACGAGCCTTTTTTAATATCGTGACTCGGGCCCTTGGATATCCATTATTTAGCTAAAAAAAAATGAAGTTTTATTTATGGGTGTGTACTTGGTAAAAATGAAAAATAAAATAAAATAAAAATATTCATATTGCGAAAAAATGTATAATGATTACAAAAATTCTATACCTTAAAAAAATTACAAATTTTAAAAGTATCAAAGATGTGTATTCTACTTTAGTAGCACAAAGATAGGTCTTTTATCTTATAAGTGATGAAATTCTTCCATTTATTCCCTTAAGATATTAGGATGAATTCTTAAAGTGTAAGGTGATATTAGAGTTAGGGATGGACCTCCATTGTGTTGCCTCCATGTGGAACCCAATTATGGGTTTGTCCATCCATGTGCAATACTTATGCAACCCTTGCATATGAGAGGGAATGTTAAAGATATGTCCCATATCACTAGTGTGTGGATGAACCATTGATATTACAAATGATGATGTTCCTACTTATTGTCTTACAGTTTTGAACAAATATTTAAACTCTAAGAAAAAGTAGTACGTCACTACATTAGTTTTCAATGTTTCTTGTTCCATGTGTTAAAACAAATCATTTTCAACTCCAGCCATCCACATTGGCGGTTAAAGCCTGAAGATGAATATGCTTGACTTATAATTTTACTGACTGTATTTGTTTAATTAATGGAACAGATTGTATTTTTTGTGTTCGCCCCTGCACTCATGGTTAGCAACATGTCTGAAACAATAACTTTAGAGAGCATGATTTCATTGTAAGTCCATGTCTTTGTCTTTGCTTTGCACCTTCCTTGTCTTTCCTCCTATAATGTATTGCCGGGTTACTCATGTGCTTTTGCAAATGTGAAGGTGGTTCATGCCAGTGAATATCCTTCTTACATTTATTATTGGCTCAGCACTTGCATGGTTACTTATTAAGATCACCAGAACTCCTAAGCATCTACATGGCCTGGTAATTGGTTGCTGTTCTGCAGGTACTTTACTTTTTTACACATGTTTCTAATATATATTTCTCTTACTGATTTCAACTATATAATTTTCGAGGAATATGCAATTTAAGATTACTCTGTGTAAACATTAAAATAATAGGTAAAAGTAAATAAAAAAAGAGTGAATAAGGTTACAGATAATACAAATCATCTTAAAATGGAGCAAGGACTTCCAAATGTTTAGAATGTTGCTCCGTGTCGCAAGTTTCATATTTCAGGAGGTTGGGTCAATGTGAACAGGAAATCTGGGAAACCTGCTTCTGATTATTGTCCCAGCGGTCTGTGAGGAATCAGATAGCCCATTTGGAGATTCATCCACCTGCTCGACAAATGGAGAAGCTTACGCTTCACTTTCCATGGCGGTATACCATCTAAAATCCTGATATTATAAGAATTCATGCCCGTACAATTTCATCCACACGCATGCAAAAGCTCATACAAATTTAAGAGGTCTACCCAATTTCGCTGCAACATGTTCTAACTATTACTGTATCTGCATTTTCCTAGTAATGCCCCCCCTTTTTGGATGACTTTCACTGTAAAACTATGTCAACGGGAGAATATGGGATCCATACGTTGCAAGAATAGAACTTATTTAGATGTCTTTCTGCTATTCAACATGTGACGCGTTTGTTGATTTCTTCTATGTTTTTCTGATGCTTAAGGTTGGTGCAATTTACATATGGTCCTACGTGTATATGATCATGAGGGCATTTGCAAAAGAGAGACCTCAAGACACCGACACACATGACTCAACAATCAGCATATATGTGTCTGGAGAACCCTCTGAAACATTTTCAGGGACTTGCACGGAACCGCTGCTGCCTTCAAAGGAGCGTCCCAGCTCTGATGACCATTCACGTCAACTTGAACTGCCTCGCTCTACATCTGTCGGGGAAGAGAAGGTATCATATTTATCCTGCATTGTAGAGATGTATGCTTTTCTGATCACTGCCTCCCTTTCCTTTCTATATTGTTCTGATACGTGATCTGTCCATCCCAAACTCTGCGTCATGTTCAAGAAAGAACAAACCTTTGTTAGAAATAGAAATTTTCACGAGAGAGAAGTATGATGAAAACGAAGAGCGGTTCTATTGCATTTCTACTTCTCCGTTTACGTCCGATTACTTATATATTCACATGTACCCACCGTTGTAAGGAGACTAAATGGAATATGATCATATTTTTGTAGTCTAAAAAGCCCGAAGAGGGCTCAACCAATGCTTCGACACAGCATACTACTTTAATTTATTGTTCTTTGATATCATGTTCAATTGTATAACAATTTTTGTTTCTTTGGTAGGTGTCAATTCCGAACCAGATTATAAGGTGTATCTTGAAGTGTACTAGAAATATTGAGCTTAAGATGTTGTTCGCGCCATCTACAATTGGAGTGGTAGCCGAAAATGCTTACTTATATTTTGGGATCTTTGTTTGGTTGTTCATAATTTTTTAAGATGCCTTAGAGAAATGCCATTAATTTTGTTACTTGTTTTCTGCACTAGATTGTTGGGTTCATCATTGGAATAATTTCTCCACTTCGGAACTTAATGGTTGGTGATTCAGCTCCTCTTCGTGTGATCATCAGTTCTGCATCTTTGGTGGGGTATTTATCTGAACACTGGCTCTGAACAGCTCCTGATAGTTGAAACTTGGTTTGGTTTGAGATTTCACAGTTTGAGATCCTTAGGCGGTGCAAGCTATGTCTTCCTACATCGTAGTTTTCATTTTGTTGTTGCCAAAGTTCCCAGAGATAGTCTTCTGTCTTTTCAATTAGCAGTGCAACGTGTCTCCAGTCTTTTTCGCCGCTTCGCTTGGCCTGATATGTATATACGAGGAGAGGTGTCTAATCGTAGCAAGTGAGATAAAACATCATTAACATCAAAAGTGTTTGTTCCATGCTGTCAAGCAACAAAGTGTCAATGGACATATAAACCCTAGTAACATAAGTATTCTTGAGGTTAGCTATCAGTTCTTCCCTAATCAGCCATTGGTTTTACAAAATCAGGTAGCTGTAAGACAGTAAAAGTGGTAGCAAACCCTATTTGTTGAAGTTTATAAAATATGATGCTATTCTTTTCTATTTTTAATCTGACTTGCAGGGAGGCCACAATTCCGTCTATGACTTTGATAGTGGGAGCAAACCTGCTTAAGGGTTGGAAACTACTTTGATCTCGTCCCATGCTTACACTGATTTTGCTTAAATTTTCAACTAACTAAGCTTTATGTATGTCTTAATCACTAATCTTCTATCCTTCAGGTTTTAGAAGATCAGAAGTAGGTATCTTAGTTATTGGAGGCGTTATAGCAATTCGCTATATTTTATTACCGCTTTTGGGTATTGTTATTGTTAAAGCTGCATACAGTTGGGGCATGGTTGGATCAAGTTCATTATACCAATTCATCCTCATGCTTCAGTATGCACTTCCACCGGCAATGACTGTAGGTATGGCTACTTTCCATGGTTTAAAACATGATGGTCTATCTGTCCATTATTTGTTTGTTCTCTCCAATCTGTTATTCCTATGACTATCCTTGTTTATGTTCCTCTTACGTTTAAAATCTAAAAACTTTCGTGCTCACAATCACTCTTATGGTTATTCATTTGCACAGCACATAAGAACGGGGACCGTAGGGATTATGCGCCTTAAAACTTGCTTCCAAGGGTGCGTGCTGTCTTCTGTGGTTTCAGAGCACAAAAACTAATCATAAATAGAATTTTTCAAAATTGCTTAAATAGTCCATATTTTTGTAGTTATATAATGAAATGAAGTACTCTCTTGATCTTGAAAATGATTTTTACTAGAGTGAAATTGTGAAATATTTACAAGAAGTGATTTTTTAACACATTTTTATATTTAGATCCAACCAAGACCTGACAATCTCTAGAACTAGTAAATAAAGTGGTAGCATTCTATATTTGCTGCGAATGCCTGGATTAACTTTAAAATCTGCGCGTGAGCTTGAAGTGGATAACCTGGCCTAATCTAATCGTTAGCACGCTAAAACCCTTCTCTGATCAATCAGAACTTTATTTTGCGCGTTTGAAGATCCAGTTCTTCTTAAAAGAAAAAATGTAAATGTAAAAATAGATGAGTTTTGATGCTTGAAGAGCGCCTTCCTATTAGGTTTTGTAGGTAGATTTCTGAAATACTACAACTGTATACATATGTAAAATCAGGAGTTAACCTTCGGAGTTCCTGTTAGGAGTGAATCTTATTTGTTTGTTACTGCAATGAACTTGGCAGGGACTATTACGCAGTTGTTTGGTGCTGGTGAGAGTGAATGTTCAGTTATCATGCTGTGGACTTACGCTGTGGCTGCATTCTCTCTTACTCTGTGGTCGACCTTGTTTATGAATCTGGTGTCATGATCTGTATCCTCGCTTTTTTTTTTTTTTTTCTTTGGGTCATTCCTTGGTCATGGAAGGAGGATATTTAGGGAACATTCATTAGCGGTTGCTTTGGACTCCAAATTTTGTAATTTATTGTGGAATTTACATTCCAAAGTTTGAGGTCACCATTTTTTTGTACCTGTTGGTTTCCATTATTTTTCTTTTGTGGACAAGATTTCAGCATTCATGAGTTTAATGTCAACAATTTTACCATGGATAACATTGCAATTAGCTAAATTAGTACAAATATTTCTTGATAAGTTAGATATACCTTAGTTCACTTGATTAATCTACGTTAAAGCGTAGATCCAACCAGCACAACAAGTTGAATGTTCTATAATGAACTAGATTGGTAAACGCCAGGGAGCCTAGACAGTAATATTGGTAAAGAGCCCAGCCGCTGCCAACACTTATCTGTTACTACATCCAAAAACAAGTAATATGGAGGCTTCACGAGAAGAAAAGGAAGAGAGTATGAGTAGAGTGACATTAACAGAGGACAAAGGCAGTGGACGAGCAGTAGGAAACTAACAGGAAGAAGCTGATCAATGGGTGGCACCGGCCCCGCACGCTGTCCACACCTCTCTCTCTCCGGATAGACAAAGTGAGAGACTCAATGTCCAGAAGGAAGCAGCCAGTGGGTTTCCTTGTATATGAAGATGTGACTGCTTATTGTGTAGCCTTGCCGTTTCCTGGCAATTAGCTGATACGATAGGTTTGGATATATCTATGTAATATCAAAGAACCTTTAAATATCAGGGTCCTTTGGCGGCTTTCAGTTAAACCGACCTCACTCTCAGCCTCCACATTAAGCGCTAAGCAGCAGCGACAGCATCTGCGTTCATTATTCTCGTTTAAATTTCTCGGAATCTAAAGACGAGTTAGAAATGCGACAAAACTTGAAAAATGGGGTTTTACTTCCCTTTGTTCCCATGACATGAGCATTGAGCTTAGCTTCAGCCAACGTACGTCTCCTCTCCAGCCTTTTGTGCTTTCTCCGTTGGCTAGAGCAGCAACTTCCCTCCACCAAAATCCAAATCCTCTTTCTCGTTTCGGTCTTGTTTCTAACAGGACAGCGGTTCTAGATACGAGAGGCTTCTTTGCTGCCTCATTGTGTTCTCCCATATGATGCCTATACGATCCAATGCAAGAAAAGAACCAAGTGCAGTCAACAGCAACACTTTCAAAACTGGTGAAGATGCAATGAAAAATAGATCTAGGAGCCCCATTGTGATGATTCTTTCCAATTGCAAATGTATCCTTCAACTACATAGAAAACAAACGGTTCCAACAAAAGTTCTTATGAAGGAATAAGTTACATGTAAGCTTCAGAATCAAGACATTAAGTAAACCACTCAAGAGTTTTCAATAAGGACATGATCTCTCTTTTCTGTGTATGACCAGAACTCTTGACACTAAGAGTGGATTAGAGGGGAACACATTCAAATTTATTCCTTTGGATATCTACTTCACAAAGATCAAAAATAGAACATTTGAACACGCACACATTGCACACTAAAAGAGTATCTCCAATTGTTTCAACAATATACAGTAGCATCATACTAAAGAGAAGTTGTCACAACATTCGTATGGAAAGAAACATCAAAAATGAAAAGGGAAAAAGTAAAATCCTTTCTCCTATGCTTTCTTGTGACAAAAATCACAAATAGCTTCTCCAGTTGCTAGGAATGAAGTTGAGATGAGGAAGTAATAACCTTGACCCGCAGAACAGAAAAGAGGAAGCAATGTATGTTTTGATCATTCATGAGGAATGAGTAGATTAATACGAATGAGGAAATGTACAACGCTACTATTTGACGATCATGTCCGACTACGGCAAGATGGCAAATACGGAAATGGCTATAGAATAAAAAAGAGGTTAAGTATTCTGCAACCAATCATCATTGGCATTGTAGCAGTTTGATATATTATCTTGCCTCTCTTGGGGATTGTCATCGTTAAGAATGCTATATGCTTTAGTTTCGTTCACTTAGATCCACTATATCAGTTTGTCCTATTGCAATATGCACTTCCACCAACAATGAACGTAGGTACGACAAGTTTATACTCTTTGAGAAGTGAATTCATTACCACTTGCTTGATTTGTATTCAAAATCACTGTCCGCATTATCTTATCATTTATTCCTTCACAATGAGTTCTATTAATCTTTCCCAATTATCAAATTGAAGTTGTTCGGGCATGTCAATGCACCTCAGTGCATGTGTGCCTTGTGTGTTAGGTTTTATGGCTTAACAAGAAGAGGGGTTGAATTGTTAATCTAACAATTATATACTTTTGTTGGCAGTAAAAAATTCAATCCAATTAAGTAAGCAATTAATAAATTAATAAGCAACAAACATTTAGAGTTATTCAAGTCAATAAAGAGCAAGAGAGCAAAGACCGAATTTACCACGGTGGTTCAACACTCAATCCTTGAGTCCTACGTCCACCCTCTTCTCCTTCAATCCAACCGATTGAAGTCTCCTTTACTCAACCAGATTAGGAGAACACGTTCTCCCTAATCCAAATAATTCATTTTCAAAGGAATTTTCAAGTCCGAATACAAGTTATGATCAAATGATCATGTACAATAGCAAATCCCCAAATAGTATGGTAGTTTGAGGGATATTACTAATAAGAGGAGCTATTCAAGTATAGATAACAAAGTGTAAAGCTCTTATCACGAAATCCCCAATTTGAGTAAATTAGGGTTTTTGATTTTCCTCAATATTTATGTGCAATGAATATTTTCAAGTGTAATCGGCACATAAGTAATGTTATACAAGTTATAATCAATTAGATAAACGAAGATTAAGCCAAATAATCAAATATCACCGAATCCTTGTAAGTCACCAAGAGATGAGCGAACTTGAATCAAGTAATGAGTGAGCTCAAAAGATTCTTTCTTTGCAAAGAGAACACTTCAAATAGTTGTAGATCATCAATCGAAATTTTCAAGCATACATCCCCTTTAAATAGAGAACAGATCTAGGGTTTTTTAAATCAAACCTAAAACATAGCCTTCTTCCCGTTATAAACAGTGAACCATCTATCAAATCGACCTCATATCACTTCTTAGAGCTTCAATCTGACCATTCTGACATCTAGTCTCCTCTAAAATCCTCTCGTTGAGGATTCGGCGCTCGAGAGAACAGAGATGTCACCAGAGATGTGTTTTTCTTCGAGGGGCAGCGGCTAGGGCATATGATCGAGAACCCTTTTATGTGCGTCTTTGATAAGTGAGATGACGCCGTAGCGAACGCGCCTCTGGTAAGTGAGAGGACACCGTAGCGAACGCGCCTCTAGTAAGTGAGACGACGCCATAGCAAACTCGGGTAGGCCTCCTTCATCAGAAGTGGGCTGTGTCACAGAACAGCGGTCCAGTAGCATAAAGTCCAACAGATAATTACAGTCCAATATTAGCAGGGTTCATCAATTAGAACATAGTCCAATAATATAAGCTTTTATAAAGTTCACATTTTGGTGTAATATATATCTTAGCTTTGAATTAAAATCAAGCTAGAATCAAGGCTCCTCATATTCCTACAAGTGCATAAAGCCAAGTATCATTTTCTTAATAAAATGTTCAAATATATTTTTGGCATCATACACAAATATATTTCTAAAAAAAAAAAACTTTAAGAATATGTTTTATGAAAGAATGTAGAAACCCGGTTACTTTATAGTATCATTAATTGATATTATAATTTGAACACCTTTTACTTCCTATAATTTTCGTTTGCACCTATGAAAAACATATTTCAAGAATTATATTTACCAATATATTTTTAGTCACAACAAAACCTTATTTTCCAACATTGTGTGTTTAGAGCAACCTAGAAGGGTTGCTACATGGTTAAAATGGATAGATATTAATATGCATAAAATTTTTCTTTTTCTAGTCAAACCAAATATTCCAATTTTTGTAGCAATAAGAATTAAGACCTCAGAGAACTCATTTCATCTATAGACGATTTCCTATTTAGAATACCAACCATTGGTTCCCAAAAGCATTACGTATTGGGTAATCATTTATTCCAAGAAGAAATCTACTCACTATTGTAGATACAAGTAGATTTTGCAGTGCAAGGAACATTTCCAAATAATTCAACCAACGTAGTGCAGTTTCAAATGTTAATTGACTATACTTTTTTAGATTTATATTGTTGCAAAATAACTAAAGCACTGCCTCTTGAGGCATATATGTTTTTTTTTGTCTTTATTGTTTGATTCATCTAGCATACTTAAAATATGTTGTAGTAATTGGTACATGCATATAACATAATTGAAAAGGTTTAGATGTTCCATGCCCATATTGACAAACAACATACAGATTAGAAAGTTTGCTTTCATTACAAGCTTATGGGTTTCCATGGTTCCTTACGGTAGGTGCAATCATTTAATTGTTTGGAGTTGGCAAGAGTGAATGTTTTGTTATCATGTTATGGACCTATGCTTTGGCATTAGTTTCACTCACACTTTGGTTAGCCTTTTTCATGTGGTTGGTTACTTGATCTTTGTGTCTTCATGCACGTCCTTCGACCCTTTGGCAACAAGTTTCACCAACTTATGTATTTATACAATTCTTATCATTGCTTTTGACGCTTGTTAAAGTATTAATTTCTTATTTATTCATACTATTTTGTTTTGGCAAATGGCCAACAAACCAAGGAATAACAAAGACGATGTTAATTTGTTGCTCCATATTCATGAACATGTAAAGATATTACACTCTGTTAGCATAGGAGTAGATATATTTGTGTATAATGAAGCATCATGTTGCCAAAGACAAGCATAAGTTGACTAAAATAGGCATTGATCGATGGTGGTTTGTGATGGTTGGATACTTTATGACACTAAGATGCCTAATTATCATTGAAACCTTACTCTATCCCTACCTATTGCAATTCACTTGCTCTGGGCTACCCCCCACTTTGACTCTTTTGTACAATCTCCCTCCAAATGATACTAGTAATACTAAAGTGTGTAGAACAATTGTTCTTTTGCTCTGATTCCCTCACCATGCAACTTTTTGTGCCTAGAAGTGGAGCTTTATTGCTACTATTGTTGTTGTTGTTGCTCCTACTACACTTTCCCAACCGAGGGCTTTTCTTTTTGCACAAAATTCATTTTGTCAATTAATGCTTTGACATCTTGCCATACTAAACCCTGCCATGCCTTTTCATTCACACTCATAAATGATTTATCATGGATGACATATTGTTATTCTTTTATGCCCGAGCTTTAGTTTGGAATTTATGTTAATAATAGTAATCCAAAGTCAAAACTCTATTATCCTAATAATCCTCCAGACAAACATGGTAATTGCAAGGAATTGCACCTAACAATAAAAAAGTAATCAAGGAGATGGAACTTCTGAGCATGGGCAACAAGGTGATAGAACTTGACATGGTGCGTCTTCTTGATGGCTTCATTGACATTGAAAAACCTACTGATGAGGAAGAAGACCCTCTTGGCAATTAAGCTACTGCTTTTGCTAATGGTGCCACTAGTCAGCTTGATGTCCCTCACGGTGGTGTTGCCACTGATCTTAAACACTACGAGGGCATGAGATTCAAATATAAGGAGGCTACCAAGTCCTTCTACAATTCCCATGCTAGTTGTGTGGGCTTTACCACCCATGTTAGCATGTCCCACTCTAGACGTGATGGTGCCATCATTTAGAGATCTTTTGTGTGTGCCAAATAGGGCTTTTGTATTGACAAAGACAAGCTTGGTGGTGATCAAGGTAGAGTCAAGTGCCCCCTGGTTGAAACTCGTGTTGGCTACAAGTGTCATGAACTAGGTTAGTTTGGAAGGCATGATGGGAATTATGCTTGCTTTTATCAAAAAAATGCATTGAAAATAAGGGGTAAGTTGGACTTTTGACTAGACAACAATACAAAAGAAAAGGGAAAAGAGAACAATGCTGTCAACACCTGAAATTTTGTAGAAAAGTTTACTATTTTGGCAAGTTTGACTTTATCATTGATTAAAAGTCTTTTCTTTATGGTTTGTTTTGTATTGTTGAATGGATGTGGTGTATGATTTGTATTGAAACTTGTTAACCTTTACCTAACTATTATGTTGTAAGATTTTTAAGTGAAATCCTAGTTTTATCCAAAGTTTGTGTTTATTACTAAACAAATGGTATCGAAAGCATCGATCTAGATCCTATGGGTTGAGACATTATAGTGAAGACAACGAAGTAGGTGATGACTGATTTGGATGCTCATTTGCTAGCTTTGAAGGAAAAGGTGGAGGCCTAAGCTAATGAGTTAGCTTCTCATTGCGATTCTCTCACTGTGTCTAATGCCAATCTTGTGAATAATATGGAGAAAATTTTAGCAAAGTTGGAGCAAATGGAGGTTGTTTGTGTGTCTTATTCTCAAGTTCCTGCGATTGATTTAGGTAAATAGATTTTGGGTTTGGCTACTTTGTTAGTTTATAAGCCATCATCTGCTAGCAAGGTTTATCATGGCCTAGATGGAGTTGTGACCTTTTTCCATGGGTTACTCCTTGTATGTTGATGCTATTACAAGTCATTGGTGCATGACTAGCCTTTTGAGGCTAGTTAAACAGTGGTGTCGTCGCTGAAGGTGACACTAATGACCCATTTTTGCCTAGATGTGGGTTTGCTTAGGGTCATGAGCCCTCTGTAAGGGTGGTAGGCGGAGTGGAGTTCCAACCACACCAATACCTAGATTTTTTATTTAGATTTGGCTAATGAAAATACTTTTTTATTAAATCTAACTGTAGAAGGTGACTATGGATGAAATTTTGGTAATCATGGGAGTTTTTTCCATTGGACATGGTGGCTGACTGCCACAATCATTGCTAGAGTTGCCACGGCCACTACCAGAGTTGTCATGACCTTTAACAAGAGAAAATTCTAGCTCCAATTTTTGCCACGAATGAACTAGGGGATGTTAGCACCACGAAAGTTATCTTGGGTACAATAATAATAAATCCAAGGTAAATAATTCGCATTCTTAATTTCTTAGAATGGATTTTTCTAAGTTTGAAGGTGAGAACCCTCAAGAATGGTTAGATAAGTGTGACACTTTCTTCCAGTTTGAGGATATGGATGATTATTATAAGGTTAAATTTGCATTGATGTACATGGAAGGTAAGGCTATTAAATGGTATAGGTATTATTAGAGGGAGCATGGAAAACTTAATTGGGATTAGTTTCAAGTTAATGTTTGTTAACGTTTTGCTATTAATGAGAATGAAAGTGCTATTGCAAATTTTTATTAATTGAAATAGTTGGGAATAGTGACAAAGTATATTGAAAATTTGAAGAGTTGAAGGTTATCATAAGTTTCTAGAACCTGGGTATATTAGAAAGTTTCTTTGTTTGGTATTATATACAAGGTCTAAAACCTAAATTGTAGCCTCAATTTTTCCTCTTATGACCTCTAGATTTAGATGAGGCTTATCACATGACATTGGCTTAGGAACAACAATTAGAGGCCAAGGTGAGTAGATCTCATGGCCTATGTCAGTAGTAGGGTTCAAAAATAATGGTGAGATCACATTATATTAGGACAAAATTTCCTACCCTGACTTCAAGTAATGGGTTTAAAGCTCATGTTACTAAACCATCCACCCAAAGCTCCTTGCAATAGCTAGTTAAGCATATCAATGATGCATAAATGCATGAGAGAAAGAACAAAGGGTTGTGTTATTATTGCAATGAAAAATGGGTTTCTGAGCATTGATGAAAGAGTAAAAAATTGTATTGAGTTAAGTAGGTAAAGGATGAGGTTGAGATAGTTCCTGAAGTGAGAAATGAGCCTACATAACAAGTTTAGAAAAGAGAGGAAGAAGGAGCCCTCTAAGCGTATGCAATTTTAGGTGAGAGGTCTATAGCCACCTTTAAGATGGAGGTTAATAGTTTAAAAATTGTGATTACTATTTTCTTCAACATTGGATCTTCACATAATTTTATGGATTTAAAGGCTGTTAAAAAAGTAGGTTTTCTAGTTAAGGAAGTTACCTTTTTTACTGTTCAAGCAGTTGGTAGGTCTCATTTAATAGACAATCAATGTTGTTACAATTTTCCTTGGCATATCAAGGGGCATGAGTTTAAGATGAATGTTAGGTTATTATCATTGGGGGGTTGCAATATGATACTTGGTATGCAATGAGTATGTTTAGTTAATCCCATATAATTGGATGTGATGAGAAATGTGTTATCGATGCATGTTGTAGGACGACAGTTGGTCTACTAGGATTAAAGAGCTTGGAAAGGTCATTGTTTGCTATAAACATATCCAACACTTGTGAATGGGAATTAAAATATCTGTAACAATTGTTATGAAGCCTTGAGAAAAAAAAATTCCTCCCAAGATAATTAGGTTTTTGGTGGAGTTCACTAATGTTTTTAAAGCCCTTACTAAGTTGCCTCCTCAATGAGCATTTAATCACCATATTCCCCTATGACCAAAAGCAAGCATGTTAACTTACAACCTCATCGTTATCCGTTTATGCAACCAAAAAAGAGATAGAAAGAATGACAGAGGAAATGTTGCAAGCTTAAATCATTCATCATAGCACTAGCCTTTTTGCTTCATCGGTATTATTGGTAAGGAAACATGATAGATCATGGAGATTTTCTGTGAACTATTGGGTGCTGAATGAGCTCACAATCAAGAATAAGTTTCCTATTATGATCATTGATGAATTATTAGAGAAATTACATGGAGCAACTTGGTTCTTAAAACTAGATTTAAGATTGGGATACCATTAGATGAAGGTACACCAAACGGACATTCACAAGACAACTTTTAGAACTCATTATGATCATTATGAATTCCTAGTTATGCTTTTTGGATTAATTAATGCCCTACCAATATTCTAAACTCTTATGAATTCTATATTACAAAAGTATTTACAAAAGTTTGTTTTGATATTCCTTGAGGATATATTAGTATATAACCTTTATTTAAATAGTGTTTGCAATCATCTCTACCTAGTACTATGCTTGCTAAAAGAGCATTAATTATTTGTTAAACATAGTAAATACATTTTTGCTTAAAGGTAGGTGAAGTATTTGAGACATATTGCTTAGTAATAGGCATAGAAACAAACCCTTCATAAGGCAAAGAGTATATTGTCTTGGCTGCAACCCACATTTGTTAAAGAGTTATGTGAGTTTCTTGGGTTAATGAGGCATTATAGGAGATTTGTTAAGAATTAGGATAGATCACTCAGGCCCTGGTGCAGTTAATAAGGAAATGAGGTTTTTGGTGGACTGAGGAGGCTCAAAAAGCTTTCCAAGAAGTAGACAATGAGTTCTACACTAGTGTTAGCTTTGGCTAACTTTGATAAATCATTTATGGTAGAGACAGATACATGTTATAGAGGTATAAGACCTATATTAATATAGGAAAGGAGGCTTATTGCCTAATTGAGCAAGGTTTTATCACAGAAACATTTGAGGCTATCTACATATGAGAAGGAACTCTTCATCATTGCGTTGTCAGTGCAAAAATGGAAGTCTTAATTGTTAGGTAATTTCTTCATTATTAGGATTGATCATTCTATCTTGAAGCATTTACTAGAACAAGTTACTACACTTATACAACATAAGAAGCTCACTAAGCTCCTAGGCTTTGACTATGAAATCCTGTATTGTCAAGAAAGTGAGAATAGGGCAACAAATGCACTTTTTAAGCTCCTACCAAAAGGTTGAACAAATGGAGCTTCACAACATTTTTATCCTACAGTTGTCTTAAGTTCAAGAGGTGATTTAGAGTTATGAATGGAATAAATATTTATAGCCTATATTATAAAGTTTTGGTGTGAATCTTGACAATTAGCTAGGATATAGTCTTAGCCATTGGGTGCTAAGATACAATAGTAAGATAGTAGTGGGGAAGCAAGGGTCAGTATAGGAATAAGTTGTCTAGCATTTACATGATTTTGGTTGGAGGCCATTCAAGAATTTTAGGCATGCTTAAGCAAAAAATCAACAATTTTACTAGCTAGTGATGAAACATATGGTAATTGCATATGTTTCTATATGTGACATTTGTAGAGGTATAAGTTGGGAAGAATACAATATCCAAGGTTGCTACAGTTATTACTAATCCTTAAGCAAGTATGGCAAGAGATTAGTTTGGACTTTATAGTAAAGGTAAAGACACCATTTTGGTTGTAATGTATCATTTTACAAAATATGCTCATTTCATAAGGTTGAACCATTCCTTTTCTACTTCTCAAGTGGCTGCACTTTTTATAGATGGAGTAAGAAAACTACATGGCCTTCCTTCAATAATTGTGAGTGTTGGAGATGCCTTATCTATAAGTAAGTTTTAAGAGAAACTATTTAGCATTTTAAGGGTAAAACTCTATGATAGCACAATTTGCCATTCTTAGACTAACAGCTAAACAAAAAAGGTTAATAAGTGTTTAGAGCAATATTTGCGATGTTCTAGTAGATAGAAACCTAAATAGCATTCTTTGCTCGTAGTAGCATAGTGGTGATATAACAACAACCACCATTCTTCTCTACACATGATTCTTTTTAAAGCTTTATATGGATATATGTCGAGCCAACCTCTTTATCACAACTTTGGGTATGCTCAAGATGATTTTGTTAAGGATTTTCTATAAGAACGTGTACAAAAGTACAATTGCTTTGGTCTCATCTTTAGGCTAGTCAGAATCGAATGGAAGCTTATGTTAATAAGAGGCGGACAGAACATGAGTTTAAAGTTCGTGATTTAGTATATTTGAAGATTTAGCCGTACCACTAATATTCTCTATCACAAAGGAGAGATTATAAGTTGTCCCCTCATTACTACAATCCTTTATGAGGAGAAATTAGCATTGCTAACTAAAGCCACAATCCACATGATCTTTCATGTGTTGCAGTTAAAGAAAGGTATTGGTAGACAATGTAAGATGTATCTAGGAGTTCTTTTGATTGATAGGGAAGATAGGATCCTAGTAGAATCATTCAAGGTGTTAGACTTTCGTATCATGAGGAGAGAAGATGGACCTAAAGTACATCTTTTTATCCAATGGATAGAGCATTGAAAGACAATTTTTGACATTTAACATTAATCTTTGAAAACAAGGATTTGTTGGAGAGGTAGGTATTTTCATGAATTGGGTTAGAGCAAGAAGGAATTTGTGCTTGGTTTTATCAAAACATTGCATCGAAAAAAAGGGGGCAAGTTGGACTTTTTGACTAGAAGGCAACACAAAAGAAAAAAGGGAAAAGAACAGTGTTACCAATACTTGGAATTTTGCAAAAAAGTTTATTGTTTGGTAAGTTCAACTTTATTGTTGATTAGGAGTCTTTTCCTTATGGTTTGTTTTGAATTGTTAAATAAAAGTGGTGTACGACTTGTATTAAGACTTGTTAATCTTTCCCTAGTTATTATGCAACCAAGCTTTCTAGTGAAATTCTAGTTCTATCCGAAGTTTGTGTTATTGCTTAACAATAAGCCCATGTTAGTGGTTAAAATTCAAGATTCAAGTAGATGGTTGGTTTCCAATTTCTTCAAGGAACACAACCATAAGCTTGGTCATAGAGTTTATAAAAAAGGCTAGAGGACCTATGTATTGATGTACACAAAACTAGCAAAAAGCTTAATAAAAGTCTTGTTTTCTTTTTACTATTGTGGAGCCACGAACTCTGCCTTAACCACATTTATTTTTCTATTTACCTCTTCACTCTTGCAACTAACCTTTTTCTTAATGTGTTATCAATCCTACTTCCATCTCTACATTTCAACTAAGCAAATTCCATAACTTTTCTTCCTTTCATTAAAAACCAATAATGGTATTGGAGTCCATGAGACTGGGCCAAATACTAATGGGTCAGGCAAATAGACTATCCTAACTCAAAGCCCGATATGTGATAGGAAAGTGTTGGGATGCTTTAACACCAGGTGAAAAATCTAAAACATATGAGCTTATAAATGTGGGCTATCACATCCTTATTGAACCAGTTTTTTAAGGAGTTGTAAAACCCTATTAATAAAACCAACATTATCTTTAATTGATAGATATGATCTCATGGGACATGAATGGCCATAAACAATCTATGCCGATAAGCAATAATGGCTCCTAGTGTATTTGATGGCTACATTCTTTGCTAAATTGTAGATAACACAACACAATAACAATATAAACTCTTATTTTGATGGATATGTCAATGAATCAACAACTTTATAGTTGTTTGTAAGCAATACAAAAAGACTTTGGAAATTGACTATGAGAAATAAGTCAAGGCCGATTATGATGTTATTAACATTTGTTTCAATCTTTAAAACCCTATTGCCCATGGAGAAACATGTAACTGAGCCCTACACTACGATTATTTATGAAATTCCAACAGTAGCTGGTTGAGACAATGACTTTCTTAGCAACCAATGGTGAAGAGGAGAAGGAAATTACAACATATCAAGTTACTAAATATGGAAAATGTCATAAATTTTACTTTGTTACTTTTAGTGTTTATGAGATAAAGGCAACTTGCAGTTGCCAAATGTTTGAGTTCTCTAGTTTTCTTTGTAGGCATATACTAAAAGCTTTTAGGGTGACAAATGTTCTCACTCTACCATCCCATTATATTTTGAAACATTGGACAATAAATGCCAAGAGTGGTGTCATATTGAAGGAACATTCCTATGATGTATTAAATGGCACATAAAAATCTCTTTCCATTCAATACAACAATCTTTAGCATGAGGTGCTTAAGTATGTTGATAGACGAGTTAAAACTATAGAAATTTATGGTGTGGTAATGGATGCTTTACAAGAAGCAACAAATAAAGTTGCTTTGCAAAAAGAACATTGTGAAAAGCACTTTTGTCAATGCAAGTGGTGGAAAAGATTGTTTACCTTCGAGGAAGTCAAATGATTAATGCCTCAGGGAATTATCAATGTTGTTTAGAACATTTTTTTTACAGTCAATTGTTTTGTTATTCCTACTCACATTTATAGTGTTTCAATATTTTCTTACCATCTTTTATTTTATTGGCACAATTAGTTATAACTTGAACATTGAGTGGTAAATTATTGCATTAAAATGATGTTGTAAATTACCTACCTACCTTTGGCCAAAGAACAATATGACTTTGTACAAGTCATCCAAAAGCACCCTGAATATAACTAGTTTCATTAAGTAGCACAATTTTTTAGTACCCGAGTTGTGGTTATCTCCATAATCACATCCATTGTTGATTGAAAATTGTGACCTCATTTATAGAATTATCATATGTATAAATAGCCTCCATGATCATGTGTATAAAGCATGCATTATCATATTTTGGTTTACTTCTTGTCATTGCCACTTGATAGGATATATGTAAGGATTTAATTGGACTCCAATGAGACAAAAAACCTTAGATCTAAATAGTCATATCTAAAACACAGAGCAAATATTGAAAACATAATTAGACAAGAAATAAAGTAAACATATTTTTCTTCTTATCCATTATAAAGCTCAACAAATGTAGAATACGATCTTCATGTTAAATGTATATCCTCTATTCTTGCGCATAGTACACTAGCACGATGAGACTACCAAAAGGAAGATGACTTATCAAAATGATTCACCTCATAAACCTTGATCCATATGATACTTTATATATTATGAGCTAGAGAATAGGACCTAGCTTAATCCTTATGTGCTACCAAAAGGCCCATTCATCACAACCTTGTTTGGTAAGCAATGACTCATATTAGTTAGTCCATATTCTAATTCTTAAGAACCCATATGCCTTACTTTATTACACGAATCTTAATTCCATTAATATAAGCCTACATTAGTAAACCTAACAAAAACTAAGCTAACATTATAGGCATTTCAGGGCCCTTGTTGGCCCTTTAAAGCCATGGTGTTAAAGGGAGAAAACCCCTTGACTTATAAGGTGTAACAACTTGGCTTCTCATACTAATGTGGGACTAAGGTTGATTTTCAACACTCCCCTGCAATCCAAGCTTAGTCTTTGCTAATGAGACTGACCTATAACAAGGATTGGGTCTACCCACACTTAGAACACGAGAACCCAACTTCAATACTAGTAAGCATTTCAGGGCCCTTGTTGGCCTTTTAAAACCATGACATTAAAAGGAGGAAACTCTTTGATTTATAAGGCGCAACGGCCCAGTGTCTCGCTCTAATGTGGGGCTAAGATTGGTTTTCAACATAGACTACCGTCATGCCATCATTGAACTTTTGCTTTTGATAAGTATATTGAATATATGCACACACAAATTATCTAAATTATATGGTACAAGAACTTTGTGTGTGGCTATTACCTATTTGTGTATGTATATTTTACTATTTATGTATGTATGTTACCAATATATGCTAACTTTTTATTTGTATCACTCTCTTGGACTATTCTCATCTTTACATAACCTCTTACACCTATTCCTAGAGCATCTTTTTTTTTTTTTTTTTTCTTCTTTTGTATCCTCATCTCTAATTTTCTCTCTTCTCATCCACCATTTGCATGATATGACATTCCTCAACTACACCTTTCTTCAATTCTTGCTTGTTAGATTACCAAAATCCTTGGTCACTGATATGCGGCCATCTTGTAGCGACAATATACCTTAAAAGTGTATACCTCTCTCTCTCTCTCTCTCTCTCTCTCTCTCTCTCACTCTCACAATAAGCAATGGTCTTGGATCATTTGTTTTTTGATGGCATACTTTGTGCCTTTCCTTAAAAGTGGGAGCAAAATGCTCTTTTTTGAAACAACAAAATCTTCACTTATTTTGCTCTAACCACTTTAGATAACTTGAATGTTAGATGTTGATGGACTACCACATGACATATATCCATTTGTAATAGCATTATCTCTGCCCGTAGAGCTACACATGGCTTGAGATTGCTATTGTTTAACATAAAAAGCTATAACCATTTGAAAACCTCCTCCTAGTAACGAAAAACAAATAAAAAAGGAAATTACTGGAGGATTAAATTGGTGTTAATAATTGAGGACATAATAGTGTCATCAAATTTGTACTCAAAAGCAAAGGTTCATATCATATTTGAACTACAAGAAATGAATGATTAGAGATCCCATTAGGATATAACTTTGTATAGCAGAGTGAATTTGTTTGGAATAGTTGACCAGTATGGGTTTTCTTTCCCATATGGGCTAAAGAAGTTAGTTATGCTTTCTTGTAGGACTAGTCCTTGATGTTGTTTCTTTCTAAGTTATCTAAACTCATGCTTAAAATCTCTCAAAGCCAATCTAGCACTATGGTGGGAGGGAGTCAATCTCAATTCTTCTCAAGTGCATCACCATGTATATATATATATATATACACACACACATAGATATGCATATAAAAGAAGAACAACTAATATGCAGCTTTCAATTTGATTATAGTTGATACGTTCTTGAATGAATTTTTGGTAATTATCATCTATTATGACTTATTTCTATCTTTGCCCCGCCTCCATCCCCGTTGGGATGATGTCACTAAATGTTGCATATGCCAGTAGGATGAGTAATAGGGGAAGGTCAGTAAGCTATTGCGCCAACTGGAGCGCGCACGAAGAAAATGTGATGTATAACAGCCCAATTTGCTTTCAGTTTTGAAAGATATTGAGGAACGGAAATTCCAGCTTTCAGTTAAAGTTCAAAACATTAAGCTAGCAATGAAAAACTGAGATCTGAATAGCGTCGGCTCTCTATATTTGTGTGCACATGTACTTCAACAAGCTCTCTTTTTCTGTTCATTAAGATCTCTACTGGACCCCTCACCCTGCACACAAGCATGTATGTAGAATGATATTGACCATCTGGCAAATGTTCATGGACTCTTTTCTACATATCAAAAGATGAATTATATATCCAAAAACTTGCACAAGTTATCTTAAGTAATGCACCAATTATAGTAACCTTGTTGTCAATACTGGCTTTGCGATGCTGTTGGGTTCTTAACCTCATTGGCCCAGTTTTTCGTCATTCTCCTCTGGTGCTTCTGTTTTAAGTTTGTAATTCTTATCTTAACCATACCATTTAAAAAGTAAAACAAAAGGTTCTGAATAAGAACTAGAAAAAGAAAAGAAAAGAAAAGGAAAAGAAAACCCATAAAAAAAACAGTAAAACATATATACTAATAATTAGATGAACAAGCTGCCACATTGCAAAGTTGGGATCATCTTCTGTTGAATAACAAGGAGGAAGCATATGGAATGCAAATTAAGATCTAATCAAAGAATTTTCAGTTGAACGTCAGCACATCCAATACGTGCTTTGTGCCTTTTAAAAAGGTCTTCAAGTGCTTCAATGAACTGACTGTGAGCTTCAATGATCTGTGCAAAATTAAGACAAACTAATCTATTACTCATGTTCAGCTATAACTAAGCTATCATGAATCAATTTTTTTTTTCTTAAACTCATGCACATATCATGAATCAATTTTTTATTTTTTTTTAAACTCATGCACATATCATGAATCAAATTTTTTATTTTTATTTTTTAAACTCATGCACATAAGGGAAGGGAAGGGGAGAGTTGAATCCCTAACTTATTGGGCTTGCAAGTTAGGGGCTGGCGTACCATCAAGTTAGGGAATTTCCCTCTTCTTACTTCCTCTATCATAAACTTTTAATTACAGGATTCTCGACACTACAACTAGATTTACATTTGAGGACTCAGAAGGCTGTATTGGAAACTAGAACACCACTTGAAAGAGCAGAGTACTTGCACGTTACCAAAAACATGCAGTGTAGCTTAAGGCTATGCATTCATCACATTTTCGTTGTTATTTCACGCTAACACCTATTCCAAATAATTATTAATTAAGCATTTGGTAAAAGAAGGGTATATTCCTATTACTTGAGAAGGGGATGCGGGGTAAGAAAAAAAAATCCAAGGAACTTCCGTAATTGAAGTAACGTGGAATGTTGTAGTGGCATCCATACCTCGTCCATGGTGGGATGTGGATTTCTCTGGAGCTCAATCGGTCTGCCCACCACCACATGCATTGGATGTCTGTAGGGTAAAGGGGATCTGCAAAAACAAGAACCACATATTGATAATTCTCTGTTCTTTGCATATGCGCACATCTTTTTACAGCATACACATTCTCGAACAAAATTTCAATAAATAAATTGTGGTTCCAGTGACCAGAACGTAGTAAGGTTGCTATACAAGCTTCAAGTAGAAAAAGAAACAGAAAAAGATGGGGAGGACCCTGACGAGGACGGGCGCAACATGGTGAAGAAAGTAAATTCATGCGTACCCCAGGATTCCCCAGAAGCATATTAGCGGCAACCTAAGAGCTCTAGAAATTTGCAGGAAGAACTTCCCATCCGGCTTCCACCACTTATAGAGATGCGACTGTTGTGCAGTTGGGGAAAAGAGAGCAGAGCAGAGGAATTTATTATCAGTTTTGGATAAAGCATAAAGCATGACTCACTTCAACAACATTAATAATAAGATCTCATAGCAACTGAAATCTGAGGACATTTAGAACACAATAATTGTCGCACAACAATTTCAGCAGTATGATCATGGACCATTGAATGAGAAATCAACCACAAAGCAGCTACTACAAGTAGAAGATCCCAACTCTAATAACTCTGCAGGTGTTCTATTACTGGGAAAAGAGAAAGGGGAAAAAGAATAGAAAGTTTAAGAACCATACCTGACCGAAGCAGAAGACCGGAACCAGAGGGTGGCCAGTCTCCATGGGTACGCGAACAAATCCTCTTCTTGTCTTGAGTAAGGCAATCTGGGAGGGAAAGACATTAGTAATCTTCAAAGGAAGTTGAACAAAAGCAACAATGTACATTCTCATAGAGAAAATAGGGGTATCGATGATCAAGGTTCAGCGCATGGATAATTTTAAATGACATAACAAAAAGGATTAAATCTCCCATTACTTGATTACAGAAATGTATGGTACATGTAAATATTGACATCACAGAAACAAAAAACATAAGGAAGAGTCAAAAAGATTAAACCTCAGAATCACGCTCCACAAGAACTGTTTCATGCACTCCCCCTGGCACTACGATGCAACTATATCCAGCTTCCAAGAGGGAGGTAAAACTTCTCTTCGTCACCGGAGCGAAGGGAAACAAAAAAAGAAATAAATAGGTTGTTAGGATTAACCAAACGCTAAAGCTCCGTATGAAACAATCTGAATAAAAGGCCTACTAATTGGAAATCGGCAGGGAAACCTCCCCGATGACGCAGTAACAGTAACCTCATTTCTCTCATAACTCTACTCAAACCTGAACAAGATGTTCATATTGCCAAGCCTTCACATTCTAGATCATCTTAATGATAACGCTACGTGCTTCATCATGGGTCAACGGATATCACCATTACAGCAAGTGCATAAGAGCCTCTTTTAATACACAGCCATCTGTTTGAAATAGTATTGCTCCAAAGTTTGACTGGGGCTAGGACAAGATGTCCCGTGATGCTTCCTTTTCAGACAATCAATTTGACCAAAAGGCAGAGCAATGATTAATTCATGTGCCACAATGCGTTTTCGCCCCTTCTAAACCAATTTTCTTATGGGATTGCTGTCGTTTATACAACTTGTAGGAACTCGGAAAAAGAATTGCTCCTTCGCTTCATTGGTTTACATTGTTGAAGCTTGTTTGGCAGGTCAGTATGGGTTTAGCTTGTTTAGAAGAAAAATAATGTAGAAGCATGGGTTTTTCTATCGTAAATGTCCCATCGTTCCAATAGAGTATGAGAGCGTTGGGAAAAAAAAAAAAGAAACTAAAGAAAAGAGTAAGAAAAGAGACTTGAACAACCATAAGCACGATCAGCATGGAAGGCTTGTATATCTTCTACATGCAGAGTTACGGGGAAGTAACTGCAAGCATGTTTACATATGTACCTGCAGATAAACATTCAAAACATTAAAAAAAGAAAAAGAAAAAAGAATTAGTTGAAGAGCAAACGCAACCTCTGAAGGGGGGAAGAGAGTAATAGTAGACCTGGACAAC
The DNA here is from genome assembly GCA_028551485.1 of Casuarina cunninghamiana. NCBI lineage: Eukaryota > Viridiplantae > Streptophyta > Magnoliopsida > Fagales > Casuarinaceae > Casuarina > Casuarina cunninghamiana. The sequence continues at coordinate 64,449 of CM052368.1, read as the reverse complement.
CGTCGGCCAAATATGCTTTTGTCGTCAACGGGAGTTACTATAAATAACACAAGCAATCCGAAAACCCTGATTGAATACAGCTGCAGTCAAAATTGAAGACGCAGAATAATTCAAAGACAAAAGAAAGGGAAGGGAAAGGGCCAGAAAAACGTACAACAGGGCATAGGAAAGGGGAAGGAAGAGAAGGGAGAAGAGGACCAGAGCAAGGTTGAAATGGATGGCCCCCAGCCATATCCCTAGTGCTACAACACTATGCAGTACGTTCGATTGGAATTCTTCACCACCCTTAAATACCCTCGGCTGTGGCTCTGGCGTCCTCTCCCTCTCGCTCTCCTTTTTCCTCCCTTCCATCGTGAATGTCGTCAGTTTTTCCTTCCTTCTGCTCCTTCCTATTCCCCAAGGAAATCAACTGCCTTTCTTTTCCTTTTTCTGCTAAAATTTTATGGCATCATTGATAGGAATCGTGGCCTCCCCTCGATCGCTCCTAGGACCATCTCGCCTCCCTCACGCCATAAATGACTTGGTATCTAACCCCACCCTCGCACAACCGTTCCAATAGCGAAATGATACCGCTTGACATGCAGAGCTCCAATAGTTCAACAAAATCTCAGCCGTTGTCCTTTTCACATAATTACACCTCTACATCATCATCTTCGTTTCAGAGCCTTAGTTCCTTATGACCGACAATTTGCAATAATGATGCTCGATAATCTGCAAGAATGATTCACCAGTCCCACCGTCGCTAATGAAGGAGAACGGCAAGATGCCTTGTATATGAGCAAATTGGTGCCATAAGTTGCAGAACGTCATGACTTTTCCAACCGTTTTCCATTATTTCCTATCATGTGCAGTCATAACTGGGTTTGGAGTCGTGAGGGTGTATTCGGAGCAATAGTTCTCCATTATTGTAAAGGTTTTGCTTGTGTTCATAAGGAACAAGTCTAGTTCATTGTATACTGTTGACTGGCGGTGATTGACAAGGAGAGGCGGAGAGTGACAACATCCTTGCTCTCACTTTACTTTTCCTCTCAGAAAAACCAGCTTACTGCTTTAGTCCAAATAACGAGTCGCCATGCAAAGTATCTCCCTGCAATGCACTGAAATTCTTGAGACGTTTTAAAGGCGTTTGATAACTGAAACGATATGGTTATAGGACACTCCTTGAAAAAGATCGGCATACAATCATCGACTATTGAGGCAATCACAGGCGTCATGCCCATTTGTCTAGTCCCAGAAGCATGTCCGCTTAGCAAGTTGAGTGGAGAATGAGGCCTGACATGTTGCAAATGACTCATGAGGCAGCCACGGTGAATGAACTCAGCCGAGCTCAATTTGAAGAGTCAAAGAGAAAAGAAGAGCTTTCTTTACGCTGATTTTGAAGCACAAATATTGGAAAGGAAACTGCTTGTTCGTTGCAGAAGTGAGGACTGGCGTCGCTTACCACGACCAAGTAGTCAATGGGCAGTGATTGTTCTCATCAACGGGAACAAGCACAGCTTTACTTTTAGTACAAAACACTACACTGTATGGCTAGATTTTGTAGCTTCATTATCGGTACAGAGCTGGATTGTTCCAGACCCAGTTCTTGATATCCTTCGTTGTAACCGATTCGTTTTGATTAATGCAAAGACATAAAACGTTGGGCCATTATGTGTTTTTCTACAAGTTGGGTAAAAGATAAAACTGAAGGGGGTTTGAAAACTTGCGTAGGCACCATTTGTCCACGAAAAGATAAAAAGAAAAACGAGGACATCCGTCTGCACTAACCAGGCAATTGTACATGGACTTTGTTCCTACTATTACCAAAAACCGGATTACATATTTAAAAAAGAAAAAGAAAATGCAAGAAGATTACATTATTCCTTCAGCTAACCTATTTTTAGCAATTGGAGTATGAAAATGAGAAAGAATGAAGAGAGGGGCCGAAAAAAAAAAAAGTCGTATTGGGATTTGAATTAAAAATAAACTACCAAATTAGAAAGTTGAGATCATGTTTAGGGAAAACTCCAAGAGACCTTATTCTTCTGGTGCACCCAAATAACAACTGTAATAGCATAATGCTGAGGGAATAGTTGAATATAATATAAAGATGTAATCAAAGAATTCTCAGTTGAAGGTCAGCATGGCCAACCCGTGCTTTGTACCTCTCAAAGAGATCTTGCAGAGCTTCAACAAACTGACGGTGAACTTCAGTGATCTGAAACACCAAAAAAAAAAATAGTAAACTAATGGAATTATACACATCACCATCTCGTTTCAGGTTATGAGCTTGTAGAACAAGTTACAGCTTTAGTAGCTTGCAAGGCCCTAAGGATTCCATTAAACAGCTGAACTACAACTATATTGGCGCCTAAAAATAAGTGCTACCTGAGAGAGCGTACTCCTCACTTTTGGCATTAGATGACAGCCCTAAAGTCAATATGCATGCTGGATGAACAACAGAACCTATGACTCATGGAAACACAACATACCAGTAGAAATGAGTTCCCCTTCCATCTTCTTTTGACTTTAAATTCCGTTTACAATTTCTTCTTTTTTTTTCGGTTCTGTTCAAAAACACAATAATCTGCTCACTGGACCAATGTAATTCAACCATAGTCTAATGCAACATTCATAGGTTGAAACCTAGGGACCCAGAGATGCAAGAGGTGTGGATTAAGAAATGTTTCTATTATTTGAGAAGTGGGGGAAGGAATAAAAAACCATATAAATCTAAAGAGGGATAGTTAATTTGATTCGTCAACTGACAGACACATAACACACATTATGTTCAACGCTTTTTAGCAACATTCATACCTCTTCCATAGTGGGATTTGGATTTTTCTTGAGCTCAATTGGCCTACCCACCACCACATGCATTGGATGTCTAAAGGGTACAGGAGATCTGCAAAAGAAAAATAACCACCTCAGATGATTATAAACTCAGCATATTTCCTTAAGTCGTTACTACGGACATATTCCCAAACAATACAAGCAGAGGTGCCTGGCCTAGAATTTTTAATGAACCAATTGGATGTAGAAAAAGGAGGAGGGCAAGGAAATTGACGAGCATAACTAGTAAACATATTAAATATATGAAAAGAACTATACGCACCCCAAAAGTCCCCAGAAGAAGACTGGAGTGAACTTGATAGCTCTCGAAAATTGCAGGAAGAACTTCCCACCTGGCTTCCACCACTTATAGACGTATGACTGTTGCAAAATTGGGGAAAAAAGAGCGCAGGAGAGGGAACATATTAGCTGTTTTGCGTAAAGCAAAATGCATCACCAAGACTACTTGGATCAAACCTTCGTGGATTTTGCGTGGCTTCAGTCCATGCATTGATCATGGAGCAGTACAATTGAGGACCAATAACTTTGCAGATGTTATAATACAAGGAAGTGAGAGGAGGGAAAAAGATTAAGAACAAATACCTGACCAAAGCAGAAAACTGGAACAAGAGGACGGCCCGTCTCCATAGCTATGCGGACAAATCCCCTTCTTGCTTTAAGGAACGCAATCTACAAAGGCAAGGCATTACAAATCTCTCATGGAAGTTAAACAGAAACAATAGGCACACCATCTAGATGTGCATGCACACACATACCCACATGGATGTTGTATGTTGGGGTAGGATTGTGTGTATGCATGAGTGAGAGAGAGGGAGGGAGGGATTCCCATAACAAAAATCCCAATACATAAATAAGTAAGTGATGCAATAATAAGGAAAAAGCTTAATATAGCCCATTTCTTTGCATAGCCAAGAAAAATATCAAAACACCAAATGTTTATAAAACTATGGTTTTCAATTATTATCCAACATCTGGAAACAGAAATAGGTGAGCACATAGAAACACTGAACAGGAATAAACAAATAGCAGCACAATAAAGAGTTAAAAGCTAAACCTCAGAACCATGCTCCATCAAAAATGTCTCTTGCACTCCCCCTGGCACTATGATACAGCTACAACCAGCTTCCAAGAGGGAGATGAAATTTTTCTTTGTTGCAGGTGAAAGACCCAACCATGTCCATATGTGCCTCAAAAAAGGTGTGTAGAACACCTAATCATTTTCTCACACATGTTGAGAGAGACTGAACATAGAAGAAGGCTCCATGAAATGTATACAACTTCAGGGTAGAAAATCTTACAGCGCTACTAGCAAGGACCTTTATCTTTGGGAGTGGCATGAAACCTGTAAGGTCAGCAAGTGCAACAACGCCAATTGGCAAAACTGAGTGTGGTTCGTAACCAAAGACTGCAGGAACACAGAGAAAAGTTAGTGTTTTATCAAAACAAGGTGAAACAAATGGCCATTTGGCTAATTACACTGCAGCCCAACATGAAACAACTGCCTCAATGGCTTGCTAATTTAAGCTCCACAGGCAACTAAAAATGAGCCATCTATCCTGACTAATGGCTTACAAAGCAAGCAAAGAGTTACCATTATAGAAGCCATTACATCCCTTATGTGTAACTAATATAACATGCGACCAAGAGAATCTGTCCTAGAAAATACAGATTGGTGCACAAAAGAGAAGAGGACCTCTACCCCGCACGGGGACCAAGCAGGGCATAGCTGACAAGTCAAGTAAAGGCTTATTCCTCCTCTTCTTTGGATAGGGCATTGCCTTTTTGGTTGAACACTAAATCACAGGATACAATTTCCACATTGTGAATTGTACCTTCCAATAACCCACAACCTCTCTCATAACTCTAACGAATAATGTTAAATGCCTTCACCCAAAATCATATCAACACACAACTATAAATATATATTATCTACCAAATACAAAATCATGGATTTCAAAGTGACACCAAGAAAGTAAGAAAAGGGCTACAAAGAAGACAAGGCTGAAGCAGCCTTTTCCAATATTTTCATATCTCTACCATATCCTGAACAAGGTGTTGAACCAGAATCATATTGCCGGGCTTTTACATCTTAGAAGGCCCAAGAGAATAGTAATATAGGACATTAATGCAATTATCACTTAACCAGAAAGCAAGAAGTTAAGTTATAAAAATAGAGAAAGACCGAGTAAGTTACAAAGACCATCCTACTATAGCCAGAGCAACATTGCTGCTAGTAAAAACAATAAAAAGTTTGAAATACACTTAAAAAGTTAACATTTTAATACGACATTAAACTAGTAATCAAACACTGTGACACTGTACGCAGTCTGTTCACCATGTTGCTCACATTTTACATGGTGCATGGTCAACTTTCTTAAAGCTCAACTTCTGAACTTTATTCAGCATTCACAGCGACTACCCCATAAAGCACAAATTATGAGTATCTAAATACCACTTAGTTCAACTTAAACCAGGGTCTGCATCCGCATGATCAACTTTCTTAAAGCTCATCCTTTTAACTTTATTCGATATTCACAGAAACTACCACCATAAACCACAAACTAAGAGTATCTAGATACCACTTTGTTGAACTTAAACCAGGGTCTGCATGTGAATGGTCTAGATAACTGGACCAAAAAGTTTAATTGGATCCTTTATCCATTAAAGGCCGCTTTCCTTTTCTTTTCTTTTTAAAACCAAAAAGAACTGACCTAAAGATGTTTGTCGTAGTTGATCATGATTTCCTGAAAGCCTAGAAATAGATCAACCTTCAAGAGAAGTTGAATAAGTGTTAATTTGATCTTGAGCTTCATCCATCATCTTGTGTATGAAGGATGCTACTTGAGGATAAATCGCTCACAATGAAGAAAAAAAAGACTTGCCAGCAACTGATTAAATTTTGAAATTTGTAGTATTTGGCACGATACAAAGAAAGCAACAATTGAAACATCTGATTTCGGAATAATGTGACACACAATTGATGTTTAACAAATGCAGAACAACGATTCACAGTTCAAATATCCCGTTAGGACTCGACAGATGGCAATTCAATTACTTCGGGGGAATTTCATCACCATTTCAATGCCTTCTATTTGGGGGAGAAAGAAAAGATGGGAAACACGTGGGTATCTGTATGAAATGGTATTGCAGCCGAAATCTTAAGACATGATTCTAGGGAGGAGGTGCTACTTAATGCATTATTAAGATACAAAATCGAAAGTGAGACAAAATGTAAAGTTGGAAATATCCTTAGATTTAAATGGCCTAGGTTCAGGTAACTAAGTGCATCCTTTTTTGGCATCCAACATGATCACAGGGCAGGTCATTGTTCTCATCCAAAGGTTTCCTACAGTAGATGATAACGCACGCAGTATCTTAGACGATAAGAGCAGCAACAACAGAAGATAATGCTGCAATGGGAGAATGGAACAAACCATAAGCACGATTAGGATTGAAAGTTTGTATGTCCTCCACATGCAGATTCACTGGGAAGTAACTGCAAGCATGCTTACATATGTACCTGCAAGATTTTTTTTTTTATGGGTAAATTTTTGGTAAAAAATTCAAACAATCTGTGAAAAGAGGGAGGAGACTAGCAGTAGACCTGGACAGTCGCCGACCTAATACGCTTTTGTCGTCAACGGGAATCACTATAAATAACAGAAGCAATCCGAAAACCCTGATTGAATACAGCTGCAGTCAACATTAAAGAGAAAGAAAAACAGAAAGACAAAAGAAAGAAAAGGAAAAGGGCCAGAAAACGCACAAAAGGGCATAGGAAAAAGGAAGGAAGAGAAGGGAGAAGAGGACCACAGCGACGTTAAAATGAATGGCCCCCAGCCATATCCCCAGCGCTATAACAGCGTGTAGTATGTTCGACTGGAACTCTTCTCTACCCTTAAATACCCTCGGCTCTGGCTCTGGCGTTCTCTCCGTCTGGACCTCCCGCTCCCTTCCCTCCATCGTCACCATCCTCAGCCTTTGCTTGCTTACACTACTGCTTCTTGTTCCTCTCCCAAAATCCGAGCTAAACCAAAAGGAAAGGAAAGGAAAGGAAAGGAAATTCAATTGCCTCTGCGCACGGGCCAAAGTTGTCTATCCTTTTACCCGCCTTTCCTACGGAAAACAATAAGACCGCCGATGGAGATGATTAGACAAACAAAAAGCTTAAAATAGATGGCAGCATATTTTACGGGATTGGATGTCTCCCTTGCTCCTGGTACCTTCTAGTTTGTGCACATGACACCAACACATGCTAACATTTACTGTTTCCTCCCGATGTGTAAACATGCGAGGGGCCACGTGCGGCCATGACGTCTCTCATTTGCGTTTGAGGATACTGCATCCAAGATAACGCCACCGCATAAATTTCCACGCCCAACGATCACCCACTCCTCCCCTAATTTTTCCTACCGCGACATTACATTTGATCGGCCCCTATTGGTTTAGGTGGCCTAAAATCTGATCGCGACATTACATTACATTACATTACAATACTTCCAAGTCTTAGACATCAAAAATATATATTATTTAACTCCAAAGTTATCTGATAGAATTTATTATTTAAGCAAAAATCTTAAGACATTCTTTAGCATCATAAAAAAGATTCTTGCTTCAAGATTCACGGACCTACAGCAGTCTGTTGTTTAGAGGACTAAAAAGAAGGCGTAGCTGACAACCAATGCTTCTCCTCCAGAAACTATTTTTATGGTCCGAAGACGATGGCTAGACAAGTCTTACACGCATGTTAAATCATCTTTTACTCGAAATTTTTCTATTTAGACACAAATAGAGACGTGGGACGTAAGTAGGATCCTCAGATCTGGCCAGTACTTGCTGCACATGCACGAAAGAATGCAGCTGTACCTTAAAACCCTCAAAGCAACGCGTAACAACATGTGCGGCTGTCCAAGTTCATTACAAATATACTCAATCCATGGACAGATGGAAAACAACAGGGACCAGAAATCTCAGTACTTAGAAGTAATCACCAAATTTACGTCCCATATACTCCATCATCATGAACACATTACGTGCCAATCAGGCAAATAGAATCGGCAAGTATCAGATGCCTTCTTCTTTATCAGGCAAAACATTTTAATTTAAAATTCCATTCCCACCATTTTATAATCGTTGAAGACAAGCCCCCCTTTTGTACAAATGCCATTATTTTTACATTTCAAGCTTTTAACTTCTAGGAAGCGAGTAGATCGACCCAGATTTCTGTTTGTAGCAGGTGCCTGAGTTTCCTTTGAAATAACTACCATAACGTAAAAAACGCTACATCAACTCCTTTCGAGTTTTCCCAGGTAACTAGATGGCAGTTAATGGCAAAGATTTGACCTACATATAGCCGTCCCTCCGGTCCTGTTCCTCTGCTTCCTTATTAGCAGCTTGAACAGATTTGAGCCATAGGAATCCCTGTAGTCAGCATTTTTGTTAGATGAAGAGTGGAATCAGGTGAGTTCATATCAACATATGAATTTTCCCCCAGAATTTGGGCCATCAAGGAAAATAAAGCTACTTTCAAGATAAAAAATGAAATTTCTCAAAAGCCTCCAAATATATTGTCTTATTTGTTTTAGGTCATACTCAATAAGTATCTAGTTACCCTTTTTTTTTTTTTTTTTTTTATGAAACTCTATATTCGATCATAAATAATACAAGTCAATTTTATTCACTCTCAGCAAAATAGAAAGCCTTTCTTTTATGTTCTTCTCACTCTTCCAACTCGATATCGAAGCCATCATTTGTTGTCTTCAACATTAGTGGAAGGCCTTCACCATTATCTATGGCCATTGTTAATTAAATAACTTCGTATCAAAGCCATCTTTTGTTGCCTTCAATAATGGCGGGCCTTCACCATTATCTATGGCCATTGCATATTCACTTAACAGTTCCAGTATATATGGCCATTGTTTATTAAATAACTAATAGCCTAAATTCTTCTAGCGTCGATCTACATTCTGCCTGTGCGACAGTCATTCTGATACATATGGCCCATCTAGCGACGCACCGCTGGCCTAAAAGGTGGTCCATTAGTTCAAGTCCTATGTCTACATTTTTCTAACTTGCCGGTCATCGCTTGGCCTTGTCTGAAGCAGCTGTTGGCCATCATGGTCACTATCCGACTCTTTCTTGGAGGTCAAAACTTATGGGATTGAGCACCTGAATCAGAGGATCGTAAAGTGCAAGGGGAATGTGAATACCAAAGACTTTGCTAGTCAACTTCAAGTTTCGAAAAATATACACTGCAATACTCTATTTCCTGGTTCACCAAGACCATAGTGCCCTCTATTAGAACGATGAAGACCCACCTGTTTCGCACTACAATCTAGTTGGTATCTTCAACAGCATCAGCTCAATAGAAAGCTGATTACCATGCACTAGGAGCGCCATAAATGTTTTTACTTACAGATGATCTCTCTACAAGAATAACCATCTATTAACGAATCCAAGTCAAAATGCTCTTCAAACGCTTTTGACTCACCTCCGCTCATGCTTGAGAGTGCTCTCAGCAAATTCGTCTCAGAATAGACTACGTTTGCCATCGTGAAAGGTCAAAACTCAGAGGTTCATCATGCCTACACCTTTCTCCTCCAAGGCAACTTCCCAGGACTCCTTCAGCTCCCTCAACTCCCTTACCCACTACAACTGATGTGAAGGCACCGGGTCACTTTGATTTTACGTGAGAGCAATCTCACTATATTGTCATCCCCCTCTCAAGTAACTCAACCTGGTTCATTGACTCTGTCCCTGTGATCACTTGACATTCGACTCACCTTTATAGAGTCAATGGATCCCCCGCATGGGATTGACACTTTGATGGTTCTCATACTCTCACTAAGTTTTATATCTGCTGACACACTATGAATTAATAATTGAATTCAAATTCTCTAACTGAGGTTGTGATGCGTAGGATCTATAGACAAGTCAGTGCAACGGGATTGCCCGTACAATTGGACACATTTTCAAGCTTATTATCCCTCACATCATCCAAACTATCGGCATTCACCATTTCCTCATCCACTTTACTAGTTTCTAGCACTCTCTCATCCATTTCATTTGGTCATGTAACTCTTGCTCATGTCTGTTATTTAGCCTTAACGATCTATTATAGAGATGTCTTAATTCTTTTGACTGCACTCATTTTATCCTGGCAAGCAAATTGTGTTTTTTCTTCAATAATAATAAATCCTTTTCCCTAATACATTCTGACATCTGGGAACTTTACAACCATGAAAGGTGCATACTAATTTGTTTTTTTTTTATAAATGATTTTCCATGCTACATTTGGCTCTACCTTTTACAGAACAGCTGGAATTATCTAAGACTTATCAAAATTCCCTTGAAATGATATGTGTTCACCTCTCCCACCCAATCAAACTCTTCTACTTTCTTAGAACTCTTGAAACAAATGGTAAGAAAATATGCAAAGATTAACACTCTCAAACACTACTAGGAATCCTTTCTAACAGGAAAACTTTGATCTCTAGCCAAAACCTTCACCTAGGACCGAGTGGATTTGCTATTAAAAAAAAATGTACCCATTGCAAGTTATTGCAATCAAATGTATCTATTGAGTGATCCAAAACATGTTTCATGGTAACACCTTCACACAAGATTATAATGTTGACTATGAGAAACTTTTAGTTTTGTAACCCATATCACTTTTGTTTGTTTGTGATTTTTAGTCATTCATTGCTAAGATCAAGCGGATGCTAAAGATATCTCTCTAAATGGGGATCTTGTGAAGAATTTTACATACAGCATCTTCCAAACTAAAAGCATCCATCTAATGTAGTTTGTAGCCTGATTTTTCAAATTCAACAAGACAATTGCATGACTTTGTTCTGTTTCTAGGTCTGATGACTATCTCATTTATGAGTAAAGATTGACATTAGTGTTATCGTTTTGTTACTTTATGTGAATCCAGTTATTACCACTGGAGATAATGCGCAATGCATTCCTATGTTCCAAACTTTTCTTAGTTAAAGTTTCAAATGGCATATGTAGGTGCTTTTCCAGGGTCTTAAGATCTCATTTAGCTCTTAGGTTTGCTTTTTCTTACAAGTCAGATGCTACTCTTTATCGCCAGTTGGCTGACAACCAGATTTCTCTAAATATCTTACAGCTGGATACTGTCTATGTTACACACTTGGTCAATCAATTCATGACTGAACCAAGCTCTGTCCATTATGTAGGCGTCATTCAGCTCCTCAACTAAGTGGAAGGAACACTACTTAGGGCGTTCATCTTTTCCTACACTGCTAGGTCTTGTGATTTTTTCTGATGCAGACTAGGCAAGAAACCCACCATCGTCGCTCTACCACTAGTTGTTGTTTCTAGCTAGATGACTCTCTCATTGACAGCCACGAGAAGAAACAATATATTGTTGTGAGATCTATCAAGAGGCCCAACACTGATTATCAGCGACAATCAGAGTCTCACACATATTGAGATTAACTATTATTTTGTTAACCTTATAGATCCCCTGCTCTTCTATCAAAACTGAAAACGTTCTCTACACTATCACTTCAAGTTTATGGGGATGTCAAAATCGTTCAAGTATCATTTCATTATTTCGAGTATCTTGTTACTACAGCTGCTCATGCTCAGGCATACCGAAGATTATTTTCCTCTATTATCTTCCCCGTATCATTTTCAAAAAGCTAATAAAGTTGGTAGGTAAGTAAAAGATATCCTTTCTTTCTCTTAACAAAATTAAAAGGAGAATAAAAAAACAAAAAATCGAGATATGAGGATTCAGAACTTACTGAAACGGGAATACCGGTAAATGCAAAAAATCCAAGCAATGGAGCATAGAAGATGCTGTCTGAGTTCAAAATTCCAAATACTGGCCTCTGGTTCACATATTCGAAAACAGAACCTATCTGCAGACCGAAAGTTAATAGAAAATTTTAGGGACAAAAAAAGTAGCCCTTAGTTAACTCGAGAGAAAGGTGGGGGTGGAGAGGAAGAAGGAGACTTTTAATTCTTAAAAAAGTCAGAAATAGAATGAAAATAAAGAGGGGCAAGACTTACAGCAGCAATTGCAGTGATTGCTGAGGCAAGTAAGTAAACATAAAAGGGAATCTCAAATATCTGTTGCGATGTACTTTGCTTGCCTTCATCCTGAGCCCAAGGAGGAGGCACATCTGAATCTGGCCTGGCCCAAGAAGGGATTTTTTCTTCAGTCTTGCTTGGCTCTTTAGAGCTCTCTGTCACAGCGAAGACGGAAAACCTACGAGATACTTTCTTTTGAGCACCACAACCACTCGTGTGACTTTTTTCAGTTGGTTCATTAAGCATTCTCCGTCCAGCACCAAGGAATGATCTGGGATATGATGCATTTTCTATCCTAGAACTGAGTATTAAACTTGAATTCCACGAAGACGAAAAGGGCGTTGCCATAAATTCCTCGTCTTCCTTTCTATCCTTCCCCGTTCAACTGTTCCTGCAACTGAAGACATAGATAGATATCTAAACGACAAATAATATAACGCCTCTGAGGCGTTATGACGCTCTACAACGAAAGACTGCTAAGCAAACCGCATTACCTGATGGAAAATAAATAAAGGAGAAGAAAGGAGCTGGTTGAGCTTATCTTCGCCGACGTCTTTAGATTGTGGCCCTGGTGACGAAAGGGGAGGCGGATTTGGAAGACGTTGTTCAGCCACAGATAACAGATCGTGGCGCGTCGATTCGCCCTCCCTCGCTCCTTTTCTGTTTTTCCTTAATTTTCTTTAAACTTGAGTGAGAGAGACAGGGGAAGCCCAGGATCGTTTGAATCTACTTGGGCTGGCTTGACAGGCCATCCGGCCCACGACCACCATTGCCAATCGCCCATTCACCACGGTGATGCCAAGGTATATCAACATGGGAAATGAATATTGAAAATTCGGGTTTTATTGAAAGAGTATAGTGGCGTATGCCTTGTTTGGAGGAAATGATACCACCGATAATAGTGAATCATGAATGCTAATAATTCTTTGGTGAATCTCTTTCTTCTACTTTTAATTCATCTTTGATTGATGATAAAGTGAAGTGTGACTCTACTCTTCTTTAGTTAATCAAAAAACGGCATCTTTTTGTCGCCCAGGAAAAGTATATGAGATTCTTAATGTACATCAATCAAGATATGGGTATATTTGGTCATTCAGACAACATGATTCCTGGCCTTAATTGTCAAAGCCATACATGAGAAATAAGATAAGCAATGATTATAACTGAGATCCTTTGGAATCATACCCGGTTTGAGTAGATTACAGCCCATACTTTTATTTGGGCAAGCGAGAACATCATTGGCGGATCATCCTCGCCGTGGGCGATAATGCTGATAAAAATTCACGATCTCCACCATTGGTGTCATTTCAGTAAAGCCTTAGACGTAAAGCTTCTTTCTGGTGCCACCGAAAAAGTGTACTGTAGTCAACCCGGACACCTGATCTGACACGCGACAAATACATAAAGATGGCGACCATGATTGGTTTTCTAAAAAAAAATGTACATATGTAAACTTCGACAAAGCCCAACATCAAACACCTCTGACATACCCAGAAAATGCATTGCAGGAACTGCAGGTGGTCAGGACCCGTGCAACGTGCACATATAAATCAATTAGGCTCCTCGTCTCTCATGTTCGCTTGCTTCTTCTCTTGGCCCGGGTACTCTCTCGAGTCATTCTCTGCAAACAGCGATGCTTTATTGTTTTGCCCCCAGCAAAACATATAAATCTAACAAAAAGTGTTATTGTTCTACGTGGCCAAACACAAAAACAGCAGTAGGTAACCAGACCATCGCTGTGACGAAAATTCTTTAATGCATGAGTTTTGCGGTCGTGTTTTAGTAGAACAATTGATTGATAAATAAATCATCTTTTGGCAGGTAATTGCTGATAGGAGTTGTATATAATATGCTGAATGATGATAATCATTGCGATATTTGAGTGCAATGAAGAAGTTGGTTAAAATGATCATGACTTGGGCACCAAGTCATCATCGCAGGTCATGTAGGTCTTGATCGATCTTTCTTCTTGTTTCTCCTGGACTTTAAAAAAAATGGTTCTTCCCTGTGGAATTTCTGAAGTTGGAGAGACATACACTCCGAAATAAAATAATCCTCGGGCGCTGCACCCTAACCTTAATAAATCCACTACCCTCTCGCGTGGTGGCTTTTCGCTTTTCCCTTCATTCTATCATGGGTGTTCGTGTCTCGTTCTGTAGTGCACTGTGTATTTAAATGACATTAATACATGCCCTTTGTTCTTCACACGCATGGTAATCCTGCGATCTCAACATTCTTTTTCCACCAACCTTTTCCTTCCCCACTCCCTCACACCAGTCTTTCCTATGTATAATTCTGGCTACTCTTTCTCCGTACTGTAGCGCAAAATCTGATCCCCTCTGGCCTCTCTCTGTGACTACAGCTGAGGGTGGCACTGGAAGGACAGTTTTTGGAAATGGCTTCCTTCTCTTCCCCAAGGAGTAGGACAATCGGCATCATCCTACTGAATCTGTTTCTTTGTGTTTTTCTCGCAGAAATTGGCGTTTCCTATTCCTCCAAGGTCAATCACATTATATCTTGGATGTATACTTAGTGATACGCTTTTCTACAAGAATGTTACCTGTTGTGCAGACTCTTATGTTTTTTGCCCAATTATTTTTCCTTAAAAACGGGCGGGTTTCCGTTTCCAGGTCTATGTGGTTTATATGGGAACCAAAACTGGTGAAGATCCAGAGCAGATTCTGAACCAGGACCATCAAATGCTTGCCTCTGTTCACCGAGGAAGGTAAGATGTTCCGTGCTTCTCCGAATGTTTGCGTTACCAGGTTTGTCATTTGTTGCATGGTGATCTGATTATATTTTGAGTGGGTATGGAACAGCATCGAACAAGCACAGGCATCTCACGTTTACAGTTATAGACATGGTTTCAGAGGCTTTGCGGCCAAGTTGACCGACCAGCAGGCTTTCGAGATTTCCAGTGAGCATTTTTTGCTTTCCAGAATCCTTTGTTTCCAGATATGGAATCAGTAATTAACGGCTGTGTATATGAAATATCATGAACAGAGATGCCGGGGGTGGTTTCTGTGTTTCCCAATTCGAAAAGAAGGCTACACACAACTCACTCATGGGATTTCATGGGTCTTTTGGGCGAGGAAACCATGGAGATTCCGGGGTATTCCACCAAGAACCAAGTTAACGTCATTGTCGGTTTCATAGATACCGGTCAGCCCTCTTGCACTATCTTCCATATCCTTCTTCCACTATTACTTCTGCTGTTGAGGAGCAATTCATTCTTCCTTTCCCATACTGTGCATCTTTCCTTTGTTACTTCGTTACACTCCAAGGGGCTTAGTTCCTACGAAAGAATCCCCAATTTTCATTTACTACTTACATACAACATAGAAGGACTTTGTAATTTCTCGCTTTTCAGCACCTAGGCAGTCTCGGCTGCTGGCATATATATGTGAGTGTGTGTGCCTAATTCCCTACGGTCGAGTGAAGCTTTGTCAATCATTTTTTTTTAAAAAAAAAGAAGTTTCTTTCAGGATCAAATACTTTCTATCTGACACAATTGCCTGTCGAATTAACTTTAGTTTTTTCACTTTATTCTTCCTTTTTTTTTTTCCGATTTCTGACTCATTAATTTCTTTACAACTTAGAATTGATGAAGGTGTTTTGTAAGTTAATGATCGTGATCCTCGCTATACCCCATTTCTTCACTTGCATGCCCCTATTTTATTCCTAGTTTAGAGATCTTATTCTACACATTGAGGTACATTTTGCAGACTAATGGATTCGGGATGCTTGATTGCATGTGTGCCTCAGGATTTAAGGGACCCAAATATTTTTTTGAAAGAGAAAACAAAAGAATTTAGTGATCTTGATTCTAATTTCCATCTAAAGCAGGAATTTGGCCTGAATCCCCAAGTTTTAGTGACGCCACCATGCCTCCAGTGCCTGCCGGGTGGAAGGGGCAATGCCAATCGGGAGAAGCATTCAATGCTTCATCTTGCAACAGGTTTTGTCATAGTTATACCTTACATTATCTAAATCGTTTTATTGCTTACATTATCTAAATTATTTGATGATCATCAACAAAGACTATCCTCATTGTTGGTTAAAATTTAATGGCATAGGAAAGTGATTGGAGCCAGATACTACATTAGCGGTTATGAAGCAGAAGAAGAATCAGTAAGCGCAAGGTCATTCAGATCTCCGAGGGACAGCTCTGGCCATGGTAGCCACACAGCCTCAACAGCTGCTGGTCGCTTTGTGAGAAACATGAATTATAAGGGCCTGGCGGCTGGAGGAGCTAGAGGTGGCGCACCAATGACCAGGATTGCAGTATACAAGACATGTTGGGACTCAGGTTGCTATGATGTTGACTTACTAGCTGCCTTTGATGACGCAATCAGAGATGGGGTTCACATATTGTCTCTGTCTCTGGGTCCCGATGCTCCCCAGGGAGACTATTTCAATGATGCCATTTCTGTGGGGTCGTTCCATGCCACAGCACATGGAATTTTGGTTGTTTCTTCGGTTGGAAATGGAGGTAATCAGGGTTCTGCAACAAATCTAGCCCCATGGATGCTAACCGTTGCAGCTAGTTCAACTGATAGAGATTTCTCTTCTGATATCGTCTTAGGAGATGGCACCAACTTCACGGTAATGCTATTTACCACTTTCTGTTTAGAGATTCTTGGTTTTCATGACAGAACCTGACAAGCTCTGAGTTGCTGCATAGGGTGAAAGTCTTAGTCTCTTTGGAATGAATGCCTCTGCAAGGATCATTTCTGCATCTAAAGCCTTTGCAGGATATTTTACACCTTATCAATCCAGGTGATGCAAAAGGTACTTGGTAGTCAGTACAATTTCCATATCAATATCAAGGAAAACTTCGAATTATTTTTTCTGTCCTACTTGTTCTTGTAGTTACTGTTTAGAGAGTTCCTTGAATAGCACTAAGGCCAGAGGGAAGGTTCTGGTCTGTCGACATGCGGAGAGTTCATTGGAGTCAAAGCTGGAAAAGAGTGAGGTGGTGAAAGAAGCTGGCGGAGTTGGGATGATACTGGTTGATGAAGCAGATAAGGATGTTGCCATCCCGTTTGGGATCCCTGCTGCTATTGTTGGACAAAGGATAGCTGATCGGATTCTTTCTTATGTTAATCAAACTAGGTTTGGTCTACTATTACAGAAGATGACCATATCAGGATGTTGAGCTTTACTGTTTTGCTAATATAGCCACATTCTGCTTTGTGAACAGGAAACCAGTCTCTAGGATTTTCCCTGCAAAAACTATATTAGGGTCTCAACCTGCACCACGCGTTGCAGGATTTTCTTCGAAAGGCCCCAATGCATTGACCCCTGAAATCTTGAAGGTAAAGTTCCTTCAGAAAGATCAACAATTCCTGAGTTACTGGATCTCATACCTCTTCTTCTCATTTATTCCTAAAAGATGCTGATTGTTCTCTTTTGTAGCCCGACATCACAGCTCCTGGATTGAACATCCTCGCAGCCTGGTCTCCAGCAGCTGGAAAAGCACAATTTAACATCCTCTCTGGTACTTCTATGGCCTGCCCACATGTAACTGGAATTGCCACCTTGATCAAAGCTGTTCATCCTTCGTGGACATCATCAGCTATTAAATCTGCCATCATGACAACTGGTAATATCCTAGTCTTGCCTGATGAATCGTTATCGATATTTAATATATCCTAAAACAGTTGAAATGCCAGTATTTGGAAACAACTTGAAGCACAGTTTTATTCCCACTTAGATGTTTTTTTTTTTTTTTTTCCCCTTTTTTAGTTGAAAGCTTCTGCATTTTCTCAACCTTATGAGGGTCAGTTTGTAGACTCAACTATCGGTCAATTGTGGCCTAATCAAGTTTCCTAAAAGAAAAAAACACACACACACACACACATATATATTCTGCTTTTGGTTTGTTTTTAGAATAATGATCTGCAAATAGTAAATGTTATTCTTGAGTTTCCAGTCAAGAATCTGACGGATGGAATATGCAGCTACTATTCTGGATAAGAACCACAGACCAATTGTGGTGGATCCTGATGGAAGAAGGGCTAACTCCTTTGATTATGGATCTGGATTTATGAACCCAACGAGAGTACTGGATCCTGGTCTCGTGTATGATGCAGAGTCAAGAGATTATGTAGCGTTCCTTTGCTCAACTGGTTATGACGACAAGTCATTGCGTATGGTCACAAGAGACAACAGCACATGTCATGAGACATTCAGAACACCATCTGAACTGAACTATCCTTCTATTACAGTGCCCAATCTGAGGGAGGACTACTCCGTGACGCGAACAGTGACAAATGTTGGAAGACCAAAAAGTATTTATGAAGCTATAATTTCTTCTCCTATTGGAATCAATGTGAGTGTCGTGCCACAGCAATTAATATTTAACCACTTTGGCCAGAAGATCAAGTTCACCGTGAATTTCAAGGTGGCCGCTCCATCAAAGGGCTATGCTTTTGGGTTCTTGTCATGGAGGAGCGGAAAAACACAGGTTACCAGCCCTCTGGTTGTCCACGTTGCAACTTCTGACTTGGGGTTGGCGAGATAACGGCAAGTAAGCAGTACAAACTGAGGAGGAGCTATGAAATCCTTGCAGCGAAAACTGCCAAGACCTGCGGAAACGAAAATGCTGCACTAAATAAAAGAACGATATTGACTGTGACCTGCAGTTATGTGCCTGGAATGGCTGAACAATGGAATTATTGCCATTTATTTTGTTAAATAAGTAACATAAGGTCAGCATATGAATCAATACATTTGTTTTTGTAGTTGCTATGATCTGCAGTTATGATGCTTGCCTCTGTCGCTAATTAAGTGCAAATCATATGTATTAATTGAACAACATGGATTCTGATGCAAGAATACAATTTAGTTCCATGATGACATAAAATAGTCTTCAATATTTGTTGCGTTGCATCCTCCCCTTAATAATTAATGTTGGTTTTATGACCCAAGGTTGACAGAAAAGGCCAACTAAAAAGAGTAAATGTTGAGCCCGAGCTATCCAATTTTATGCACACGCGTTCTATGTATATATATGCATATGTGCGTGTGTAGTCGTGTAGAGAGATAGATTTTGGACAAGGTGACAGATTCACAGGATCTTAAACGTTTTCATATTCCACGATTACACGCCCTCTAAGTCCAGGTCATTGGAGTAAAAGCTTTAGAGACAAATCAAATTTCGTCCAAGGTGGATCATTCCATACATTTGAACAAGAAGTTGTATTGCATCTATGAACCAAGAGATAAGGTTCAGGCATTCGATTCGAAGATACGTTTAGTTGACATTTCTTTACCATCCCTAATACAAAATGTCCTTTATAAACCTACTGGTCTAAATAACTGCAGAAAATCAAATGTCCTGATTGCACTCTCCATCTTTCACATTCTAATGCATTGAAAGCATTCCAGCATCAAAGAGCAAGAGAACTGAACATGAAATTAATTATTGAAGGGGTCAAACATGACCTACTCTTTTTATCTATGAAAGACAGTATCATAATAGCAGAGGAATGCAGTAATTACAAACTTCAGTGATGATGCAAAGAAATGAGGAGTTAGGTAAATGCAACCCCTAGGACTGCAACTCTGAAGGATCAATCAAGCCTTCCAACACAACAAGCTGGTCCAACAGCTCATGCTTCTCTTCTTCAAGAGTCTTCACCTCATCTTCAATCTCTCTCATCTCTCCCCCCAACACAAAACTCTCTTCCTCCAGCAGCAAATACTTCCGCCTCAGTGCTCGGTACTCACTTCCTGATGTAGAAGAATCAGGCAATGAATCAGAGTTCGATCTCTCCGGTTGCTGGGGTGATGGCGAAACCTCATTCTTCAAGCTTCTCTTTAGGGTCTTCTGACCTACTTTCAGTAATAAAGGCCCCTGTATCCCCTGAACCTCTTTAACATTATTACCTCGCGAATGAAACAAAGAAGCCTTTTGGGTTGAAATCTTCTTTTTCCGTAACTTTGGATTCAAATTTTCCTCAAACTGTGGCATTCTTGAATCTTGCATTTCCCACCAACGAATACTAGACAAAGTTTCACAACCACAAAAGCGTGAAAGCTAGTTAGTTCAGATGCATAAACACTAGGTAAACCAAACAAATTCTTGTTAACCAAGTGACCTAAATAGTTCAAGAAGCATACAGCTTAGGACGTACAATTCTATGTCAATTCAAGAAGCATACAACTTCACAGATACATTTACACATAGATTATTATGAAAAATGAAGCGAACTGAGCATAAGGGTATTTTGAATAAGACTTCAAAACTCAAATAATACCTCATCTTCTATACAAATGATGAATGAGACTATGATTTAGTACCACTGGATGCCTGTGTAACTTACAAAAGTAGAAAATAAGTCTTTTGCAAACAAAAGCTTTGCACTTCTTTGTAATGCTTTATATATATATATTTCATAGCATACTACTTCATATGCACACGTGAAAACAAGATTGGGCATCAAATTGGGAGTGAAAATACTCAAATAAGGATGACCTAGATGTCAGACAAAGAAGAAAAAAGGAATTTCCAAAACAACAAATGACCCAACTGAATGACTGGAAATGACATTGGAATCATCATTGCCAATGATCCTCCCAAATAGAAAAAGAAGAAAGCATCAGTAACTATATCAGCTTATCTTCGTCTCCCTTCCCTTGAGGTCAAAACTCAATGAATTGGAAAAAAGCTACCAATTTTTCGGCACACCTATACAAACATAGCATTTCCTATCTTCTCACCTAAAAAATACTTTGGCAGTTTTATCTTAATATTCCAATAAGCTTTTATGTTCATACTCCGAAGCAATGTAACAGGTGTTCACACAATAATTATCTGAGAAATAGATAGTGTAAGTTGAAAAAAATATAAAAAGCACCTACTGTGAACAAAATATGCAACCAAATTTTACTTAAAATCCCTACAATGCTATAGCCCTTCAATCCAACTGCAGCACAAGAGCCACCTGCCCACCAATTTAAGTGAAGTTGATTATTTACAGAACCAGTAACATACATTTCGATCCTTTTCTCCATTTGGGAAGCAATTTGAGAAGACCAAACAACACTAAACCTTAAAAGGAAACACTTTGTTCCATGTCTTCAAAATCCTTATGGAGCTTCAAATCCAACCAATTTTAGGAGGTATTACTCCCATCAAAACTACACCATTAATTCCAACGAAATTAACTGCCTTGAGTACTAATTATTTAATCCAAAGAGGTTAGCTATATAGCATCCGCTGGGCCTCAAACTGTAAACATCACCCACCATCTCATTCCATGTAAGAGTAAAACTATATCTCATTGCTAGTTCTCGAACCTCATTTATTAATGATAAATGATAGATCCTAAATTCTAATAGCTTGATACAATTCCAGTCAAGTGATACTCTTATTCTGGCCCCAGTAATTCCAATATTAGTCATCAAGGGAGCTTGCATGAATTGATCTTAAGCCAAGGACCACAGTACGGTATCCTCATAAGGAGATCGATTGAAGATAAATTTGTCATTAAAATATCAACACAAGAAATATCACAAGTGCACAATCCAGAGAAAGCAACTGATGCGATAGCTCTGATACTAAAATTGATGAAAAACTAAAGATGTGATATCAAACCTGATTTAGGAGATCTGGATGGCAGCTTGTTTTAGGGCTTCAAAAAAACGATGGTATGGATTTTGGTGGGAACAAAACTAAAAAGAATCCAGTAACATGGAATTTTAAATGGAATCTTTGGAGATGAAACGAAGGGGAAAACTTAGGGCTTTGGTGGCTGTTCTCAGGCTATAGACAGTAACCCAGTTATACCTTTTTTTTTTGCAGGGGGGGGGGGGGGTTATTTGAGAGGCATAATGGAATGGGTAATTTGAGATTTTTTAGAATTAAACTTAGAGAAGTTATATATTGAAAAAACCAGATCTAATGTTGATTAGAATTCTAAAAAAATCATTGGAAACTAAAAAGAAAACAGAAAAAAAGACGCAAACCTAACCCTTTGCATCAAACAATACTCAAAAACTATCGTTACTGAAAATTTCATGACTTTTATTTACTCAAGAACAACGGGGAACAATTGCATCCATTCTTATTCTGTCTAATGTCTAACAGTTACGAATTTAGACTCCTTAGGTTTTAACAACTAAAGGTCCAAGAACAAATAGTTATCAGAACTCACAAATAAAGCTAAAAAGAAAAGGAAATTCAATAAAATATCTAAAAGCCAAAAATCATTAAAACCCCCGGACTCCTAGAATCAACTAAAAGTATAATTGAACAAATCCAACTTGGAAATCCCTGCATCAGCAACTGCCAAAGTATGTGCACTTATCAAGATCCACCCTGTGTTTAACTCACATAACATTTTAGGACAAAAAACCTAGCATTCCTTAAAGATGAAAATAGAAAACATGGAGCTGATCTTTCTAAAAGATCCCTTGTATTCAAGAATTACTCTGACGTAGCTAGACAAACATTGAATTGAACTGATGTAATCAATTAACATGCATTTCTAGATGCCAAACACGGAAGAATGTGTTTCCAAAAAGAAAAGCCTATGTGGATTTAATGATAAAAGTAAGGTTTCATTACTATTCTAGAGCATTGAAGTCTAATTTCAATTAGAACTAAAAGAATTTCCTACCTGAATTCGTTGGCAGGTCTAACTAACTAGGATCTTTTTCATGAACTAATTTATAAAGGACAACAATGGATACAAGGGATTATGTTTCTTAGACTTAAGTTCCTGGTAACTTGGAATTAAATCTTCAAGAAAGCCACATTAGATGCTGTAACAAGGATTTCGAAGATAAAAAAATGAACAATAAAATCAATACATGATTAAGTTGTACTTTCCCAAACTTCAAAACGGGAGTTTAGTTTCAAGTCCCATAGCTTGCGAATTTTGAGCAAACCTTGCTGGCAACCTTCTCCCAGCCAATATTTTTTTTGAAGGCACAACATTGACGCTATGCTTGGTGGAAAGATTGGAAATATTAGCAACAATGTATCACAAGGGGGCAGAATGAGAGAGGGAAGGAAAGCATCTTCCCCTCTCATTGTCTTTTAGGAAGGAAAAGAAAGGAACCAGAGTATAAAGATAAAGTTTCATAAACTACCCTATACAAGTTAGATGTCCCTCCCATCCTTTTTTTTTTTTTTTTCCTTCAACCATCCCAGGGGATCTGCTCTCACCCTTCTCTACCCCTAGCCTTCTCTATCCTCCTAATAATTCTCCTTTGCCACCACAAGCTGGCCCTTGAACTTCTGACCTAGGATATTTCATAAAAAGCCAGATTATAAACTCATGATGAGTCCTCACCCAGAGCTGATAAGGAGAAACACTTTCTTTTCTTGAGATTGTCATCCACAACCAACACTACCATCACTCCATTCTCAAACTGTTTTCAAGTGCAAGTTTACCCTCATTTAAAAAATGCGCTGCTTGAAATATGGAAAGAATTGTATCACTTGTTTTCCATCTGCAGGCCTAAAAGTCCATCCCAACCATGTGCTCATACCATGTCCGGTGCACGCTGTAATATATCATATGATGATAAGAACAAGGGAGGGCTGCCCAGGTCAAAGCAAGGAACTTATCACCCCAGAAGTACAAACTTAACAATCTATTGGCCTGATTACATATGGTAGTTTAAAAACCTAAATGGCAACAGATTTTATTTTTTGAGATGGAATTCTTATGAATCTCAGATGTCAAATATATAAATTTGCAATTCCAGAAAATAATCCGGACAACCATGTCCTGGTTCAAATATGCAGTTTACCACATGTAATTTGAATTCCAATAACGGCCACAGGAATAATTGATACAATCAGGAAATACGAGGAGAAAACTTTCACCCACTATAGTAGCTTCTGCACGGTGTAAGATCATTCGTCCAGAGAGCACAAGTCAATTAATGGTTAAAGCAAATCTGGACAGAAGACAGACTCATTTATCATTCCTCTCAAGGACAACAGTAACAACTGAATGTCTTCGACCATTAAAAAAGGTATATGTGTTATGTGGTTCATAATTTTCAACCAATCAAACAGGACCTGAAATATATACATACATGCAGAAAAAAAAAAAAAAAAAAAGCAAGGACCCTGACTTTTTCATAGGTATCCAAACCTCTTTCAACTGAAGATTTATGGACAAGGATGAACATTAAAGAAGATGAGAATGAGATTCGCATGTAATCCAAATAGAAAGCATAAAACAATCACGCAAATTTTCTTTTGCCCTTGTAGCTGCAAAACCACTCATAATTTATCGATAGAGAAAGGGGGTATAACATGCGAAGATAACAGAAAGAACAAACAAGAGGAATCCTAAGCCCAAGATTAAATTTTGCTTTTAGGGTCAGCAATTAAGAGAAACGATTTCATTAGCCTGAACTACATCATTCTTTAAGAGCATGGAAGGTTGCAATGAATAAAAACCAAATTGCAAAATGAATAGCAAAATTAAGAAAAGAAGGGAGGGAAAACTACCTGAAGCTCTGTTATGAAAAAGACCTATGCACTTCAGCGGTGGGAACCAGAAAAATTGTCAAATAAGATTCTTGGAGTTTCTGAAGCAGATAGGTTGTTCCTCGCATGGACTCGGAGGGGCTCCGTGCTTCACTTGGGTAAATGTGTTTTGGCAGGCAAGAGATACTTAACTGAGCTTGCGATTGTAGCGAGTACTGCACCTGCCGGGCTTCTCGTGCGCATATTTGTCATAAAAAAAACTCAAGCGATACGAAGTTTTGTTAGGTGGCCTTCGATGGTTATTCCTGTCCCCTTGGAGTTTCGCAATAATTTCTTGTTCCGTGGTTGTTGCGTAACGTCTGTAGTAAAAACCTCTGTTGGCCATTAAATTTTTTTTGCCCACAATGCGTTCATTGCATGAGGAACAGGTAGCCTTAGGGGAGTTTCGCAATAATTTCTTGTTCCGTGGTTGTTGCGTAACGTCTGTAGTAAAAACCTCTGTTTGCCATTAAATTTTTTTGCCCGCAATGCGTTCATTGCATGAGGTAGCCTTAGGTAAGAACATCTTATCTAAGGTAAACCATTGTTTTTTACCCGAAAACTTGAGTTAATAGTCCCATCAAATAGATTCGTGCATCAAATAGATTAATTTATGTTTTTAACAATTTTTGTTGTAATTGGGATAACAAGTGTTTCATTTTTACAAATAAATAGTAGTAAATATTTATGGTCACAGAGAAGCTTTTGGGTTGCCAAAATACCAACATATTATTACCGGATGTATTTTAGGACTTTTTATTTGTGTTGTTTGGTATATAATGGGCTATGTTGGTTAGGTTGAGAGTTGGATTTAGGCTTAGACCCAATTTAACTGAATTTTGTAATTGACCTGACCCAGTCGGGTGGCCAAACCTTTGTAACACATTGCTCATGCAAGAGGAAGAATTGTTTATAAAGTTTGTTTGCTCTTGGTTAAGGTTCTTGATTTGAACTCGATATTCCTTCTTGTATGATTTAATCTTTCCACAATTGGCCATCAAAGATGTTCCTATCCAAATCCCATCTGGGATTTTGTGCTTGTAGGCCTTAACATTAGGTCTCCAACCACTACTCAATGTGTGTTTCAACTCCTTAACAAGCTTGATCCAAATCATCTAGTATCAGAGCACCTCAACTTGTGGATGGAAACAAAGGTGTCTAGTGTGGAAATGGTAGTGAACTAGTTATCATCGAAGGTGAAGGATTGAAAAGGTCAATGCCCATGATTTTGGCCAAGCTTGATTTGTTGTTGATGGGTGTGAGAAGCTCAACTAGAAACCCAGTTGGCATCACTAATGGCAAAAGGTCTAGTAATTTATCAAAAGGGAGGAACACTAATTCTAGAAGCCAAGACTGATTGACCGATGTTAGGAGTGGGTCACAGAGTACAGATGGTGGCGTTGGGGGTAGTGCATATGTGAATTAAGAGAATGGGTTTCTAGGTTGCATCACACGATTTGATTTTCCTCTCTTCAACAGGGAGGAGGAACTAAAGTCATGGATCTTTAAGGCCATTGAGTTTTATGAATTTTATGGTCTTACAAAAAGCAAAAAAGTTTAAGTAACTTCATGGAATATGGAAGGTTTGGCAGTGCATTGGCTTTAGGCATACAAAATGGGTTTGAAATGTTTTAGGTCTACATTGACATGGGAGAAATTGCAGCATGAGTTGCTTGAATGGTATGGCTTTAGTCATGCTAAGTGTTCATATGGTGAATTAACTAAATTGACGCGTATTTTAGAAAACTATTATGAGAATTATATGATTTTGTTGATGCAAGTTAGGCCTTTGACAATTTAACAAGCAGTAGACGAATTCATTAATGGGTTAAAGATGGAGATTAGGGTTGATATAAATGCTAAGGATTCTAAGACTATTAACAAAGCCTTTAGATACACAATTATTTTTTAAGGCCAAAACACATGGTGGAGATTAGCTAATAAGGTCCTTGCCTACAAGTTTGGGGAGAACCTCTACTTGCGAAAAACACATTTCCCACTAGGAGATTCACGTTAATTGAAATTGAAGAGAGGTGAAATAAGGCTTTTGCTTTGATTGTAATAATCATTATACACCAAGACATAGGTGTAAATGGAAATTGTTTATGTTAGAGACTGTGTAGCCTAATGAGTGAGGCATGTGGTGAGTTCAAATGGGGTAGCAATTGATCATAATAAAATAGAAGCCATTTTGCAGTGGCTAGTGCCACATTCAATGAGGGCCTTGATTAAGGATTGCAAGATATTATAACTGATTCATTGAGAATTATGAAAAGCTTAGAGAGCCTCTTACTAAGCTATTAAAAAAGGATGTCTTTCATGGAATGCAGAGGTACATGTAGCTTTTAAGAAACTCAAGGTAGTTATGACATCAATGCCAATATTAGCCATATGGAAGGACATTTAATCTAATGAATAGG
Organism: Casuarina cunninghamiana; assembly: GCA_028551485.1. Taxonomy (NCBI): domain Eukaryota; kingdom Viridiplantae; phylum Streptophyta; class Magnoliopsida; order Fagales; family Casuarinaceae; genus Casuarina; species Casuarina cunninghamiana. The sequence goes on along the minus strand of CM052368.1, from coordinate 37,632 downwards.
CTTAGGAGTTGGTTGGATGCATAGTGGATAGAGAAACAATCAGTCATTAAGAGTACAAGGATGTGATAGTTCTTTATAAGGGCAAAATATATCTACTTGCCAATTCTTTTCTAATTCTAGCTATTGTGATAGAGATACACTCAAATACATGTGAAGGAATGGAGAAAACTTTGTAGAGATAAGGGTAGTTTTCTTTTGAAAGGGCATGAAAGGGGTGGTAGATCAAATGATAAGGAACTGCTAGGTTTGTCAACATTAAAAAAATGAGAATCAAGTTTAAGAGGGAAAATTGCAACCTTTACAATACTAGAACATATTTGGGAAGACATTGCTATAGATTTTCTAGAGGACCTACCTGTATTTGGTGGTAAGTTAGTGATCTTTATGGTAGTTGACCATTTATCAAAGTTTGGCTATTTCATTCCCTTGGCTCACCTTTACATGGTACCATTAGTTGTTCAAATCTTATTTAGTACCATCTTTAAATTGCACAAAATGCTTAATTCTATAGTATGTGATTGTGTTCCTCTCTTCACTAGTCAATTTTGAAAAAGCTTTTCAAACTCCATATAACTAGTTTTAATTTCTCTTCAGCTTACCACCTTTAAATTAATGGCACATGGAGGTACTCAACATGACCCTTGAAATGTATTTAAGATGTTTTGTTGGGGATAATCCAAAGTATTGGGAAAATGGATCAATTAGGCTTAATTTTATTATAAGACAAGTTGGTATGGATTGATAATGAGTATACCTTATAAGTCCTCCCACCCTTTTTTCTTATGTTATTGATGCTATAAAGGTACCAAAAATGGAATAACTCTTAGAAAAGCAAGATAAAGTATGCAATCAAATCAAAAAGAATTTGCAAGTTGCTTAAGAAAAAATGAAACAAATTCTATGACTGGAAGAGATGAGAGGTATAGTTCTAAGTGGATGACTATGTTTTTGTTAAGTTGCCTCAACATTGTCAAGTATCACTAACAAATTGTAGGAATAGCAAGTTGGTTTCCTATTTCCATGGACCATACAAGGTGATGTAGTGCATTGGGGAAGTTGCTTACAAATTTAGTTTACTAATAGGATCAAAGGTACAACCTAACCTGACCTGGTGGTCAAACCTTTGTAACTTGTCACTCATGCGAGGGAAGGAACTATCAAGAAAGTTTGTTTACTCTTAGTTAAGGTTCTTAATTTGAGCCCCAAATTCCTCCATGTATGATTCAATCTTCTACAATCAGCTGTCAGAGATGTTCTTGTTCGTATCCTATCGCAATTTTCATGCCTACAAGCCCTAAAACCAAGTCTCGAGCCATTATTAGCATGTGCTTTGGCTCTTTAATGAGCTTGATCCAAATCACATGCTATCTAATTAAAATGGACAATAATTTATTATAGTTTGGAATTTCAACGCAAAAGTTTAGTCTATTATATAAAGTTATCAAGTTTATTATAAATCCAAGACTTCCACTTACTTTTTTAATGTGGGATGATGTCTTCCATATCCTCTATATTGGAGTGTTTCATTCTAAAACTTAACATTATCTTTCATTCAAATCCATGTCACCCCAAACCTAGCCACATACTTTTGACATGACTATCATCCCAACAATTGGGTGTCCTTTGCCTACCCACCTCTAGGTGCTTGGCTTTGGCATTATAAATGAATCATAGTTTGGCTAAAAGACTACTTTGTCATGGGGTCTAGAATTTTAACGTAAAAGATAGCCCATTAGGTGGAATTACTGGGCCTTTTATAAATCTAAAACCTTTCACTTGCCTTTTCAATGTGAAATGATATCTTCTATATCCTTTCCCTTTAGTATTCCATCCTAGAACTTAGACAAACCATCACCTTTTGCAATAAATAATTACACTAAAAAGAACGACTCTAATTCAATTAAGATCAAACCCATTTTCGTCCAAGTGAGCAAAAACTATTCTATACAGGCACTTTCCATTTTTCTTCTTTCCCTTACCTCTTCTCCCCACAACCACCCACCCCCCCCCCCGGGGCGCCCCCCCCCTCAAAAAAAAAAAAAAAAAATCCCCTCATTTGTTCACACCCTCGTTGGGATTGGAAGCTGTTACCTCAATCTTATAACTGTTGACGGATATGGCAAAATACCTATGGGTTAATAACCCATAAGGGAAAAAAAAGACACCTTTTCTCAAGTTGCTTAGATTAGAAAGAAGTAGGCCCCCCGTGTTGCATCGGAGGCCCATAGAAAATGTTCGACATGTGTTGGCATCCTCTTCAGAGCGCCCTCGAGAACACAATGATCTCCATAAAGGAAAAACGGGGACAAAAGGACGATCTGATGGGGCCATAGACGTGTCTATAGAGATCCCCTCCATAGTTTCTGCTGTTGACAAATTCTCGAGGTAGTGGGTATTTAACAAATCTGTTAAAAACATTGAAGACTACGAATAATCATAATAATCTATTGGTATTGGATATTAGGGACCAATTCTTTGGTATTTGACTCAAACACATTCAATAAATTATCTCTATTGCGAAGGATTTGTGTGAGAGATCATAACTATACTGTTTCATGTAACCACTAACTAAGCATAAAAGATTAGATCCATGTTAAAACCTAGAAATCTTTGGAATAGGATTTTTAAAAAAATCTCACGTGGCAAATATTTCATGATAGCCATGAGATACTAAATTTTTGGAAGGAATCTTGGTCATTTTCCTTCGTGTGTTCTCTCCGGGTTGTTGGATTTGGTGTCGAAAGTGGATAAGGACGATCTTAGTTCGTGGTACATGGTCTAGAGACGAGCTTACGTTCTCTTGCAAAAATGATGTATCCCAAGTGTGAAAAAGAAATATCAAGAAAGGTGACAACATGAGATTTGCTATGGAGATTTCTGCTTTTCAATATTATTAAGCTGTCTTAACCAAAAAAAAAAAAAAAAAAGGATTCGTAGAGATGCTTTTGGGAATGATGACAGGAGGACAGTTCAAAGAAGTCGGCTCGAAGCATATATAATTTAGATGCGTACATCACAGAGAGAGGGAGAGAGACGGGGAATCTTGCGGCTATTATCTTCTTATTGGCTTTCCGACTGTCAATTAAAGCTGGACCACCAAAGAAAATTTTACTTTATTTGTTATCGCCGTTATTAATGTTATTCTTTTTTCCTTCAACAATATATTACTGTTCTTCTTATGCAAAATCAACAAATAGACTTGTTCTTGCAGCTTAAACTCGCAACTGTAACTGTCTTTACTGTCATTATTATTTATTCACTATTTTTCCATTTTCTATAGTTCGGTATTCTTATGTCAACCCTTTGTTGTCTTTTACATTATTCCCGTTCTTCTGTAAGTTTGTATTTATTGATCGAAATCCACCAAAATATCTTGAAAGCATCTTTCACACCATGGTAGGGAAGATCGGAAAATACAGATTACATAGAGTGATAAGAAGAAATGAAATTGGTAGGAGTCTTCCAAATACGAGCTGCAAGTTGCTTTCATATAGACTTTTCCCTCGGTGCATTATCTGTAAAGATCGATTTGTTTATAAAAAAGAGGTGCGAGTGCCTGTCGCCTCCCTGTCATGGTCGGATGCTTAAAAAGGACGTTTAAAGGAAAAGTGGTGAGCCATTTAAATAATCATATTATGTTTGAACTATAATATATATTTTATATTGTTAATATATTAATATATCAAAATTTTTAATGTATAAAAATAATTTTTTATTTTTTATGGATCAAATTTCTGTTATATTATGAAAAAAAATTCTTCATCTACTATGTGTTTTCCTACAATAATTACGGTTATTCCTAAATTTCTAATCTAAAAGATAATAAACAAATTATTAGAAGTGTAAACTTCGCATTGAGTAGAGTATCAAGTTAACTCCTTCTACTCTATTAAAGTTGACTTGAGAATGGCTCACCATCGAATGCTCCACGTTTGGAAGATATGGCATCAAACGTTGCAGGACCGGTCGTCTTTCATATGGAGCCATTGAAGCCGCCCTGACGGCTTTAAGAGGCATTTCCAACGTGGGAGGACGACGCTAATAGGACCGAAGATTTGTTCAGAGGTTTTTTTTTTTTTTTTTTGTTAATTAGAATAAATTATAAGTGAAATAAAAAAGAAAGACTTAAGAAAGATAGCTAAAAGGGCAAGAAGAAGGAAAGAGAGAAAAGGGACAGGCTGTGTCAAATCTAAGACTCCTCGAGAATGCTTCTACATAAGTGAATCGCTTATCAGAAGGGCAGCCGCTGAATGAAAATGGGTCTGCAGCTGAGGCTTGGGATGATCACCGTGCTGCTTTGGCTGGCACCGGCAGCGATGTCCAAGGCGCCGTTCCACGGTGAGTTCGGTCCATTCGACAGCTCTTACTACACCACCTTTGCTGTCGTAAAGCCGGCGACAATCAGCAACGACGCCCTTCAAGTAACTCCAGACTCTGCTGGTAATTTCACCCTTCAGAACCGCTCAGGCCGAGTCATGTTCAAGCAACGATTCAAGCTCTGGGAAGGAGACCCGTCTATTACTAGCACTGGTACGGGCGGAAAGCTGGCTTCCTTCAATACCTCCTTCCTCATCAACATCTTTCGGGTCAATGTCTCTACCTTGGAGTCGGGGTTACCGGGAGAAGGCCTCGCCTTTCTCATAGCCCCTGACTTGAACATCCCAGCGGGCAGCGATGGCAAGTACTTGGGTTTGACCAACTCTACCACTGATGGCAACACCACCAACCAGCTCATCGCTGTTGAGTTGGATACCTTTAAGGAGGATTTTGATCCAGACAACAACCATGTGGGTCTCGACATCAACAGCGTTCGATCTAACAAGACCGTACCCTTGTCGGACTGGGGCATCCAGCTCGCCCCGGTAGGTACCAAGTTTTACATGGTGTGGATCCAGTACAACGGCAGCAACAAGGTGTTGGACGTGTTCATTGCCGAGCAGGGCCAGGATCAGCAAGGGAAGCCCCTCGCCCTCATCACCCCCAGGCCCACCAAACCTGTGATGTCAGCGGATCTTGACGTTAGAGGCATCGTGAACCAGTACTCCTACTTCGGGTTCGCAGCTTCCACGGGGAGCGCCATCCAGCTAAATTGCGTGCTCAAGTGGAATCTGACGGTGGAGAGTCTGCCCGAGGATAAGGACGATCGCGGTCTTAAGATCGGTTTGGGGGTAGGGGTGCCTGGGTTCGTACTGCTGCTGATTGGGGTGGCCGGTTTGGTCTATTATCTGCACAGGAAGCGGGCTGCGGCTAGGCCTGACGCAAACATATTGGGCACGCTTAAGAGCCTCCCCGGAACGCCCAGGGAGTTCGCGTTCAAGGACCTGAAGAAGGCAACCAACAACTTTGATGCCAAGCACAGACTGGGTCAAGGCGGTTTTGGTGTGGTCTACAGAGGTGTGCTACACGAGGAGAGCCTAGAAGTAGCTGTCAAGAAGTTCTCCAGGGACAACATCAAGGGTAAAGACGATTTCTTGGCTGAGCTTACCATTATCAATCGTCTCCGTCACAAGCATTTGGTCCGATTGCTCGGTAAGTTAAACTCGGTTAACTTTGATTTTATGGCTTGAAATCTGATCTTCCCCATCTTTCTTCCCTTTCATCTATTTCATTTAGTGGCATCTTTTCTCCAGTTAACATATAGCTAAGTGTTCCATTTATATGTCTTATCCTGTATAGCCATAATGGATCTACTTGCTTTCATAAGTTTGATTTTAAGTTGATTGTTGTTTCTTTGGTCGAAAGGCTTTCTAAGCATGATTGACTACAACGTCTCTTCATCATCAGGCTTGTTTCAAAAAATTATATTAATAATTTTTGCGGTTTGTCATCGCTCTTCGGTTTCAAGGTGTGTTTTTGGTAGATTTTAGTATAAAACGGTTTTCATTAAGAAGGGAATTAATTTTTTTCCCAGCTCATGCGTTAAGTTAGTTAGCATTAGAGTTTTGTATGGCCTAGTTTGATCGCTAGTAAGTGCAATTTTAGCAACCGTTCTGGGAATAAAGATTGTAGGATCTGGTTTCTTTGGAGGGTAGGATTTCAGATCGTCCAATGTGAGGTCCAGCAGGCAATGCGCCTCATCTAATTCGATTCTTCCTAACAACAAAACTTGTATTGTCTATAGGGTTCATAGTCAACCTATTGGCTAATGTATTCTTATCAGTCCTCACCATGATGCTATATGTGACCTTATAGGATTTAATGGAGCTCGTAATAGATATCGACATGTTAGAGCGATATAGAGTTATTGCCAATATATGGTATCATGGAAGATATAATTTGGCTATGTATACCTTGTTTAGGAACTTGAAAGATTCTAACCAGGATTTTAAGAGCAACAAATGCATCTTCAAAGTGTTCCTTTTTTTTTTTTTTTTTCTCTTCCCTCTTTCCCCTTTCAATCTTTTTTCAATTTCATGTAGAATTAGAAAAAGGAGTTTTAGTACTACAGGCCATCTTTGGATTTTCTCAACTGGACCTGCCCTTTTTAAGTAAACTCCGTTTGATTTTTGCTTGCATTTGTTATGCTATTAGCTAAAAAGATTTTAGTGGATACAGAATTGAGAACTAACATTACTATACTCTGATGCGCACACAGGATGGTGCCACAAGAACGGGATACTACTTTTGGTGTATGATTACATGCCCAACGGTAGCTTGGACAATCACCTATTTTGTGAGTCGCAGAATGAGAAGACGCTGGGGTGGCACCTAAGATACAAGATCATATCAGGAGTTGCATCCGCGCTGCATTATCTCCATAACGAATATGACCAGAAAGTGGTGCACCGGGACCTCAAAGCCAACAACATCATGCTTGACTCCAACTTTAATGCTCGGCTGGGTGACTTTGGGCTAGCACGGGCGTTGGACAATGAAAAGACCTCTTATGCGGAGATGGAGGGTGTGCAAGGGACCATGGGCTACATTGCTCCTGAGTGCTTCCATACTGGCAGGGCCACCTGCGAGTCTGATGTATATGGCTTTGGGGCGGTCTTGCTCGAGGTAGTTTGCGGCCAGCGTCCGTGGACCAAGATTGCAGGCTTCCAGTTACTGGTGGATTGGGTTTGGTGGCTGCATCGCGAGGGACGTATCCTGGAGGCCGTGGATGAGAGACTGGGAAATGACTACGTGGTGGAGGAAGCCCAGAGGATTCTACTTCTTGGACTGGCCTGCTCGCATCCGATAGCTAGCGAGAGGCCTAAAATGCAGTCTGTTGTCCAGATCATATCAGGAGCAGTGGCAGTGCCTTACGTCCCACCATTCAAACCTGCTTTTGTGTGGCCTTCGTCAATCCCAGGTAGCAGCAGCACGATGGCTTATTCTGCAACAGCTGATTCTGATTCCGATACAACGTCATTTTGGCGTTTTGCATCACGTTCTGGATCAGGGTGGACACCTCAACACGAGGGCAGGGAAAGTCACGTCGTAGGCGGCAACAGTGACAGCTCTCCTCTGTGAGTTTCTTATGGAATTTCTGGCGGGGTGTATACTCTTTGATAATTCTCCCTGCGCTTTTCGCTCTATTTTTCCACATCGATCTCTTCAAGAATGAAGTGTATATGGTTCGACGCGAGAGGAGGAATCCCGCGGGTGATTGTGTATACTTTGGTTGATAGTATTGATTTAATTGCTCACTTTACTTTGCCCTGTATCTCCTTTGTTGATTACTTTTCTTTTAAATTTAATTGAAGACCCGTTCGTTGGAGAATACTTGTTTGTCGAAGACGTGGTATGATACTCGTTTCCTCGAGGGTTTTTATGCGTGGATGACTTTAGGTGTCATAATTGACCAGCGCTCATGTGCCTTTAAAACGTGTCGAAAGCTTTTGCCCATATTGATATGGCTCTTATGATTCTACTGCTGCATATAGTTACGGGCCTTGTCCACATAACTTGACCAACATCTTCTTGGTAAGTCTCCATTTTCACCTAAACAAATCCAAGTCCTGATTTATCATGTCTTCTTTTTCCGGATTTGTTGTTATTCTTTTATCCCCTTCGTGCATTAAAACCATGTTCATCCATCCACAAAAATCAAGTCATAGGGGTTTTAATTTGTTGATGTTATTTGGACATTTCTTCAACACTTGGATGAAATTTTGTGTTTCTTTTGATAAAAAATTGAGGCACCATCGATCATGAATGCAAATCCAAAGTACTTAAATACTCCAAAGCAAGATATGCTGCTTGAAAAGGAGATAGATCCAAGAAATTCAGATCTACCAAAGCACGAGATATTATCAAACAATGTAATAGAAGAAATTTTGTCAGAAAAAACACAAAGTTTCATCCAAGTGTTGAAGAATTCAAAGGTACTATCTAACATGAACAATGGTTTCCTTTGTAGGTTTGTATTGTTAAATCATGAAAAAATGACGTGTCAACAACAATTACCAAGATTTTTCAATGCTATTGATGAAGGTGTTGTTAAAACATTACATAACTTTAACTACTTGTTTAGATCATATTATTGGTTAGGTTGTAAATTTCCATCCAAGCAGCACGGTAGTTGTTGATTTGTGAACCAACACACTTGAGTAGGCCACAATTAGAGTTTATGCTGTTTGTGAATTCCTGCAAGTTGCCAATGTTAGAATATATTTGTCTCAAACGAGACTAACACCAGAATCTAACATCAATTATATATTGATAATGAGTTTAAAAAAAAAAAAAAAATGAGAATGGCGTACTTGAAAGCTGCTGCATTTTTAGTAGGATCTTAGCTAAAATCTTACCCTCTATTACTTATACGTGCTAGTCGATGAAAAGCTGAAACTCCACAACGGAATTAGAATTTTAAAATCGCTCAATGGTGAAGAGAAAATAGCAAAAGAGCATCTATCTTAACGAACGGGTATGATAGATAATAAATAAGAGTGATTCCGTTTCGTTAAATAAACAAAATAACTGATCATTGTGAAATGACCATTATACCCCTACCATAAGCCTGATTTCATATACAGATCCCAATGCATATATTATAAGCTAGAGGGGGGACTTAGCCGATATAACATAAAACGTACTAACCGAATAGTTCTGACACATCATAGTTCTATAAAGTGCACTAAGACCCACACTGGCTAGCACCATATTCGTAATCAAGGTCAAAATCTGTCTAATTAACTGGACCAATATTTATTACATTAATACACTTTTATAAAAGAATTGTTTATGCTCATTGATAAAGCACACATTACATGAGCTTATAAAATAAGCTAACATTCAAATCTTGCCGTGAAATTCGACAACTACTCTTTGAACCTGGCCTTGCTAGCATAATAACGGCCACATTATAAACATAGTGCTTTCTTTGCTTTATTTATTACATTCTGGGGGCTCATATAAGGTAGATGAAGAAGCTTGGTGACATAAAGCGCGATTTCAAATTATTGGGTGAAGATACATATAAAGGGAGGTGGAATCACGGCAGTCGATCAGAAGTGTGTGCGTACATGCTCCAAGGCTTCGCCAGCTTGCAATTTTGTGGAAAGCCTGAGTTTTCTATAATCTTCATACGTAAAGGGGACGTACAGACGCGGGTGTTCAGAGTCCACGAGTTCAGGTGGGGCTTCAACTGCCTCCTTCGGTCCTAGGAGAAATGAAGCAATCGACAATCGAATAGTTGCTTCCCTGCACTGCACTCGATGCTTCACGTTACGAAACCTTCCATTGCTCCATGCCTTTAACATATCAACAAATATCATAATAATATTTACCATAAAATTATATAAGGCCCATAAATGGAAGACCGCCTACCTTAGCGATGTCTCCAAGATTGACAAGTAGGGTGCCAGGCCAGGGATGGACTCCTACGAATGCACCAGACTTGTCCATGACTTCAAGACCACCGACATTCTCATCGTCTTGAAGTATTGTTAGGAACCCGGAATCTGTGTGTATCTGTACGCCAGAGGATCCTACAGTTTCAGGTTTGAAGTTGTACTTGTTTATCCTGAATTGGCAAGGCCATCCCCTGAAGAAGTCACCAACCAACCCCACACTTTTGGCCAGTTTTTGCCCCAGATCAATGGCTAGCTCCTGTATTGCTTGAGCATACAGCTCTATTGTTTCTCTGAGAATAAAAGCAGCGCAAGTAAGAATTGGCAAATGCATATACGGAAATAGCTTCAAGAAAGACACATTAATTTTTGCAGTGATGGCAGTAAAGTCGGGGATAGTAGTTGCTCTAGTCCCCAAATCTTTGCCCACCTTGCAAAAGAACTTTCTGGAAAGCATGCATCGTTCCCTTAGAATGTGCAAATTAACATGCGTATGTCCTGTTTTTTCTCTCCAATCTCCTGTAAGTGTGATATATTAAATACTCAATTTCATATTGAAAAGAAGAGTACCTATGAAGTACTCTACAAGTCTTGAATGCTCTTCTTTCCATTGAGGCCTTTTGGAGAGATATGGCCCTAGAATTCAAGGCTTATAGGACACTTCACAGGTGTTTATTTATTTATAATATTATGGATAATACTTGCTTAATGACACACTTTCTAAGTAGACACATTAGCGATTATAGGAACAAGAAAATAAATATATATATAAAAATATTTTTCCACTTCCAAGTCTTTTGTAGATTTTATTGTGAACGAGTTTCTGCCTCCGTCTGATATATTTCTCCTATCGTGTCTTTTTCTCTCAAGAAAAAATGACGATAATAGAAAGAGCTATTTTTCTATGCATGTGTCCTCTCACTATGAAAATGTCTAACATAAGCTGAAGCAGTCGTCACTCACTATTTTAAGATGATGTGTGCCGTGTCGGGTTGGTCGCATTGGGTAAAATTAAAGAGAACGCGGGTGTGCAAGTGCGCTGCATCCTTATCTATGTGTAGGATACAGGAAAGGGTTCGAATCTTAATATCCTAGAACAAATTCTCATAAACGAATCAAAAAGGAGAAACAAGAAGAACAATTAAAGCACAAATGAAAAAGACAACTGAAGATGGCGGATGGGAAGAAAGAAACCTGTGTTGAGGAGACGCATCCAATTGAGAGCAAAAGTCTCGCACAGCCTGAGGTGAGCCCAAATCATAGAGGCCCAAGGCCTCGTAAAGGGGATTGGTGTTGCTCGGTGCCATGTACCCGCTGCCTGATATCACATCGGTGTTGCGCTTTTTGATTTCCATGGGAAGGTCGAGCAGATCTGTTACCACTCTTTTCATCTTCGACATCAGACCTATGGGGATCCTGTGATTGACGATCCTGAAACATCCCCATTCTTCGGCTGCTTCTCTCAGTTTCTCAAATTGCCCCCGATCTTCAATTTCCTGCATATCGATCACCGGGATATCCTTCGAATGGCCGCCCTCCGCCATGCCTTTGCTCCCCTTTTCCCCTGTTGACGCTTTAGTAAGCAGCCACTGATGTACCATACCGATGGATATAAACGGGATTGCGTAAGCTTATCCATTCCCCCATATATTATAATAATAATTTTAATCTTTTTAGTAACAATCATTGCGTACAAACCAATAAAGGGCTGAAGAACAAAGTTCGCTTAAAAGCTATTCGCCAGCGAGTGACTCCTGATTCAGCATCCCATCTAATACTCCTGCTTCTGTAATATCTTTTAGATGAATCGTCAGCATAGCCATTTAGGAAGAAGAGTACATGAGAATAAGGATATGAGATGACATACGATGGCATACGTACACAGTGGCTGTCCCTTCGAACCAAACTTGGTTAACTTTTTTCTTTCACAAATATTTCATGTATTACGTCTTCCATTGGTTTCTTTCATAAAAATGTAAATTGTAATTTTATTTCATATCAGACCATAAACACGAGTCAAACACATATTATGATGTACGATCATGACGATAAATATATACTATTCTTAGATAAGCTTCTAAGCATTTGATATTCCTTTTGGGGTTGTCAACTTCATATGTATTTTCCTTGGAAACAAATATGGTTATCTTCTTCTTCTTATCCTTTTTATTCCCCCCTCATTTTAACACTTACAAATCCAAGTTTTTATCTTGTCATAAATATCTTCAAGTATTTATAGCTCATTAATTTGTTTAATATAAATGTTTATCTTCATTTTATTTGTGTCAGAAGAACATATAATGCATATAAAAAATATCTTTATACATAATTAAGCTTAAAAAGAAGAAAAATAGAAGTGAAGATATATTATTGATCTCTTCAAAAGGAAGTAAGAGTGGAAACCACTATTTTCACATTCCTTAGCGAGCAACCTCATCCTCCAATTCCTTTTTATGTTGTTGTAAAGGGAGAGAGATTTTGTACAAGCACAATGACCACGTTAAAAAGTGAAAATCTCATTTTCCGGTGAAGATAACAGTATGAAGGAGTAGAATCATCTTTACAAAGGTATATAAGGTGGGAGTTCACCTTAGTGGCCCTACGAAAATAGGTCTTCACATGAAAATGGAGGTACCATAAGTGGCACATTGTTATCAACATCACGTAATGAAATGACAATGGATAAATATTGGTTGAAGAAAATTATTGCAAAAATTACAGTAAGGAAATTTTATTATAATTTGAAAACCGAAAATGAGTCTAATTGATAATTTTTTTAGCATTATTCACAGAAATGCATTACATAATGCCTATAAGAACTTGACATACGGAATAGTGCTGATACTGCAATAAAGAATTGTCAAATCATCCAACACAAGAATTTATAATCAGTTGTTAGACATTTCTAGAATTCTCAATCTATGGCTAAACCATTAATTTGGCACTGACACAAGATCATTTCGATTTATATGAGGAACAAAGCTCCTATAATAAATTCATTGTCACCATATGAAACGTAGGATTTAAAAAGCAACATATACACACTATTTGGGCTATACAACTTAAATCCTGCTAAACTAATTCCATCACCTCCAGCTTTAGAACAACATCGGAGCAAGATATAGGCTCCACATATGATGGTAACTTAAAAGGGAAAGCAATCTGCATGTGTTCACCGATATGGTCAACCTTGCCAATGCCCTAGCTCACGTGCCCCAAAAGCCTTCCTAGCAGCTTGTTTCACATACTTTTCACGGAAAAACTTTCAAACAATTCGCATGACAGAAACATTACATGGAATGACGGCCATCTGTCCTATCTCTTGCTGGCCGTTCTTCTTGAATTTCTTCAAATTCCTCATCATCCCCTTTCCTCCCTGCTTGCTCCTTCCAATAAGCAACCAACTTTTTCAATCGGGCTACCTCTTTGGACGAAATATTTTTGCTTGGATCATTCACAATTGATCGAACTCTAGATGCATACCTGAATAAGATAGAGGCAAACGATTGTTAAAACAAACACTTAGATGCTAGAAATCTTATAAGAAAGAACAATTGCTAAATCAAGGCAGTGCCAAAGGCAACAAGACTTCAAATTTCGAATTTGTTAAATAAAAATTCAGCAAAGAATGTTCTCGTAGATCAATAAGCTACTAGCAAAGCTGGAATTGAAATTATAAAGCTTAATAACTTAAAAAAAATCCTTGAATAATAACTATTCACCTTCTCTAGCCATAATTCCTCCTTTATAAACTTAGATTGGGATTCATTTGCCCAAAGACGAGAAAGCATGAAGCAAAACTTTTGCAATAGTATATTTTCCTAAATTCTGGTCCACTTAGTTAATATTCACCCAACTTCAAGAAAAACAAGTAGAGGGAAGGATGAGCACTAGGCCTTCCAAGCCCACTCCAAAAGAAAAGAATAGACATGAATTAATAAAGAAAGAAAACATACATTAGAGAATTGTATGTCTCATCCAAGTTGGATTCAGCTGGTGATACATTTACGAACATTAGTGTTTTGGCATTACCACCAAGTGAATCACTCATTAACATGGTTAACTTGTGATTCCTGTAAGGTATGTGTTGGCTGCCAGAGGATAATGCACTAATAACATCTCCAAGTGCTGAGAGTGATTTATTGATGCTTTGAGCTTCCTTAAGTTGACTACCAGAAGAGCCTGACTTCTTCACTCTTTCTGAACCGGCAAGATCCACAAAACTTAGCTGTGTGAAAAATAATATACTGATCAACACTTAAAAAAAGTAAGAAATAAAGAAAGCTCAACAAGAAACTGAGACAAGGCTTTAACCCTCTATGTCCAAACACTTAAATTTATCTTTCATACATTCATTACAAAAGAGCAAGACAAAGTACATGAACAACCACATAAGTAAACCATAGCCAAAGTGCATAAAGCTGATCTTATCAAATATTCCTAGATGAATAAGGTTGATACCTTTCCTCTTGCAGCAAACTGCGTTTGAAGGTTGGTACTTTCAATAACAATTGAAAGTATCAAATGAGATCTTGAACTTTCTTCATTCATTTGAGTTCCCGATGTATGCCGTTTTTCAGTTCCTCTTTGAATAATGCTTCTTAATTCCTCAATTGTTGAAATTGACACCACGGTTACATTCTCTACAGAAACCATACCCTAACATCACAAAATACCTTGTTATCATGAGAAGCTTCTAAAGAGGAATGATGTTGATTTATCAAACCAATCATAATCCATAACATTGACCATTGAGTAGATTGAAACTCTTCACAATATTTCTCATAGAAACATAAATCACAAAGGTATTAGATGATGACACTTACCTTTAAATCTTTCTTAATATCCAACTTTAAGCGTTTTGCATTTTTTGGTAAAAGAAGATCTACGAGTGTATCTTGGTATAATTCCACCATATATGCCTGCATTAATATAAAAATGATGTCAAGTCTAGTACAACAAATACATATCATATAGATGGACAACTAATTCGAAACATTATCATGAGGAATAGGAAAAATAAGAGAGAAATAGCTACAACTTGATTTTGGTTGAAGTTTGCATTACTCAAACTAATGGATGAAGTGCATCATACAACTAACGCAGAAATTCTTTGAAAAAGTAGTTTAACCTGTAATAATAGTTCATGATATGGCATTGACAAAAAATTACCTTCAATGAAAATGAGAATTTGTTGCTATCTCGTCTCATAATTTTAAATAGTTCTGCTGTAGCTCGGGGAGTAAGTCCAAGATTGTTTTCAGATCCATATATTGTAAATGTTTTTCCAGAACCGGTTTGACCATAAGCAAATATGCACACATTATACCCATCCACTGCGGATTGCACCAAATACTGCATATCAATAACAAAAGCAAAATACAAAATTACTAACTGTATATGACACACTACATATAGCACAAGAAGATTAATAAGCTAAGATCTCCAATTTGATCATGTATTTAAATTCAATCAAACTTGCCCTTGTATCCTCAAATACGTCTTCTTGGGTAGCACTTCCATCAAATACATGGTCATATACATGTTGCTTGGCTTTATCATCTTTCCATGGATGTTCGATTGTAAACTCATCTAGACTTGTAAGTACATCTCTTTCTCTTTCAGCAATTTCTTTCTCACTAAGAGGTCTCAATCGACAAAAAACTCTGATCTTGCCTTTCATATCTGAAATATATCAAATGGAACATACTTGCTCATGTTATTGATAGAGACTCTTCAATACAAAAGAAAAAGAAAAAAAAGACCAACACTTGTGTCAAAAAGATGTACTCCATTTCAAAGGATTTATAATATACCAACCTTCAATAGTATTAAAATAACGCTTTCTTAAAACTTGTTCCTCCTTGTAAAGCACTTCCAACTCAGCTAATTGAGCCCCTTGCATCTTCAAAATGGCAGCAGTTTGCTCATTCTTTCTATCGATGTCCTAAGTGCAAGTGGAAAGCAATAAGAAAAATATACTTCAGTGAAAATACATTCAGACAAATGGAAGCCTGAAATATAGTAATAAAATTAGACTCTATCTAAAAACATAAAGAGTTGGGAAGGAGATCAAATGTATCAAACCTCTTTCATTTCTCTCAATTCTTCTAATTCCTTCAGATTATTTTGCAATGATTCCAAATCAGAGTTTTTGATTGCAAGAGTTGACTCAACAACAACCAACTCTTGTTTGACCCCCTCAAGCTTCCTTTCAAGTTCAAGTACTTGAAACTTTAGGGCCTTACGTTCTTGCTCAAAGGTTTTCTCAAGAAACTCGATCTGCATTTCATTAATTACTATGAATATGAATTTTTAACCTTGTGAAAACAATAAAGGTTATTAAGAACAAATTCTAAATGTAAATAAGTACTACCTCATCAGAGTTCTTCTTTTCAAGTTCAGATATCCTTTCTTCCAATAATATCCTCTCATATTCCAGCTTCTTGATGGCATCTTCTGCAGCATGTAACTCCTCACTATGATGTTTTAACTCATCTTGAAGCTTTTGTAACAGCTGCATTGAGCACCACCCATAATTAAGATTTATTTATTCATCACATAGAAAATTGACTATATTGATAAAAGAATGTATCTTAAACATATGAATTAATTCTGACATATCTATAGATATTGAAACCATG
This sequence comes from Casuarina cunninghamiana, assembly GCA_028551485.1. Taxonomy (NCBI): domain Eukaryota; kingdom Viridiplantae; phylum Streptophyta; class Magnoliopsida; order Fagales; family Casuarinaceae; genus Casuarina; species Casuarina cunninghamiana. The sequence continues at coordinate 21,209 of CM052368.1, read as the reverse complement.
GAATTCATTTTCAAAAAACTTCACCTGTGCATCAGCTCCAACCAAATTTCTTTTGTTATTCTTCTCCATCACAAGATTCCCCAACTTGGCCAACCTTGCTTCCATGCTCCTTTTTTCCAGCAGTGCAGCCTAACAGAATTCAAAATCGGTGATGGGATAAAGCAGTATACACTAATTGGACAAAGTAATTGATACTGACCTGAAGTGATTTATCCTTTTCATCACACCATGTTCTAAGTCTGTCACGATCACTCATAACTTTTCCTAGGTTTTGCTTGTCAGATCTCAATGATTCTTTCAATTCCTCTAGTTCTTCTTGCAACATTGCTTCTTGCTTTTGTTTTTCATGCAATTCTTCTAGCAACTAAATCAAAAAAACTAAACATTAATATCCAGTTGTAGTCACACGAGAGAGATTCATCACAACTTTAAATGATGTTATGTAAAACAATCTTTTACACTACAAATCAGTCCTACCATGAGGGCCTAGATGGACTCTAAGAAGCCCATTTCTACAGCCCAAATGAGAAGTCCATTTGTCAGGAAAGAAAGGATTTCTTAGAGAACACTGGGTTCCAAACTAAGGTCTACTTTATAATATGAGCATCCAGAAAATATACCAGTCCATAAAGAGCCAAAGGGTCCAAACAATCACAAAAGATTTAGTCTTATTAATTATCTCAGTAGATGTTCAAGACAAGAACTTTGATTTTGGAGTAGTTTTACTAGTAATCTCAATTATGGGAACTTTAAGTTACTTCAAATGAGAAAGTGTAGATCATAATAGACTAACATGGTAAAACACCATGATAATCGGTGCTTGATTTCTTCTCATACATGTACAATCATAGGAGCAGTTATAGGTCCTTATTCATATCACATCCTCAACCCCAACAGCAACCCCATAGGACGGTAACTTGGGAATATGATAATGTTGGAATAGGTTGATGGACACTTTTCGTCATTATCAATTTATTCAAACATAGATCACTCTATTGCAATTCCCTTTTAAATCTTACTTGATTTGCATGCGTTTGAGATTCTTCTAGAGCTTTGGACAAATCTTGAACACGTTTCTCATGCATTTCCATGCTGGGAGGTTTAAAGTTGTTAGAAACATCTCCATTAACTGAATTGCTAGCATTGGACCGGGCTTTAGAGTAACGGCGCAACATGACATCATTTATATGTGTCTGAAGAGCAACACATATTTCTTCTCCCTGTCACAATGGAAAAATCATTACCAGGTCATAAAAGTACAAAATAGTTCAGAGGCCAAGAAACCTTAGTAGTGGAATAATGAAGCATGAACAAGAGAAGTGATCAAGACCTGCTTGGTATCAAACTGAAATATATGAAGAACACCTGCAACTCTCATCTTAAAGAAAACAGCAGAATTGCTACTACCAAATTGCATAATGTCTCGTAATTCAGCAGAGTGTAGATATTCCTTTGGAACAGGACGGAAAAAATGAACCTATGGGCAAATGAGAAAACAAATAAATGTAGAGTAAGTAGACGGCCAGATATGCAAATGCTTTAAAATATTTCTGAATAAAAACCATAACTTAAAACTTACTCCTCTCTTATTAATGCCTAAGATTATACGCCCTGGCAAAAGCCCAATAGGATCATCAATCTTGCGAACACTAAAAAAAACTGAATTTCCATAAGGAAGTGTTCTCAATATCCGCAGAAACTGTTGTCTGGCATCATCTTTTGTCAGGTGTTCCTAGCAAGGAACAAATGTGATTTTCAGCTAAGAATTGTTTCAATAGTTGAGCTAACAATGATGAAGTATGGATTAACCTCTAAGTGGAAGACAACCAATGGTGCATCCATGGACAAATAGTAAAGACACCAAAATAGGAAAAAGATTTCAAGTAGACTACAAATGTTATGCCAAATGAGGTGGGGAAGACAAGGTTAACTAAAAAATATTTTAAGGAAATAGAGATATTTAGAAAAGTTAATGCAAAAGTTATGAGAACTTTGAAAACTATTTAACTTTGAAGCAAGTTGCTCATAGGTGTACAAGGAATTTCAAACTTTAATTCTTACCATAGATCGGTAACGAGAAAGAATATCCAATTCCCATTCCCGCTTTGCTCGTGTAATAGCAACTTGTCTTGGTAGGAATTGTTCCAAAAGTGAATTCCAATCACTGAAATAATTTATCTCAAGAAGTGTAGATTTATTAGATTATAGAGTAATGTATAAAAGCATGGAAATCATTTGTTATGAAAATGAATACAGGTTAGACATCATAAAAGCATTAATGACAGGGGATGAAAGGGCAAAAAAAATGGAGTAAGACAAAGCAACAAAAAAACTCACGTGCAGGATTCAGGGTTATCAACAAATCCAATCTCAACCAAGATCTGCAATGCAGACAGCTGTGCAGCATCATCCCTTCCAACAGGATAATTGCCTAATATATAATCGTGTTGCAGCTGCAAGAGTAAAATTAGATATCATCAGCTCCAGGAGAGTAACAATGACAACCATTAACCTAGTAAATTAGAGATATACCTCTCATTGATCAAAGCAACATTTGCTACTTAAGAAAGCAAGAAAGCAATTTTATAATCTTGACCAGTAAACTTCAAAATGAGCAATACCAAGCACTGAAATAAGATATTACTTACTTGAACATATGACAACTGCACAAACATTGGATCTGTCACTGCCTCATCTGACTCGCGAAATAGCTTCTTTTTAAATGTTAGTTTGCAATGCAAAATTTCAGCTTTAGTTCGATCCTTTGCTGCCTTGAATTCTGCTAGCAGATCTCCAATATATTTGTTATCATCTAGCCCAATATACTCCTCTGTCCAACAATAAAGTCCATAACAGATGATTATTTTGGTGAATCTGACTCATGGACATAATCAAGAAATAAATAAAATAAAATACCATTCCCAGGATCAGGGGATTTAGAGCCAGTAACAACTTTACGGCACTCAAACAGACTAAAGCTAGAGTATGCTGACAATTTGATTATCCCTGCAAGCTCCTGACATGGACATAAGTATTCAGTTAGATATGAATATGCATATGGACTCAAAGGTATAGAAGGCTTCAAAGTACCTCAACAGCATCAGCCACTGTCGTTGCCATGTCATATGTGATCTCTTCAAAAGTCTCATCCAGGAAAAATACTATGGTTGTAAGTCTTCGACCAGTTAAAAGAGCCTCAATTTCTTCACGTGCTGGTATTGTATGCCTGGGACCAGCCTTAACGGCATGCTTCAAAGCATTTAGTGTATTTAATGCAAGCACTCGAACCTCAGAATTTGCACTTGGACCATGGGCCACATTATGAACATACTCTGATAGATATCCACCAATGTCCTTACTAGGAGGCATTGAAGATGCACATAAGTACATCAACTCCCATGCTTTGGCCAAGTATTGCCTGTAATAGCAAAGTCAATTGTGATAAACAACATCATGCACAACATGATTGCAGTTCAATTTGAAAAGGTGGCCATATATTTGGAGGTATTGCTTCATAAAAGACTCAACAAGGGATCCTGTAACCATTGCCAATGTTGTGAAGAGGGAAATTTTGCTCAGTACTATAGCAACACTTACAATTATGGGCCCTGTAGTAAATAATCATATAAAAGCAGAGGCATACCTATCAGGATTATTTCTTGTTTGTTTTGAAATCTGAACAAAAAGTTCATCACGAAGCTCTGAACGTTTCAAAGTATGCTTGAATAATTTTCCAACAAGCTCTATCCGTTCATCCAAGTTTGCTGAAGTAACTCGATCAGAAGAATCAACTCCCATGTACTTCAGAATTATCTGGAACAGTTTTGTTGCTCGGCTTACTAGGTCACTATTAATCTTAAGTAATGAAGTTGGTATAGGATCCTGGAAAATTTTGTCAACAAGTCTTCAGGGTATGCTAGTTAAAACAGAACATAGTAACATGAATAAACATGGCACTAGTAACATAAATAAACATGGCACTACCTTTTGAAAACATAGCATATCCTCAAAGGTAAACCTTTCTCGAACTTGTTGGCCTACAGACTTTTTAGAAAAAAACCCACGTTTTCCAGAAGACTGAATCTGTTTCTGCATCAATCTTAAAAATCCCTCCACCTGTGTAGAACAAGAAAATGCTAAAGAGAATTAGTAACAGATACAATGGCCCTAAACACAAGGAATGATGTGCTTGATGTGGGTTGAGGTGATTTAATTATTGTCACAAAGAAAATATGGAATTGGAAGCATGAATTGTCAGTTATATAGCATGTCATGTTAATAGATAGTAGATATATATCTTCCCACCTGAAATCTATTGATCAATGGTATAGCACCTGCGAGTTCTTCAGGAATAGCCATTGAAAGGGTCGTTGGTGTGCTGCAAAGACAAGAACAGCATTTGTCAGAGTTAATGACTGGACAAGTGCATACAACCCCTATCTTCCCCCCTCCCCTCCCCAGCATCTTTTCCACTTGATTGAACAATCAAACAACTGCAAGGTAGACATGGGAGATAACCTTGGCTGGATAAAGTGCATACAACTCCAATCTTTCCCCCTCCCCCTCCCCAACATCTTTTTCAATTGATTGAGCAATCAAACAATTGCAAGGTAGACATGGGAGATAACCTTTCATCCCATGGGCTGAAACCAAGGCCTTCCCCTTATCATGGAGAGAGAATCCAATTGGCAACAAAGAAGGACAAAGTTGTACACAAGCAAACTGCATCTGACATGACCTTTGTTACACTAGACATTAAAGAAGCATTATGGGAAAATTACTGCCAAGGGAAGAACATATGCTAAAAAAGGGTAGGTGGGTTTGATCTCTGTGGCATCAATCTTGAGACAATTAATTGAAGAGTTTCAAGAGTCTAATCTAGGTTATATGTTCATAACTTTTAACCAAGCCCAAACATCAAATTGATGAATGTTCTAATTGTCATACTAAATTTCAAATGCCAAAATTTGAAGCTTCTATCCCACACAAGGTCATGCTTTGATTTGATTTTGTTTGTGATTGTATAAATTTTTTCAAAAGCTAAAGAAGAAATACCACAGCGAATTCAGTCCACCACAACATGTATAATACGCCTACCACTCAAAGGGAAAAAAAAAAAAACATTTAAGTAGCCACAATATAGCTCAAAAGGAATGCATGTCACTTACGGTGGGGCAAAATTAGAACTATCACTGTCGTAGTCATCCCCATTTGAGACAGTAGCGGAGTTGTGCAAAGGAGTATCCTCATTAACATTGCTGGAGCTAAAGGAAGGCCTACTAGTTCCTACACTTTGGGCTGTAGATGGTTGCATGTCAATTGTCATTTTGCTAAAATCACCGGATAAATTGAAGAAGGTCTACTTCACAGAAGCATCTTTTAGCTGTTCCGGACAAGTTTGAGCTCCTCAATGATAGCATGAAACTACAAAAATCATATAAAGAAAAGAATGAAGCATTAAAGGAGTATCTCTGGTTACTGGTACATCATATTGCTCCCGATAAACTACACTCTACCATATAAAAGAAAAAAGTTAAACTATGCAAAAATATTCTTGATATCAAGGCAGCGTTTCAATTAATTCAAAAAAAAAAAAGGTACAAGAAAAAGGAAAGAAAACTCGAGGATATACTACAAATTAAGCTGCTTAGCTATAACTATATTGATTTTTTTTTTTCAAAATAACGGCAGTAAGAAGGCAGAAGAAAATAGATCTCGGAAGGGGAAAAATGGTATGACTAATCCCGGAATCAGAACGCCAGACGTGGAGGTGGAGTGTAGATCCAACCACACAAACAGGCGCACCTTATACATCAGAAACATAAGGACACGAAACATCTCTAGGTTTTGTAACATCACAGAAACTAGTGCTTTGGTATTGAGGGATAATAAATGGATCCTCACTAGGTATAATGCTTGACAGATCGACTCAGCTTACAGAAAAGATCAGAAACTACATTTAAAAAAAACAAATACCAATGGGATTAATAGTACCAGAAACTCACTGACAATGCATAATGTGGAATTATTCGTGAAATTGGAAAACGAAAGAAACAGGAAATCATAGGCGTGATCCGAGGTAAGAGATTCAGTCACCAGTTCATTCAAAAAGGCGTGAAGGGGGAGAGCCGGAAGACGCTGGAGAGGCAGGGCAGAATCACGAGTGGTATAAATGGGACAGAGGAGTTAATCAGTTTTTGCTTCCCTAACCTGACGTTTTCTCGGAGCAATGTTATTATAAATATTTGCTTCTTTGTTGTTTCGCTCAGTTTACACGATAATTATTATTTTATCTATTATTTTTTGTTTTACAGTTCACACACCCACTTACACGATGATTGGATAGTACGTAAAACATTGGTAAAGGATATAATAACAAATTGCTGTTAATCGGCATTATTCATAACTTGTGTTGGCAAATCCTTACATTTGGAAAGAGGAAAACCGCCGAAACGCCCGGGAGAGAAAGAAGAAGACCCCGTCTTGTGGTGCAAAATATCAGATCTAACCCCAGCTAAGTGTATTTGAATAGAGTGCCGCTGGTATGGAGCGGGAAGATGCCAAAATTGGACCCCTTGTATGGTTTACAATGCGTATAATTTAACCATTATCGTGACTACAATTTCAATTTTTTTGCTTTACGAATACAATCTCTTTGGTTAAGGAGAAAAAAACAAAGGGCGGATCAGGATACTGACTATACGCATTTCATTTCCAGTAATATGAAATTGCCGGCCATGCCGGCTTCTGCCCCTGTAGAAAATGTAGAAAAGATTGTGTACCAGCGGGAAGCAGCAAAAGACGAAGGTCATAAATAATGGTTTGATACAACTCACGAGAACTGCCACTTGACCGAGTCGAAGGCACAATCAATTAAAAATCTCTCTTCCTTTCTTTTTGTAATTTTATTAAAAATGTAAAGGCCAACTTTAAACCACGAGAGTCGAGGAGTTGCTTACATTTAAGACAATCATGAGAAAGTTGAGGAGCAGTCACAACTGTATCCACCAATGGACGTGTTAAAATCAGCCAACTGCTTCTAATTATCTTCAGCAGTCGGCCAAAGACGTTGCTGTCTCTATTGCGCAACAATGACAATGACTTTTTCTTTCTTTATTTAGATCCCATGTAATTATCAAAATGTAAGGCTCAGTCTGAATTCCTTGCAGTGTGATGTATATAAATCGTGATTGACTTAAGCTATCAAAAAGTTTCCTGCCTTCTTTGCTGGGAGATCTTTATCTCCGTGATATGTATCATTATATGGACGTGTGGGTGAGCATGAATTCAGATTCATATCGAAGAACTGTATGTGTTAGTAACTATACAATGCAACAACCTGGTTTTCTCCGTTCAGTATAGATGTGTTCCCTTCTGCTTATATCACAAATCTTTTCCTCATGCACCACCGGTTACATATCTACAAAATAAGAGATGTTAACAGGATCTAGAGATAAGTTTTAGAGAATACAAAGAAACACATTATTTGCTAAAGTTCTGCTAAATAAACCACCTATGCTGAAAAGTAATGGCATTTTTCCTCCCAGCAAATGAATTAGATTTCACCGATATCAAGAATGTAACATTTGCAAATGAAACCAAGACTTTCTGAAATTTTTTTGCTGAGTACAAATTGACACCGTCACTAGTATTCAAAGCATTAGTTTTAAATATCTAGTAATACTTGACAAATTTGATGTAAAAGGTCATAGTTTCTGCTCATGGGAATTCCAACTCTAATGCTTTGAATCCTTCAAAATGAATTTCTAGTCCTAGGTCATGTGATGGATCAGTATGATGAACGGAAGCTTACACGTATAAAAGTTTATACAATGAAATTTCTTGAGAAATTGCATTATGCCTACAAAACTCAAGAAAACAAGAAGCAGTGTAGAACTCCATAATTAGAATAAAAAATATATATATCTACTATAACAACAATTAAAAGAGTGTGGGAACTAATCTCTCTATTGATATTGCTGTAACTAGAATGTACAATGTGAGGTCTTTATATAGACTTATAATGAAGGTTTACATGGAAACTATACCAACATTTATACATGGAAATATATACATTAATTGCAATACATAAAATTAGGCTAATATCTTGCGAGGAAATATTCTATATTTCAGTATTTCATAACATTCTCTCTCAAGCTGGAGATTTGAAGTCAAATACTCCGAGCATGGACAAAGGTGTTAATGCTGCCTGCTACAAAGAGCTTTAGCAAACATGTTTGTAGGTTATTCTTTGGTGGAGATATGATGAGTCAAGATAATCCCTTATTGTAACTTTCCTCTCACATAATGACAATTGACTTCTAATGCTTGGTTCTCTCATGGAAGATTGAGTTTGCTGCAATTTTCTTTTTTACTTCATTATCACAAAATAGTAGGGTTAGTTGTCAAAGATAAAAACCAAAATCATTGAGTAGCCCCATTATTTATATTATCTCACAAATTGTACTATCTTATAAATGGTAACTTGCATGGCTTGATATTTAGTTTTTTGCATATAATAGAGAGACCGTTGGTTACTTCTTTAAGCGCTTGGATATTAGGAAATTACTAAGCATTATACAGAAAATTGTGGTTGACCGTTGTGTCATAGGACAAGTGCTGTAATATAAGTCACAATAGGCTTTGAGTTCCATTTTGGATGTTGAAAGGAACATGAGTCCAAGGCTTGGATAACTTTTGAAATACCAAATGACTTTCATGACTACCTCCATGTGTGATTGCTTTGGTGCTTGCATAAATTGATTAAGCAACTGGACTAGAAAAGTAATATCATGCCTAATAAGTGTTAGATAAATTACTCTGCCAACTAAACATTGATACGTTGCTTCATTGGAGTTGACATCATATTAAATGCTTGTAAACTTCTTGTTATGCTTTATAGGATTTATTGAAGGTTTAGAGCTTGCTAGCCTTGCCTCAAAGATAAGCTCAAAGGTATATTTCCATTGACTAAAAGAAATGCCATATGGGAAGCGAGCAATCTCAATGCCAAGAAAGAACTTTGACCATTCAAGGTCCTTCATAAAGAATGTGGAGTTCAAGTAGTTCTTTAAATTAGATATAGCTACTTGATTGTTCCTTGTGATCAAAATATCGTTCACATAAATAAGTAAAGCAATGAATAAACTTCGCTTAGATTTGGTGAAGAAAGAGTAATCATGCCAAGACTACCAAAAATCATAAGCAAGTAGGGTTGTAGTAAATTTTGCACTTCACTGGTGAGATGCTTGCTTGAGACCATATAAGGATTTGCGTAATTAACATATAAATCCCTCCCCTCAATTGTGAAATCTAGGAGGAAGTACCATATAAACCTTCTCAGAAAGGTCACCATGAAGAAATACATTCTGACCATCCATTTGAAATAAGGGCTAATGATGAAGAATGACAACGGTAACAAGTAATCGAATAATGACATGCTTGGCAGTGGGTGAGAAAGTATCCTAATAGTGAAAACCTTCATGTTGACTATAGCCTTTGGAGACCAAGCAAGCTTTGTAGCACTTAACAGAATCATTTTTATAATATTTAATCCTATAGACCCACTTATAACCAACTAAACGTCAATTAGGGGTAATGAAATCATGTCCTAAGTATGATTGGCCTTAAGGGCAACCAAGTCATTATCCATGGTAGTGACCTAGTTAGAGTTCTTAATAGCCTTATGGAAATAATAAGGTTTAGGGATGGTAGAAATTGAGGCAATGTAATGTTGGTGATAGGGATGACAATGGGCCAAGGAGATATAGTTGGAGATGGGGTGCAGAAAAGTGCAAGAGGAAGATAAAGTGGGACAAAGATAATCACTACTCCAAATAGAGGGTTTAATGGTATAGGCGGAGCAACAAACCACATAGGGTGATGGTGGTGGATCCAAGTTAAGAGGTTGAGCAGAAGGCTCGATGACAAGAGGTGGAGTGACATCGGGTACTAAGACTAGTGGAAAGGGAGATGGAGTAAGAGGATCAAGACTAATAAGAGGAGGGTTAGAGAAAATGAGCTTATCAAATAGTAATGAGGATGGAGAGTAGGTTTCCATGGGTGATATAATAGGTGTTGAAAGGATGGCCAAGCCTTCAGGGGATGAAGGGGAAACCTATAAGGCAAAAGGAAAAATATCTTCATAAAAAATGATATCATAGTTGACAAAAGTTTTTTCTGTAGCAAGGTCAAAAAACTTGTAAAACTTATGATATAAGAAGTACCATATAAAGACACAAGAAATGGCTTAAGGGCTAAATTTGTCATGACCACCTAGAGTGGTGGCATAACACTGACAACCAAAAACATATAAATGGTTAAGAAGAGGAGGGGCACCAAATAAATACTCGTAAGGCATGAGGCCACCAAGAGGAGATGAAAGAAGATGATTAATAAGATAAGTGATGATTAAGATGCACTCGCCCCAAAAACAAGGTGGGAGGTGAGCCTAAAAAAGTAAGGCACGAGCAACATCCAAAAGGTGATGATGCTTGCATTCAACCACTCCATTCTGCTGAAGGGTATGCAAGAGCTTTCATGAACGATTCTATGAGAGTGAAGAAAAAATGAGCAATCAGAAAAAAAAAAATTTCATGTCATTTTTAGAGTAAATGCGCTTGACTATGACACCAAATTGAGTATGAACCATAGAGAGGAAAGATTGAACTTTTGAAAAAACTTAGCATTTATAATGTAGTAAAAAATTCTAGGTTGCATGAGAAAAATCATTAATGATGGTTAAAAAATAATGGGCACTGTCATGGGTAGGGTGGCAATAGGGACCTTAAACATCCATATGGACAAGGTAAAAATAAAGGTGGTGGCAGTGGTGCTAGAAGGAAAATGTGCATGTGTTTGTTTCACAAGGGGACAAACATTGCAAGAAAAAAAATCAAGGATAGAAATAACTTTTCCATGTGCAAAATAAGATTTTAAAAAAGAGTGGCCAAGCCTTTGATGCAAAAGTAAATATTTATTATTTAAAATGGAATTGTAAGCAAGGGCCTACATAGAATTACAATGAGAGTTCAAAATGGAAGACAAATACTCAGAAAAAATAGAATGAAAATGTTTTGGGATAATAAAGCAAATAAAATAAAGTCTCCCATTAGCCTTGTTGAGCTCGATTAGCACCCTAGTCATATGGTCCTAGAAAACACAAAAATTATTGAAGAGTAGATACACATAATTGTTATCATGGGTCATTTTACAAATAGATAAGAGATTGTGATGAAAATGAGGAGCATATAAAATATGTCATAAATGTAATTGGGGACTAGGCCAATAATGGCCAATGTGAGTAACTAGGCTAGGGGTTTAGTCAGACAAACATATATGTATGAGGGAAGCACATGAATAGTATGAATCTAAAAATCATAAATTACATATGATGTGGTCACTAGTCTTAGAATCGATAATCCAATTTGAATGAAGTGAAGTCAAGGGTGGAGAAATACTTATGAAGTTGGCACTAAAGTCAGTCGGGCCCCTCTGATTAATCATGGTGACTAGTTTGGCCTACTGGTCCAGAAAGGTTTGGCCCAATAACCTTGACCTAGGATAAGGGGGGGCAAAGAAGGCCTAGAGGAATGAGGAGGCCTATGGCAAAAGACTAATATGGGGATGGGGGCCCAAAACCAAGGTGGGGAGAGAAGCCTAAAACATCAATGACTATGTTATGAGTGGTAGGCCTAGGTCTAGTAGAGCATTTGTGAGAAGACTCGCCTCATTGTTTGGGCTTCCAACTAAGGGCTAACCAACAAGAAGCAAGCCTCATGAATGTGGCCAAGCTTCTTGTAGTGAAAGCATACTTTCTAATCAAGTTGGGGCCTAGAAGAAGGGGTAGGATTGGGTTGAGTAGGCCTACCCACATAAGGTAAGCTGGGCTTATGGGAGGGGCATGCTTTTAGAGCACATGAGGAACTCGACCCATTCCACTTGAATGACTAGTCAAGCTAACTAGGAGCATCATTGTCGGAAAAGAGATGTAAGCCATGAAAATTGACTGCCTCGTTAGTGGATGCCCTATTTTGCTGGTGAATTTCTTGCTTGGAGAGAGCATATGTGCGCTCCAATGAAAGTGGAGAATCTTGTGAAAGAATCAAGGTACACAAATTTTGAAATTCTTTAGGGAGACCTATAAGGAATTTCATGGAGTGATTTTCTTGTTTGTGGGCATGGAGGCATTTACTAATTTTGCAAGTGCATTTGCCATAGTCATAGCAAATTGAGGGCTCATAGATTTTGAGATCACTCCACAAATCCTTCAACTGGATGAAGAAGTCAGTCAATTCAAAGCTAGTGCAACCACTGGCAAGGTGAAGATCGAAGATGGCTTGGTGAAACCCATAGTCAAAGGAGTCTCGAAGAAGCTCCCAAATCTTTGACACATATTTTGTGTGGGAGATAAGTCTCTCCAAAAAGCACTTGATGGAGTTAACGAGTTAACTCTTGACGACGATTTGCGCATGATGCCATTGTGCTGTTTCATTAGTGTCGGTAGTCAAATGAATGAGCTTATTGGTTAGAAAATTGACCTTATTTTTGGCAAGGCAAATAGTGAGCACTTGATTTGTCCAAAAGGCGTAGTTGGATTCCTTGGCGAGACAACGAGGTATGATGTAGCCAACTTGTAGATACACAACCAAAAGGTAGTATAGGTAGCGAAGGAGGGCATAATGAGGACAATGACATTGTTGGTAGTTGAATGAGGACGATTTTTGGGGTTTTTGAGGTTTATGGCCATTAGTGTGGTAGCAAATGGTGGTAGGAAAGTATGATGTGGTGGCTAGGGATTTGAAGGGTAAAATTGGAAGTAAAAGAGGGCTTGAGGGTATTGTAGGAATTGAGAAAAATGGGTTGAGGGTACTATAAGAAAGGAAAAGATTAAGGTGGCGGCTAAGGTTGAGAAAAAGGTAGAATTGGGAAAAGTGAAAAAGGTAAGGGTAGATGGGCAAATAAGAAAAAACAGGTAGCAGAGAGGACCTTAGGCACTCAAACAAACAAAACTAAAAAGAGGGGCAAAAGCCATTTGGACTATGCTAGTCTTAGATATCACGTAACAAAATGAAAAGTGTGGGATCTTTATTTGATACTATCATAACTAGAATGTAAAATGTGAGGTCTTTTTATAGCTCTATAATGAAGCTTTACATGAAAACTATGCCAACAATTATACATGGAAATATATACACTAATTGCAATACACAAAATGAGGCTAATATCTTTCTAGGAAATATTCCATATCTCAGTATTCCATAACATTTGCTAAGAAATTATAGATCACATAACACTAAGGGAATGTGGCACAGGTAAGTGCAACTACTTTCTATTATCAATGAAATAGACTTAGGAAGGTAGTTGTTCACTATTAAAGCAGTACTTATGGTCATTTTGAGAACAAATTGCTTTTTCACTCACAACTGTCACTATTTCTTTAATGTACTCTTTATATGTATAGAGCCACCCTTCTTTAGTTGGTCATATAAATGCAAGTTGATATTTTTGATTGATGCATAACAATAAAATGGATCACCACTAGCACGAAGTGGATAACACATAAAGGATTTAAGAAATCCAATCTTACTCCTATTAAAGAAGATTGGAAAGGCTATAATATTCATTCCATAAATAAGAATTCCCAATTAGGTACCAACTCGTGCACTGGCTTAAGCGAAATATAGAGGCACTAGTAATGCTTAATGAGGATATAGGGGATCTAACATTTGAAATAGAAGGGGCAAGAAGGTTTTGAAAATACATCAACATAGAAAGGAATATATACTTTGGATTGGTTCACTAACTAGAATATCAAATCTCAATTTTAGTGTTATTGAAGTTTCGTTTGAAAGTACAATATAAGTGTATTAGCTATGCCTTAGCAAAGGACAAATGAAAAAAAGCAAAAAAGAAAACTAAAGGATATAGGAAGAAAAGTCATAAAAATATGACCTACAAGGAAATATCATTAAGATAGACAAATGTTTGATGAAATTTTAAATGCAAGTGAACATGTTGAACAAGTAATATAATGATAAGAAAGTGTATCGTCCTACAGAGATTGGTGAATACTAGACTAATTAAGTATCAACAATGAACTAATCCTAAAATTTATCTAGCAAATCAAAAAGAAGTTGATGATGAAATAAAATTTAAAATTTCCAAAACAAAATTCAAGACTAATTGAAATTAAATCCAAGTAAGAAAGATCAATATGAGAAAGATGTTAGAGCATCCGATTTCACCATAACTACTAGATATGAATTTTCATAGTTTATGCATGCAAGAATGATAATACCTATGTGATGGCGGAATTTCCTAATTTATTTACTACCTTATATCTAGGTATAACAAACCTACTCCATTTATTAATTCACTATATCTCTATGTGAATTGAAATAAATAAAATGCATTAGGATCTATGAATATTCTTGGTTTACAATAAATCTTTTGATCATCTTATCACAAAAAATCACATAAATAACATGGTATATGTCTATCCATATTTAATTCATGGTTATATATTATAAGAAGCAATTGCATATTATTACCTCTCAGTCTCAAACATGCACATCAAATCATTCAAGTGGTGGTCAATCACTTAAAAACATTAAGCATAATAATATATAACTCACATAAATAAAATATCTTGCAAAATATAAAAACTTATAGGATTTATATCATCATAGTTAGGCTATATCATTGCTCTAACAAAAGGAATTTAAAACATAATGAAATAATAAACCAAAACAATGGTAAAAATTAAGGAAAACATCTTAAATAAAGGAAAACAGGAAAGTTGTCACCACACTGTCTTCTCTTCAAAAATTCTCCTTTGATTTTTGCTTGATTTTCTCTTTCTTCCTTAGTTTCAGTAGCACCCTCTTTTCTCTCTCTCTTCTCCTCTTCCTCTTTTCTTGTGCAGCGCTCCTCCCTTATATAGGGTATGAGGTCTAGAATTATCTCTTTATCTTAATAGAAGTGGGTTTTGGATTCCCAAGACAATTGGGTTTTGGACTCACAATATGACTAGGTTTTCTAATTATTAGAAAACTCAATAACAATAAAAATCTAATAACAATCATTCCAAAGTCCAAACCCATCTTGATTTTCTTAACCTTGATATTTTAACCATATTTTGCCATATAATAAGTATCAGGTTCTCCATGCTTGTCTTTTTTCTTCATGCCTCCTTATGCTACATAAAGAAGACAAATTTAAGTAAATAAAGAGGAATTTAAATATTTTCTCACAAGCATTAAATAATTTATTACTTAAATTAGGTAAAATAACTCTATAAAAATAAAGTTATCAACAAATCATATTGAAATTGGAATTTATACTTACTATTGAGAACAATAGCACTACACCAAAACAACAAATACAACAAGAACAAGAAACTCAATGTGGTATTTGCTCCATTCATTAGTGTTTACATTGTATGCCTTGGAAAAATCAACATCAAGGCAAGTAAGTCCTACAATGTCCATTGACATAGGAGAAGAAGTTAGAGATGTCCCCATAAGTTGAATGATAATAAAATGATGAGCAATACCATTTGGTTTTTGCTTGTGAAGTTTACTAGAAGAAAGGGCTGGCCTATAATAAAAGATCTTGAAGACCATAGATTGCATAATAACTTAGCATAAAGCTATATTAATAATTAGACAAAGAAAATATAGATCTATGTTTTCTTACAAAATAAAATTATGAATGAAGGAATGAATCACGTAAAGAAAGAAAGAAGGTAAAAATAACTATTAGTAGCATAAGGAATTCCTATAAAAGCCCCTTACACTTTATGTACGGCATACACACACTTTTAATGGTCTCCCTTAAGTTGGTGCTTCATATAAGTTGTATGTTTCTAGCTTGCTAAGAAGAAAGTAGTGTTGACATATCCTTAATGCTTTGGTAAATATATATGTCGGTTGATCCTTGGTAAAAATGTGAGAAGTCCAAATGATGCCCCGTGCAATCTTTTCTTAAATGAAATGGAAATCAATCTTTATATGCTTTATTTTCTCATAAACTATGGGATTTGTACCTATCTTTATCGCAACTTCATTATCACAAAATAAAATGACAAGTCTTAGGCATGGTACCCATAAATCATTTAATAAACCTAATAGCTAGATTACCTCACAAGAGGCAGTTGCCATAGCTTGGTACTTAGCTTCTGTAGGTGATTGTGAAATTGTTTCCTATTTTTTACATCACCAAGAAATAAGAAAATTCTTAAGTTTTATATAGAACTAGTCATAAATTTCCTACCCATGGAACATCTCCCATAATCAAAATCATAATAAGCTTGTAAATCTAGCTTACCATCAGATTTCATTAGTAATCCCTAACTAGGAAAGTATTTAAGGTATTTGACTAAGAAAGTGTGCATGAATTGGTTGAGAATATGAACCACATAGCATATATCAAACCCTATAATAGTAAGGTCAGTTAACTTCCCTATGGGATGTTGGTGGCTAGTGACATCTATGGGTGGAGGATCATTTATATATTTAATTGTAGCATTATATTTTGGAGTAGTGAGCTTATAATTCTCCTCCATGGGGATTTCTATAGGCTTGCATCCAAATAATCCATATTCTAAGATAAGTTCTAGGGTGTATTTCCTCTGATTAATCAAAATCCTAACTTTGGATCTAGCAAACTAAATGCCAAGGAAGTATTTGACTAAATTGAGGTCCATCATGTTGAACTTGGAGTGCAAATAATCTTTCAATTCTAAACTTAATGCCTTATCTCCCCTTGTAATGATCATGTCATCAATATATAAGAAAACAATGAGTAAATGTTCACCCACTACCTTGATGAATAAAGAATTATCATGGTACGAGTGATGATGATGATGAATTCCTTCTAGAACTCTTATATATACCTTTAGTGCCAAGGCCACCTTACAAAAAAGCATTCTAAACATCCATATGGTGTAATTGCCAACCATTCTTGGTGGCAAGAATAGATAAAAGATGTATATTGACCATTTTTCTAACAAGAGCAAAGGTTTCTTGATAGTTAATGCCTTTATGTTGACTATAACCTTTTGCCACCAGTCATGTCTTGTACTTCATACTCCCATCAATATTTTACTTAAGTTTATATATTCATTTGCACCTAATAGGTCGTTGACGTACAAGCAAAGGAACTAAATCCCATGTATGGTTTGACTTTAATGCTTGAATCTCCTCGGCCATGGTGGCATGTCATTTAAGATCATGCATGGCTTCCTTATAGGTTTTAGGTTCAATAATGGTTGATATGATTATAATGAACTAATTGTTTTAATTAGGGGAGTCTATGGTAGGATATGAGTAGGAAATACAATGAGTTATGTGGATGTCTTCTATAGATGAAACATAGTTAATTGTCTAAATAGGAGGTTTATGAGTTCATGTGGAATGATGTGGTGAAGCTGGTGATTATGGTAATGGCTTATATGATATAATGGTTATGATAGGATCAAAAGAGGTGTGTGCATCATGAAGTGAAGGTTAGGATTCTTTATATTAACCATACTTTGATTGGGAAGTGTGGCAAGATTAATAGATAATGAATCAGAACATGACACCCCAATGTTTGTGATAAAGGTGATGCATATATATTATTATCTATCTAACTAGACGCTTAGTATAAGGTGGATGTGAATGTGCATAAGGTGGTCCAAGAGCAAGTTATGCAAATGGAAAGGTGTTCTTCTGAAAAACAACATTATGGCTTATAATAAATTTATCTCCCTTTATGTCATAGAATCAATATCCTTTCTGTGTGAAAGGATATCCCATGGAAATGCATGTACTGACTTTATGCCTAACATTGTCACATTATGTGAGATTAGTGGCATGACACAAATAATAAAAAAACCTAAGATGATTGATAACTTTATTTTGTATAGAGTTATTGTAATTGTTTAGATAATATATAATATAATATTTGTTGAGTTATATTGTCACTTTGTTTATATTTACATAAGTTTTGTTATTCCATGTAACAAACCCCAAATAGAAGGAAATAAGCAGTAAATCAAAGAAAAAGAGAAGAAAACAACAAAGAAAATAGAGGAGATTGTCACATGTGGAAGTGAGAAGGAAAAAAGAAAAAAAGGAGAGAGTAAAAAGTAAAAGGGGAATTAACGTTGGGGGATGATTGTGCATAGCCCAAAAAAATGAGGAGAGAAATAATAAAAAAAGGAGTCTTTTCATCAAGCAGATGGTGTGTGGTCGGGATGTGAGGGGCTAGAGACTCGTTGGAAGAGTGGCCATGCGTGACAGTATGGGTCTCTAAAAGCCCGACGATCGTGCGACAGCTAACCATTGCGCTCTTTTCCAATGAAGCACCACAACCCCCCATGTTTTCGACCATACTAGTCCATTTTCTGGCTAGATTTAGGCATTTTTCGGTGAGGAGAAAGTAGATATGCATTCTTACTGTGATTTTCAGTGTTTTTGGGTGATTTGTGCGGTGGTTTCTAGCGAGAGATGGTGAACATTGGTTGGAGTTTTTCTTAGATTTGGGCGTTTCTAGGGCCAATCAGTGCAATCTTTTTGTAGATTGGCACTCTAGGCATCATCCTCAACGATTTTTGGTGGTTTCTGTGAAAAGCGGTAGCGACGTGTGGTAACGTGTGAAAGTGTGTTTTGGCTTGTTTTCTTCCCTTCTTTCAAATAGCTTCTTCTACTCCCTCTGATGTGTAGATTTGTCCAAACTTTCTTTCAAGTGAAGACATTTTTGGTGACAGCTTTCATGTTTTTAATTTGAAGAATGTTTTGTTCAATTCCATGCACTATTTCTGTTTGTGTAAATATGATGTTTTAGTTTATCTTGTTAAAGCTACAATGTAACTTGATTATGATGGTATGAATGTATGATTATTGTGTATTTTGTGAGATATTCTATGAATGTGAAGTTGCATGTTATTGAGCTTAATGCATTTGAGTGATTAGCTATCACTTAGATGAGCTGATTTGCATGTTAGAGATCGATAGGAAATGACATGCAATTACTTCTTGTAATGTGCAACCATAGATTAATATGGATAGACATATACCATGTGATTTGTGTGGTTTTAGGTGTAAATTGAAATATTCACAAATCTTAATGCAATTAGTTGATTTCAATTCACATGTAGAACTACAATGAGTTAATGAACTAAGTAGGTTTGCTATACCTAGACATAAGATAATGAATAAATTATGAAATTCCACTATCATATAAGTAGAATTAATCTTGCAAGCATAAATGATCGACATTCATACATATTAATTGGGTGAAATCGGACGCTCTAGCATGTTTCAGTTATCAAGTTTGGATTAAATTTAGTTAGTTAATCCATGTTTAATGATTTCAATTTGCTAGATAAACTCTGGAGTCCATTCACCATTTATAATTAGTTAGCTTAGTAATCATAAGTTTCCTTAGTAATCATCAGTTTCTATGGGACAATACTCATACTTATTAATATATTACTTGTTTAAACATGTACACTTGCATGTAGAATTTCATTGAACAATAATTCAAAGATGGGGGTTTACTTGACAAAATCTCAAAAGAAGTTTTTCTTTGAGTACATGAGTAAGTGTTCTATTAATGAGATATGTGGTGGTGAGAATGCACTTACCCCAAAATCTAATAAGCACACGTGTACTCAAATGAGGGCCCAAGAAACTCTCATTAACCTTCTATAGTTATTAAAAATGTGATGTTGTTTTTGTTCCACCACCCCATTCTATTACGGTGTGTACGAATATGAACTTTCATGAATAATACCATAAAATGTGAGATGTGCACTTAGATCCGAAAAAAAATCTAATATTCATGCTTAATTGACCAAGGAGATTCTAGATAATTAAAGTTACTAGTCATATGGTCATTACACCTGAGTCTACAAGCCAAGTAAAATTAAAAGAGTGTTTAGATGAATTAACATGACTATAAACTCATTTGTTGCACTAATTTGGAGTAAGGCCTAAGACATTAAAATCACCATTGAAGTTGCCTTCTCCACTAACTTGATGTACAATTGATTACTTATTACCTTTGGGTTTGGCCTTTTCTTTTGGTGGAAAGCCAATAAGTTTGAAGCATTTTTCATTTTTATGACCCAACACACCATAATGTAAGCATTTGGTGAGGAATAAACAATCTTCCATTTTGTGTGCAAGTTTATTAAAATGGGAACAAAGATCACATCTTTGCCTAGTGAATTTGGATCCCAGAATTATAATTATAGAAGGTTAATAAGGGTTTCTTGGGTGGCATGAAGGATTGGCCAAAATGAGGGCCAATTTGAGGGCAACACGAATGAAAAAATGTGTTGGGCTAGCATAACTAGGTGCAATACTTGGGCCCACATTGTGCCCATGTGTGGAGCTTGCATGTGGGTTAGGATACCTAAAATTGGAATGGTGGGGCGTGGGCAAGTAAGGCACAGATAGGGATCTTGGTCCAAACCTGGATGGGAGATCCATGTGTGACTTGGATGCTAGCACCATTTTCCTATTCATGGAGCTCACTAAGAAACCCAGAGGTTTGTTGGCATGAGGAGATTCATTGGCCTTACATAATTTCTTTTCTTCCTTACACACCATTTTGATCACCTTATCTAGTGAAGGCTTTAGGTGCATTTGTGAGATCTAGGAACAAAGAGTAGTGTAGGAATCATGGAGGCCAATAGGGAACATGCAAGAGATATCCATCTATGGAATCATTCCCTTAGATGGTGGTGTAAATATGATGCTTTTCTTCAAAGATTTTGTCACTAATGGTAGTGGAAAAATGGTCATTCACTTGTTTCTAAACATCTTTAGCTTATATAGCATATGTGAATCTATGATGGATGTTTAGAGCAAGTGAAGTCAACACCCAAGATAGGGTTACTCTATTACATCCCTTAATGTTCATAAAATGGAGACGCATGTGATGGTTATTCCAAACTACCATTAATGATCTAAACTTTTTTTCATATCACGAGATTAGGAAGTAAAGTTGCCTTTCGTAACTGGTTTCTTTGGAACAAGTGAAGTTCTAGTGGTCTCATTTAGAGTGGGTTACAAGGGATCACCTAGTTCAACTAGTGTAGCATTTCCACTTGGGGTTAGACTATGAGATTTACAATCCCCATGAGGAGGATAACCAAAACAATTCATGTGAGGCTAAGCTTCATCATCACTATTGGTGTTTGCCATAGGAACAAG